>OY754338.1:23155735-24355735 GCA_963573305.1 Pyrrhosoma nymphula
GCTGTGTAGCATAATTCAGGCTTAACTAGAATTAGCCTTGTCTAGTATGTCCTGGTTGACTGCTTACCAAGATGTGCCCCCAATGCTGGTCTTGCCAAGAGCCAGGGCTAATTGAAGTTGATACGTACTGTATTACGCTACACAGCCT
The DNA here is from genome assembly GCA_963573305.1 of Pyrrhosoma nymphula. Taxonomy (NCBI): domain Eukaryota; kingdom Metazoa; phylum Arthropoda; class Insecta; order Odonata; family Coenagrionidae; genus Pyrrhosoma; species Pyrrhosoma nymphula. Next base: position 23,155,884 of record OY754338.1, read on the forward strand.
ACCAGGCAGTCTTCCAGGGAAGGGCCCCCAATTAGGATAGGCCCAGACCCCCTAGCTGGTACTTCACCTATCAAAATATTTTGGACCCCCACGAGCCTAATTCTACACATGCCACTGCGTGCTGGATTTTTGGAATGTGTGACTCATGTATGCAGATGATGGAAATCAATTCTCATGTGTACGTATTTCCCTCTTATACCTGGCCAGGGTCCCCCCAAGCATGGCCCGTATCGCTCCTAAGTATCCCTGCCTTCCAGGGAGGCATGCTTGCATTCACATGTGTATGCAATAAGAATCATCCCTCTCTTCACTACTTCCTCTTCCTTAAAAATATCATTAACTATGCTGCCATCCTTCCTCTTTACCTTCCTCACTATCTACCCTCTTGCAATTGGTACTCTATACATACATGGTTATTCCAGTATTATCTCCCGAGGAGTTTTCCCTTGATCATCATCATCTGAGTAATCTACTGGTTAACACGTTCTCTGCCTCTGTTTTTTCACCAATTTCACCCCCTGTGCCAAAATGTTTTTTTTTGCATATTATCTTTGTTTTCACTGCAATTTTGTATTTTAACGTCGTATTGAATGTTTATAACTGAAATAAGCAATAGTTTATAGCTTTCGGTTATTATGACCAACCTGGCGTAGGGTGGCTGCATTGATACTTCCACGCTGCATCGGTCATTTTTTCGGCCATCGCTTGAGAGAGACAATGTTACCGTGATATGTAACAATGTATATAATGTTTTCAGGGTACATGTCGGTAGTTATTTTTAGCCCTTCAAGCGGTCGATAAGTTTTTGGTAGGAAGCAGAGATGCGTGCTTCGGCCCCGTGGCATTTAAATTCATCGTATTTAAATTTTTAAAACCTCGCATTTTGTGTATGTTCACAAACGATGATTTACATTTTCTCTAATAGTGATTCTAAAACTGTAAAAATTAGCATTTTATAGTAAAATGTTAGTTGTAAAACCTCTAACCTCTTGGACCTCCTCTCATCACGATAAAAAAACGTCCATCTGAGAACTGAAGCAGTTCAGGCAATAAGGTGCACTGCCCACTCACTCCTCAAGTGAAAACAAAGCGGAACCCCACCAAGCCAAAGGAGTGGAAAGCCTCAGAGCAGTAAGAGATAAAGGGACTCTTAGGAGGCCTGGAATTCAATAAGAAGAGGTGCTAAGCAGACGCCAACCATAAACACGAGGAGAAAATGAGTCCCAGCAGTAAGATGATAATGAAGTAGATCAACACAAACCTACCCAGGGAGATAGAGATTTTTTGTTCCTTATTTTTTAGCTTAGAGGGGTTTTTCAAGCAGCGGGACCGGGTGCTTATGAAGACCAATCTTTTTAGTGGTCAGCAAAGGTCATAAATATACAGAGATCCCACTGGCGATAAAATGTGGCATACGTCAGGGCTCAAGGAAGGGTTAGTAAGAGGGAATGAGCTTTCGAGGGAAGAGGCCCAGCATTGTGATCGGCGTTGCAGTCTCAGCAGGTTTAATTCATTCGTGTATGCTGCACTGTTTCTCTGTTCGTTTGAAGCCTTCACCATACAGTAAAATGTTGAAACAAAGATATCCTTTTCGGGAGAAAGAAAACCTTTGCGATGAAGACGTTACAGATTTGTTAGACATGTCAGATGAAGATTTTGATGACACAGATGATGATCAGAATTTTGAACCTTGTTCTGCGAGCGAATCCAGCAACTTGTGGAAGTCAGCAGATTTGGAGGAAGAGCAGCCAGCAGCAGGTAAAATATTTTCAGAAAATCGTTGAATGAAAATGCTTTTGTTTGATTAGTTTCCTGAGTTTTTTATTGCCCATTTACCTCGGCAGGATTCAACACATCCGCTTTGTCACCATCTTCACCACCCTCTACGCTGCCAGAACTAACTACGGATTATAACTTGCGTTCTCTTTCTCGTGAGGGTGCAATTGAAGACCACGATGGCTCTCAGACTGATAAAAATGAAGAAGAAAATGGAAATAGTGATTCTTGGTTTCCACCCAGAGGCCGACAGCCGAAATTTGAAGAATTTTGTGAATACGTCGGAGTAAATCCTACAGTTTTACAAGAGCTATCATAAGGCAAGCCTGGTGATTTTTATATGGCAGTAGTAGATAACTCCATTTTCCAAAGTATTTCAGATCAAACAAACCTTTATGCCACACAACTACTGATGCAAGACCTAAGTATTTCAGCTTCATCAAGACTGCATCATTGGGAGCCTACAAATGTAACTGAAATGAAACATTTTTTTGGCCTCGTCGCTTACATAGGATTGATGAGGATGCCTCTCATCAAGGATTACTGGTCCAGGGACATCATATTTAAAAATGACTTCGCCCCTAGTATTATGTTCAGGAATAGGTTTGAGCTGCTATTATGAATGCTCCACTATGCGGATAATGAGGAATGTTCTGAAGGCGATAGGCTGCATAAAGTTCAAGGACTTGTCAATAAACTGATGGAGCATTTCCAGTGTCTATACCACCCCACCGAAACGGTATGTATTGACGAGTCGCTCATTCCTTTTCGAGGGTGGATCGTCATGCGTTAATATCTGAAACAAAGGTGGCACAGATATGGAATAAAACTGTTCAAGTTGTGTACAGGGCATGGCTACATATTCCGACTGAAAATTTACGCCGGGAAAAACCTAGAAGTAAGGAAGACAACTCCAATGGACGTGGTAATGGATTTGTGCGACCCAATTTTGAATGAAGGGCGTACAATAAGCACGGACAATTGGTACACTAGCATTGAACTTGCAAACAAATTATTAGATAAAAAAACTCATTTGGTCGGGACATTGAGGAAAAATAAGAAGCACACTCCAAAAGATGTTACTCAGAAATGCCGAATGTATAAGGGTGAAATTGCTGCCATGGAAAATCGCAGGGGAATAAATGTTCTCAACTGGAAGGACAAACAAAATGTCATAATGCTATCCACCAAGCATTCCGACGAAACAGTAGAAATTCAACAAAAATACTCTGGGAATGTAAAAAAACCAAAAGTCATAGTTGACTACAACAAAAGAAAATCGTCAGTAGACCTCTCTGACCAGATGGCAGCATACTCTTCGCTACAGAGAAAAACAGTCAAGTGGAACAGAAAGTTAGCCGTAGAGCTGATGCTATCAACATCAATGGTCAATGCCCATATCCTGTACAAAGAGTGTACAGGAAATAAAATTGGCATAGTTGATTTTAGAAAAGAAGTGGTGCGGTATTTAGTATTGGCAGAGGACGAAAAACGAGAAGAAAAGGATGCCGAGAGATGAAAGACGAAGAAGAAACCACTATGAGCTAAAGAATAAAGAAGGGAGAGCTGTGAAAGTAAGAAAGCATTGTAAATGCTGCTATGAGAAAGCAGTGTGAGAAGGTAAAGAACCAAGAGAAAGAAGAAAAGTGAAGAAAGTTACCACTTATTGTTCAAGATGTCCACAGCAGCCAATGATGTGCCTCAACTGCTTCAATACCATGCACCAAAATAACTGATTCTTGTAATATTTTTCCATAATTTAGTTAGATATCATATAATATTAGATAAAATATAACTTCTAATTCATTGTATACATTATCTTCGTTGAACAATATTTTTCATTTTTATATAAACCATTTGTGTCTGTTTTATACACGAGTGCTCTGCTACAAAAAAGGAAGTTGCATAGAAAAAAAACAAGAAAATAAAAAAGTTTTTATGTGCATTCAATCGCCCACGCCGTGTCGGTTATGCCACATGCGAGGCATCATCCCACTCTTGGCCGATCGTGTGCTACGAGTGGTGAAAACGATGATGCAGATTTCGGTCATAATGACCGATGTGGCGTGAATGGATCAGGCTTGTTTCGGTCATTACGACCGACGCGGCAGGGAACGTGTTAAAGGTAGGTTACAATGAAATTCAAAGAAAATCCAACAGACTCTCACACATACAGTCTCCATTCATCTGTGGTGGCGACTTCCTCTTCCAGCTATGAAAGACGCCCGGAGTTCATCGTACTCGAAGTTTATGGTATAAATGTCTCCAAACTTCATGTATTCATTGTTTATAGACCTCCAAAAGTTGGATATCTTACTGATATTGAACATGCTTACACGACATTTAGTCCCAATTTTAAAAATATTGTAATTGTTGGGGACTTTACGGGATAGCTACTCTTCTTCCTTCCTAAAGAATTTTATTTACAGCTATAATCTTCATCTTGTTTCTACACAACAAACCCATCACACTGAAAACAGTCATACTCTTCTAGATCTCTGTATCGTTGATTCCCCTTGCAAAGTCTCGTCATTTTCTCGATCCCCGGTACCCTTTCCCTCAGCTCACAACAAAGTTTCAATTTCCTACAAATTCAATATGCCTTGTCCGCTCCCGCCTAAAATTGTCTACTGCGATCTGAAAAACTTTGACACAGTCGTATTTCAGGAAGACTTGATCTCTAGCGAATGGCAACACTTTTCAGGATCTACCTCGGTTGATTCCAAACTGGAATACTTCAATTCTAACTTCTTGGACTGTTTAAATCATCATGCCCCTTGGCGTACTTGTAAGCCTCGATGTTCTCAGCCCCATGGATAACAAATGACCTTAAACAAAAAATGAAGGAAAGAGATAAATTACATAGGATCTTTATTCATACAAAAAGCCCTACTGCCTACGCTGAGTTTATAACATTACGCTATCAAGTAAAACGCTGTCACAGAAGCCAAGAGAAAACATTACGTAGCCACCTTCTCCAACTGACTCAGCCAAACCAGATTTGGAAAGAACTGAGGAACCTTGGCCTTGTGCATCGACCAAAAAACGAACCTGCGTATGAATTCTCACTAAACGAATTAAACAAATACTTTGCGCATACTGCTACCTCAGAGGTAAATACTGCCTTAAATTCATTTACTATCCATAATGTACTTCCACTTGTACCCAATAAAGAAAATAGCTTCTATTTCCAATATGTTACGCCTGAAGTTCTACGAACAACATTATCGATCTCTGCAACCAATTCTGTTGGGATTGATGGCATCTCAGCTACATTTATAAAGGCTTCTTTAACAGCAACTTTCCCTCAAATCCTTGATATCTTTAACTTATCCTTAATGTCAGCTGAATTTCCGAAGGGTTGGAAATCATCTCTTATCACACCTATTAAAAAGGTAAAAAACCCTATTACTCCTCGGGATTACCGCCCAATTTCTAATTTGTGTGCCCTCTCAAAGTGCCTTGAAAGAATTGTCTCCCAACAGGTCACCGAATACCTAAACAACTTATATGACCCTTACCAATCTGGCTTTCGGAAAAATTTCTCCACACAGTCAGCACTGCTAAAAGTCACGGACGACATCCGTCATGCAATTGACCAACAAATGATCACTATCCTTGTCCTATTTGACTTTACAAATGCTTTCTGTCTTGTGAATCATGTCCTACTTCTCCACAAGATGAAAAACCTTAATTTTTTCTGCTCCACACTAAATAGGTTCTACTCATACTTAAACAGGCGAAAACAAGCAGTCAAGGACCCTATTGGTAATACATCGAATTGGGCTAATATTCACTGTGGAGTACCTCAGGGCTCAGTTCTTGGCCCTCTTTAATCATCTCTCTATATCCTTGACCTCCAAAATTGTATTAAGCACTGTAAATACATGCTATATGCTGATGATTTGCAAATTTACTATCATTTTATAAGACTGAGTTGATTGATGCAATCACGAAAGTAAATCATGATGTTAAAGCCATCAGCTCATGGGCTGTTGGTAACAATTTTGTTCTTAACTGCAACAAAACTCAATCAATTGCACTTGGTACCTCAAATTTACTCAGAAATGTGGATGTAAATGCTATACCAAAGATAACAGTTGGTGACACAGAAATATCATACTCAAATTGTGTTAAAAACCTGGAAGTCACGATGATGTGTAACTTGTCTTGGCAGAATCATGTGCAAGCCGTGTAATAAGGTTAACATGATCCTCTACCAGCTTAAAACCCAAAAAGGCCTCCTGCCACCTCACACTCGCAAGCATCTAGTATGCTGTCTGGTTTATCAGGATCTAATTGAAGAGCACAATGCTAAACTTGAACGCCTATTTAATATGTGCGTTAGGTTTATTTACAACATACATTTTAGGTTTATTTTTTTATTGTCATGCACTTACTCATTTTTCTTCCTTTCCCTCCATCTTCTCCATCCTCCTCCACACCCAAATCTCGAATGCCTTCAGCCAATTTTCGTTTTCCTCTATCAAGGTCCACGTTTCAGCCCCATACAACGCCACACTCCATATCAAGCTCCTCACCAGCCTCTTTTGATACATCCTTGCTTAAGGTCCCCGTCATTAGCTCCATTCTTTCATTGAACGCTTCCTTCGCTAGCGCTATTCTCCTCCTAATATTTGAAACTATGCCAATTTGCTTCTGGCGCACTACCCAAGTAATTAAATCGTTCTACTTGCTCCAGTGTGTGCCCTCCTACTTTTATGACCAGCCTCGCTTTCTTTATCCAAGAGAATATCATTTATACTTTTGTTTTCTTATGGTTACTCATCCATATCCATATTTCTCGGACTGCTTTTCCGAAGTATCTACAGAAGCTTGCAATCCCTTCGATGATCTACTGACCAAAGCCTCATCGTTCGTGAATCTAACAGACTTGAGCTTGAATCTAACTATGAGCTGGCCTCCACTTTGATTCCTCCCAGTGAGAAATGGGTGGTGGCATCAACGTGGGTTCCACGTTGATATGTGGAAATACGGTGGTGGTGGATATTGAGTGGCGAACCAACGTGGGATCCACGTTGACTTTAAGTGGATCTATGGTGATGGTGAATAATATTAAATATTCAACGTAATTTCTGCTTTGTGGAAAATAACTCTGGTGACATTTCATAGTTTATCTGGTTTATCATCCTGAAACAGCGCTAGTTATGTGAAAATGCATCGGAAATTGTATTTTGCAATTATGTTATTTGTGGAACTGGATTAGATTTATGTATAATAGAATAAACAATTATGAAGAGGTATCTCTGTTGTAACATGTTATATACCTTACACATATAACATATATTATTTCAAGATGCAAGCATGCAAGGCCGTTTTACACGGTTTATTTGTTTGTATGAACTCTTCCGTGAAATCTTGCTTGAGGCAAAAGGTATCGGGTAACGCGGCAAATTGTATGAAGGCTTGTGCGAATGCCTGAATGGAAAATAGAACCTGCACTAATTTTGTTGAGACAAACGTACAATCTCACGTACATTCGTTTGAACTACATCATTCATCGTGTAAAACGGCCTTTAAAATGAATTTTGGTACAATGGTAACGAACTATAATTAATAGTATGCTCAACGATAATATTACCTGCATTTGTATGCTTCTAACAGCCATTTTCAAGCACTTGTGAACGTCTGCATTAATATCTTGGCACAAAATATTTGTAAACAGTTCACTCTAGATTAAGCACGAATACTTAGAATAATTTAAATTCCCGGCCATGTCAGCCATGAATGCACAGGTAATAAATTATTTGTATAACCCTCTCTATCTCAAGAGCCGCCGTGGCCGAGTTGGTTAAGGCCCTAGGGCCGAGTGGGTGAAGAGGTAAGGATGGACGATTGGGAGGTATCAACATGAGATCGCGCCCGGGTGAAGTCGATTTCTATCAGTCGAATTTGAACAAAATTTCAACGTGCGTTCCACGTTGATCCCACGACCAAAATCACGTGGTATCCACGTTATATATCCACCTACTCTCCACCGGAATTTCCACGTTGGTCCCACGTTGATTCCACCACCTATTTCTCACTGGGCTTCGTCTAGCTCTTCCCATGCCTCTCCTACCCTTTCCTCAGCATGAATATGTTAAAAAGCAAAGGCGAAAGCTGGCACTACTGCCTTACCACGCGACCTATAACTGCCCACTCTGAATCACCGTCAGCTACCCTCACCTGAGCCCTCTGGTCCATATATAAGTTTCGGATGGGTCTCATATCACGCCGATCTATTCCTATTTTCCCCAGTATCTGCATTAGTTTCGTGATTTACAGATAATTTCATCAAACGTCACGGATTATCGTAATGCAATTTTCTTCAACAATAGGAGTAACCAGCCCTAATTTGTGAATTTCCTTGAATGCATGCAACCACCACTAAATTTCGAAAGAGAGCCAACCACTAGATATTAACTAGGCGTCGTCATAGGAATGAATGAAGCCAGAAACAGGGCCGGTAAAGCTTTGAAATGATCCAGACATAAAATGACGGAAACAGTGCACTTTGTAAAGACCACCTTAAAAACCTATATATATATATATGACAAAGGAATCATGTTTAGAAGTACGAGCCCAGAAAATAACACATCGCAATACTTTCAAAATTTACCAGCTTTTGGGCACTTACGTTTAAAGTTAGAGCAGAATTTTAGAAAACTAAAAGAAATACGAAAGCAAAATACTCACTCCCATTCTCCAAAAATTCAATGCAACTCCAGCAATTCCCGCGGAAATATGTATGTACTTCGTTGAGTGTTAGTCATATGTTTTCATTATTTGCATGTTTTAGGAGGTTTAGGAGTTTGAGTACAAATGGAGCGGAGCCACAGACGTTCTCAAGGTAATCGAGTTTCATTACTACATTGTGTAGCTACCCGTTCTTCACCGACCTGTGATTGGTTAGACGCTTTTCCGTCTTCCGCACGTTCCGCACCGAACTGCGCTTGTGGGTCCTCTAAAATATCCCATAAAAAACGGGATTTATAAAATATAATGTGTTGAAGTGGCCAGAAGTTTAACTTCCATCAAATATAATTTTATTCACATAACAATTACGAGACAATAACGAATCCGAAAAAAATAGCCATTATCCCCACAATTATAATATAGATTAGGCGAGGCTTTCCCAGCTTATGCTGTTCTTGAGTTATTCGGGATCTCCACTGGGGAAAAATCGCCGACGTTTCGATGTTCGAGTCGTCAATCAAAACATTTAACTTTATCCGTGGCTTCCACAGGGATCTCCGCCCGAGCCGCATTTCCGCTACTCACTAGCTGTGATTGGCTTAGGGCTTTCTTGCGTTCCGCATTGCGCATCCATTTGTGTCTGCGGGAACAACTACGGCTGCAGAAAGACTACTCAACTCACACGGCTTATGATGTATCAATTGTCATTTACAAAAAGCCCAAATTATGCATGAATATCTGAATATTGTGTTTTTAAAAAATAAACAAAAAAATTCAAAGTTACTTATGTAATCTTTTATTTCTGTAAATAAACCTTTTAAATGCTGAATCGGATTGTTGCGCAGCATTCGTGCAAGATCGAAGTGATGTTCTTTCTTCCACCTTATTAAATGAATAATATAGAATGGTAAATGACATTTGCATATTTTGTGGCTAACATTAAGATGCATGAATGTAGCATTTATACTTCACCCTGCAGAGATTTTCATGAACGATGCCCGAACCTAGCCCCTATGGTTATGGTATTTTTCTTCCTTAGTGGTTGGTGTTAAAGATCAATTAACTGAAGAAAATGGTATAATTGGGCGTGTTTTTTTTATCTGGGTAGAAATGGCCTTGATTTGAAAGTGAAGTTACGAGAGATGGTCTTTGACGAGTTATGGTTTCTTCTTCTCCCTTACCCCTTAAAAATGTATGGTTCACTTTTTAAATGTTTAGGCGGAGAAACGGGCGCACCATAATGCTCTGGAGAGAAAACGGCGAGATCATATCAAGGATAGCTTCAGCAGCCTACGTGATTCAGTGCCAGCATTGCAAGGAGAGAAAGTTGTGAGTAAACATTACTGGTGTAGACCAGAAGGCTTGTAATTTTTCTAAAATCTGATGGATGTCTGTTTTAAGGCATTTCGTTTTTTATATGATCCTGAAGTAATTACGGCAATTACTATTAGGGAAATGTCATTGTCGGATAATGGTATATGCGTTAGGCTGGTACAATGTAAGAGGCTTCCCATAAAGTACAATTTGGTGGCCATAATACTGTTTTAGTGTTGTTAAGATCCGCCTATTCTTCATTAAGTTAAATTTTACAACCAAGTTGATGTTCAGTCTACCGTAAATAGAAGGTGAAACTTGGTTTTTTCTTAGCTTAATTTTGTGTTTATCTGATGTCATTCCATTGATGCGTTTTGATTCCTTAGAACTACATAACAGACAAAATGCGATTAAAGGCATGATATTCTCCCTACATGGACCTACGATACTCCCATTTATATTTTATCTTTTTAACTGGATAGTAATAAAGTATCGAAGTTTCTGGTGGGTTATCCTAGATATTATGACTGGTAGTAGTAGATGTGACTTACCCTGACTATCCTATCGCTTTAGTGGCCAAGGAAACACTAGTGTTTGGGAATCACTGGTGTTTTTTTTATTTCTGGTATCCTGAACCTTATGGCAAACATTTTTAACATTCATTTTAACCACATTCAGGGGTTCTTTCCATGGAAACACTTAATAGGTAACTGAGTTTTTTTTCAGGCCGTCAAAAAATATCAGTGGATTAAGAATTCCTGTGGGGAAGTCCTTGGAACTGTTGCAGAGTTTTGTTAAGTTGGCAGTAAAGCACTTGAATATATCTAAATAAAGCTTTTTAAAATAAGTATTTTCTTCCTTTATTGACAAATGCATAACCAAATTAAGCATTGTGTAATCTCCTCTTGTTGTAACTATTGTGCATATTACTGGTTTTTATAATTTTTCTCTGAGATATGGCATAGCAGCAGTTTTTTTTTTCAATATTCCTGAATGGGTAAAAATATGGTCTTTTTTTTGTAGCCCTTGAGTTGAGCAGTTTTTCATTTAACATCAAGCTCTTTAGATTTCAGTAATCCACGTAGGGAGAATGTAGAACACTGAATACTGCTGTTATGGAAAATTGTGTGGTTAGTTAAGTAATATGCCTTTTTTTTTAATTGTTTCATAATGTCATAAATTCCTAAAGCCGTTAAGATGTCCATTGTGGAAAGGGTTGAGAATTCAACTGTTGTAGTGCCTATCTCAAGATTTCCATGGTTTGGTCTAAATCCCCATCATTGGATTATATTTCAATTCCTATTTTATAGACTGCTGACTATGACAGTATTATTAGTGTTCAACTCTCTCTACTTCTAACATAATACTCACCTTTCAAAAACATGGTTAACAGTTATATTTAAACTAAAAGCAAGAACGTCCTGTAGGGAATATTTCAAATGTCACAAAATTATGACCATCTCCTGTGTATATATATCTTTCTGTCTTCTTTCATATATAACCCCGCCGTTTCCAGTGATTTCTTAGTAGACTAGGTAGCACGGTGGTCTGTACACTTGACGCGACATCGGAAGGTCCGTGGTTCGATTCCCAGCTTAGTCGAATTTTTTTCACCTGGAATCGGCCATCATAACATCTTCACACACCATTGTATTATCACATTTTATTTGTTTCCTGTCCTCTTTCTACACCCTCTGTTTGAACGAAATATTTATTATTTACGCCTGTGAGTGGTTTGAGTGAATGAATGAATGGTTATATATAAACCCCCTCTCTGGTCAGAAATAGGGGTGTTCACATGAATGACATGGGTAAGGATAATCTTTATAATGGCCATTGCCAGGTAGCAGTACTTCAAAGAACCCCGGAAGTTTCAGGAAAACTGCTCTTTAATAGACCTCCTGAAGAGGTGAAACAATTGCTTCCCCGAGAAAACAAATTCAAAAAAACGTTTATCAATGTTATTGTAAAAAAATATTTTTTATAGTGTCCAAGAATACATAGAAAGAGCCAATGTGGTGCAATCTGTTTTGTTAACCTAGAGTACCCATGTCTTAATCCTATTTCATTTTGGTGTGTATGTAATTCAAATTATGACCCTAGATGTCTTATTGGTGAAATATCTATTTATGTGCGTGAATCTGCATTGCTGTGAATCTAATAAAAGGATGTTTTTGGAGAGTTGTTAGTCAATAAATAGATCACCTGTGTACCTTTTGCCAACATGTCGAAAATTTATATTTTCATCTTCAGGGGGGTTATTCTGTAATTTCACCCCACAGAACATGACGTCACGGATTGCTCCTTATTTGGCGAATATTACCAAAAGTGGAGTTGTAAACCATGCCCACCAGACAGTGAGAGCATCAACTCGTTCATTTCTGCCGAGAATGTTTCTTATCCAGTTCTTTCGGTTGTCAAATTGGGCTTCAAATGAGTACTTCATGAGCGGATTAGCAGCTCACTTAAGAACTTTCTCAATAGAGTAAAGTACCATGCCAACTGAATCACATCCCTGGTCGTAATTGGCTCACTCACCATACTCCACAGTAATTCACCAACCTCGTGCTGCTAACTGGCTTGGTCTGGTTCACTAGATTTTAGTAGTTGAATAACCATGGTGGTATGTGCTGTAAAGGTGTTTAAAAAAAGTTTCAAATTGATGGAGGGTACATTTTAGTGATGAATAGGAATGTTTCATTATGATGAAATCTTCATGATTTCAAAAGAATTAGTGTTGAAAAGTTACACCCACTGAGACTCAATCAAAAAAATGTTCTGGTACAGAAAAGTAATAAAAAATCTCAGGGCTCACTGAGACCAAGCTTAAAAACAATGCTCTGCAATAGAAGAATAATAAAAATCAAGCTGAAGATGTGTTCAAAATCACAGTTTGAGTTTCCGATTACAATGATCTTCTCCAGACAGATAGGAGAGTGAATCCATCGCAATGTCATTGTTATTAGTCATTCAATCCAAAGATAGGTTGACTGTAGCCCTCCATTCTACCCTGTCCCCTGCTAACTTTTTCATGTCCTTGTAGATCCTCTATTTCATATCTCGTTTCAGTTGGCATACGTATAAATAGAGTAATACTTAGACTGAGGGATATATTTGTGTCTCAGTCTTCCTCGTGGGGATTTCCCTTTACTATGTTCCTTACAAATCTGTTGTCTTTTGAAGTGTGGCCTATCCATCTGGATCTTGTCCTGATAGTGCTGCATATGGTTTTCTCATCTTATCTTCTTCTGTATACTTCTCATTTCTGATTATATCCAACCATTTAATCTTCACCATCCATCACCTGCAAAAGTTTCAAAACCCTCTATTCTCTTTTGTTCCAGCTTTCCAATGGTCCATGTCTCTGAGCCATTTAATGCAACACTCCCTACAATTGGTTTCTGACACTTCTTCCTCATTGGTAATCCTTTTGTCTTTGAACAACACAGTTGTTTAGCTCATGAATGCTTTCTTGGCTTGAGCTATTCTTCACTGGATATCCGTTGAGCTCCTTCCATCCCATGTCATGCCAATTCCAAAGTAGGTGAAGGATACCACTTGTTGAAGCATCTCTCCTTGTAGTGTAATATCTAATTTCAGCTTCTCTCTTCCTCATGCATGTGTACTAGGATTTTCATTTTCCTCCCATTAGTCTTAATCTTGTATTCTTGTGGTACTCAATCCATCGTGTAGAAGGATGTTTGCTGGTTGTCTCTTATGACTGTGATGTTATCAGCAAAATGGAGCTTGTTAATTTCTTCTCCCTTCCCCTTAATTCCTTGGATTCCCATTTCTTGAGCTTCTTTGTCAGCTTCTTCCAGGTATGTGTTGAAAAGTATTGGTGGACGGTTACATCCTTATCCAACTCCTTTGTTTATTTTAGCTTCTATTTTTCTTCTGTCCTTCATTCTCACTGTGGTGACTTGGTTCCTGTAGAGTTTGAGGATTATTCTTCTATCATTGCTATACATTCCTACTCTTTAAAGCAATTGGAACACCTTATTCAATTCCATGTTGTCAAAGGCCTTTTCCAAGTCAATGAATGCCACATGCCATGGTTTGTTGGCATACATAAACTTTTTTTGTGACAATCAAAGGACTGAATATGACCTCTCTGGTTCGCCTGTTCTTCCTGAATCCAAAGTGGTTGTCCAACAGGCTTTCTTAATTTTTCATTATATTCTTAGGCTAAGAATAATTCATGTATTTGGACACAAGCTCAGAGTTCTGTTATCCTCACAGCTATGTCCTTATTTTCTTCAGCACTGCAATCATTGAACTCTTCTCAAAATCCATCATAGTGAGATCATATCACCTATTGGGGCCTATGGTGTATTGAAACCAGCCAAATGATAGCAAATTGCAAGAATCTTAACATGCGCAAATTAGTACTTACATACATATTTTCTATGGAGTGTGGCATTGTATGGGGCAGAAACGTGGACCTTGAGAAAGGAAGACGAAAATAGGCTGAAGGCTTTCGAGATGTGGGTGTGGAGGAGGATGGAAAGGAAGACAAATGAAGAAGTTCTTGACCTAGTTTGTGAGGAGAGGAAACGTCTGGATGAGATTAGGGGAAGGCAGGGTAGGTAGCTGGAAGGGGTAATGAGGGATGGATTGCTGAAGTGGTGATAGAGGTAAGGATGTTGAGCAAGTGGGAAAGGGGAAGGAAGAGAATAGGTTTTATGGTTGGATGAAGAAAGATAGGTTGAACTTAGGCTGAGATGAAGAAAGAAATACTAGTGGTAGATAGGGTACTGCACATGTAAGAGTTCGTTGGATATTCTCTGACTTTCATCATAACCTACCTCTAACCGGTAGAATACTCTTATGATGATACTTACTTCAGTAATACGTAATGATATTGGTAACTTTTTTAATAAATATGTATTTTCCATAGTTCAGATATTTCATGTTTCCCTATTTCCTTATATTTTCTTCGGATACATATTTTTTATAGAGCACAGCACCTTGCCCTGTCTCCTCATTGTGGACAAATTTTTTACCATAAGCTTCCTGAACTCATTACTAGTGAAACATGTTCTTACTTAATAAATATTACTAGTTTAATTATAGTGGTAATTTTTAAAATCAAATTTCTTGACCATGAATGATCTATCATTTCTTATTTTGATATTCTGTTGCTCTATTTAACTTCAGGCCAGTCGAGCCCAAATTTTAAAGAAAGCTGCGGAATACATACAGTTTATGAGGAGAAAGAATTCAGCTCATCAACAAGACATCGATGACCTCAAGAGACAAAATACTTTACTAGAATCACAAAGTAAGTATCACATTCATTTTATCTTACCGTTTATTGTCAAACCTGTAATTTTAGACATTGACTGCTTCTAAAACAGATAGCATATATTACTGCTATTTCCTGTTCTTAAAATTTACAATGGAGTAAAGCTAAAATAATTGTAATAATTTTCTCTCATTAATGTAGATATTAAAAAATTAAGGCTGTAGTCTTAATTTTTCTAAGTAACGAAGAGCGCCAATAATCCGTGCTAATGGAGGGAGAAGCCCTATCGGATAATCGAAAATGACAGATAATCCATTCATGTTCAATTGCGAGATAGCAGTGGCGTTGGTTTTATGCTTTCTCAAAGTCTCACCCACATGTTGCTTTGAAATGCTCATTCTTTTCCACCATTTCCTTTTTTGGGCGATTCCATTATCTTCTCCGAAACATTTCACTTACTAAAATTAATATCTATTGATCTGTGAATTTTATTCTGAAACATGCATTGCATCCTGTTTTTATAAACATACTTGAGGTATTTGCCAAATTGTAAGCATTTTAGTTCATGATCGCTAGGTAATACGATCACTCCGAGGAATCTAAGGCTGTGCCCATTGGTAAAATTTGCATCATTTTTTTTTAACTTCTTAAGGCCGTTTTACACGATGAAAGATTTTGTACAAACGAATGTACGTGAGATTGTACGTTTGTCTCAACGAAATTAGAACAGGTTCTATTTCCCGTGCAGGCATTGAGACATTCGCACAAGCGTTCATACAATTTGCCGCTTTACACGATACATTTTGCCTCATGCAAGAGTTCACGGAAGAGTTTGTACAAACAAATGTACCGTGTAAAACGGCCTTTAGACTCTGTTCAAGGTAGCTGATGCAAGGTTGCATGACTACAGTCTAATCCTCCATCCCAAGCTTTATCTAACCTAGGCATATCTGTTTTACGGGGATGAAGTTGCCTCTCAGAGTTTTGAGTCCCATAAACCTTCATGCTTCGTGCCCAGCCTGCTCTCAAAGTAAAAAAGTCTAGGTCACCGACCACCCCAATTTCAAATGCCACTGATGCTAATCCTCCTTTTCATTTTCAGTGGCTTGCTTACAATAGAATCCTTATCCAAATATTTTTGCAGCTTCTGCTTCTTCAGGTAGGTAATGAAATATAATTGTCTTCATACACGCAATGTAGGTTTCTCAAAGGACATTGTCAGTACCTTCAATACGTTTTTAGGTACAAATAATGCTGACGTCAAGTAATCATCTACAATGTGTTTTTTTTTAATCTCCCACTTTCTATTGCATTTTCACATTATTTATTTTCTCTTTTATGGCCGTCCTAATTTGTCTAACACAAAAATTGTCTGATACAGAGGTGCCATCTTCTTGTTTTAAGAACTGAATCAACTCTTTTGCTGATTGCAGCGCGATTTGGAGAGAAACTCGTTTTGAATCTATTGTTTCTTCCTCATCACTATTGCAGTCATGTACGCACTACGGTTCGCAGTTCTGGTGGTGATGATGATAGCATTGTCATCTAGAATCTGATGTCCTTACAACTCATCGTAATGACTGAGCCATTTAGAGTTATGTTAGCCACTGAGTCTCCCTTGGATGCCCTTTCAATTATCCTCATCTTCTCGGAAGTGTCTAACACGACATGCTTCCTCTCTCTCCAAGAATTAGACATTTTGAATCAATTATTTTCGTGAAGGATACTTAGCAACTATAAAACGCAATATAAGCTCGCTTGCCCAGCTTGCACAAATAGTGATTCCAGGGTCTATAATGCATCATGTGCGTAATTGAATAGCTGCTGCAGGAAAACCTTTTGTGAGGGCAAAATGTAGCAAATTTGTAGACTTGAACATGGCCGCTGGCTGCGAGTGCGAACAAAAGTGGTGGTCGGCGGGAAGGGAGGGCATGGAAAGGTAGAGTAGGGGAGGAGGTTGTTGAGGGACTGATTGTGGGATAATCTGAGTCAGTTGATCTATTGTCGGATAATCGACACTCCACTGTATAAGATTTTTACATTTACATATGTCTACGCATGCAGACTAGCTGTTAGCCATGGATTCACTTGCCTTATAATTCTTCCAGTTATCATATTAAACTACTTTGCTATCCTCTTTTCGCACATCACCTGCCCCACACTCTCTTGTTTTTGGGGATCATAGAATTATTTTAATATTTACATGTTTTACCACTAACCAGAAAACACCATGATACTGTTGCTTCTTGTTATACCCTCCTCTGATCTTTGTTTATCTTGGGTGCATTCTCAGTAACTACTTCAGAGAGTTAGGCCATGTTGTAAGAAAGTTCCCTCAGGTATCCATGGTTGACTTCGACCTCACCTTGATTACAAGATGGAAGTGGAAAAATGAACCACTGGATGGAGTACCCAGGCGTAGAAAAAAAAATTTCAACCAATACCAGGTTTATCAATTTTCATGTTTTCACTCTTTTATGTCACAGATCACATGTAAAAAAACCACTCAGAGACAATTGAAAAAATGAAAACAATACAATCAACTGAGCCAAGCAGGTTGCTGAAAAGCTGGGTGACAAATAAGCTGAGTTAATTATAGTTTTCCCTATTTTGTTAATTAAAACTTCTATAGCGTGTTCCTCTCATAGCAGACTTTGTGTGTAGGGGATGCAGCACTCTAAAAACCCTATAAGAAATTTAATATGTTTGAGGTAATAGTTTGCCCCTGCAATTTTCTCTTGGCTCTACTCAAAATATGTATTTGATTTAAAAAAATAGTCCTGTTAGAGTTATTGCTTCTGTAAAGGTTTTTTTTATTGAACTCCTAGGGCTATAAGATGGATGTGTGGTAAATTTCATGGTAATGTGTTTTGTGGTTCAAGAGATAATGCATTTAGTCAGTTGATGGGTAGTATTTGTCTTTTGTATATGTATTTAGATTTAAGGAAGTTCACATCTTTTCAGTGTTTTGTTATGATTGCCATTTGCTCATCTTTTTAATGCCAGTATTTTACCTACAGAATCGTTTGAAGGGGCAATACGTTGTCAGAAGAAGCACCAAAATATTCCCTTGTTAGCAGCTATACAATGATAGGAAAAATTAGAAATGGTTGAAGCATTCACGTAGTCACTGTTTACACATTCATGTGGAAAGTCTTTGCTTTTATTACTTAGAACATTTCCCACATTCATTATGAAATTTTGAGAGTTTTATTATTTTTTATATCATGTACTGACTTAATAATAATACTCCTAATTTGTTTTACAGTTCGTACTTTGGAAAAGGCCAAGGCAACAGGGAATTTTGCTGTAGAGTCAAGTGAAGTGTCACTTGTAATGAAAGATACAGCATCAAGTTTCCATGGAGAATCAGAATCAGATACCTCTGATTCTGAAGCTGCTGCAACCACTAGACGCTCAAAAAAATTGAAAATTGGTGGGCTTGGGGGCTCGTAGAGCATGCTGGGAGAGGTTGATTCTGGCTGGTAAATAGGAGAAAGGTGATCTTACTTTGGACTCAAGGTGTACTGGATGGTGTTGCTGCTGGTGTTGCAAGTGCTCTGACTAGAGACATGTTAATTGGTATCCAACATCAGCAAGTTGCACTCACAGTTGTTACCTGTCACTGGGAACTGTAATACCTCTCCCAAATAATGCTGCCTGCTCCTCGGGGTCTCCTTTGCAGTGTACCTGAATTAATGTGTGAATGTGTGTGCAAGTGTACCAATCTGTGACCACGGTGATTCACTATTGTGAATGTAGAAGTTAGTGAACAACCATCCAAAAGTAGGCATTGCATTGGTTTATTAGCTGTGTAAGGACGTAGAGGGAATGTTTTGGTTGTGTTGAGACATTTACCAACTATTCTCTCAAGTGGAAAAATCATGGAAGTGTGTTTGTAGGGTATGGTTTGAAAGATACGTTAATTTCTGTTACTATTTCATTCTTTTTAATGATAAAATCCCATTACTGCACTTATGTCTTGCACATTAGGTTGCTGAGTACATACGTTCATATTGCTCATTTTGTGTTTCTCTTTTTCTGTAAAACAGGGTTTATTACCAAAAGCGACATGGCATTCTGTCCCAAGGGAATTTTCTGTTGTAAAAATTTGTAAAAAATATTGATTACAGATAAGTCACTGAAAGGTTTTTGTAATTTGATAAATATTTATCCAAGACATGAAATTAAGCCTTACAAAGAATTTTTTTTCAACAATATTCACGTTTTTATTTTTTCAAGTTAATGTATTTTATGCGTACATGAATTGTACCTATGACTTGACTAAATTTGGTTGGGCATGTATGATAAGATTTTGGATTCCATTTTCTTTGTAATTGTATGTGCCATTGAAATGTACATATATCCATGCCTTTCTTGTTAATTGTATCTGGTTTTTAGTTCCCCTAAAAAGATTTTATACTAATGAAACATTCCTTTGGTTTTGGGCAATGTTCTTGAATGTCAAGTTAAATAAATCTCATTAACTGGAAAATTAAGTGAGCTTTATTGTGTAGTGGAATTAATTTTCATAATCTGGCCTCACATTTTTCTCAGTAACACAAAGAATCTTCTTCAAAGGCATTTTTGCCTGTTCTTTATGCCTGGTCTTTATTAATTTAGGTTGTCGGACCATCTTTTGCATGGTCGAACTATGCCCCTCTTTCTTAATGGTATTCGGTCCCTTGCTATCTTGACGATTCTTGAGTCGTCTATTCTTCTTCCCTTTTGCGTGTCCATTCTGTTCCTGGAAGTATCTTATATAGGTCTCTGATATTTTCTTTAGAAATCCTATCTAATCTTGTCTTGTCCACTATTTTCCTCAGTACAGTCATTTCTGCAGTCTGCATTCTCTGTTTTGTTTTACTTTTTTTTGCTGAGGTTTCCATAGAATGTCATTAAAGGTCTGATAACTGCCTTGTATATTCTTGTTTTTGCTTCTTTTTGTAGGTATTTGTCTCCATTCTGCTTGGTTCAGGCAGCCCCCAATCTTTTCAGCTTTTGTTATTTGTTCATTTACTTCTTCATATAAATTCTCATAGATAGTTATAACTGCTCATAAATATTTGATTTTCATTACTTGCTATATAAAGTACTTGTTAAGTTGTAGTTTACATTGGATTGGTATCTTTGATGTTGATGATTCTATGGGATCTTAACGGAAGTGAGTGAGGCCTGGTTGTACCTTGAGTAATGATGTGATTTAAGTGGACTATTTTTTCAGCTTTTCTGCTGCAAGTCTTTCCGATCCGCCCCCAGTTAATCAAAAGAATCTGATTCATCGTCTGCCAAAAGTGATGAAAGGAACGTCATTCAGGCTGGTCCGTCAACAGTGTCAAATTCCGCAGTATCCATGTTTCAACTCCCCCCTGGCAAAACAGAAAACAAAAGATCTATCAGAAATAAATATTTTTCAGTAAATAAGTACACAATTATTATGAGGATGATGCTTGCAGCCAGCCAGCATTGTTAAGGATTACATCAGTGCATGTAATTCAGATAGGGATCCATGGTCAGGAGTTTTTCAGTCTGAAGCGCCTGAAAACCAGAAACAATGGTCACATGAACACTTCACAAGTACATACTCAATGGACAACTTTCAAGAGACCCTCATTTCACAGATGTAACCAAAACCCAGTTTCTTATCTTTTTGGCTCTTTGAAACGTTAAAATATGTATATATTACTATGTATGTACATTTTTTCATTGTGTACTAGAATAATATTCATTGACCACTATTGATTCTTTAAATCCACTAATGCACAATATAGGTACTTCCTTTCAAATGTCCATACATTTCTCTAGCAAAGTGCCGCAGTGCGGACAGCTGATCATTACATCCCCTCCCAGGCATAAACCCACACTGTACACACCAGATTCTTTCAATATTAATCATCTTCACTATTTCGATTAATGTTTTACGGAACACTTTTCATGGAATATTAGTAAACTATTGCTCTGTACATAATTTCTACATTTGATCTTCCCATCCTTCTCTTTGTGCAATAGAACTGTTATATCATTATTCCTGTCTGTTGGAACAAAAGACGATATTAAACAAGAATTATACAATTCACACAAGCGATTTATAAGTAACTTACATTCACACTACATCATTTCACTGGATATCCAATCTACGCCTGCAACTTTCCCATTTTTCAATATTCTCACTGCTGTTACAACCACATTCTCACTTATTTCCTTTTCCATACTGGCATTCTCGCATCCTCACAACGGTCATCCTCATTGCCTGCATCTTTATTGTATAATTCTTCAAAATGCTCCCTCCAACAGTCCCTGACATTGCTTTCATTCCACGTGATGCTGCCACTTTTTTTCTTTACTGCATCCCTGACCTGCCCTCGCCTAGCGTTGCCCTTTTTACCCAACTCCAAAAAACTTCTTATTGCTTTCAAAATCACTCTGCATTTTGCAAGCCTCATCTGCATGCATTCTTTCCTCGCTCTCTTTTGCAATGATTTTGCATTTACATATTCTTTTTCTCATTCATCGCATTCATCACATGCCTTCTTTCGTTCTACCTCAGATTTGGCTGCAATCCAACTCTTATATGCCTCTTTCTTTTCACTCACCCCAATCGTCACTCCGTCATTCTACCATGCATCACCTTTCACTTTTCCCTCCCACTCCTTTTCTGAATGCACTCTGCAAATTCCACAATAATTTGGTGTGTGTGTCTCTCCTCTAGCTGAAGAAGGTTCTTTAGCCCGAAAGCTACCAAAGCAATGGATACCCAGTGGCAGATCCAGGGGGGGGAGCAAGGGGTCAATTGCCCCCCCCCCCCCCCCTGAGACAATAAAATCACACACAGTTCTTGCCAGATTTCGTGCGCCACGTGTTGCTGGCGGAAATCGGAATAGATGAAGTGCGATTAACAATTAAGGAAATCAACTTGGAGAAGGGATGATTATTATTTTGATAAATAAGCAAATATGAGTGTAATTTGATTTTAAATTCATATAAAAAGTTTCAAAACGTCATAAGAATGTGGAATTCCTTATTTATGTTCCATTGCTCTTCAATTGTTCATTATATTCCCAGGGAGGGCAGCACAGATCACAGCAATGTCGTGTGAATGGGCATAGGATTGTTACGTTGGTACATACATTATTTGTCTGCACGGGGTATTATACGATCGGCAAGGCAATGTTTGCTATTTCAAGTCTGTTTCTTTGAGTACTGTCGGGAGACTACTACGCCCATTCACAGGACACTGTGAATATATATGAATTTAACCGCTTCCCTGACGTGCCCGAGTATACTCAGGCAAAGTTATACTGATATGCAGGTGGCCTAATTATCTTAAGTATAGGGGCAACATTCAGAATGAAAAATTCATTAGTTATTTGGAATAAAAAATTAAGTAAAAAATATTCGGATTTGCCTCCGTTTAATGCTTCTGAATCTGAAATAAAAAAATGACTTTTCTTTAACCATTTTTGTAAAAAAAAACCCGTCAGGGAAGTGGTTAAAACCAAATTACTCTTATATTTGCTTATTTATCAAAATAATAATTCTCCATTTTGATTGCCTTAATTGTTAATCGCACTTTATCTATTATGATTTCCGCCAGAGACACGGCACATGCTACTGGCAAGAACTGTGTGTTTTTTGTCTCCTAAGGGGAGGGGGGGGGGGGGGGGCAATTGCACGGTGCATCACAGCCTGGTTCATCTTCGACAACGGCACCATCGGAATTTTGGACAGTGGATTCAGTGTTTGAGAAAGACTGCACAGCATTGTTAATTACAAGTTAAAAAGTTATTTAACTTGTAATGGATGAAGTTTTGTTTGTTTCTGAAGTGTATTATGCACTGCAAATATTTTAGCTTTGAAGTAATCTAATAGAGTAGCTCACCATGAAATGAACATAAAAAATAACAGTTTTCTTCAAAAAGCAAAAGAAAACGACAGATAAGTTTTCTCTAGCTAGTAAGTAGCAGTATGCCATGCAATATACATTTACAGAAAGATTTTTAAGCAAAACACTAGCAGTGAATCTTGTTCTTTGCACTACAGAAAACATTGGAGTAATTCTATATGTAATGTGGCCTAGGGCTCCCCACGCGACCATCATGGATTTGGCTGAAATTTTGTGTGGAGGACTGCCTATGTCCAAGTCACTGAAAATCGTGAAAGGCTGAGACCTATTATTAAAACCATTATCTTGCTTGGACGTCAGAACATCCCTCTAATGGGTCATAGGGATAATGGCCCCATCAACCCTGTCGCCTCTGCTGTAAACCAAGGTAATTTCAAAGCCCTGTTGCAGTTCATGGTAGATGCAGGTGACAAAATACTTGGGGAACACCTAAAAAGTGCATCTTCCCGTGCTACGTATATTAGTAAGACTACTCAAAATTTAGTAATATGTAGAATTTTGTAGAGAAGAAATTCTAAAATGGATTGAAGAAGCTAAACATTGGTCAATATTGATCGATGAAACAACTGATCTGTCTCACAAGGAACAAATGACCTTAATTGTAAGGTATCTGTACAAAGAAACTATTAGAGAAGATTTCATTACATTCATTGATGCATACAAGTCTGCAGCAGATATGAATGATGTGGGATTGACAGAAAAAAAAACAGAAACAACTTACCGGGAACACTCTTGGTAAAATAGTTTTAGAAAATGTGAAAGAACTGGGTTTAGATTTGAGTCTCAGTGTAGGAATGGGTATAGATGGAGCATCTCTTATGACTTTGGAAGAAGTCGGTAGTATCACAGGGATCCAAAGAGAGGCTGTCAATGCAAAACAGCTACCATGCCTTGAATAATTCTCTTTCAAAGTCAACCAAAATCCAAACCATCAAAAATGCTGTTGTAATAATGAAGGAAGTTATTTATTTTTTCAATCAGTCATTCAAAATAAATGCCATTATGAATACATACTTAGGAGGTCAGCTTGTTAGTCTTTGTGAGACTTGCAGGGTAGAAAGACACCATGCTGTAATTTTATTTTACTTTGCCTTACCGGAAATAGCAGATGCCTTCACAGAAATAAATAATGTGTTAGTTTGGTAGACATTTTGAAAAGAACCCTTCCTCTCCGAAAGTTACTGCAAATGCCAGCTTTAGGCTTCAACAAGGTTTGTAATGCCATACAAGATACTCTGACATATTTGAAGGAAAGTGGAATAAACTGCGATTAGTCCTTTACAGAGATATATTTTTAGACCAAAACCACTGCTAAAAAACTGGGTGTGCAGCTAGTAATACCAAGAATTGTAAAGAAAGAACGTCACCGAGAAAGCCAAAGAGGCTAATACAATTTTAGACTACTACAGAAGATCCACAGTACAATCCACTTCTTGACAATGGTATTGTTGATCTTCAGACATGGTTTTCCCAAGATACCTCAATGTGTTTTGATCTAAATATATTGTTGCCTGTAAGTATTCTGAGCCAGTGGCGGGTACAGAAAAAACTCAAGGGGGGGCACAAGTTATCGCGACGATTGTAGCTTTCAAACTGACTGCCTGGCAGCGACTCTGCTTCCCTTATATATGTAGCTCGGTTGTTTCGAGAACATTCGGTGCCAGAATGTTCGCTTCCAGACTTTTAAGGAGTGTGAACAAATACAAACAGTAGAATATTCGCGACTTTTCTCGAACAAATGCCAGACAGCATAACGTATCGAGATCACTAGAATGGCCGCGACTTTTCTCGTAGGTTAGCTATCTATGTGCCAGACAGAAACGTATAAAATACGATGATGCGGACACGCGCGCATGCTACATAATAAAGTACAACTACTCGATAACTCGACTCTTGAGTCGACTGACGAAAGACACGAACGAATAGCGTGCGGGCTGACTGGTGGGGGCGGCCCCGCAAGGGGGGGGCGCGCGCCCCCCATATGTATCGGCCACTGTTCTGAGCACCAACACCACTGCTAAGTACCAATGAAAAAGTAAATGCCCAAGAGAGGCTACATAAAGTTGTTAGGAACTTCAAACATCATCTACCTGTTCAATCTGAAGCTGTAATCAATGGGGAAATAAATATTGGGAAAACTAAGAGGTTGAGAGAGAAAGAGGAAGGAAAGAAAATTCCAGTTCCTTTAAGTGATATGTTGAAGAGCTGTGATGAAGATATACTTCCCTCTGTAAGAAATTTATTGCAAATTCTCATCATACTGCAAATCAGTGTCACAAGTGCTGAAAGGTCATTCAGCAGCCTTAATCTTGTTAAGTCTAAGTCTATGGCTATGAACCCAAATGGTTGAGAAAAGACTGAATGCCTTATGTATTTTATTTATCCACAGAGATATTGAGGTAAATGCAGACAAGGTGCTTGAACGTTACGCTAGAGGAAAAAGGAGGTTGCAGTTACAATTAATTATTTTATTTAATTATTTAATTTAAATTTATTAGTAGTTTCTGTAGTTTGTAAAAAAAGTTGTAATTAAATTTCTGAATACTAAGTGTTTTGTGTTTTTACTTTCCTAGTCTTTCATGCATTTGGGTATTATTATGTATTATTGTTATAGGGTAGGTTCATTTCTTATGTCAGAACCTTTGTATTAAGTTCTTATTAACTACATAGTATTCTCTTAATCTTGTTATTTTGTGCTTTAGTAAGTATCACAAAGCATTAAGCTCAAATTTCCAAAATTCAAACAACTCTACTGTCAATGACAATACCTTTTTTAAGTAGTGCAGAGTAGCGTAAAACAGTGTAGTAGTTATGTCATTTTAAATACAAGTGAGACTAAGATCTTCAGATAAGAAATAAAAATGGCTCTTTCCAAAGCTAAACCAAAGTTTTTAGCTGCCTAAAACATATGGCAATTTTCAAATAGTATAAGAATTTAAAATGTGAAAATATGTTGAAAACCAGAAAATTTGCATGCAAATTCACCATTTTGTTTTTCACATTTTTACAATTTTCTGGGGAAGAATCCCGCCCCCCTTCCTCCCATGTGGCATATTCCCTACCCCCCCGGTAATATGGCATATTAGCAGACATTATATGGTCCTAGATTATATGGTAGCCCCCAAGATATGGTCCAGGATCCGCCACTGTCATCATGGATCATCTACCCATGAGTGTCCACTGATTTACTTATCTATCCTTCCCCAACCTAAATGCCAATTATTGCTAGTATCGGGTACAGGGCCAGGCATTAGGTATAGGTGTTTTAGAAATTCTGGAGGAAAATGAGCGCAGGGATAAATTTTTAGACAATTTTTCCGAAGGTTACTCTGGAGGAGGAAGATGATTATAGAGCTGAATCTGCCCACCTATCTACGTCGGGCATCAAAGCCTCTGCTAAAGAAAAATATTTCCGAGTTCACCTTCCGTATCTGAAGATAGCTCATATGAAGATGATTTACAGCCATCTTCAAAGAAGAAATTCCTGGATTTCATACAGCACTACGGATCTGAATCCGGAAATTCATTGATTCAATAGAATTCTGTATGCCAGACAAGTGCTAGCAAAGATTCTGCGATACTAGATTTTTTCCATTGTTTTTTTTAACTGTTAATTATTACAAATACACTAGCGAGGAAGTTCTGGAGAGTGCACATTCACGGCTCAAAAATTGGAAAGATACTGATGATGAACACTGAGGTAAGGATAACATGTTTCTTATGAGCAAGCAAGGAAATCAATTAAGTTTTATAAAGTGGATTTGAGTGGCAAGAAAAGGTCTCATGTCTTGCTTGTATTAGAATGCTAAAATCAATAAAAAAAAGTGTTTTTTTATTGAATTTTTTTATATTGGCTGCAGGAAATATCAACAAAGAGTAAAAAATAAAGTAAGTAAGTAAGTGCGGATAATCTGCCCATGGATAATCAGGAGTGCAACCATCTTCAGCTGCGACTACAATAGACGATTGCAAAACCAAAACTTTCACGATGTGTGTGTCTTTCTCTTTCTTTTGTCTATCGTACTCGTATCTATGTACCTAGAAATTTAGAGAATCGCCAAATGGCTGCCTGTGGCATCTGAACTATTCTGCGCCCTTAAGGTTGCAGGATACCTCGCTTTGTCGCGACATATGTCGTGGTTCTTCATCGGCGCTCTGCCGTGATGGCCAACCGGGGCCTCTGATTCGGCAGACTTCGAGCCGATGAGTTTATGGAATCCAAACCCTGCTAAGCTCTCAAAGGAAATGGCTACAGCACCTCCTTCATAAAAAGAGCAATGAAAGAAAGGCAACAAAAGCATAATGATGACGACCGCAAGAAAAAACCATTGGTGTATGCAAAACTTCCCTATGTCTCCGGAGTCACTGACAGAATTGCTAAAATCCTGCAGAGAGGAAATATTGTGACTCGCTTCTGCATGGTGAAGAAACATCCTGCCCTCACCAAAGGATAGCCATCCTCCCCTTCAATCTATGGGAGTGTATGAAGTTCCCTGCCGCTGCAGCACAAGCTATGTGGGGCAGAGTAAGCAAGCCATCTCTCAAAGGCTTAGATTCTTTGTAGGGGGGGCCTTCCACAGGAGCCCTGGCACTTAGACCTTCTTGGTCCATTGTGCCAACCCCATTCCTGTCTGCCACATGCAGACAGTGGATAAGAGCGCCACGGTGAAGGTATGTATGGTCACCCATCCAGCCTCTGTCCGGGCCTAACATTGCTTAACTTCGGTGATCTTACGGGAACCAGTGTGTCAATGTGGCTGGGCCCTTGTGAAGGCTTAATGAGAACAAGAGAGCGATGGAGCCACATAAATGGGACACATCAGCGGTTGCCGAACATTCCACCTCAACCCCTGGGCATAGGATAATGTTCGACCAAACAAGGGTCTTGGCCAAGACGCAAGAATATCATCCGTGCTTAATACGTGAGGCCATAGAAATAGCCAAAAGGCCAAAAAACTTTAATGGAGAGGATGGATATATCCTTAGCAGGGTTTGGAAAGGGTTCTTGGCTCCTCCAAAAGCCCAACGGCTAAAGTCTCCCAAAAAACATTCAAATCGGCCCAACAATGGTGCAATGGACATCGATGCTATATAAGAGCGAACTAAAGCCGGTAAACGCTCATTCACTTGATGACGCTTCCAGGAAAAGAAGCGAAACGTTGAGTTTTTCAAAATGAACAATACGCAGCATTGCCCGAAAACATCATCCTACATATAACCATAAATATTTGATCCAAAGTAGCTATTTTTACAAACCCATCCCAGACCCATCAAGGCAATTTTGTCGCATCTGAGTGAAGTGTTGATGGTTCTCCAAAACTGGAAGAAGTTGATTGGTAGAAGACTAAACTTTTGAAATGACCAAATTCCATCGCAAAGAGAACTTACAAAATTAAGTGAACACCAAGAATGAATCTGGTGACACAGGGTTGCTCACCAGATACGTAAGTGGTGTTCCCAAAATTGTTAAGAAAATGTCCACAGTCAAAAATGTTAAGAAATGATGTCACAAAAATGAAAATACTTCTACCCCCCCTTCCACAGTTTGCGTCAAAATAAGGCATAATATACAGTGGAAGTGTGGATGTCACATGAAGCATAGCCCCCTCCTCCCCCTGTCACAAGGTGGTGACCACCCTTCCCCCCAATCGTGTGGACGTCATTTATGGACAGCCCCATATTACCAAAATGTAAGGGGATTGAAAACCAGAATAAAGGACATAAAACTTGCAATACATACAGCAGGCTATGACGTAATTGTCTTTACCAAAACTTAGCTCACGATTTTTTTCTATGACGTGGAGTAGGGTTTTTATGGTTTCAAAATATAGAGATATGATCATGACGTGAAGACAGTGAAATGTTGTGGTGAAGGAGTTCTGATTGCTATTAAAAATAACATTAACCTTTAAAGGACTAGGGTGCATTAAAATGCACACTGGGATGTGGGGTCCTACAGCCGTGCATGCATTATAATGCACGCTTGATGTGGTATTTAAATCCAAAGCGTTTCTATTGAGTGTTCAAAATTTAATCCAGCCGGCAGCGTCTGAAGCAGGAATTTTAATCCATATGATAAGGGTTAACTCTAGATCCATCTAACACAATTGTTAAAATTTGGAACAGGTGTTTGATAGCTTGCAAAATGCCCAATCTAAAGTGTTCTTAGGAACAGTTTATCTACTGACTAGTGCAAATGTCGGAGTGCACACATCACACTGTAATACTGTGGAACAGGTTATTGTGAGTGCAAACTTCTCAGATGTTGTTCTAGGTGAATACAAAGTTTGGGAAGTCATCTGGGCCAAAGACAGTATTAATGTCAGAATGCCATCTCCTCAAGGGAGAGTAGCTTGGGAAGCTTTATCCTTTCTGGGATTAAAACAAGTAAATGCTGTTAATAATGGATATAATACTCAATTTGATCTCACTTTTGCATTAGCATCTAAGGTGATACCCCAAATTGTCGCTGAACCTATACTCAAATGTGATAACTACAATCTTCCAATTTGTTATAGTATTAAATTAAGTGTGGAATTATTATACATTGGGTACTCCTTTTATTTGTATGACTTCAAAGACTGTGATATAATCTTAGGGGCTGTCCATAAATGATGTCACACAATTTTGGACCAAACTGTGACAGTTAGTCACAAATAGTGTCAGCTTTAATGATCTAAAAAAAATGAAAAATAACCTCTACCCCCCCTCCCCCCACAGTCTGAGTAAAAATAAGACAATATACAGTGGAAGTGTGGATGTCACATGAAGCATCTCCCTCCCCATCACACATTGTCACAAGGTGGTGACCCCATCCCCCCCACAATCGTGTGGACATCATTTATGGACAGCCCCTTATGGCTAATGGAACCCTCACACAAAATACTGACAATAAAGTTGAGGCTGCATGGAAAATCGTTAATCATGAAGTTAGATCTTCTCCTTGTAATTCAGAACTCCCTTTCAGTTCTGATAACCTAAACAAGTACTTCATTGACTTAATCAATCACATCATATCTAGTATCAACAGCCCATCTGCTACTGCTACTGACCTTCTCAGTAAATTTGCTGTAGGAGCTCCCACATTCAAATGGTGTTGGGTTACTCCCCATAACATGTACAAAATCATTAACAGTCTCAAAATATCTAACTGTACTGACATTTACGGATTACCCTCCACAATCTAATCAAAGAATTAGTAGATGTACTCAGTGAACCCCTTGCCACAATATGCAACTCTTGTCTTCAGTCAGGCTCCTTCACAAAAGCATTAAAAGTCTCAAAAATAATTCCAATCCATAAAAAGGTGAGATTTTTCCACTCCAATTACTGCCCAATTTCCATTGTATGTACCTGTTTCTGGTAAAGTAATCGAGAGAGTCAATAAAATTCAGGATTATAATTAGGGATGAGTCGATTCCACTTTTTTTATTTCGATTCAGATTCTTTCAAATCGATTCCCGATTCTTGATTCCATCAATTCTTATTTCTAATAACAGGTGGGATATTGATATACCAGTAGCATACGACTAAATTCAAGTACTGGCTGGAATAAAACAACAAAGAAAATGAAGTTGCTCAAAAAGTGTATTTAATGACAAATAGCAAATACATCCGCAGCTTATAGTCTATGTATAAAATACAGTAAAACCTTGATTTTATGCAGTTGGAGAGACCAAAATAAGGGCACTGTGCAAAATCAAATTGTGTAAAATCAAGACCTTATGAAGAGGTGACAGCAATGCAAGGTGTCTATTTATTTAGGATGTCTCTTACATATTATTTTTAATAAACCTTGTCATATATATATTATTTTAAGCTATGAATAAGGAATATTTAAACATTATTTTTGAATATTTATGAAATCACTCATTTTGGGTGAAAGTAGTCACTTATTTTAGTTTGTTGCATCCCATTATCAAAAATTTGATGTACATACAACTGTCTCTAAAGTATTCAGATTTTCAACATAGCCCTCAGCAACCTATGGGTGTGCATAGCAAAAATTGAACAAAGTTCTGAAAGCTTCCCTCATATCACTATGAGCAGGATGAACAGCCACTGCTTCACTGTCATCTATCATGTCACTTTCTCCCTCCAATAAATCAGAAGCTGGCAGGTTGGTACATACATTCAGCACTCACTGTTTCTTCATTTGTAGCCAACTCTTCATCTATCTGAATGTAGGTGAGTGGTGAAAAAACTGGCATTATTGGGCAAACCTGATTGAGTTGCTCAAGTTCATTAGCAAGCAGATCCTGCAGTTTCGGGGGCTTAGATGAGGTCTCTTCAGCCACATAAACTTCTGTCTTGCCATAGCCTGCTGATTTCCAGCAATTTTTTATGATTTCCTCTGAAACATTGTTCCATGCTTGAGCAATGCTTCTGACAGCATGGAGGATAGTCCAAGGAGCAGCTTTTGAGAGACTTGCCATGATGTAGACAAAAGGAATTGAAAACTCATGCAGGGGCGGTATACCTCGCTAAAAATGTGTTTGCAGACCATCGGCATTTACACTGCTAAGATGGATTGCTGGCAGATAAAAACTACTGTTTTCACGATTTGATTTTGTACAGATAGGGTTAATTTGGAAGTTATTTCAAACACAAGTTATTTTAACCATATTGAAGAGATAAATGCGTTAAGCCTAAATCAATAATTTTTGCCAGTGATGGACTGCATGAGCCAAAAAAGTCTATGACCTGAGATGATCCTTCTCTTAGAATTCTGACCTTTCTCATAAGAATATTTTTTCATTACAATAAAAAATATTTTAATATTTTCGATACAATTGAAGCAATCGTGTAAAGCATGAACCATGTCACGCTTATTCACTGGAGCTTTGCTGCGATGGCAGTTCCTAGGTCAACCTGGCCCTCCGATTCATCCAACTTCTTTGTCTTCACAGCATAGCTCACTCTCCCCTAACCCCTGCCGACACCGGATCCTTTTTTTGGTTTTCCTTCGAGAGGACGGTGTAACATCATTCCATGATGAGAAGAGGATGGCAGTTTCTCACCCCTCTTTCGGCTCTTA
Source organism: Pyrrhosoma nymphula (assembly GCA_963573305.1). Classification (NCBI taxonomy): domain Eukaryota; kingdom Metazoa; phylum Arthropoda; class Insecta; order Odonata; family Coenagrionidae; genus Pyrrhosoma; species Pyrrhosoma nymphula. Next base: position 23,187,861 of record OY754338.1, read on the forward strand.
TGATGGCTTGGGTGATTCCTTGACACCACCAGCCGGCCATTTTCGATACAATTTGAGCTGTCATGTAAAGCATAAATGATATTTTGCTTCTTCATTGGCACTTTGCTACGATGGCAGTACTTAGGGCAACCTGTATCTCCGATGCAGCTGACTTCTTTGTCTTCACCGTGTAGCTCACTCTCCCCCCACCCCTGCCGACACCGGATACTTTTTTCGGGTTCGCTTCGCTAGGAGGGTGGTAAATCATTCCGTGATGAGGAGAGGCTGACAGTTTCTTCCCCCTTTCTCGGCTTGTATTACAGCTTACACTCAATCAGGGAGAAAGAGCACAGAGTAACCAGAGAATCTCTCCTTTGGTTTATCTGTGTTTATCTATCCTCGCCCATTTTCTCTTCGACCCAGGTGGCTTCCACTATTGGGGGGAGGGGATGGGCCGCCTTTTAGGGCAACACTGGGTTGCTGTGGCTTCAGTATTGTACACTGATGATACTACTTTTATACATACATGATCCAAATGACCCTACTTACAACAACTTAAACCCATTAGACACAATCCTATCTGTGGCTCAAGAGTGGTTTTTCAGGCTCTCGCTGAAAAAGGCTCTCCCTGAACAAAGTAAAAACACAGCAGCTGGCATTCTCCTTAAGCCCAGCTTTAATTCACACTCAAAAGTTAAAGATACTAGGCTTTGAGCTTGACTGTAGACTGCAATGGAATAGTCACACATTCTCCACTCATGATAAACTTTCAAAAGCCATATATATGCTACGGAAATTAAAAATGTTAATTCCCACTAACTACCTGCGGGCTGTTTATTTTGCTTTTTTCACTGCCATTTAAACTAGGGCATTGATATATGGGGTCATACCCCCACAGCAAAAGACTTATTTATGACACAGAAAAGAGCTGTGAGGATCATTTCCAGTTCCCACTCAAGGGAACATTGTAAACCACTTTTTAAGAAGCTTGGCATTAAGACATTGTATATGTGATGTTAAAGAAAATCTCCTTGTTTTTAAAACTGGTGCTTCTGTCCATCAGTATAACACCAGGAGTAAAAATAATTTGGTATTGCCTCACTGTACAACAACCACCAAATCATTCCATTCAATTAAGCTACGCCTTTTAAATCATCTACCCCAGGAGGCTAGAGATGTCGCCTTACCAAGGTTTAAACGAGCTCTTCACTCGTGGCTTTTGAACAAAGCTTTCTATTCTTTAAATAAATTTCTGGAGTGCAATAGCCTCAGTATCTGTTTGCAACTTATTTTATTTTCTTTTCGTGATGAAGACTATTACATTGTATTGTGTTTAATGTCGAATAAATTATTATTATTACTATGATTTAAATGCTATAAACTGGCCGATGTTACTGTGTAATGTCAAGATAAATGAAGCAACCCAACGATTTTTCTTGGTGGCCCAAGATGTAGTAATGGCCTCAACACTGGTGCAATTCAAACTATTCAAAATCGTTCTCCCTGAACTCAAGAAGAGTTTTAAGCAAAAAAACTATAAAATTTATGAAACAGGTAACCATAGAGGTTATATCAAGTTTTCTGAGGGAGGTAAAAAATGTAAGATTTTCATTCAGTAATGTTATTCAAATTAGGTACTTTAAAAATGTTGAGGCCAGTCTGATAGACACATATCAGAAGACTTGTTACCATCAGTAATGTAATTGAATGATGAAATTGCTAATACCGTATTGGTCTGAATATAAGACTGATATTTTTTCCACTTAGAAGAAGTCGAAAATCGCTATCTGTCTTATTTCCATGCACTAAGAACGTAAAATACCAGGACGCAATCCGCACAACTTTGGGGCGTGGTGTAACTACTGGTTCCTTACGATTACGAATTCAAACTTGATTACAGTGGTCCAATAAACGAAAATATCATAATGAAGCACACTAGGCAGAGTATGCTATTTTTTTTACGTATTGTTGTCTGCATGGAAAAATGTTAAATTTCCATTACCACGTAATTAAAATGATTTATTTACGTGGTGGCCATCCAAAATGAATCACTACACATTCTAATGAACAGATACATTGCTTCCTAGGAAGGAATTCTTCCCAGAGGAAGTTTCCTAGGAAAAATCTGTTCCTGGAAAAGATGGGCAGAGCGTATCATAGTTTCCTGCTGTCGTCTACTAGACTAGAGAATGTTTGCTCCCCTAAGGCAACACAATATTTCTTTACTGAGATGAAGGGTTTACTCACCAAGTAAAACACAAAACATAACTAGAATTACTGCAGTTAAAGGGGCAAGGTTACGATTTGAATTGACCAAAATAACGGCTCCCCTTGTTTTGTTCAAGCATCGGCCGCATCAACCCAGCATTATGGCTGTGGAGGCTCCTAAAAGGAGGCTCACCCCCTCCCCTCACCAGAGAAAGCCACCTGGGAAAAAGTGAAGTAGAACCAAAATATGAGCCGAGAAAGAGGGAATAAACTGTCAGCCTCCATTTGTCATGGAATGATTAAGCACCATCAATCATGTGATGTGACCTGAATTCGACCTTGAGACTGCCCTTAGAGGTCATTTCAAGGTCAAGTTGGTTTCTTTAAATAGGAACCCCTATTTTTTTATTGCAGAATTGGACAGCAGGGTCAATTTTGAATTAAAAATTTCATTGCAACATGTGTCCGATTTTTTGTTGCTGTGGAGTTACACCTCTTCGAATATTATGCAGAACAGGCACCTTCTGGCATTGATTTATGAGCATACATAAGGTGTATTTATCCAATTATTGCTGCAAAATCAACTAACTACTCTAGATAATATAAATAGCCCAATGCAGCCTTTGAAGAATGCAAATACAAACTAATTATGTAAACCGGTTCTCCACGACAATGCCGACAATCACGTCGCGAGCTCTCGAGACGTGATTGTTGGCAGCAAATGCCATGCCACTGCAGTCTTGAGAGCTCACAACGCGAATGCCGCGGAGAAACGGTGTATATAATTTGTTTGTTTTTGTGATCTTCAAAGGCTGAATTGGGCTATTTATGTTATCTAGAACGTTTGTATGCTCTTAATCAATGCCGTAAGGTGCCCGTTCTGCATAACAGTCGAAGAGGTGTAACTCCACAGCAACGAAAAATCGGACATATGTTAAAATAAAACTTTTAACTCAAAATTGACCCTGCTGTCCAATTCTGCAATAAAAAATTGGGGTTCCTATTTAAAGAAATCAACTTGACCTTGAAATGACCTCTAATGGCAGTCTCAAGGTCAAATTCGAGGTAATTGTTGGGTGTCCCCCTATGAACCATACAACTTTTGTACTGAACGTTTTTCTCATCTTGCGTATTGTAAGAAATATTTAGGTGCGTCATTTACAATGGCCCACCCTGTATGTAGTATTCATAAAGAAAATTGACTGTACTTCAAGACTGCACTTGAATTTTACCATCTATATAGCAAGTATAATTTTAGCTGAGCCATAATATGTGTAATATTGAGTGAAAAACTTCAAGATAAAATGTTAGTTTAAAATGAATATGTTATATTCTTAGACAATTGCCTAAAAGTAAAAAATGACCTATCACAGAGAATGATGATACATATTAATGCCAATTAACACACCACCTCGAACATTTAAATTCTAACGTCCATCACATCCCATGTCACACACTTGGAATATTTGCATACACTGTGCCGAAAAATTAAATTAACTCAAAATGAAGGCAATCTTATGGTTGGTGAACTCTTTAAGGTGATAGACTGCAGCTTCTCAGAGAACAACTTCTGTCACTTACCTTTTCATAAACTAATAAGCAATATTACAAGTACCTAGTCAAATGAAAGCTAATGATGGGCACCATTGCACAGCTTTTGCTGAAATTAACACCATTGTCTTTCTCATCATAAGCATGGCTTTCACACTAAGTAATACTTCTTTTATGTATCCGTCACCTTTTAAAAGTGTTGTTGAAATACTATTTTATGTCTGATTCAATTTACAACAGATATGGTGCTTAAGTAGGTGAGACGAGGCTCGATACTGGCAACTTTGTACCTACTTGGGAACTTCAGCTTACCTAGATTGTCCTACCCTAGATTGCACTGATATGTACTGGATACAGTAGACTGCATGAAAAAGCCATGTAGCTAAGGTGACTTCATTACAACCTTATTCTTCCACAGGTTTTTCTTTTGTTCTTTCTGAGACTAAAAATTGGGAAACATCCTTCTCCTCTGGTAAATGTTCTCATTTCCATAACCATCTATGTTTCAAGGGTACCTGGTCAATGGTGGATCTCTGTTGAAGTCAAACACAAGCAGCTTACTTGAGTCCACATTGCAAAAAATTTCCAAGAATCATTAATATCTTCTCATTCTCACTTAATGTTGCTTTCTTTCTTCAATTTAGCAGATGTTATAATACCTGGTTATACACAAAATATACCTCCGGAGTTAATATGTACTCTATATTATGGCAACATTTTCATTGCAAGTGTGCAATACATTTCTCATCACCAACCTACCATATTTCCTGCAGCACTACTAACTATTGCACTATCAAAACTACGGGTTCGATACCCATGGCAGACAATGAGATCCTCAATCAACACAATGACAATTACGTAACTGCTTTCACTTTGACTTTTACTCGAGTCACATATTTTTTCAATATTTTCGTCAAAAAAAGAAGAAAAAACTTATATTTACTCGATTTGACTAAAGGTGTGATTCCCAAGCCGCAGCCGGAGCTGTGCGACCAGCCACCTCACGACAATGTCGCATGGTACATGCAATATTTGGCCTGCAGCATGCACGTGGTGCATGAATTATTTAGGCTAAGTGCACTGCACTTTATCTTCATTTTGAATTTAGTGGAAGAACAATTACAGTATCATCCGTGTAACAGAGTAAGATGCCCAATAACTCCTGCCGAGAAGCTAGCAGTGACTTTGAGGTGGGTGACAAAACATGAATTTGAATGAAATCAAGCAATGTGCTTTGAATGAATTTATTGGATTAATGTAATTCGACTTGCAATAATTATTAAGGATAATGATGAAAATAATTCATTGGCTGGTTTTTGCTGACCTTCAGGTGGCAAGAAAATCCCACGTCCAGAAATAAGACAGTTGCAACTGTACATGCATGGGGATCTGTTTTGATGTGAGGGGGAAATGAATTCCTCAGCCTAACCATGAAGTACTCAAAAGGAAAAGCCAATGAATTTCTGAAGCAATGGCAGTTCCCAAATTGTGTGTCTGCAATTGATGGTAAACATGTGAGTGTTTTGCTCTGCAAAATTAGGGTCCCTTTTCTTCAACTACAAAGACTACTTCTCCATTGTACTGCTCGCTGCTGTGGATCCAAATCATAAGTTTGTTATGGTGGATGTAGGCTCCTACGGCAAAGAAGGAGACAGTGGGATTTTGGAAAAATCAGACACTGGAAGATTACTCAAAAGTGCCACTTTCTTTCCTCTCCCCTCTGCCCTCCCTAGTTCAGGAATAGTTGCCCCTCATGTTATCATTGGTGACGAAGCATTTCGCTTGGGAGAACATGCAATGAAGCCGTATACAAAAATTCAGGCAAGAGAAGATGTGGAAAAGGCCATATTTAATTACAGGTTATTGTGAAGAAGAGTGTCAGAAAATAGTTTCGCTTTACTAAGCCAAGTTTTCAGAGTATGTTATACCCCAATTGCCATTAGTCCCGATACATGTGATTAGCTTATAATGACAGCTTGCTGTTTACCCAACCTCCTCCGAGATGCATACCTAGAGAGAGACGGTAGAGCCTACTACAATTTTGATATTTCTGTAATAGTGCTTGTAGAGAATATGATTCCCTTAGCAAGATGTTGTGGATTCGCAAACACGGAAGGCTTTAATATCAGAGAGGATTTCAAGAAATATTTCAACAGTCCACAAGGCTCTATTCAGTGGCAAATAAATCAAGCCAGAAGAACTGACCGAGTATAAACACACTTAAAATTATTTGTAATACAGTAAAAAAAACCTATATATACAATGCAAGTAATTTTTTTCTCACCTATTCTTCCAATTGTCTCCGCTATTTCTGCTCAAACATTCTCACGGATGTTTTGGTCCTTGTAATTAATATTTTTTAATTTAAACAAGCAGGGATGATGTCCCACTAATTCGCACATTATAGCATTGTCAATGCTGGAGAACGACATATCCACGATGAACACGCGTAACTTGGTTGGGAATGCCCTACACTAGGGATGTGCGGTACATCTAAATACACCGATATATCGAAATCAAGTATTTTTAAAATATACCGATTTTCTGATAGGTATATAATATTTTTTAAGTAAGATTTAATGCTTGGTTTAAGCTATTATTTTTTAATTAACAATTAAAAAATTTACTAATATAAAATTTTTAATTGTGTTCATTTCTTGCATTTACACGTGGGAAATTCTCAGTCAGCAAAAGTATGTACCTAGAATATGCTCAGAATATGCTTTTAAGACAAAAGTATAAATGCTGAGAATATCTTCTAAGAAAATGCTGGAGATATGACAAATGTCACTGCTGAGTACATGCTGGGGACAGGTACCGTAACACATGTTAAGCATATGCTGGGAATATGCTGGGCCACCCAAAATATATGAATTAATGAAAGTTTAACACTTTAGCACGTAAGAACTTGCGTGAAAATTATCACCCCAAGCATTGTTTTTACAGCAATTTGTTCGCAACAAACTGAAATTTTGAGATTGAAGCAAAAGTCAATCTTTTTTGAGAGAAAAGTGATTATTTTATCTGAGCGAGAGCAACGACTAGAAAAAACAATGATATCAAATCAATCTACATAATATATTAAAACTGAATAGGAAGAATAATTTATCTTTGCATGTAATCACATTTAAAAGTTGTTGCATTACGACAATACAAAAAACTGTAGCATTTTCGATAAGACATGTGGTGCCAATAGTGGGAGCTTGAAAGGATAGCCATAGCAACTTACGTGGCTGTAGTCTCTTCATATATTCCATGGGTTAGCTATGACGTTTCATAAGTGCGTTCTAAAAATTCATTAATTAAGAAATCCAAGTTAAGGTAAATATTTGTTTTCATTGCAAATGTATTGCGTGCGGAATGCCGCGGATCGTCTTAATGGATGGTATAAAACGGAGGTCATTATCCTAGATATAATTAGTAACGCAGGGAAAAACAGTGCATAACCTTTTTTCCATGACAGAGATCATTTTTTTTTATTATTAGGATTTGGGAACATTAATTTTGTTCCACCAAATTCAGATTGAATTCTGTAAAGAAAGTTAACATCTGGTTCAAAGCAAGGCCTTCTTGTCGAGGCCAAGGCACGTTGAGTGTGGATGTCACTCATGAGTGACGCAACGGGCGCAAGAGACTGGCGTGTGTCTCACATGAGTGACGGCCGTCCACTTTCGCTTTACGGGCGCTAAGAGCGACCAGGAGCTTGCCTGCGCCTTTCTATCTTTGCCAGCCTCTCACCTACGTTTCATATTATTACCCAGCATCGTCCGTTTTTAAAAACTTTTTTTTGTTTCTTTGACTTTATTAACAATATTGACGGGTTGTGAATCCCATTATTTCCTTTGTATAGGTGTTTGCTTGTCCATTTCTTTTTCTTTTTGTACTGCATTAGGTACATATTATGTGCTTTATACGGATTTAAACTTGTTTTTCATTCATTATTTAAAACAAATCACATTTGTTTTTAAATTGTTGGTTATACACCTTCAGGTTTTCATGCTTTTTATTTATCACTGACATTTTCTTTATTCCTTTCGGCGTCATTATTCATTTCAGGATTAATATTTCCTGATATGTTTTAATATTGTGCATCTGAAAAAGTTATTCAACTTTTTTTATATTTCTTAGTCTGCCTTGAATGAATTATAAAAATGGTTTATGTTTATGTGGATTTTTCTCTTTTATGTTATCATTTTAACATATATGGTGTTTGATTGACAAATATTGCGATTATATTTCACAAGTAAAATTTAAATTATAACATAGCTATTGGTAACATACTATCTATAACATTGAATGTATACGAATTTTTCAAATACAACACAGAAAAATATTTCCAACTACGCTTCTGGCTAAATATGCTAGAAGTGTATATGCCAACACATTTTTCAGTTGGTTAATTTTGGGTCCAAAAATAATATTTCCTTAGTTTTCGTTCAAATTATTACATTTTTTTTCACTTTATGTCTAGAAAAGTAACTGTACGGTTTTTTGATGAGTTTTCAACTTTTTGGTCTGAACCTTTGCAGGAGGCTCCTATTCTCCCTGTGTTAAATAATCCTTACAATACCGTTAGGGACAACATTCAATTGGAAAAATGCCGTCGCTATCATCGAGGGAGGGAGGGCCAGAGGTGAACAAAGAAACAGAGAAGTTATAAAAAGAGTCGTTTCAGGCGTTATATGGTGGAATAACATAATTAAATAAGTTTGGCAATTTTCCACAAAGAAATCTTTACTTCGACCGGTTTCGATGTGATACATCATCATCAGGTGACCAAATCTCAACAAAGTCCAGTATATATACAAATGAGGGGAGGGACCGGGGAAAAAACAAGGAGTGAGGGGAAGAGGGCCTAAACCAAGGGTGACAACGGAAAAATGGGGGATAGGAGGGAGAAATGATGCTAAGGGTTGGAGTTGGAAAAACCACACATAAACTGGGAAACCCTGGCCGTTGAGGAGTACCAAGGCAGAACTTACACCTTCAAGTTCAAGAGAGGCCATATTTGGGGGGGGGAGGAAAGGGGCGCCGTCCTGCGGGATGAGAGGCCGCCGTCTTTCGGCCTTGCCCGACGAAGGCACAGTGGCAGTGTGTTAATCCCCCCCCCACTTTGCCCCTACTGTATGAATGTAAACCCCTACCTGAGACGGCACTCGTCCGCGCAGCAGGGTTCTTGCTCACGAGGCCGCTTTCTTTGGGGCTCGAGGGTAACCCCAGCGCGGGCGGCTGCTCTTTTCCACCACACTTGGGATTCCTTTGGAGGTACAATTATCCACTTTTCATGGAATATCATGTGTGTAGCCCTAGTCATAAAAGGGTTCAACGTCCCTGGGTTTTTCCACCTGGTATTCCCCCTAACTTGACGAACTGTCCGCTATGCACCACACTGGGTGACAAGTGCAAGGAGAGGAACGCAGTTGTTGTTGGCCAAGCTTGGAGTTCAGACGTGACTTCATCCGCTGCAGACTTCGTGCATAAATCTAAGATAGATTTTGCTCTCGACTTGTCGTTTGTTCGACTGAACCACTTGCGTCACTGCCGCACGTTCGAGTCTCATCACTTGGTACACAAGAGTAAACCAGTCATATCTTCGTGTGTTTTTCTTTCATTCGGGCATTACATTTGGATAACATTTTTTTACCATTTTCTCCTGAATGGAAGAGAGTACATATTTTTAAGGTGAGTTAAATTTTTATCTTGTGACTATTTTAATAGTTGAAGTTTGATGCTAATTAAAAAGTAATCTTCAGTACTCATGGGAAATATCACTTTAATTTTTTCTCATAATACCTCTATATTTTCTCTACAAGATTATTTCTGGTATTATTATGGCATCAAGGCGTGCTAAGAAACAAGGAGTAAAGAGGAAGCCTGCAGATAGCATCTCCCGAGAGGATTTAGAAGAAGCAACCAATGCAGCGAAGCCGCCGTAACCGATGATGAGATGTTCGATCTTCTTCTGAGAGAATCAGATGAAGAGTACAACCCTACTGATGATTCAGATGCCGAGGTGGAATATAGTGGCAGCAGTGATGAAGAGGATGGTGAGCCAACTGCTTCTACTCGCGTTCCTTCCGTGTCAAGTGCACCTAATATTGATAGGGATAGTGACCATTGTAATTGGCTTCCTGATAGGCCGAATGTGACGAATACTAATTTTATGGGCAGATCTGGTTTACTCATTGATTGTCGTGGGCATAATCCTAGGGATTATTTCAATTTATTTTTCAACGAACAATTTTTTTCGCTTGTGCTACGAGAAACAAATTGTAATACCGAAAACATATTTTTGCAAACATCATCTCTGAGGGCCAGGATTTCAGAATGGAAAGAATTAGACAGAGACGAATTAAATGTTTTCCTTGGCTTACTATTCTACATGGGGAATATTCAAGTTTCTAGAATTCCTGATTATTGGAAAAAATCCAATTAATATAGCATTCCGTTTTTTCCGCAACAAATGGGAAGGGATCGGTTTATGCTAATTATGAGAGCATTGCACTTTGTTGAAAATCCCGCGGAGAATGAACCAAACCAAACCCAACCGATAGGTTGTACAAAATCCGACCTCTATTGAATTTATTTCATCACGCAATGAAAATGATATACTATCCGGAGCAAAATTTGAGCCTGGATGAGTCTATGGTTTTGTGGAGAGGCAGATTGATATTTAGGCAGTACATGAAGGGCAAAAAGCACAGATACGGTATAAAATTGTACATGCTAACGGAGCCAAGTGGGTTGACTCTAAAATTTTTGATTTATACCGGTGCAAATGACCCAGAAACGGGTGGTCGAGGACATACTGATAAGGTGGTAGAAAAATTGCTAGAAGATTATTTGGGAGTAGGACACTCAGTATACATGGATAGCTTCTACAACAGTGTACCCCTTTCTGAGAAACTTTTGCAGATAAATACTCATTCAACGGGCACTATTAGGCCTAATAGAAAGGGAAATCCTGGTGAAGTTGTGGCAAAAAAGCTGAAAAGAGGAGAATGCATTGTTAGATATACCAACGACGGAATTTGCGTGATGAAGTGGAGAGATAGGAGGGACGTGTTGATGATTATTACGGAGCACGATGCAAACTTAATAAAAACTATATCTAAAAGGGGCGAACAGAAAGACAAACCATCATGTGTGGTGGAATATAATAAGTATATGGGTGGGGTGGATCGTTGTGATCAGCTCCTTTCCAACTATGTACTTGAGCGAAAATCTTTCCGTTGGTATTTGAAATTAGCTCTTCACATTTTGCAAATTCAAATAGTGAATAGCCACATACTATTCAATAAGTACAGCGGTCGCAAAATGAGTATGTATGATTATCGGCATGAAGTGATTGAGTCCCTTGTGTCATGTCGAGCTAAAATATATTCCTCACCAAATGTACCAAGCAAATCCCATTTTCCTGAAAACATTATGGAGAAAGATGAAAAAACTGAGAGAGTAAAACGACGAAGATGTAGAATGTGCTCATCTAAAAATATAAGAAAAAACTCTGTTTTGTATTGTCCGGCTTGCCCAGAGAAACCAGCGTTATGTCTCAGACCATGTTTTATTGAGTTTCATGATAAAAAATGAACTTTTCAAATAATACTGATGACTATTGTAATAATGCATTTCTTTTGGTCTCTTCTAATATTCCATTATAAATGATTTGATTCAAATTGTCAATGATATTTTTAGAGGAAGAAATACATTTAAATATCACATTTTTACATTTATAGAAATGACTGAAAATTGTACTGTATTATATAATGCTATTCTTATATCTATGAATTTATGGAATGTAAATAAACACATATGCATATGTATTTAAAATTCATATTTTTTTCTCTCCATGGTAAATAAAACTTCGAGTACCTCTCAACAATAAACGAAGTAAGTTCTTTTAGAGGATCTGGCAGCAATGAATTTACCATCCACCCCCTGATATTTGTAAGGACAAGGAATGGGTCACGCGCAGGTAGAGGGGAACGGGAGGGATTAGAGGAGGGTCGTCCTCTTGTCTTGTCTTGAGTTGCACGTGTCTATTATAGTGCTCTGCTGCTATCCGCTTCTCATGTTTCTTCCATAATCCGAGGCATATGGTATTTAGTTTTCCATACAGTCCCACTACTATTCAAAACATACCTCTTCCTAAAGCTTTCTTTTCTGCAAACTGGTCAACGAGAGGGAAAGGAAATGGATACAGCTTTGAGAACCTGACCTGCAGCCGAGTATACAATAATGATGCCATTACCCGATGTGAAAGGGGTACGCATTTGATCAGGGACTGTATAAAGGAGTAATGGCTTTGAGGAGAACAAGTCGATGAATTTTTTGAGACGACTTCACCATCTATGAAAAGGATAATTATAGCAGGAGCATTCCATTCAGTCAGTTCAATGACAGAAAATAAATGAATCCAATAAGGTATGTGCTCTGAAAGAAAAACGAACCACATATTAGCGGAATATATATTTTCAGAAGATAGGGCCTAGATGTGAGACTGAAAATACTTCTCTCGGGGAAGCTTTGAAGAATTTAATTTAACATGGGTAAAAATATGTTGTGCGGGTTGCATCCACGTTGGCATAACGCAGTGGCATGTTACTCTCATGAGTGACGCAAAAAAAATATTCTGTAAACAATAAACAATAGTTGTATTTTAATTTTTTCAACAATATTTGATTATAATAACTCTATTCAAGACTGAAAATCGGATAAATAGATATCAGGAACTGGGAAGGTACATCTGTTTCAATACGCACTCAACGTGTTAAGGCACAGCGGTTTACAGAATACGAAGTAGCAGCGCCAAATAAGAGGAGGATTTAAAAACAAGGTAAACAGAGTTCACCATACTTAAAAAAAAACAAATTCTTAGTAAAACGGTAAAAACCATGAAATTTTACTTCCTATTTTCCTTTGCTATATGGAATTTTCAACAACCTCACTCTCTAAAATCATTTCCCTAACTTAATTACTGAACTTCGGGATGAATATTTTCATTTTGAGAAATATATTGGGTTTATTGGTGAAATTCTCCATGGCTGATAACTGAGGAGGAGAGGCAAAGATTTATGGTAAATAAAAACCGAAAATTTTGTCAAATAAATCTGTCATTTTCGGCATATAATTTCGTCATAAAAATTCAATTTCGACACAAAAAAAATGATTTCGTCATAAAAAAATTGGTTTAAACATATTTGGCAAATTTTTAAACCGTGCGAAAGTTTGATAAGAATGGTATAAATGAAATTTACGTGGAAAAGGGAAAAAAATTATAAGATGCATTGTATGCATTAAACACACTTGCTATTTATTATAACGACACAACAATATACTGAATTGGAAGGTAAGTATAGATAAGTAATATTATAAAATTTTGAATGTTCAAACATTCATTGTCAAATAGACCTGCATAATATAATAACTTTTAGCTCTTAGCTTCATAACCATTGAGATCATGTCTACCCTACATTAAAAATATACATGTAGTATATATGTACATACTTGTAGGTGGCTCCTTGCAATTAGAAAATTTTTGAATGCATTATCTCAAAATAAGCACTGCCAAGAATTTTAAAATGTTACATTCTAGCAGAGGCCAACTGTTACTGACACCGAGAGCCTTAAGTCAAACTTAAGACTTTTAAGACAAGAATGACGATAACTTAAAGTTGGGAGGGACACTGGCGTTTGAGAGTTTATTTGCCTTGTGAGACTGCCCATTGCAGTGTTTGATGCACGTGTATTTTCGAGCCCAGTCAATTCTAACATTACAGTACTTGTACATGATGATGCCTTTTTTAACATCAAATATATGATAACTAGGGATGGACGGATCCAGGATTTTTCTTGGATCCGGATCTGGACCGGATCCTTGATTTCAGATATCAGATCCTTTGGATATTTTTGGATCCTAGTGTATCTTAAATAGTAAGCTAGAAACCAAGGTTATTAAGCAGTTTGGATGTGTAAACACATCTTTCAGAACTCTTAAGAGACGTGGATGAGGCTGATGAAATAGATGATGGAGAAGACATTGGGGTAAGGGGATCTAAAATAGAAGAATCCAAAGAATCAAAGTCATCAGCACTTCTTCATCGATGCTTTGCTACGATGGTAATGCCAAGGCCGACCTGCACCTCCGATTCAGTCAATTCCTTCGTCTTCACCACGTAGCTCACTCCCCCCATCCCTGCCGACACCGGATACTTTATTCGGGTTCACTTCGTGTGGACGGTTGTATATCATTCAGTGATGAGCAGAGGCTTGACAGTTTCTTCCCCCTCTCGGCTCGTATTTTGACTTGGGTGATTAATTCAGCTATCTTTCTCAATCACACAACCGGAAACAAGAAATCTATCACATTTTGCGTTGATCCTTTAGTCGGGTCTGAAAAATTGACGCATCTAAAACGGTTTGTCCCAGAAGACCCTTCAAGAAAAAAAAGTTCTTCATTCCTTATTTCTGGGAACGACGAAATTAATCTGAGAGGGAATCATTCAGCAAGAAAGAGAAGGGAATAACCCGAGAGGATCGCTCCTTTGCCTTATCTGCCTTTGCCTAGCTTCGATTTTACCCAGGTGGTTTTCACTAGTGGGGGAAGGGTGGGCCTCCGCAGCCAACACTGGGTTGATACGGCCGATACTCGAAGGAAACGAGGGGAGCTGTTATTCCAGTTGATTCAAATTGTAACCTTACCCTGGTGGTAGTGGTGAGGTAGACTTCACACTTCCTCGTTATTTTTCCACAACCTGAAGTTATGTTGTTTTGTGCCCGAAAGAGTTTTAAAACGCATCGTAACATCAATGTCAAGTAACGTAATGCATCGGCGCGTGCGAAAGGAGAATTGGAACTTTGATCGGATTGTTAAGGTGAATTTTTAAGAATTGATGCCCGAATTTCATACAAAACCACCGTAAAATTTTTTTCACACTCAACGGTTGCACGCAACTATTTGTACTACAGGTGTCTAAAATATCCCATGTAATTTGCCAAATAAGGGCAAAAACACTCAAATTCATGGAACCAAGTACATTTTGCGCCATTTTGCGAAAAAAAATATCGCTTAAATCGACGCCAAATGGTAAGGCGAACATAAAATGAAAAAAATTGAAAATAGGATGACGGTATCGTGGTTCACGAAAATTCGGTGCCTCTACTGATGAGTTTTTGAGATTCATTAAGGTTTTATGCAGCCAATACACGGAAATAAATATTGATTCCGAAAAAGTCACCTTATTTAGTGACTCAACTTAAACTAAAGTCTATACACAGTATATTTAAATTGTCCATGCAAAAATAAATCCAGAATTTCCAGCATCCCCAGAAACGCTGAAAAATATTTCAGAAAACCAGCATGGAAATTACACGACCAAAATTTACATTAGAAACAATAATGACTGTAATATGCTTTAAAGAAAATAAGAGGATTAATGAAGTGATTGATGCACAAGATTTCCATGTGAAAATAAGTTATAATTCTAAATTCAAAATGTGGAACAGCAAGGCATGAAATGTAGAAAAATTAAAAAAAAACAAAACAAAATACATGTTCCGATAACAAAACATAGGTGATGTCTGGACTCTTAATACTTTATAAGGATTTATATTTATAATCAACATATATTAATTTTTAATCATGCATGAAATGCTAAAGGTTTGTACAAACATGATTGCGCATGAGGGAACCTTTTAAGTTTAAAACTATAGACACAAGATCAAGGCTGAAATGTATACTGATCAATACCAGAATAAGAAAAAACATTACAAGAAACCTTCTAAAAATTTTTGTGCAACAAAGAACTTTTTAAAACCTATTTTTTAAATCAGCAGCAAAATTGCCAATAACATATATAATGGCAGCTACAAACTATCAAAATTACTCTTAGCCACTGCCATTTTCAACAATGTTTTAAATAAAGCTATTTGGAGTCAAAATATGAGATAGGTTTCTAGTTACAATGTGAAAATTCTGAGTAACGCAGATAATATAACCACTGCATGAAGAAATACTTACGAATCCATAAATCACTGTATTTCCTGTCCCATAAGATCTTTTAAATCTAAAATATATTCTAAAATCTGCATGCATCTAATGAGATGAGAGGGTGAATCTATATTTTCAAGCATCCCATTCAACATAGCCATCAGAGGTACCCAACTCTCTACTTGCACAGCAGGCTGCATTGCGGTAGCAAGCTTAAGGGATTCGACGATGTTTAACTTTGATTCGATTGAAATTTTTACAATTAGCTATAGAAGCCCATTTTCTTCCAATAAATTGTTAATATTAACACAAGTTGAATATAATAATTTTCTTTCAAAATCGAACTAAAATAATCACATTATGGCCAGTGTATCTATTGGGACAGGAAATACGGGAAATAAGAAAATGGATGGCAATGAGCCAATGGAGTGTGAGGCCTTTGATTAATTATTTAGTAGGATCTGCCCAGAAATTTTAACTTACAACGTTGTCCGAAAATATTATATGTTATTTATTACCATAAATAACCACGATATCCCATAAATCTTCTGGTAACATTTCAGTTTTTGCTGCAACAACTGCAGAGTTCACTGACTGAAAATAGGCCCTGTGGTAATGTCTTTACTCCTCTTCATACTACCATGCTTTAAGTTCCATCTACTCTCTTTTATTGATCAACGTACTTCATCAGCAGTATCAACTGTAACGTACGAATCAGAGCACAGAATAGGCATCATCAACACTTTATTTGTTCATAAAACAAATTCACTTTTATCAGTGGGGAATTTGAGGTTGTGTTTGGTCAACTGCAACAGTTCCATGAAAAAATCCAAGAATGTAAGTTTTTCAATGGAGGAAATAATAATTACAATGTGAGTTTCCTGCAAGGGTCTTACGCTTCCCACATTATTACAAAGGCTGAAGGCACGGAACGCATGTACTGATCCAACCGATGAGGGTCGTGGGCACAGTACTCCACAGGAGAAGGCCACCAAGAAGCTGCACCAACCCAACCAGACATACACTCTGCACTTCAGCTAGACTCGGAAGGCTCATTGCCATCAGATTTGGAGGGGTCACTAGTGTTGGCTGTCACTCGAGGTGGGAGAGGGCCAAGCTTCTGAAAGTAGCCCTGAGCATTCATCACTGCCTCAAAGCCAATGTTGTACACAGGATGAAGAGGAGCCTAGAAATAAAATGTGAACTTTCAGGAAAAAACGATATGAGCCACCCAAAGACTAAAAGTATTTCAGCTAGCACAACCCTTGGCCTTGAAATGGAGGCAGAAGATGTAAAGGAGCTTTGAGAGCTGTTGTAGCTCAGCCATAGTTGCACAGCGGTATAAGTCAGCCAATGAGAACATATCTCTAGAAGACATGACATCAGGCCCCTTATGCTGAAAAAGATACATCTGAGCTGCAACTCCGTGGTGGCAGCAGCAAAGACGCAGGAAAGACTGCACCCTTTCAAATATGAAACCCTCTTCGGAGGCTAGCGAGAGGTACTGTTTTCATTAACAGGAGTAATAGCTTATTTTTATTGAAAATTATTATTGTTGTTGTGTGTGTGTGTATATATAGCTACCATGTTGCTAGCTTATATATATATATATACATATATATATATATATATATATATATATATATATATATATATATATATATATATATATATATATATATATATACACATATACATATACATATACATATATATATATATATATATATATATATATATATATATATATAATCTTTGGAAGTTTTCGCCAATTGGCCACAAAATATATATATATATATATATATATATATATATATATATATATATATATATATACTCAATATTTGTTCACATACCCGCCTTTCGCCAAATCTCTCTCCACTTCCTATATATATAAATACAAACTTACAGGAGGTAGGAGAAATAGGAAAAGATAAAGAATTCGTTCTTACGGAACGTTTCGAACCAGTTGGTCCTTCGTCAGCTCTAGAAGTCCTCCCCTACCTTCCCTTCCCTAGGGCAGTACTAACTGCTCACTTCTAAAGCTGAGGAAGGACCAACTGGTTCGAAACGTTCCGTAAGAACGAATTCTTTATCTTTTCCTATTTCTCCTACCTCCTGTAAGTTTGTATTTATATATTTGTGGCCAATTGGCGAAAACTTCCAAAGATTATATATATATATATATATATATATATATATATATGCCTAGAAACAAGGCGTTGAGGTTGGGGAAGGATAGGAAAGTAAGTGGACACCAGTGTCGTCATGGATCATCTGCCAGTGAGTGTCCACTGATTTACTTTCCTATCCTTCCCCAACCTCAACGCCTTGTTGCTAGCTTATACTTTTATATTTATTTCCTTTTCTATGGTTATGTATGAAATTTTCACCAATTGGCCGCAAATATATAAAATAAGACTTACAGGAGGTAGGAGAAAGAGATATAGAATTTGTTCTTACGGGAATGTTTCGGACCGGTTGGTCCTTCCTCAGCTTTAGAAGTGAGCAGTTAGTACTGCCCTAGGGAAGGGAAGGTAGGGGAGGAAATGAAGAAGGGGAGGGGAACTAAGAGGGAACAATGTTGCACCTGGCTGTTTTCGGATGGGAGAAGTTTCAAGCAGGGAGTTTCAAGCAGTTTCTAACAATGTTGCAATGCTGAGGGCACTAAATACAGTAAAACCCCCATACAACGAACACCCATACAGCGAAATTTTAAGGAAAACTCCCTATTTCGAAGTCATTGGCCCGGTCCCGGACCCTTCCAATGGACAATGCATGCAAAAAAACCTCCCGTAACGAACCTCTCTAACTACGAAAACTCCGTACATCGAAGTCTGCGCTTGGGCCCAAAACATGAAAAGTGCCCCTCTAGAACGAATTATTGAGAAAAAAACGAAGCATTCTTCATTTACAGGTAATTTTTCCGTAGACATTTAAGTAATAAGCAGGAAGTAGAACCGCAGCGGGGAGTACCGCGTCTTAACCCTTCCGCTCCGGGCTTCGAAAATGTTCCCATCCGAGACCTACAGAGCAGAGGGCATGAAGGAAACTTGACGCTCTGGCTCCGTGAAGGCTCGTTTACACGTTTCTTATGGTGGGAACCGTCAACTCTGACGGTTCCCACAGTAAGAAACGTGCAAGGGAAGCCAAAGCTCAGCTCCGCGTTACCTGAGCCGGGTGATAGTTGGGTGGATGAGTAATGCTCCAAGAGGGGAGGGGGGAATATCAGTGCCAGCCGGCCAGCTGTAACCCAATACAGAAAGGTAATCTGAGATTTCTAAGGGCCTATTCTCTAACTCCAAGTATCGGAGCTTTCTGGCGGAAAGATGCTTCAATAAGCTACTTGCTCCCATCGGTATTCTCTATCATGGAAGCTACCGGAGAAAGTGCAAGCAGAAGCTACCGGTAGCTTATTAGGCTCCCACCCGTATTCTGTAAATGTCACGAAGCTACTTCCGTAGCCCCAATAAGCTCCCACGGTAACCTCACGAAGCGCGGCCTCCGAATACCCAGCTTAAATATTGGTCATTTTATAACGCTTATCTATCTATAATTATCCAACGCACGGGTATGTTTCTTATATTTACTAAATGCGGATTCCTTGCACTTTCACTGGGTTACTTAGTCATTTTCGCCATTTGCAGGATTTTTCACAAAAAGATATTAACTGGAGTGACGGAAAGCCATATTTACCTTCGGTAAGTAACGTGATTCCAGCCCATAATGGGATACTTATTGGGCCGTGGTAGCGTGTATCACCTTCGCATTTCTTTTGAAAGCTTCATCTTCGTATATTATTTAAATGATTTGAAGCAACTAGTAATTGACGAAAGCAAAAAGCACGAATGATATTGAACCATATCATCGACATGAACCCTAATTCCGGAATATATTTACGAACAATCTTATTTCAAGTGATCAAAACAGCCAAGATGGACGTTGTGCGTTCCTATTCACGAGATTATGTTAGCAAAAATAAAACATTTTAGAATTTTGCTCGCATGATTTTTAATGCGTGGATTTTTTCGCTAAACACGATGCACGAACATCTTCACCATCTAAAACGGCCTTTTCAGGTTTCACCAGTTTTATCCACAGAAAAACAATGAGACGAGCTTTCCCATTGGTTCTAAGAATGACGTCACCAGAAATGAAGTTTCCGCGGATTTGGTTTTAAAATGTTCACATACCTGCCTTTCGCCAAATCTCTCTCCACTTACTATTACGTTCTTGAGAAAGCTCTCGCGAGTTAGAGAAAACGGTTGGTAGCCAATTATGGTAGCTTATTCGAAGCTACTGCATCGGTAGCTTCGAGATAGAGAATAGACCCCTGATCTGATCTTGGCAGAGTATCTTTCTGTATTGGGTTACGGCTGGCTGGCACTGACTGGTATTCCCCCCCTCCCTTCTTGGTGCATTACTCATCCACCCCACTCACTCATCCACCCCACCTCATTTGCGAAGGTGCAGGTGGTGAGGATGGAGCTCAATTTTCTCTTTTTAAATCGTATCAGATTACTTTTCCGTATTGGGTT
The DNA here is from genome assembly GCA_963573305.1 of Pyrrhosoma nymphula. NCBI lineage: Eukaryota > Metazoa > Arthropoda > Insecta > Odonata > Coenagrionidae > Pyrrhosoma > Pyrrhosoma nymphula. The sequence continues at coordinate 23,208,126 of OY754338.1, forward strand.
ACATTCCTGGGACCCCGTGAATTGGAGGACCTCCATGTTTTCCTCTAAAATGGTTTCAAATTACCTTTCGGTATCGGATTTTATTTTGGGAGAGGCAGGTAGACGGTTATCGTAAGACTGTCCACCTGCCTGTGGACCGTGTTCATTCCCGTCGGCGATTAATTTTTTCATGTTTATTTTCTTTGTTTTTCCTTCGTGGAATTCTATGTTAACATCTAATTTTTACTATTTTATTCAAAGTTTATTTTTAACGAGTGGAAATATTTTTTTTCCCGAATATCATAGGGCTTATTTTTTTTTCTTTCCCGCGAAGTCAACGTAATTTATTTGTTTCCCCATTCTTTCACCACGCAAACTTCATTTGGAAGACCGCCTGTTGATATCATAATTATACAATAGTCAAAATAATTGTTACATCATTATTTATAAGACCCACGATCAAAGATCCCCGTTTTCTTGTTTTGTCGTGCATTGAAAAAAGGAGGGCAAAATGTGGTCGGCTTATCTACTAATTTCTGTAATCAAATCACCATTTCACAATCTAAAGACATAGAAATAAATATATTGTGATAAGGCACGTCGAGAAAGGCTCGTGTTATAAATGGCGAGAGTGACCTCTTGCAGAAAATTTTCATTATTGTATAATTATGATATCAACCGGAGGTCTTGCAAATGAAGGAACAAATCAAGTTTGCGTGGTGAAAGAATGGGGAAACAAAGAAATTTCGCGGGAAAGAAAAAAAATAAGCCCTATGGTATTTGCGAAAAAAAATATTTCCACTTGTTAAAAAAAAACTTTGAATATAAAAGTAAAAATTAGATTTTAACATAGAATTCCACGACGGGAAAACAAAGAAAATAAGCATGAAAAATTTGTCGCCGACGGGAATCGAACACGGTCCCTCCGCACCGCAGACCCGTACGCTGATCAATGGACCACACTACCCCTGTTGCCGGAGGCTGATAAATAGTTTTTATAACATCTGTAAATGTTTAAACGCCTTTTTTGTTTAAACTATTGGATTTATACGCCCATATGTGGGGTGATTCGTGAAAAGCATTCGGAGTTCTATATGCATACGAATTTTCATCAAGATCTGCGACCCGTTTATCGGACACTCCCCTTGTTAGGAGGGCGAAGTATTCAAAACTTCATTGGTTGGTGTTCAACCAATGAGAGCGAATTTTTATCTACTCTGTCCCCATCCCAAAGGAAAATCTGGAGTAACTTCTCTACTCTATCCAAATATTGCTATTGCTGTCTTAATCTTGATGGATGTGGTCTGTTAACCGGCTAGTGATGCGTTTCCTCGAGATCGCCCTAATATTTGCTCGATTGCTTGAGGATACCTTTTTTCCCAGAAATCGCAGCCGATAATGAGGGTTCGCCTCTTACACGAATTTTTTATCTGCCAGCCTTCGAGCCTCGGTCACGATATAGGCGGCGGGTGGCAGGGCGGTAGTGGCCACGAAACGAGCAGTGATTCGACCTAAGATAAGTTTATTATATTCGAACTAAGATAAGTTTGTATGTTCATTTACGTATCACTCTCCCAGTTTCCGGTTGGACTGCGCACTGCTCTCCTGACTGCTTTTGGCCCGCGCCTAGCGCCTGGGGGAGCGTGCGAGGTCCTGATTTGTTCTGGGACGAGTGCTGCATGCCTGGTGTGGAATCACCCCGTGCCACACACCCTAGTGGTGGCTTGCACGGTACATCGTAGATGTAGATGAAGTTCAGAATCAGAAATGGCAGTACATACTGTCCGAAGACAACGTTCTCAGCCGAAATTTTGCCACAGAATGAGTAGAACGGCACAAGAAAAATTTAATATCTGAGATTGGCGGCGAGCGGCACCTATGCCGCTCACGTCTATCATGGCTGGGTTCGAGTGTGTTCCACGTCAAACATTAGGAACATAAAACTCAGCGTTGCCACTCTATCGCTCGCCTACCACCAGCAATATGTGCTCTTTCAAGCAAAATTGCTGCATAAAACTGCCAATTGATATTGACTTAAATTATTGCACTCTAAGAATAATATTGACTAGATACTCAGAAAAATTATGGAGCACTTTAAAAAATACCTAATCCTTAGGCATTAATATTGGCGCTCCTTTATTTTCAGACTGTAACTAAAGTAAGCGATGAGGCGTAGAGCAGAATCGACGAAAAAAAACAATAATTTCAATTAGAAATACGCAGATTGAAAATAACACGGTGATAGCTACGGTATTTTATGGTAAACAATAAAAATTGTTTATCATTACTCTTGGTGAATTGGTTTTTCTGGTGAATAAAGCAATATTGAGATATTTATTCGACTTGCATCGTAAAGCACGCGGAACACTTGGATGCCCCTGTGGAGACGCAACCCGCACACCACCTCCATACATCGAAAACCCCCTACATCGAAGTCGTGATTTCGGTCCCAACAAATTCGTTGAATGGGGGTTTTACTGTATTGAGGGTCAGTGACGAAGGGAGGGGAGAAATGGAGTGTGGGGAGGGGAACTGGAAGGGGTATTCAGTGTGACAATATTGTGTCAGGTTATCAATGGATGGGAAAATTTTGAAGAAGGGAGGAGTTCCTGAAGAGTGAGAAATACAACAGTGTTGCAAGGCAGAGGAAAATTATAATTGTGACAATAGGGGGCAGAGGTATTGCATGGGATTAATGCAATACATTGATTCCGGGTGGGGAAAAAGCTTTACAAAACCAGATCACGGACATCTCAGTATTTCTCAGCTGTGTGTTCAAAGTATTGGCCGGAAGGGCATTGAGGACGGAAAGAGAAAAGCATGAGTCGAATTGGAGTCCATGTTTTGAGGCGTGCCTAGGGACAGGGAAGTGGGGAGGGGAAGCTCGGTGACCGTTCATACGGATAGATAGGGGCGTGGATGTTTCACCGATGTAGAAGGCGGGGCACTTATTACACTGCAAAAGGTAAACTACATTGGAGGATATGCAGCTGCCATGGGAGGAAATGGGAAACGGGATTGGGGTATTGGGACTTTGGAACACTGAAATATTTCGAATTAAAGGGCAAGTTTTGCACCTGGGTCTATGGCAGGGAAATGAACCGGGATCTTTGGGAGGAATCAAAGTGTGAGTGGGTTTGGAGGGACGTAGAATACATTTTAGGTTTGCTGGTCTTTTGAAAGTGATAGTGGAATGTTTGGGAATTAAGTCAGCAGTAAGGGGACTGTCACGCAGAATGGGGAAAAGCGACTTAAGGACAAGGTTCACCTTATTAAGTCCCGGAATGAAGGTAGTGCATAGGTTCAAGGGCGATATAGTGGTAGTTTTAGGGGGTGGAGCGTAGGGCATGATGGAAGGTAAGATGCGTCGCTCAAGGAGAGAGGAGGGATAGCCACGTTTAAGGAGGGCAGTTTTAATATTGGCAAGGTGATGGTCGAGGGAGTTTTGGGAGTTACAGATGCGGTGCACGCGAATAGACAGGGAAAATGGAATGGCACTTTTAGTATGATAGGGATGGCAGCTGTCAAAATAGAGATATTGTTGATTATTGGTTGGTTTAATGTGCAAGGACGTCAAAAACTTGTTGTTAGACAGGGAAATTTCAGTATCTAGGAAAGTTATGTGGGTGCAGGAGGAGGTAGAAGTGAAAGAAATAGAGAATGTGGAATTTAGGTCTGAAATGAAGGAAGAGAGGGATTCGGGTCCGTGAGTTCAAATTAGGAAGATATCATCAATGAATCGGACCCAGAATATCGGTTTAAGGGGTTGTGGTTAGGAGAGAAATCTTTCCTCCAACTGGCCCATGAACAAATTGGCGTATGAAGGAGCCATTCTTGTGCCCATAGCTGTACCCTGGATTTGCAAAAAGATTTGATCTCTGAAGGAGAAGGCATTTTTTTCAAGGACAAGTCGGGAAAGGTTTGTGAGGAAATCCGTAGAGGGGACATGGGGCATGGGACGGAGGGAGAGGAAATGTTGCAATGCACTGAGGCCTTCACAGTGCGGAATTGAAGTATAAAGGGAGGTGACATCAATGGTGACCATTAAAATATTACTTTGCGGGGGGGATTTGGAGGGCATGAAGGCGATCTAAAAAGTGATAGCTGTCACAGATGAAAGATGGAAGTGATGAGACAATGGGTTGCAGATAGGAGTCTATTAAGGCTGATATCCTTTCAGTGGGTGAGTTAACATTACTCACTATGGGCCGGCCGGGATTATTTGCCTTGTGTACTTTCGGGAGGAGATAAAATCTGGGGATGATAGGATTGGGAGGAGAAATAATGGCATTGTCTTTCGATGATAGTCCTTCCTTGGGGCTGTGAGTTTTTAGGAAGGACAAGATGATTTTTCGATAGTTGGGATTAGGGTCGCGGGAGAGAGGTTTATAGAAATTGGCATCGTTGAGTTGGCGGTAGGTCTCCACATTGTAGTCAGAGATCTTCATGAAAACAACGCATGAGCCCCACTCACTGGCAGAGAAGGAATTACGCACACAGAAGAGGAAACAAAGTTTTGAATCAAGCACACAGACAGATGTTAGCCATAGCAACATAGGTACACTCTTCGAAGTGGGTAAATCCATAAAAATTAAATTTACTTCATTCCAAAAGACTGATGATTCCAAGTTTGAAGTTAATGTCCAAACAGCCCACTTGCTCGGAGATATATGCATAGAATTATGACACATCAATGAGTATCTCAAAGACTTGGCACACCATGGGATTAATTACGATCAGTTAACACACAAAATCACATAGAAGGGCATTAGTTTATCACATAAAATATTCCTTTATATTGGCATAAACCTTTCTGATACACAAGTAATCATTCATAGTTGTGGTAACATCGGCAAAAATCACTGGACAGTTCCAAGCAACAAAGTGGACTCGGCATGTCATCACCATAAACTGAGTTAGGGAACAGAAAGAGTATTTTCTATTGCATCCATGCAAAGATCTATTGCAAAAATTAAAAAAAAATCAATATTTTACCATAAAAATTAATAACTTGATGACACCTCGAATGATTTCCATTCCCATACACAGACTATTCCTCTCGTCATTAGGATGTGGGTTTTTATGATATAATTATTAATGCCCAAAGATTCAACCTTCACATTACGAGTGTTTACTCCAATATCTTTATTATAAATATTATAGAATAAGAACGCTACTATTTCCCTGAAGTCTGATATGATGATTTAAAATAATCAGCTTTAGCCAAAGAATGTAAACAAACCTCCACCATGTTGAAAATAAGCACAGGCAGAGTTATAAAGGTAGGTCCTCCATCGGCGGTGGAACTTCAACCCTTTGGTGTCGTATGATACTGTCTGAGACCCATTCGTAATCGCATTGGGAGGCGGGAGTGATTTCCGATTTCCTCAAGAATTATACAATGCAACTGATACCATAATGTGGCATCAAAATCAGCGAGGATAAATGGTATATAACCCTGTAAAAGTAGCAGATATAAAATATAACTCAACTTACCAGTTCATTGTTCGGATTACCAACAATGCAAGTTTTTGACCCCTCTTGATTTGAAAAATGCTGCGCAACTGAAAGTCCACTTAAGCCATAGCATGTGTGATATACATCTCTAGGCCTGAAAGAAAAATTGAGAGTATACCATTAAAATTAGGATTCTGTAAGGGATATATCCTCTAAGGGAAGTATGAAAATGATAACTGAGATTTCATTATTTGGGACTAGAATGTACATTGGAAGTCCCTACACGTGTACATAAGGGCAAATTTCGGAGTTATTTCTTAGACTATAATTTCAACCAAGGTTACATGAGTATATTTTGGCCCGCACTGTATGGGTATGCACTCTTGGTATACATGGTATTATTACTAAAATAACATTATACGACTTACTTGTGGGGTTTATCTAACAGTCCACCGTTCGAACTTTGGCAGCAAACCAAAAGATACTCTTGGAGAGCTTCCTGATGAAAGAGCCAGTGGTCCAATTTGGCAACACTCTCATCTAAAACATCAATGAAAACAAAATCATTTGCAATGGTTACACCTAAATGAAAAAATTAGATTGATACAATTAGGGGTGTGCATATAGCACTTTTTCATTTAGGGTTGGGTTCGGCTTCGGGTAGTGAAATATCTGCGGGCATCGGGTAATTTTCGGGTTCGGGTAGTAGAGGTATTCACATTCGTGGGTGCTGGATTATTAAGGAAAATGGATGTTTTGATGGCAAGATAAAAATTACAGTAAATGTTTGCCTTGTAAAGACCTGAGAGTGGGAACATCATTGTTTCAGCACAAAGTAGTGCAACCCAAAAGGTTCCATAGCAAAATTACACCCAGTAACTTGTGCTTTTTCACAATAAAATATAACTAGGATTGGCAGGTTAGCTGGGACACACCTGTGAACCACCACTTTAGATCAGTAAGTTAGTCAAATGTTTTATTTTAAGCTTGCCATTGAAATCAATGATCATTTGGAATTTAATATTGTAAATTTTCATGAATGAAGAAGTAACATATTTATAACAAATATTTATAGGCTTTAGCTTATGAACATAATTTCAAATGAGGCATGAAAGCCGTATTGAAAGCAATATTATAGGTTTTTTAGTACTGTATTGCAGCAATTGCACTTTGTGTGTGAATTCGGCAATTGCACGAAGCGTAGCCAGATAGCTGTCTTACTATTCCGTGATGGCGGATTTCCACGTGACCGCGATTCGTCATTGACATCTGATAAATTGCCGTCAACATCGCTATCCCCACCTCCTACACCTAGGCCAGCTTGTACCATTCTCACACGTCACGAAAATAGAGATGAAATTGTCAAAAAATAAAATTGGTAAATATCACTTAAAGAGAGCAAGTGGATTCACTGACTAGGCCTACCAGAAGATCAACAGTCGGGGTGCTTTCGATTTGCGGCGATAGATGGTGATTGCCATGCCATGGTGCTTTCCATTTAGCTGGTGCTGTTGTTGGTTGGTTTCTATCATGCTGTTGGTGGCTCTCTGTTCCTAGGTGAGCCGGCGATCGACGGCACCTGCGTCCGATAATCAGCTATCGTCGTACTCAAATGAAAAGCACTGATGCAAAACTACTGTGTTTTCATTGCTTAGAAACTTCGGCTTCGTTGCAAGTGCCGCGATCTAGCAGAGCCCCCTTCACTCAACAAACCAACTAACCTAACGACCTTCGTCCTTACCATTGTAGGCGCTAAAAACCGTGTGAATATGCGTTGGTTAAAGATGGACAAGTAGTTCCTGACGCTACCACTTAACAGTTGTCAGCGCTCGTGTAGATGGCGGACACGGTCGTATATACAGGTCCGGCAACTTCCTATATTACCCTACAGGCTGAGCAGGCAGACCCTTGAGGCTGAGAGAGTAGTTCCTGCTTAGTGGCGCTGGTAGTACCCACCCCAAGTTTTCCGTTAGGATTACATGGTGAGAAAGGCGATTTATACGGTGCTCGAGTAGAAAAGTGAGAAAATCTTTGTCCATGAGTGGCTTTCAGTTTTCCTTGGATTGTAACTGATTCATCGGTGAGTATAGATGTTGATTATATACCGATATGTGACTTACTTTTGAATAAACTGAGCCTAAAATGCCATTTATCATGCAGGTGTTCACAATGCCGAGCAGTTGTGTGGCTCCGGGTTGCAAGGAAGGATACGGGTCGAAAAATTCATCATTCTCTTTTTTTTCCGTTCCGAAAGATCCCGAGAAGCGTGCCAAATGGCAAACTGCTATACCTGGAAGGATTTTCTGTTAAGGGCGACACAGGTTGACTGCGAGAAGCACTTTGCCCCGCAGGACATAAGAAAAAGGCTTTTTAAAGATGGCGATGGAAATATCAATTCATTCAAGATTGGAGAGGTAAGTGTTTCATAGTTTTAATTATAATGATGCCCCCCTTATATTTTCATTGAAAATATTTTTATTTTATTATAGCGATAATGTGTTTCTGCACCATTTAACACCACGTTTGTGAAATTCGGTTCTATAATGATCAAGCAGGACTTATTTTAACTAGAAAAAATAAAAATCATGTAATAATTATTAACCAAAAAGACCCCCTTTGGTTTCCATGAAAATGTTCATGTAAAATTGTGTACTTGGCATGCATGATGATTAGATAGTACATGACATTATCGCTTTCTGCCAGAATTGAAATTTTGTAGGTTGTAGTTGGTAGCATAAAGCGTAATAATGAACTCCTTCACATTATCCCTTTCCAAGTCCAGTTGCACTGAACCACCACTGATAACTTTAATCTGATTTAAGACTTTTCTTTAATTCAAAAATCTCATTTAGGTCCCCCTATCGCATACCCAGGGTTGCTAAAAATGCTGTGCCAGCATTGTTTCCTGGTTGCCCTGACTACCTTAGCAATAAGACTCCCAAACCACGACAGTCATCATACAAATTCATGCCAGGTGTATTGTTGGGATATGGAGAAAGGGAAATGGAGAGAGATGTAACGGACCGCGCAATCTCCAGTAGTGATTCTCCATCTTTGTTTGGGGAGCCTGTTGCAAAATCTCCCAGAATAGAACTATTCCCGTTGGTTTAAGGGTGATAGAGATTTAATTTTCTTAGGGGTAAAAAGTCTGTTGACTTGCATGTATATTCTACCAGTATATTTATATTCCTTCTTAAATTTCTTAAAATAATACTTATCTAGTTATTGTAATATTGTCATTTGCTTTTAACTGCTTGAATGTATGTAACCCTGAACATGTTTTTTAATACTTTTTCAGGGGACACTTGCAAGTGTCTTTGGTCCTTATTTGAAGCAATTTCTGGAAACCTTGGTCTTTTAATTTCCCATAATCTACAATAAGGAGCGGCAGTTTCTGACTGGAATCCTTGTGAATCACATCAGCTTTGTGTTTCTTGTAGATGTTTTTGGAATTTTGAGTCACTGTTGCAGTGTAAATTTTACTAATTTTGTTTGGCCAAATAAGTTATATCTTGCTCTTCAACAATCTTACTGTGACATTGTATGACTTAATGTTTTTAATACATATTTGCTTAATAAATGAATATTGATTCTTGAATTTGTTTTCCTTTAATAGTTCTATTTGCCTTTTTCTACAATTACCTTGTATTATCTGTGTAACTTAGTTTTTTTGAGATTCTTACAATGTACAGCATTGTGCATTAGTTTAGGTGGCATGGTTCCTATTCAGGCGGCTTTGGTTACGGTAACAGAGTATGATAAATAGTGATGATATTGAGGTATAATGACACTTCACTTGCGGTTAGCACTTTCCACGAAAAAAACCGAAAGACCAGGTAATGTCAATGGGGCAGTCAATAAAAATTGGGAGCACACTTTATTCGCATGTTCTGTTCAGAGACATTACATAGGTAAACATATATCGATGTTTATGTGTGGGATATTATACTTTGACTTGTAAAACCCGTCTGATTCCAAAGATGCAACGAAAGCTTTTGAATGCAAGTATTGCGACCAATAACAGGTACTGAAAAGACTGTCATCCCTTATTAGTAATAAACTAACAGAAAATTACTTCCGCGCGATATTAAGATTAGAATACGAATTCATCCACTTCCAAATTAACATTAGATTTCCCAAGCAGACGGAGTTTTCTGGACATGATGACTATTAGCGCCATGTAGTTCGCAAATTCGCCACGGCCTCAAGATTGAGCCAAACAAACCCCCTGAGTATCACTGGCGTGATGGCGGAATTCGAAATAGATTAAGTGCGATAATAAAATAAGGCAATCAAAATGGAGAAGGGTGAAGTATTATTTTCGTAAATAAGCAAAAATGAGTGTAATGTGATTTTAAATTCCTATAAAAAGTGTTAAAATGTCATATTCATCAAATTAGCACCATATGCTTCACTATATTGATTGACTTTTTTGGTTTTCGTCTTTAATCATTCCCAGTTTCCGCTCGCGACACCAGCGCCTGATCACTGTTTAGTAGCAACATTAAGAACTATTACTCTATCGCCCAACACACGTTCACACAGTGGTTAGCGCCTATGACAGTACGAACCACGGTCGCTACGCTAGTAGTGTAAATGCGCGTAAGGTTGTTACGTTGGTACGTACATTAGTTGTCTGTACGGTTGCATAGCCGATTTCAAACCGGAAGTTCACAAATGATCAGTCGATTACATTCAAATTTGAGCGCCAAATACCCGACCCAAATTTTTCAGGAGACAATAGAGTGTTCGGATCGGACACTATATACCCGACCCGACATTTTGGGTTCCCGCGCACCCCTAGATACAATATCTAACTTAAGGATGGTAATCCTTTTTCTGTTCCTTTAATTCAATATAAGTAACTCCTGTTATTACAATATCTAAATGCTATTTCTAATCTAAAGTTACCGTATTTACTCGTGTAAGCCGCGCACCTTTTTTCCGAAAATGCCGGTGAAAAAATGGGGGTGCGTGGCTTACATGAATCATCCAAATTTTCATGTAAGCAGCTCACCATTTTACCTCAAATTCCTGTCGTTAGTTTCTCCAAAGTGAATACAGTGTCATCGACTTACGAACATCCGACTTACGAGCTTTCAAAGATACGAACAACATATCCAACCAAAAAATTCAAGCGTGTGAAGGAATTTCAAATTTGGCACCACCAGATAAGTTACTTTGCCGTTGCAGCTGGCGGTGCGGCGTGCAGCAACTGGCGGATTGGTACTACCCCTCTTTGCCGTGATGAATTTTAACAATATTATCTCGATATATATCAATTTGCAATGTTCATTGTTTACTTGCGTCATAAATTTTTATGGATGATTCTGAAGTAAGGCGAAAGCCGAAAGATGCCCTGCAAGTAGTGATATATTTGGAGATATACTCTTTACATTTCAATGGAAATCTACTTCCGTGTGTCAAGCTGCCTTCACATCAAATAGAGGCATGATTCCATTCACTCATTCGTTTTGTGATGACAAATGACTATTACCAGCAATACGAGGCTCGATTCAGGTTATAGTGATGAAAGGTAAAATTCCTTTTCAGGGTATTTGGAAACTGCCTTACAGGCAGTCCTTCCATTCAGCTATCCCTCTCAATCACTCAGCCAGAAACAATAGAGCTGTCAGATTTTAGGGTGATACCTCAGTCAGATCTGAACAATTGGCGCGTCCAAACTGGTTTTTCCCAGAAGACCCCTCAAGAAAAAAGTTCTTCGTTCCTTATTTCTGGGCGCAATGATATTCATCTGCGTGGGACTCATTCAGCGTGAAAGAGAAGGGGGTAACCCGAGAGGATCACTCCTTCACCTTATCTGTTATTATCTACCCTAGCCCAGCTTCGCTTTTACCCAGGTGACTTTCAAGGAGGTTAGAAAAGAAATGGAGGCGACATACCACTTGATTCTAGAAGCCAAGTCGCCATTGCAGTCGGGACAGTTTAGACCTTCGTCTGGCTTACGTGTCCAGCGGTCGTGTTCGATTTTCGTCAAATCTAAGTTAAAAACCACAGGCAAGGCGATGTTTTGTGACTGGTTTGGCCACACCTACTCAGCAAAGAGGATGACCAGCGCTTTTTTCCACAGGCCTTCACTCCGAGCGCTGGCGCTTCCGGCAGTCCAGCGAACGGCTGCGCATCCTTGGCCTGCCTCTTCCTCTCCCCTCCACCTCTTTCTCTCCCCCCACCCTCACCTCGGCGCACTCATAGTTAGGGGGTCAGAGTAAAGTGATATTTTTTTTCGAGTCAGCATCACATTTCATAGTACAGTACATATCACATTTCACTCATCCCTTTCCCACGCCCCAACTTCACAAGTGGCTTCCAAAAGTAAGGGGGGGGGGAGGCGGTGCCCGTTGGGAGTCCCTTATCAGCTATGACCACGAACCAAACGTGTCACATTTCAGGCATCTATCAGCTACGGACAGCATTCTGCTTTTATTTGTTGATTCACCGACGGATTTCCGTAATCGAATGATCATGGGTTGAAATTGTATATACTTCTGCAAATATTTTAGCTGGATATTTCATTTCGAACAGATGCAATTTTTATAGCTGGATGATGTGATTGAATATACAATTGTGATTACTGTGTGATGTTAGGAGAAAAAGATGCACAATTAAATGGGCTGCGTATCGTGGCAATATAAAAATGTAATGCAATAAATTCATGAGAAAGATGTACATCAACACTTAACTTTCGCACAGAATTTCCATTAAAGAACGTGCATTCATGTTATGACAAAATAATGCAGGCTCAAGGGCAAAAATTTGATTTTCTGATAAAAATATTTTTTTCTCTCACGAGCCTGCCCAAAAATGGGGGTGCGCAGGATACACGAGGGCATTGCTTACATGAGTAAATACGGTATTTCTTATAATATAAGAATTTGATTTCCAAAAGAATGAATTATTGATACTGGAGGCATTGGAAGTACGAGAATTTTTACAGATAGTAAAAAATTTTTTCCAAAATGGTAGTGAGAGGAATGTGAGTTAGATTAACTTAAAATTAACTCTATAAGTCATAATTCACAAAATGTCACATAGTAGTATTTAAAATGTGGCCTAGTAATAGGCATAATAACAGCCTATCTGAATGCCAAGGGCATGTATACTAAAAAAAAAAAAAATTCAAAAACTTAGGAAGTTCAAGAGAAAATGTCCTTCAATTCCCAAATTATGATTAGATCATCACTTCAGAAAGTGTTATTACAGCATAAAAAAACATTAAGATGGAATGGAAAATTTAAATTTTGCTAGCAAACCTAGGATTAAGAAATGTATAAATGTCAGTCATACTTCAATTATTCACGTACGATCTAAACTTCCCCACAAAAAGTTTCTGTAAAAAATGATGTTGCATGCTCCATATGCACATCAAAATGATTAAATACACTTTCCCTCACTATGCAACTACAACAGCAACTCCACCCAATCTACTGGTTTTCATCATAACTTCAGCTGCTTACTCATTAGTTAAAAGAAAAAATACTGAAGTGCAGTATTCACCTTCGTAAAAAAGAGTATCACATTACCATATTTAAAATAGGTAACTACATAGATTAACTACAGATAAGGATGGAGAAAACATGCAACTTGGTTAGAATATAATAACTTTACAGCGTAGTAGTAGCCATTCTTTTAGCATAAAAGAGTATATTTTGCACCAAGGCCATAGATTTGGGCGTGAGGTTGAAGACAACATAGATATTAAGCATGGGGAGGATAATGATAAATATGTATAAAGTAGTTTATCCGTTTGTTATGCAGAACTGGTATTTGAATCTCTTTTGGAAGGATTAGATCAACTCTTGAATCCAATGTGCTTTGATAAGATTCGATCAAATCCTCGAATCCTGGATAAATCAATAAAGGTATACCTCATTATACATTGTTAATTGGTTCTGTGAGGCACCGTGGGTCGATCCAGCACCCCTATAAACTGCTATGATATATGTATACTATTTAACATATGTATCATAAATATATAATAATGTGCAGTAGTGTACATATGACATATTTAGTTTAAAAAACTGTAAGCCTCTCCTGTGCTGACTCCCTCGCTAACCCGAGAGAATGCTTAATTGCTTTCCCATTGCCTCGGCCGGATGTTCCCCCTCCCCGAGAGCCACCCACTCACACCTCCTGAGCAGGGGGGATTCGGAGAATGTGCAATTAAGCATTTCTCGACGGTGGGAAGAAGGAAGGCGAGCGAGGGCAGTTGGCGATGGGTACCTGTAGTGTCATGAGCTAATAAAGAGCATCTCACCGATTGGTTGTTGTTTCCCTGCTCACCCCTCGGCAGACCATCTCCCGGAATCCCAAGCAAGCTTACAAAACTATGAAAACTAGCAAAAATTAACATATGTACATACTTGCATGCGAAAGTTAAATAATATAAACTACAAAGATGAAAAAGCGTTATTGTGATTCTATTCAATATTAGACATTTCTAACGCATTTCTATTTGCTCTATTACACTGCTCACTTCACAACACAACACCGCACCAGCTTCATTTCATTTTCTATGCTCTAAGCAGCATCCTTCAAAACAATTCGGGAATAAACTTGATGAGCCCTAAGCAATAAAAGAACTTCGCATCAAAATAATCACATTCGCGATGATTTTTTGTGTTCATTGTCCATGAAGGTATCAAATATGGATTATGTTAAGTTTTTAATAACTCTGTGAAAAAAAACTTACGTTTTTAAATTAGTATTTGTAATGAATTCAATAACTACACATAAATAATTAGGCCATGACTATAGTGAACATAAAGAATTCCACTGTAAGTTTACCAAACGTTTCTTCAGCGCACATTGCTCCATTCATCGCCGTTCGTGTGCGCTGATATGCTCCAATCTGTACTAACTTTAACACCTAGAATGGAAAGCTGTGTTTTGTTATTTTCGTCCAAAATAGGTAATGTCGACTTTTCTTGACCTATTAGCGAGAAAAACTGACACATCTTTGGGACTGATATAACTCAAAACGATGTAAGTCAAGGTATAACTGTACTATAAACCATTGGATATTAATGAATCCAAATATATTTACTTACAGACATGAAACTTGGCATGTACTAGGATTTTGATTGTGGTTTTGGATCTATGAAGGGTTAATAGAAGAAGAGCAACTCACCATTTTGAGTTAGGATCCGATGTATGAGAGGAAATGCACCACCCTGCCAAAATGAATAGCAGCCATCGACTAGCTTATTAGTTCGTCCCTGGAATCCACCTTCAAATCGCATCTGGCGATTTACATTCCACCTCTTCAATGAACAGCAACACAATGCAGGAGAGCATGCATGTAAAAGGAAAAATTTAAGATTTAATGAGCAAAGAATATTTCCCATGAATCATATATAATGGAGATGAGCAAATAGTAGGCTCACGTATGTGCATGTCTACTGTTGAAGTATGTTTTTGTAGAATTATGCAGTTTTATAATGCTCTTGTAGTAAGCAGTCAAAATTTTGAGTGGAGAGAAAGAATTCTAAAATTTCTTGGCTAAAATATGTCTAATTTTGTCACTTATGCCTGCCCTATAGATGTTGTACTGAGGTAAAATACATGCCATATCTGACATATTAACTGTAAACTCATGAGGCATGAATTTTTCTTGTAACAAAATCTTAAAAAGTATGTACAGCGAAACTTCCCTGAACGCGACTTCCCACAATGAGGATTCTAATTCACATAGTTTGAAAATCGGCACCAAGCTTTGCTGATTGTGGTGAGTGCCTAATAGTGGTGTATGCCTGCATGCACTATGGATTAATTGGGACTTCAAATATAAACTCGAACATGATTTGAGAACACCTGGCTGGCCGCAGGTCAGGGAACCACACACACACAGGATCCAAGACATGAAAATTTTTTCTTTTACTCACGATTAGTAATGGAGTACCACAAAGTAACCCCTAGGAACATTAAGGGATACATATATCTTGCAGGGTGCCCACAACTTTTTCTGAATCATTTCCCTGTATTATCCCTGTGTTTCCCCTGAGTTTTCCCTAGCAGGTTTCTCCATAATATCCTAAGAAATGTGCTAACTATAGGGTTTCAATACGTCCTGAAAGTGCACCTAAATAAATTTGTGTAAATAGGAGCAGAGATCAACACACTTCTCATCATAATAGACTTTTATTTTCATGAAAAAATATTATCATAAGAATTAGCAATAAAAAATGAGACTGTACAGGCAGCAAAAAAATAAACAAGTCAACCGATCCTCTAACTTGAAAGATCAAACAAAACTAATTAAATAATCAGGAATGTTTAGGCCAGGACGGACTTGTTTTATTTCATTCTTCTATTCCTTGTTTTCCCCAAGATTCTTTTCTTTCCTGTTTAAACCTCCCTCCCTGTCCTACTCCCATCTGCTTCCTTTTTCGCTTTGTTTTTGTTTTGTGCGTGTAAAGCGAGATATCGCTGTAGTTTGGCAGTTCCTCGAAGTGCTTCGGTCAATGTGGAGTCGTCTCAGAGAACTCATCTGGGAGTCACTGGAGAAGATCGGTCTAATTCACGCCAGTGCGGGTCAGCTGACGGAGACCCTGAAGTAGCAACGGACGGGAGTGAGTTTTTATTCCCTTCCTCACCTCCTTTCTTTCCCCGTTCTTCACCATTCTTATTATTTTCTTTCCATTATTGATTTCCCCTTTCCTGTCTATTCTTTTATTTCTTTAAGTACGTGAGCGTAAGGTCCGTCCCGGTTGTTTAAATCTAGAAGTTGCAAGCCTGGCACTAGCGGCCCTGTGTGCGTACAAGGAACTTTCTGTGAAAATATTCCTGTCTTACATTAAATGACCAGAAATTAGTTATTCAGGTAACACCCGACAATTACACTAAAAGCAAAGATTTTCATTTCTCCATCTTCTTAATTTTTTTATCTACTACTTCCTGTTTTTCTTTCAGGGCTTGATTCTCTGCTTTTAACTTATCTAGCTCATTTTTCATCCTTTTCTCTTCTTCTCTCTGTAATCTACTCTTCTTCGCCATTTCAGTTTCTCGCCTCTTCTGAAGCACATATCTGTACTTGGCGCTTGCTCCACGCGCATATCTGATCAACTTCCACTGACGCCTCGCCTCCCGCATGAAAAATCCCATCCCAAACTCTTCTCAGAGCAATGAGAGAGTTTGCATGTAGGTTCTCAACTAACATGTCTTTGTTCACAGAGAACCCACTCTTGACAAAGGTGTTACCGTGCGCGAACAGCAGGATAATTTAAACAGCTGCCCAACAATCCTTTAAGTCCTCTCGTTTATTAAGTTGGCTTGCACAGAATGAGTCCAGTCTATCCATATCCCTATTAAAGCTCGTGAGCTGTACTTTATCCACCTGGGATACAAACCTTTTGAACTGGATACCAGCGCAGTCTGCCTGCAGAGTGGTCATGTGGTTTGCAGACACGAGAATCCTAAGACAAGAATCCATGTCTGTTTTACACTACTCAGGTTTTTTAAGAATTATGTTAGGGTCCAGACATGATGCTGCTTTGGTAAATTTGTACTTTATTGGGTTTCTCTCAACTATTTTCTTCTCAATGGAGACCAAACACTTCTTACATTCCAAATTAAATTTGTCCTCTTCGATGTCCCTCACTCTTGCATCACGGAGAGCAAGGGTCCCCCCACACCAATATTGTTCGGGGACAGTTTCAAACCATTCGCAACATCATCTACATTGATATTGATCAGCTTGTAGGCTGTCTTCACTTTGTTTAGGACGTCTGGCATCACAAACCACCCATACACCTCTCGGAGAAGATCCTCAATGTCACCATGAAGAAATGGGATGACTGGTTTCAGCATCTGATACGCTTTGAGAAATGGCTCAAAAGATGATGCTGTTGTCGCAAAGAAATGAAGTTTCACCAGCAGAAGAGGGTCAGCAAAGCACTCTTTCACCTTCCTAATTGACCATGTGTCAGGCAAATCCTTCATAGTGGGAAAGTAGGTCTTCAAATTCTTGAGTATTGTAATGACTCTTGCACACACGGGACCATTCTCAAGCCATCGGTAATTGCAAAATTTGAGAGTAAATTCATCACTTTCAGTAAAACGTGTAAAGTCTGCACGGGGCGCGGGAGAATTCTTGAAGACATTATGGATTAACTTCAAAAATATTACAATCTGCCAACCATACTAAACGAAACTGTACTGAAAGGCACCATGAACGACGTAAAGACCACATGATCACACAGGCTACCGTGGGAGCTTACTGGGGCTACAGAAGTAGCTTCGTGACATTTACAGAATACGGGTGGGAGCCTAATACCGGTAGCTTCTGCTAGCTTTCTCCGGTAGCTTCCAAGATTGAGAATACCGATGGGAGCAGGTAGCTTATTGAAGCATCTTTTCACCGGAAAGCTCCGTAGCTTCGAGTTATAGAATAGGCCCCTTGGTCCGCCCCTTACCGAACTGCTAGCATGTTGCCTGTATGGTTGAGGGGTGTGTAAAGGGAGTGCTGGTGCTACATACACGCGTACGCCGTGACCAACTAAAAAACTTATCTACCTAAACATACAGCATACATAATAAAAGCTTAAGTTTTAAATGCTAAGAACGGCACAAAACTATCCCATCGAATAACGAAAACCATACCGGTACTGTTCATCATACAAAAAGTCTGGGTAGTAATACTGCATACCTGCTGTAGTGGTGTTCGGACGACGAGATTAGTAAAGTTGTCCTGACGTTGACGACCCTAGATTGCATTGAGATGCCACTTCCCTGCAGCATGGCTTGTCACAGTCTGCTTGCCCATTGAACTCAGCGAAAAAGTTTTCTTACACACGATGCACTTAGCAGAGTTCACATCCTGTTCGTCTGCCCGCAACCAGCTTTGCCACTCAGGGTGAAGGATAGCATCAAGCCATGCAGGGTTGAATTTGGAAGTCATCATTATGTTGATAAGGTTTACCTCTACAGTACGATATTCCCTGTCGGCTTGTGTTGTCTCACAACACAAGCCGAGTCCAGCCAAGCAGACGCTAGCCGAGCGGAGAGGGCGAAGTGAGAGGAAAGGGAGGGGGCTACTTCGGCAGCCGAGCCGGTCCGATGTGAGCCCATGCACGAGTGAGCGCACCAGCCGAACGGAGCGAGTGCATAGACCAGGGACGCACTGTGCTGCACGGTACATGGCGCTAACTAATTATTAATTCCCACATTTTGAAAAAGATTTCGAGATCCCAGACGTTTCCCTGTCTTTTCCCTGTCCAATTCCGTTGCATTTCATTTCCCTGTTTTCCTTGTTTTCCCTGTTTGCAGGCACCCTGTCTTGTTTTTACCTGCTATTATTCGAGAAATACAAAGTAAGCACAGTCTTTGTCTAGGTACCCCAATTCTTCTTACCCTATGAAATATTCCAAGAAGGGATCCCATTCTTCTTACCCTCCTTTCTATTCCAGGAAGGGATCCCATTCTCTATATCCTCCTTCCTATTCTCGTAAGGGATTGATTTACGAGATGTATGCAGGAAGGTATGATACCCAGGATATGAAGGTATGAAGGCTGGAGAGCAGGAAGATAGGCTGGAAGACATGAAGGTACCTCAGGAGATATGCCTGTTAAGATGTGGTATTATTCGGGAAACACGAATTAAGCACAATTGCACAATCTTCCCCAGAGAACTACAGCCCTACTCCTCCTCCTACTGCCTATCCTGAGAGAGGAAAGAAATGCTACGTTAACACAATTTTCCTCTGCTTCTTATCCTTGGACTGCATGGAATATGACAAGGGAAGGCGCAAGAAGAAAAGCACAACACATTAACGCACGTACTACAAGGGAATAAAGTTTGCCAGCAAATGGAGCACTGCCAATATTGCTCAGGGGAAATTCGGCTTCCTTTCTGATGGCATTTTACTTTTAGGTCTCATCCATGATGAGGGAAATTCAAACACAGTAAGGAGGTGAACTCACCATCTAAGTCTGTGATGGATAACCAGCTGCTTGCCTGCCCCAAGTCTTACCTGCGCTGACCACGAAATGGAGGCACATTAGGTAACCTTGAATGCATTCGAAACACTACATATTTTCCAATCTCAATCTTCCCATAAGGGCATAAAATAATTAATCCACTAAACTCCAAATAATAGCTCCACTGCCTCATTCAGGGTAGGTACTAAGAACTCTTATGCCCACACAAGGCAACAGACAGTGCCTAACATGGCATACCTCACTTGTTGTTAAAAATCAGATTTTGAGTTTGAAAAGAAAATTTCCAGACTAATTAATCATTATCTATGACTTTTCCAGGTCTGTAGCACCTCTACTGGTGGACAAATTTGTAGCCAGCAATTGGTTGGAACAACAGTTTCTAAAATGCCATAATATTGCAATTAGTGCAGTGTGTGGAGAAGATGGCATAGTTAGCCCAAAGGATGTTGATTATTTGAGGAAAGAGATTAGCATCTGTTTGGAGGACTATGCCCTTCGTGAAATATTTAATGTCTACGAGAATGGCCTACTTTATCGTCATTCCCAATAAATCACTGACCCTCGAAAATGATGTGTGCAAAGGCGAGAATACGTTGAAGGACAGGACAACAATAATGCTTTGCTGCAATGCAGTTGGAGAAAAAGAGGCACACTTGGTAATGGGGAAGTCCATGGTGCCTCGCTGCCTCAAAAGAATTACAGTAGTAGAACAGTTAGGTGTGAAATGGAATGCAAATAAAATGCATGACATTATATTTGCAGCACAAAATCACAGCACGATGGAGCAACAAAGCTAGGTGAAAATTTCCCAACTTCTGCAGTATGAAAAATGTGATGCTTAACAAGGTGTTCTAGGTTAGGTGAATACCTATGTTTCTGCAGTTCAAAACTTTGTTTTTCAAAAGAAAAATAAGAAATATTTGGCCTATCAGTTAAAAACATAATAAAAATGGCAGGCATAATGGTCTGCAGTGCGAACGTAAGCTTTGTGAATGAATCATTGGGAGGTTACGAGGGTGGTGTGGGCATGTGCCGCATGCCAAATTTAACCTTTATTGTACGGATTAAAATTCCAGCTTCGGTCGCTGCCGGCCGGATTTAATTTTGAACTCTCAGTAGAAACTCAATGGGTTTAAAAACCACATCCAGCTTACAATATATTATATGCATAGCCATTGGACACCACATCCCAGCGTACATTTAAATGTATGCTAGTCCTTTAGAGGTTAAAAGAAACGTTCCATGATTAATAACCATAAAATCTCCACTTATGTGCACATTTATGACATAATGAATTTTCATGCAAATTATCAACACTACTGTAGTAAAAAGACGATGAGATGCTAAAAATCCAAGGTGAGATTTTTCCATGATTAAGTTTACCCCAACTTAGCACACATGCCACCCGCACAACCAGGGTTTGAATAGTTTTTGGAAGGGTTTGATGGAATATTGAATCCATGGATCCGATAGGATTAGGTTGGATAGATTCAATAGGATAGGAATAGGTTGAGTGGTTGTAATTTAGCCTCGGTGCTTGGTGGAAGAAACATTAATAGTGATGATTCAAGGGAATCCTATCGAATCCATGGATTCGAGATTCGATCGAATCCTGACCACATCACTATTGATGTTTCTTCCACCAAACACTGACGCTAAAATTACAGCCAACCAACCAGTGAATTATACAGTTCCTTAAGCTCAAGTATCAGAAGCAAGTTCTGCTATTTCACATTTCTAGGATGGATGAAGCCGATAGTGTCTCTGAATTGTTGAAGCTCATTTTTGTTAGTGACACATAATCGTGGACAATTTCATCATGACAAAAGTTCTTGGGTATCATTGGCAAAAGTTCTTGAGACATACTTTGATGTGGATGAAAAGGTGGATCCAATTGATTGCAATGATGATCTGAGTGGAGACAGGGAGATATGTGAAGGTTATCACAATAATCATTTTTAGTCCATGGTCAATTTCATTGAAAGAAAACTATGATCGGTACCAATGAAGTACTTATTAACCCTAGAGATGGGAAAATTACCGTAATTTTCATCTGAGGGAAATTACCACGGTAAATTACGGTAATTTTAGAAAATTACCATAATTTTCCTGTATTTTTTAGTTTAAACAGCATTAAGTATTAAACAGCAAATGTATGGTTAAATAAGAAAGCCAATATCAATATGAAGGGAATAACCATGTTTAAATCATACTTAATACAACATTAAACTATTAGAAATTTTTAAATTGTAAAAAGAACTACGGCAGCAACACTCAATCTGGCTTTCTTTAATCAAAGTATGAGAAATTTTCAAGAAGAACATTCTAAAGCTTTAATCTTATAATGTTATAATTTAAGTAAAATATTCCAAAAATGAGTTGTACATGCCTCAATTTATTATTAAACACGTAGGAAATGTGAACTTGGCTTAAATGAATATATTGGGAATTTGTCTGTATGAAAAATTATCTCAAACACAGGTGAATTATCTAGAAAATTATGGTAATTTACAAGGGACGCGGTAAATTACGAAAAATACAGCGGTAATTTACAAAAATTATAGAGGTAATTTTCAGAGTGGCCCATCTCTAATTAACCCTACTCTAAAAAATTGTTTTTATATATAATTATTAATAAGTTTTTTCATTAATTTTGAGGGTTTTTGATAGGTACTTCACTTGTCAATTTCTATCAAAATTCATACAATGACATTAATTTTGACCGATTTTGGTAGTGGGTGCCATAAAATATGGTTATTATGCAGTCTTCTCAGTTAGAGTTTCCTATATATGAATTTATAATTTATCAACCACATGAGTGCACATAACTCTTTGCAAGAAGGAGGGCATCCTCTGGAAAAGGCAAATCAGTGGAATGTTTTGGATCAAAAATTGAAGATGAATCAGATGATTATAATCAGACCTTATATTTGGCCAAAAGAATTCATAACCTCAATGTATGCGGTCTATCTGAGATAACTTGCTTCAGGGGTTTTGGAAGAATAAGAGTGCACACTTGGAAAAAATAATAGATTCTCTTGAACTTTGGGCCGCCAAGAAAAATGTTTAAATTTAAAACAATTATCCACAAAAGACTTTTTTGTTGACACAACATAGGTAGACTTTGTGCATTGCAGGGTTGAATAAGCCAATAAATTATAAACACTAAGGATATTTATTCAAAGCTATATATTTTGTAGATTCATTCTGGCTGGAAAAATGTTACCTCCATCCAGAGGTCACCTCCCCAAGGGGCCATTATTTCATGGGTCCAGTGGTGGCTGCTTAATACAGGTTTCACTGCATATAGAATGGGCAAAGCAGAAATAGAGAGGAAAAACTCACCAAGAGTGCCTTGATGTCACAGAGACTCTCCCGCCCTAGCAATGAGAGGGCAGCTAGGCCACAGAACGCATACCCTCCATGTGCCTCCATCCCAGGAACACCCGAAAAGCCTCCCTCATACGTCTGACAGCTACAAGATGGAGGACCAAAATTACATGGATGCAATTTCATACTTAAGGAGCATGATTATCAGTTTCAACATGGTTTTCATAAATACTATTTTCATTTAATCACTAACAGCTGGGTTAACACAGCCACATATCACCATATGTACCACTATTAGCTCCAAAGACCAACAGAACACAATCAAAGGTGGCATACATCACTTGAAGGGAATCTTCCAAAAAAGATGACAGTGTTTCCCATTAAGAGAGTTCAAGGAAATGGTTGATTTCCCATCTTTCACCATCCAAGACAAAGAAAATGGACTTGGACTGATCTTCAAAGAATAACTCGAGATAGCACATACAACCTAGTAGATTAAAGACATTTTCCATCCAAACCACTCTCCCCTCCTTCACCTTTTTCAGTCCACACTGATTGGACCTTATGCAAGAATAAGTACTGTAACGGTCCACGGCCCGCCCGGATTACTTTGGGCCGAAAGATACACGTACAATATATTTTTTGAAAAAATGTCCTCGCGAACCCCTCCCGCACGAGATCCGCGGGGCCAACCTGCGTCACCTATTACAACACGAAAAATAAATTAAAAGCCTCTTTTAATGAGGATAAGCGGGTGGGGGGTCCCCGACCTTGCGTAATTTAACATGCTCCCTGGCTTTACCGCCGGGGCAGGGTGGAAATGGGTCGCTGGTATTGGGTTTGTGTGATATTCGGCTTGCTGGGTAAGAAGATTAAAAAAATATAACTTTTTCATTCAACAAAACAAGCGTATATTCTCAAACAAAATGCCCTTCTAATAATTAATGAAGTGATGAGGTGATTAATGAGGGATGAGACATTTGAAACGAACCCTTCATGAAATGAATAAGATGAATTTGAAAATGATGAATAAACACATGTAATAGCCACACAAAACAAAAAAAAAAGGCTTTTCCTCGCTCACAGGCGATTTACTCGAATAGCCCGCTTCCAATTTAACTGGGGGTGAGGGAGGTAGTTACTAGTTCTTCCCTTTTCTCTTGCAATTATGGTCTGATTTTCTATTTGGGCGTCAAACACTCGCCATTGAAGAACACTGTCGCAATGTGGGAGCCCATCGCTAGCTTGATGGCTAGGAGGCTGAAATAGGGGGGGGGGTTTGTCGGGTCAGCAACCTTACGTGACCGTTGACACAGGATCCTCGGCACGGGACGTCAAGCGTGGAAGGCACCTGGCAGTCCGAACTGGATCCTCTGATTCTACAGCTGACTCCAGACTCAACATGCCACTCGTGGTCTCCGTGTCCGTCGAGAATATCTTGGGGGAAATATGGTCCAAACAGCGGACGTGGTACTTTGTGCGTACCTCTCAGCCTCCAGCACTTTCCAATTAGCTCTCCCAGCTCGAGCAATGCTTCCGCACAGGGAAGTCGCTCAACATGTTCTTTTTTTTTTCCTTCCGCGATCGCCTTTTATACCACTTTGTGGAGGGGAAGGAGACGTGGTGGATAGGGGAAACTGAGGAAGGGGAAACACAGTGGGGAATTCACACATCGCTATCTCACTTAAAATCAACCATACCTGGTGACTCATTCATGCATCTCACTCCACTGCGTTTTACCCCATTCATTCAACCTTGACACTTACACTTCGATTTCAGACACGCACACATTCACGAGGTTTCCACACTCACACCTCCTCCCACCTCAACAAGCCAAATAAAGGAAGACGAAGGAATAAGGGGGGGGAAGAGTGGTTTGGGTGGAAGACAAAAGGTGTAACGGCTCGGACCGTTACAGTACTGTCAAGTTAAGCTCAATGTTGGGACTGGCAAGGTACCAAGTCAGAAGACTTTACATTCCCAGTCACTTTGACCCTCACTGTGGGAATATCAACCCCTCTCCCCTAAAACTCCCTCGCCTTCACACCACCAATCTCTTGGCATGCCCTACCACGCTGCTACAGTAGAAACTCGATGATACGAAGCACGATAATACGAAGTTTTGATTATACGAAGCAAAACTGTCGGTCCCGACCAAAAGCCTATACTAAATACATGGCGCCATTCGATAATACGAAGTTTCAAAAATACGAAATATACGATGTTACAAACTTTGGCCCTGGTCTCCAGGAAAAAATGGGATTCGTTTTTACGAACAATGGCGAAAAACTGCGTCAGCATAACTATTTTTACAGACGCAGACACCTAGAAAATCAGCGTTGACGAATGTGATGCATCAAATGTGTGAAATGCGTGAATGATAGTGCATTCTTCATCTGGCACTCTTCTAACTGTTGGCAGCATTTCCATAATGTAAACAATTCCCTTCGGTTAAAACTCACGTGCGGTGCCACATGTTAAACTCGCAGCCCAAGGTCCATAAAGAACAGGTCATGACACGCACTTGTCCAATGTAATCTGCCAATTTGAGTCTCCATCGTGGCGGGAATTCACATTTTGCGTGCAAATAAACGGAGAACATAGGTACAAAGAACAGCGATTTACTTTCTTATTTAGCGATATAGAGCTATGAAATTTTAGGTTATCATAGACAATACAATGGTAATGGATAACTTGGTTGGACTTTAAGAGTACAGTACTCGGTTCGACTCTGGAAAAATTGTCAATACAGCCATGGCTCAAAACTTCATACTTGAGCGTATCTCGTGCATAGACAAAAAGAACCAAGATTTACTATCTTATTTAGTATTCTAGAGCTATGAAATTTTAGTTATTCATAGACAATACAATGGTGATTGATAACATGGTTGTACTTTAAGTCTACGGTACGTGATTTGACTCCGGAAATAATGTCAATCCAGCTATATGTCTCAAAACTTCGCATTTGAGTGCATCGTGTGCATAGACACAAAGAATCACGATTTACTTTCTTATTTAGCGATGTAGAGCTATAAAATTTTAGGCAGACATAAACAATACAATGGTGACTGATAACATGGTTGGAATTTAAGTCTACGGTCCTCTGT
Organism: Pyrrhosoma nymphula; assembly: GCA_963573305.1. Lineage (NCBI taxonomy): Eukaryota > Metazoa > Arthropoda > Insecta > Odonata > Coenagrionidae > Pyrrhosoma > Pyrrhosoma nymphula. Next base: position 23,233,955 of record OY754338.1, read on the forward strand.
TCGACTCCAGAAAAATTGTCAATCCAGCTATGGCTCAAAACTTTGTACTTGAGCGAGTCTCGTGCATACACACAAAGAACCACGATTTACTTTCTTATTTATATTCTTTAATTTACTTTCTTGAGTAAATTCCACAAAGTTACGCCTCAAAACGTTAACCTTATTTTATTTTCGCATTGCATACTTCATCGTGTTGACAATTATACAAGACCACTTTGAGATAGAGAGGGAAGATTTTCATAGTTTTACCACGAAGTCGTGCCATCATCGGAAAATTAGTAGCAAGTCGGAGCAGGGATAGAACTATTTAATGAAATGTAAAATATTAGATCTGGAATATCTCGGCAATGTCCAAGTTTCTCTTTCACACTTCTTCGTGCGGATAAAAAGTTCCTGAAATCATAAAGTGACTCGATAATCACATTTCAACTATGGCGGTCATTAGATGAGATTCTATGTTTTAGCCATGGTGTCAATATTATATATTCCATGGTTAAAGCTTATTGAAGTCCGTAAATAAGGATGTCATTACATGAAATGGTGTTCAAATTATCTCCCAACAGCCACGACGCAAAATGACTGCGAAAAGATTACGCATAGAAAGATAAAAAAGAAACCATTCCGTACTCGAGTAATCTTTGGTGGAACAGAACTCAAAGCACAAATCATCAAAGTGAAAAGAGACGTGGGAATGAGTTAATGATTCATTCACGTACTTCTAAGCGATGAATCATCGCTAAGAACTGGATAGGCGAATTGTCGTAATTTAAAGTAAAGGCATTTCCTGGGGGAGGTAAATCGTTGTCCTCGTAAACTTAAGGATTGATATAGATAACCGTTAAAGGCGGTACTATTTTCTTCAGTATCATTCTCCACGACCTCCACATTATTACTCCACCTGACAAAAAAATCATGCTCGTAGAACTGAAAGCTTAGCATATCACGAACTGACGGCGATATAGAAAATATGCCGAATCACGCCCCAATCGTCGTCAAGCAATTACCCTGAGCCCCCTGAATCACTGTGCTGTGTTCGTGCAACATGGGCTTCCATGGGTGTTTTATATTTACCAAGTTTTCTTTAGAAATGCAAATGGTTGAAAATGTCCAATTCTTCAAAAAACAGAAATCACGTCGTGTTAGACATTTCAGAGAAGCTGAAGATTATTCGAAGGGCATCCAAGGAAGACCCAGTGGCTAATATAGCAGCAGGCTCTGGCGTTGGCAACTCCACAGTGCGCGATATAATGAAAAACCCAGCCAAGTTATTAGACTATGCTTCAAAATTGGAAGAATTCATTGGTAAGCATGCCACTGCAAGCGTACAGGAAGTAAGCATCATCTGTTCGGGCATCGGGGTGGTCGGTGTCCTTGCCTCGTTTTCTCGAGAGAGGGCTGAGTAAACAGGGAGATAGGGAACTCGGGATCTCCCGAGGGGCAACCATAAATCGCTGCAGACCAGACATGTGATGAGTTGGCTATTGCTTGGGTTGGAGGGATCGGAAATGCAGGCGGTTTAGAAAACCCGGGCGGTTTCAGCCAGTGTGCTTTCTGCCCGTGCGTGCCTGTTGGCGTGGTTCCTCCCACCAGGCACCTGCCTCGCACACTGAACTTGCGAGAGAAGGGAAGGGATATCCTTCGGAAAAAGGTCCGCGTAGTTGGCCTCAGGAAGTGTTTTCTGTAATTTGGAAGACCGTCGCTTGTCCACCCACTGAAGGATCGGCTCAATAGTGGTGCGCGCCCCTTTTGCCCTTTCCACCGCTTGGAAGGGGGAGAGGGAAGAGAGTGTCTCTCTATCTCTCGCACACAGCCGGGCGAGGGTAGTTTGGATTTGCCAACTGCCTGCAGGTCTTTATGGTACCTTGACGTGAATCTCAGAAGTTAAAATACGTGATTTGGCCGATCTCAGATTCTTCAAAATGAGTGTAACAAGTTGCGATCTTGAATTAAAATTCTTACTCGCCGACTTAAAATATTTGCATAGAGAAACTACATGGTAGTAGTTATTTCTTGATCCTCTATGAGTTAAAGTTTATGATATAAAGGCATTGTTTTAAGAAAGCTTTGACTAATAAGGACCAAATATGGTTTTAAAACGTTGTCAAGGACCACAAAAGTTGGGGAGGGGGGAAATAACTATTTTTTCACGATTTATTCAAAAGGTTTGATGTTACTAAACTCAATGATACAAAGTGCCGATTTTTCGGTCCCGCTGACTTCATATTATCGAGTTTCTACTCTATCCCCTTGTTTTTCCTTCTGAACATTCCTCCTTCAACCCTTTAATGCCCCATTCCTCTCACAAAATTACCTCTTGTACAAGCAATAATGCACACCTTTTGTAAAAATGATGTGACACCAATTCCAGGTCACAAGTATTGAATTCCCAAAGAAAACGAAGTTACCTCTTCCAATTTAATAGAAAATAGCCAGAAGGTTGGCAGCAGACCTAAGAGGAAGGGCACAGCTCGTGCTCTGAAGAATCAGGAGGAAATGAGCTTTCATGGCTTGAATTACACTTTCAAACACATGATTAAGCCTATTTCTTATCTCAATTTCTAAGCAGATAGTTCTTAATAACATTCAATCTCAATTTTTTCTGCTTTTTTACTCTTTTTTTAAACACATATTTGTAACATCTGCATTGCAATCATGGGATTCAATGAATAGGAAAATATTTAAAAACAAATATCTTCGTCCAGTATTTACAGCTTTTTTTACACTGCCATTAATGACAGAGAAATTCACAAATAAATTTCTATTTCAAAACACACACAGTGTTTTGCCTTAAAAAACCTAACCATTTTATTAACATATACAGTAGAGCGCCAACCATCTGTTGTAATGGAGGGGGAAGATCAATCAGATAACCAAAAGTGACAGGTAATCCAGTCTTGTTCAATTTCCTCAACATTGTGGCTTTGGTTTCAGTGCCATGCTTTCTCCCGAGCCTTTTGCACCTATTTTATTGAAGTACTCATTTTTTTCCTACCATTTTGTTTATCGACCGGCCAATCAATTCCATTTACTTTTCCATAATATTTCACCAATTTAAACTAATGTATGCCAATTACTTGCATTTAAAACATCCTGTCAATTCACGGGACATTCAGTTGTGGATCTTATTCTCATATACGCAATGTGTCCTTTTGTATAACACTACTCATGGTATTTGCCTAGCAGTAAGTGTTTTAATTAATGAATGCAACGTATTACGCTCATCCCAAGGAATTGGCAGCTATGTTGATTAGAAAAAATTTACCGCGCATTTTTTTGAGACTGGTCAAGTTAGTTGATGAACACTTCCGCGACTGCAGCTCGTCTGAGTCCGATTCATCTACCACAAGTTATAGCCAACCTAGGCACATATCTATTTGGGGTCAATAAGCGATGACAGAATTTGGTCTCCAAAACTGTTTTCAAGTCAACTAGAAACTATGAAAAGCTATTTATTGCCATATTTTTTCTAGTGTCGAAATAATCGGAGCATGCTGAGAATATGGCAGGCGATATAGCAGGATAGGTATTGTAAATGCTAACCACATAGCACATTAGATTGGATTCTTTGCTCCCTGGTAGAAGGGATTAAACACCCAAATACCCTGACGGTAAGCAAGTAATTTTAGCTATGAGTGAACCCTAACAATAAGTAACAACCACCGTTTGTTTTAATTTTCAGTAAATTAACTAAATATACCTACTCACGCTTTTAAAACATCTCCTTAAGGGACACTTCACATTGTTTGCAGCACTGGATCAATGAGATGGCAATGAACAAAATACAGACATAAGCAAGGTCTAAAGTAAGGAGTAAACAAAATCTTACGTAAGATGATCTTGGACCCCCAAACCCACTCACGTGAAGCAATGTAAGAAGAGCTGGATGAACCAAACTCCCTTCCCTTCCTATGCAATACCTACTTGAATGGGTTCTTCCTCAGTTTGCTCTCGAACAAACAAGCCAAGGTCACCGACCACCCCTATTCCCAAGTATATGATGCTATTAAAGTCCTGTCTTTGCCTGCCATGGCTCACTTAAGAATTGGTTATTTAAGCAACATATTCGCACAGCTTTTGCTACCACCTGTCATAAAGTGGCTAAAATCAAAAGGGAAAAATAGTTTATTATTTTTTTGCTTTTGAAGTCCATTTGCGCAATCCAATTTTGATGAATATTATTCTATTTTTTATATATCACATAATGTAGTTATGCCTCTGCCGGAGTGAACCACTAAATTAGCAACTGACTCTTCCTATGATGCACTTACAATAATCCTCAAATTCTTGGAAATATCTAGCACACTGCTATTCCTCATTCCTGAAGGATAAGACATTTTGAATAAATAATTTTTCTGAAGAAAACTTAACAAGAACAACATGGCCATGGAAGCACAATTTAAGCGTGCTCACCAGGGTCATACACGAGTTGGTGCGGCCCAGGCATTTAGCACTCATTCAGGGGACTCAGCATAATGTTACACTGTCACGTGAGTAATTGAATAACCTGCTGCAGGAAAACCATTTTTTGTGGGCAAAGTGTAGCAATTTTGTAGACTCAAATACAGTTGCTGTCCACAAACAACAGCAGTAGTAGTTGGATTGGGAGAGGAGGGGATGGAAAGGAAGAGGAGGGGGAATAGATGATGGACAGATTGTCAGATAATCTGATGGTCAGTCAATTGCAAGTCGGATAATCAGTCATCTACAGTAATATTAAATTTACAGATTACATAGACTCATAAATGCAGTCCTCATATTGTAGATATTATTGGAACAACATGAAGATTTGAAAATATTTAATCCGACATATTTTTTATTTAATTAATTGCCAGAAAACACATTCACAGCTATTGCTTGTCCATTTGACACCAAATCCATCTAAACCCACTGACCTGTTGAGAAAGAGCAGCCAAAAGATATGGCTGTTGAGGAGAGATGTACGTCCTCATATTTAATTTTACTTTGGAAGATTGCAATGACTGCAGAGTGTTTGAGCCAGGGGTGATACCAGCCAGTCAGTCCACCTGGGTGTCTAAAAAAGATCTGGTACTCAGAATAACCACCGAGGGTTTAGCTATATGTGCCAAAAGGATCAGAATCCTCTATCTGTGGTTAGTACTCCAAAGCTCCACTCCAGTGTGTACATACGTGTGACACTAACTCCAAAAACGAATATACCGTTCATCGTAATATAGTAATTTTGTCCAACCCAGAGTGATGAGCAGTGCTACACTTACTAAACACCAGCAGCAGGAACAACATTAGAAATTACAGTTATGAGTACCTTATCGCTTCAGGGAAAATGTGAGTAGATAGCATGAGTAAGAGGGAGAGATACTACTTTTATTGGGCCAAAAATAATGAATAAAATGTCTTCAAACCACATCTTGCTTAGGTACTTTAAACATTATATATTTATATTTTTACAGAGCCTGGGTTGTCTTTTCCAAAAATTGCCCTTTATTAGCATTTTCTGAAGTAAAAAAAACAAATATAGATTGTATCAACACATATGAAAAAGTAACTTTGTTTTCTTCCACAGATTTATTCTCTTGGTACAACAGGTGTCGAAATGTGTAGTACCAAGAGAATAAATCTGTGGAAGAAAACAAAGTTAATTTTTCATTTGCGAAAATCAACTTGCACATAGTTGAGCCTGAAACCATGGATTGTATCAACATAAAATGTTTAGAATCATTATTACAATGGTCTCATTTTCTGAGCATAGTAACTTGAGAACATGAACTGGGCACCAGAGAAATACAACCCAAAACACATAGCAATCTACTCCGATAGTAGGGCTAGGGGAGAGGAGCTGTGGGCATTCCTCCTGCTGATATCAACCCTTGGCTATTTTTACAGATAGTAATCCTCAAGTACTAGAGACCAGTGAGAAAATCATCTAAAACTGATAATAGCTGACACATTGCGGGCAACGGCCCACCACGATGGAAACACCTGTTCCCGATCAGAAACCGAAGTTAAGCATCGTTGGGCTCGGCTCGAGTTTAGAGGGGTTACCCTCCGATTTGTCCGAGTGCTGTTGCCCCTGTCTGCACGTGGCAGACAGTAAGTACGAAATGACCTTAGCCGTCGAAGCACGTAAAACAAAAAAATACTACTACCACATCATTGCTACTCTAGGTGCTTCCAGGGGCTAACATATTAATTCAATAAATTAGCCCCTGGAATTAAATATACATGACTACTGGCAGGACATCGAGTTCAGTTCAAATATACATTTTTAAATACTATATACCAAGAAGTTAACATTATTAACCTTTTAATGCCTAGCGTGCCCGAAAAGTCCCTTTAAATGTTTTCACTGCATGACGTGAGTGCCCAAACCATCCCGGCTTTGGGTATGGGTCCATTTAAATCTGGCAGCTAGGAGAAAACACCGGGATTTAAATCCAGCGGATAAAGGTTAACACCTTTTTAACTTCTTTATAACAATCCCATGCACACAAGGAATGATAAATATTTCATTATTTATCTCTTTGTGAATTTGACAATTTCTGCTGACTTACCCTATTATCCATTCAGCTGAAAGGTCAAAGAGGTCATCTGAAAATATATTGGTCAGACGTGCGACATCTAAAGCACAGTACAAGCCACGAATGTCCACTTCTCCTCCGACATGCATGTAGAAAGCACCATCTGGAGATCGAACTGACCACAAAAAGTCTCGTAACTTCTCTCTATATGATTAAGGAAACAATAATTAGAGATCCCCTTTGTAAGTCTTTCGCATGATCCTGAAATTTAGTATTTTACTACCTTGAGCAGCCAGTCATAACAGTTAAAGTTGGTAAGTAATGTACCACATTTACATGTACACAATGCATCCTCATGTGAGATGCACTGTATTTTTACAGAGAATATCTTGAAATATATTTCCTGTACCTTGTGACTGTACAGGAATTGGGGGAGTTAGGAATAACACATCAATGTGGATAACTATAACCAAGAACATGAGCTATCAGCACATGACACAGCATGTATATATATTGTGCCAGGCACCTATTTGAGATCCAATTGACTAGCATAGACACTGGTGGTTGGTGTCCGTATTGATATAATTTTTATACTTAGTTAACATGCTGGGCTCACGATTAAGCAGCTCAGCCCCACTTATCTCCTAGTGCAGGGGTCTCCAAACTTATCGTGACGAGGGCCACAATGGGTTCTTGACCACTTTTCATCGTGCCGTAGTAAAAAATAAATAAATAGGAAACTCTAGATATGAGTTTTAACGAAATCAGAAAATTTTATTAACTAATTCCGGAGTATTAGAAATTAAAATTATCGTACATTGATGACGACGAACACTACCAGCAAATTCTCATATTTTCATCACAAAGCCATTAATTTTAATGATGCTACTGTGTTTGTGCTTCAAAAATCTTATTTAACTGAGATTTAAATTTTGAAACGATAATTACTTACAAGTAGCGACCATCGAAGCAAACATTATGTGGTATGTTTCCGTATAATTCTTCTGCGGGCCGGATAAAATCTTCTTGCGGGCCAGATATGGCCCGCGAGCCGTACTTTGGAGACCCCTGTTCTAGTGTAGAGATGGGGCCCAGCCAAGCACGCATGGTCTTCCACAAATATCCTTGTGAAAGGCATTTCATCTAATTTTTTTACAATAATTTTTGGGATAAAACATGTGCGTAAGTCATTTATACAGTGCATGTAGGGCATACAGATTTACATTTACAGTTTCAGGACTGCATAAAATTTTCCTTTTTTATTTTAATATTTATAATTCAAGTTTTCCAATGTTTAGAGGTCCCTTGAACAAAAGTTAACTAATTTATGAATTACATATACTTGTAAGCATACTCTCAATTTTTGGTAACTGACAATTTAAGAAGAATCCATAGCAGAAATACACGTTGATAATCACGAGTTCTAGAGGAAAAAGAATAAGTGATAAGATTTGGGCAGCAGAGGAAAAAACCAACTGAAAAAGACCCCTACACGCATATACATATATCAATACCCTTAATGTACCGTTCAATTAAGGAAATTAAACAAAGAAAACATTTATATTTTTCATGCACAAATATTTATGTAATCAATTCCTTTAGTTTCGATTGGGCCCAATTTACAACTTAATAGTAATATTTATTCTAATTAATAATCTTAATTAAATTTTTATATGTAATTTTGCAATGGGCTGTTTTTTTTTTAAATAACCATTTCAATGTTCAGATATTTTCCATTTATCGTGGCTACTGGTTTCGGTGATCCGCTGGACCGCGACGTTGCTCTGGCGTGCGCCTTCCCGCAGGATTTCCTGACGGTGACCCTTCGTTCCTGCTCTTCCCTCCGCTCTCCCTCCTTTCTCCGGCGTCCGCCGTGTAATCTGCTCTCCTGACGCGTACACCTTATCTTTCCATCCTCTACGCGCCCCTTTTCTCACGTTCTCCTCTCGTACCTTCTTCACTCTGACTCCCTTTCTCTCCTGGTCCCGTAACTACTGACGCTGTTTTTCTTATTATTGCCCCCTCCTTACCTACGCTTTCTCACCCATTATTACGCTGGGCGTAATGCCAAATTCCCGGTGTTCGATGGATAATCCATTGTTACTCACGCCGCGGGTGCTGCCAACCCGTGGCGTTTAACCCGTAGGGTTACACTAGCCCCATTAAAAGAAAAGTTTCTTGGGCACCAAAAACATTTCTTTTAAAGTCTTCTACTAAAATGAAACAAGTCTCTATCTACATCTAATGCTTTCGCCCTAAGCCCCAACGCCTTCAGACCTTCAACTCCCTCTCCTTGCAATCATACCTTTAAAACAACAATAGAACACTTAAAATTAAATACAAGCAAGACAGGCATCTCATCAGCTCTATAGCTGGACACACAAAAATCGACACCTGTTGTTACCCAAAATATCACTAGAAGATTCCTAAATATAAACAAACACAAGAACATGTTGAAAAATAAACAAACAAACACTGTTCCCACAGCTGATTGTCTCTCACACCGCTTCACACACACATTCACACCCCGCACTCTCTTTGTTGCACTTTGTTTATATGCCACGCCCCCCTTTCACAGGTTGGTGTCCTTCAGCAGCGCCGTTTCTCTTTCTGAGCGTTCATTTCTATCCTTGGGAATCACACCACTCACATATGCATACACAAAATAACCCTGACATTGTATCACATAAATATAAAATTACATAATTGCTCCCTCCAGTTAACACTACTTACAATGTAACACAGTGTGTGTGGCCTGCTCTCTCTCTCCCTTCCTCAAGGATAATTACATCTTGCCCCTTTGGTTGCCCGCTTCGCGTCGTGTTATTTACTTCCTGGCACGACTCGTGACATACAGCACGGCGCATCGTTTTCTTATGCTGTGTTGGTGTTTAGTGTGCTGTAGTACGGCCTAAAATGTGATACGTGGAATGTCCCTCGTATTTCCCCGGTGTGTGGGTTCTCCACAGTGCAGGTGGCTGGACCCTTAAACTCCACGATCGTGTATGGTCCTTCATAAACCGGGAGGAAGTCATGGAATATTCCTCTCTCCTTGTCGGACACCCCGCACGTACGTATTAATACCTTATCTCCTACTTGGTACTCAATTCTCTCTCTTACGTGCTTCCTATGATCTCTTTCTATCCTTCGTATCGCCTTTTTGGAGATGTTGTCCTTGATCCTCTCTAGCGTGTCCGCAGCATTTGCGCTCTCTGTTCCCTGCTCTATTTCCAGCCATTTCTCCCAAATCCTCTCAGGTTTGTACCCAAACTGTGCTTCAGTCGGAGTCACTTCCGTAGAAGTATTATGGGAATCATTTATGCAAACCTCTACAATTTCCAAGTGTCTCACCCATGATGAATGCGCTGTTTGGCAGAAAATCCGTAGAAGTGTTTTTATTGTTCGGTGATACCTCTCCACCATATTCCCTTGTGGATGTCTGATGCTGCATAAAATGGGTTTGATGTTGGCTTGCCCCAGACGATCTAGCCGTACTTGACTCGTAAATTACGTTCCCCGATCGCTGAGAATCCGTCTATATGTTCCGACCTGTGGTAGATGTCGTTCAAATATCACCTTTATGATGGCTTTCGTTGTTGCCCTACGGAGTGGGTACAATTTCACGTATTTGGTGAAAGCATCAATGGTCGACAGAATGTACTTGCATCCATATTGTCCCGCAGGTAGCGCTCCCACGATGTCTATGCACATTAGGTAATTTTTCTCTAGTGGGTTAACACTCTACATTTATGCGTGAGGTTGATTTGACACCTTTCTGGCACGTCATGCCTTTCTGATTTCTCGGTACAACTTTGGGTAGGCAAAATCCTCCCTAATCATACGATGTAATTTGTCAGCGCCCAGGTGTCCATACATTAGGTGCACTCCGTTTATTAACCCATTCAGCGCTGCAGGACTGGAATTCCAGTATTAGGCACCCGTGCCAATGGCGGCACGACTGGAATTCCAGTTCAGTGCTCCTTTCAATATATAACGATACCACTGCGCCTCAGTCACTCGGGGGAGCTTCCACCGCATTGCAGTCATCATTAAGGGTCTACTCTTCGCTTGGGGAAGGTCAGTTTTCTTCGCCTGGGTGTTTTTGCTACTTTCGAATTTTTTTTTCGAGGTGAGTAAATCTTGCCGTTTTTCACTCTTTTCGGTGTATGTTTATTTTTTTGGCAGTGTTTTTAATATTTCAATGGATAATTAATATATATTTTAGTTATTCATAAATAATAATAGTCTTAACCAATATTAATTTTTTTTAATTTGGCATTTTATATATATATAGAGAAATATATTTTTTTTATTGATAGTTAAGATAATCACCATTTTGCAATTTGTTTTTGTGTCTTATCTGATAATTCCTGTTTTCTTCACTGCGTTTTTTTATCAATGTGGCACATGGTAAAAACGGAAAAATATTATCTCCTTTTTTTAATACATAAGCTTTAGGAAAATAAATTGTTTATATTTTTTCATTTTCGTTATATTTGGTAAAATTGATTATCTTGTCCTTTTTTTCAGTTTTACTTTCAATTACACCATCTCTTTCACATTAATATTCCTTCCTGTTTCTATCCTATGCTGGTGAGTACTTTAAATGTGTTTAATGTGTTCAGTGACAATTTTGTTTATGATCTTGGAATAAAAACCATAAATTTTATTAATGCCACAAATGCTTTTCTGTGCATACTTTTTAATATTTCATTTGGAAATTAGCATATTTTTCTTAATTACTCATGAATATCAATAATTTATTCAAACTATATTTTTATTTTTATTACAATTTGTATTTTTTTTAATTTTGAAAACATTTCGTAGAGTAAATTTTTTAAAATGTTTCCAGTTTTTCAATACATCATCACTGTACCATCTTCAATTCCTTCCAAATACAATTCCGTCTATTTATTTGCTGGTTAATTTCAAAGGTATTTCATCTGTTTAGTGAGGGTTTTTTCTGTTTTTTGGTTGGCTATTGTTATTTTGTTTTTAAACCACTGTTTTGTATATCGTGACAAATGCAAAAAAATAGTGCAGATACCCATTTTTTAATTGTAAGGAAGAAAATTCTGTTAGCTTATCTTACTCTTACACCGTTTGCAATAAAAATCCATTTATGAGAATGCAATAGTGATTGTGGAAGAGTTCCAGTGAATAAAAACTGCTCTTGCGTTCTTTTTATTCATCTCAAGGTTCTCAACTGGCATTTGTATTAGCAACGAATAACCAATTTTTAACGTGAATTCCATTAACAGGGTCTGTAAATGAGAATGCTAAGTAAATCATTTGCGAATATAATATATGTATCATGTAAAGATAGAAGCGATATTTTGACAAAGTTTATGTATTTTAATTGTTGTTATCGTTTATGAATTGTATATATATAGTGTTTGAGTCTGCCCGAAATATACTACCAATGGTTCTATAAAAAGGAATCCATTTAGCACGAAGAATTGAACATATGATAATACTGGAAGACAAGCGTGTCAGTCATTCTCATATATTTCACATATTTTAGTGGAAAAAATATTTGTTTTTTGTTTTATTCACAGTTGCTCGCCTGGGTTGTCCCACGTACATGTAACCGTAAATGCTGGAGTTGGCGGGCACAGAGGCAGTAAATGCCCAGGTTGGGGGGTCCCAGAGGTGGGCAGGTTTTATTGCTGGGTGAAAAGGACTAGAATTAGGGGAGGGAATAAGGATAAAGGGACGGTCAGAAACACCGAAAGCCGTAGGGTATTGGAGAGGGGTTTCCTCGATTGTGAAAAATAAAAGGAATGTAGGCGGTGGGCAAAACAACACTTAGCATTTTTGGGTGGAAGTGGGAACTTTCCATTGGAAAGGGGTTCATTGTAAGAAACAGAAAGTGGTGTGCACGGAAGTCCGCCCCGCTGTGGAATTTTTCCCTTCGTAGATCAACAGCCTATGGTCAATGACATCCGATAATTTCCCCAATTGTGAAATCCCAACCGTTTCATGCCAGCAAAATTTACATGGAAATATCTTCAGTAGTCTGAGCCTTGTGATATTTTTTTGCGGTCCTGAACAGAGGACTTTCAAAGCGGCAATCCTCTCCGATGTGTCGCCCCCTCTCAAGGGAACACTTTCCTAGGTACTCGTCTCGACCCTTTCCGTCATTACCGAGCCCTCTCACAGCATGTGGTTAAGGGAAACTGATTATATTCGCAGCAATTTTTCAGAACCAACATCTGTCGTGCAGTTGAAAACATGCTCTTGTTAATGTATTTCTTGTTCGAAACTGAGCCTTCCTTCACCACCCTCCAGAGGCATAGGCTTATCTAAGCATTTTCCACAGACGAATCCTGTTGACGACAAAGGAAAAAGAAAGAGGACAGTGCCAAGGTGTCGTGGGTGCACGAAACAGGGTTTGCGGAGGGAGACAAGTTGTTTTTGCCCTACCTGCGAGGACCATCCCCCCTCTGCCTCCACCGCTGTTTTGTAAATTTTCATGAAAATATTAGAACGTAAGAGTGCCTTTTTATGGAATAAAATTGTATGTTTTTATTGTAAATCGATTTTGTATTGTTTTTCATCTTCATTTTATGTATTGTATTTCAATTGATGTAATGTATTTTTTCCATTTTTAGTATTGTATTTCAATTGATATGTATTTTACTGTTTTGTAATTTATTTAATTGTAAAATAAATACTTGTATTTCCATTATACGTGTCCAAACACATTTATTAATTAACTTATACTTTATATTCAGCTTTATGGAACTGAAGTCTTTCGTAATTTTTTTTTCTTCCATAATTATGCTAAACGAGGAAAATTGGCATTTTTGCACATTTCATCACAAAAATCGTCAATACGGAAATATTTATGCCTCTTATATACTCTAGCAATTCCTTGGCCGGATATATGTATGTATCTAAGAGAAAAATACGCCATTCATGCCATCGGCCCAAAAGAAAGTTGAAAATAATTACAAAAAACGAAAATAAACATTCAATAAAACAATTATATCGATATGTAATTAAATGATAAGCTTAGCTACATTAAGATCATTATGTAGGATGCAAACAATAAGCGTTCAAAAGTTTATTTGAATTATCTTTGACTGGTAAGAAAATAGATTTAAAGTATCTTAAAAAAATTAATTTGAAGGGGAAACGATGCAACCCTGCACATCACACATAAGATCCTTGTGGCTGATTGAGGACTGGAATTCCAGTAAAAAATTAAAAATTTTATAAAAAATAAAATTTTTATTTTTTGATCGAAAAAATATAAGGGGTCATATTTGTAGCCAATAAAGGTGCCAAAAACATAAAAAAACACGTGCAGCCAGGGTGAAGGGTTCACAAATATAGGCTCAGCATTGAAAGGGTTAATACCAGAAGTAACTTGCTGGGGATGCAAAATTTTTCTCCATCCTCGCCGATCTTCACTAACCCCGTCCGTGTCATGCGATGCCTACCATCTTCCCCGTGTCCTTCCGCAAGTCGCTCTATAATTTCCCTCAGCCTTGGGTCTCTTCTTTGGTGGTACTCCAAATTCTTCAGACCAGCTGCTAGCTCCTACGATGGTTCGCTTGCTAGAATCATGGCTATCACTGGCTCCTCTTCCGGGATTTGGCTTCCCGCCGGTGCATCGTACGGGTGTCGGCTAAGCACGTCTGCTGCTATATTATCTTTGCCCTTGCAATATTGTATCTCGAAATTATATTCTTGAATGTATAAAATCCATCGGGATAGAGTGGTATTTAACAATCGACATTTGAAGATGAATGACAAGGCTTTGTGGTCAGTGACGACTACTGTCCATGCTCCCAGTATGAAGCTCCTGTATTTCTTAACGGCATGTATAATTGCTATTAGTTCCTTGAGAGTGGTGCTATATGTGATTTCCACGCCCCTCAAGCTCCTACTTGCAAATTATATCACTCATTCCTCCCCTTCGTCTGTCAGCTGATATAAGCGACTAAAAATGGCGAATCCGCTGGCGTCGGTCTGAATATAGTACACTCTGTCTGGGTCCGGATGATGTAGCATGACTGATTAGCAAAATTCCTTCTTTATTTCCCTGAATGCCTTCTCGTGCAAATCCATCCATTCCCTATTCCGGTCCTTCCTCGTTAAGTCGTTGAGGATAGTGGTTAATTCTGCGTGCCTTTGGTGGAATTTAGAATAATAATTAATCAGCCCCAAGAAAGATTTCATCTGCTTCCTGTTCTTTGGCCGAGGGTACTCTTTTATTGGCGCGTATTTCTCCTCCGCGACTTCTATTCCTTGCGTGGATATCACGTGTCCGAGGAATTGTATCTTTTTCCGGCAGAACAACGATTTCTTGATATTGACAGTTATTCCGGAATCCTCCAATTTCCGCATTACTATTTCCAAGTGTCGCATGTGCTCCTCGAAGGATTTCGAGATAATTAGGAGGTCGTCCACGAAATTGATACAATATTCTTCCACCTCGTATCCCCACAATGTTCGAGTGCTCTCACTAACGCACTGCTGCTTATGCAACATCCGAACGGAACGCGTGTAAATTGGTATATCTTCCCTTCGAAAGAGAATGCGCAATATTTTCTAGAATCCCGATGTAATTTAATCTGGTAAAAACTCTGTGTTAGATCCAGCGATGACATATACCTGGCTCCTGCACATTGTTGGAAGAGTTCTTCGGTGGTCCTTGACGTTGCATAGTCAGGTTTTATCAGTCTGTTAACCATCCTGGCATCAATGCATAATCGGATCGATCCGTCTTTCTTGACTATACACACCAGCGGTGATACATATCTTGAAGAGCTACTTTCAATTATTCCCTCAGCCATAATTTGCCTAATTGCATCTCTTGCCTGTCTCTGGAAATTCAACGGGACGCCATATCCTCGACTGCAGAATTCTTCTCCTTCCCTCATATCTATCTTGTATTCATACCCTTTTATTATCCCGGGCGAATCACTAAATAAATTTACATGTCTTAATACGACTGAAGTTAATTTATGCTTTTCTTCTTCAGATAGGTTATCTGTCTCCGCAACTCTTTCCTTGCCGTCTTGCTCTGGCGTGCAATTTCCCTCTTCTCTTTCATTCCTTCCTTCTTCCCGTTCCTCGTCTCCGTCGATGCATAAGATGATTCGCTGTGATCCCACGTTCGTCTTCTTGAAGGTGCATATAGCTTCTTTCATCCCTTGCTTCACCGTTATCATCCGATGATTATAGTCTACCTTCGCCGATAGTAATGCTAGCGTATCAGTGCCTATTATAACCGTTTTTACTAGCTTGGGCACCACCGTGCAGGTTATATTCAATTGTATCTCGCCTATCGCAACTTTGGGACAAATTTGTTTCGTTATCCGTCCGCTTTTCTTCCCGATTGCTCCTATTATCTTCATCCCTTTCACTGGCAATTCGAGGGTATTCTTAAATAATTGGACATTGTCCCTATAAAATTCCTCACTTATGCACGTTAACTCCGATCCCGTGTCAATCAATGCATTTGTTTTCAAGCCTTCAATTTCGATTTATATTTCCGGGCATTTAGTCTCCTCCGGAAGTCCATCTCTCCCTCCATTAAAAAGTCCCTTGGTGACTCAAATACATTGAGCACCGTTCTCTCCTCTACTCGATGATCCTTATTAGCGTCCCTATTCTTGCCACCTTCGGCCTTTGGCACGACGGGACTATGCATGTGCCTAGCCGTCCTTAGTTTTCCGAATCCGCCCTCGAGTTCTCCACCGTCAGCGAATGAACTGGGAATTTATGTTTGGATCTAACTCCTCCCCTTGGATCGCTGCGTCCTGGTTGTCGGCATCCCTGGCGTTCGCCCTCCTCATTCTCTCTTTCTCTTCTCGGATATTATCCGCGTTCATCATTCGGGTCTCTCTCGTCTGGTCTCCTTGGTGTTATCCTCTCGTACCTTTGGGTCGGTGTATTTTCCCACCTTCTTTGTCCTGATGTTTCGGGTTGCCTCTCATCCGGTCTCCTCGGCCATGGGCGTCTTTCACTCTCTTGAGGGCCCTGGTTCCTCCACCTACGCTGTCCCATTGTTTCCGACTGCCACTCCTCTTCCGCGATTCTGTCGTATCGTCCTAACAATGCTAGGAATTGCGGGAGTGTCTTAACGTTGTGAGAGATCATTCCCGTCTTAACTTCCGCTTCAAAATGTTGTCTAAGGAGGTACACTAAATTCTCATCCGAATCGGTGGTATTAATTCCTTCGCTGACCCTATCTTAGCGGTAGCGTACTCCACCCTCGTTTGACTCCCGTTTTGTTGGTAACTTCCGGTGTCCAAGGCTCTCCTTATTTCCATTTGTCGCTCATCGCTCCAGTATTGTTCCCTGAACGATTCTTTGAATGATTCTAAGTCCTGGTTCAACCATTCTCCTGCCTTGCCAACCATCCCTTGCCTAGCAACGCGTAACATCTCCGCCACTGACAGCTTGTACATATCTTGGTATTCCCCTAGGTCAAAAATAAACCTCATAGGTCTTGACCCGTTCCGCCCATCGAAATTCGGTGTCTTCAAATGTACCGCCGGTACCTGCGCGGGTGCTCGGATATGGTCTTCCTTCAGCCTTCCTACTATCTCCTTCAATGTTTCTTCATCGAGTCCCGCTCCTTTGCTCTGCGATTGTTGCGTCACGATCGTCGATAATTTTTCTGTTATATTACTGTTTTCCTCTACCTTACTATTCATTTTCTCTTGGTTCTTACGCAGCTGTTCTATTTTCTGGTCGCCCACTTCTATCTTCGTTTCCAACTCCGTAATCTCCTCTCTTACCCAATTCTGCGTCTCTTCTATTTTCTTTTCTTGCCCCGTAAATCTCCCATGGCACTCTTGTCGGAAAATCTGTAGAACCTCTAGTACTTTCTTGGCACCCTCCTCTACTTGCTTCTTCTGATTTTCTATCATCTCCTTCCTTAGTTCCTCGTCCCTCTTCTTCAGTTCTTCTATCATTTCCTCGTCCCTCTTCTTCAGTTCTTCTTTCATTTCCCCGTCCCTCTTCTTCCGTTCTTCATCCCTCTTCTTCTGTTCTTCTCTCATTTCCCTCAAAATGGCTTTGATGCCACCTTCAACTTGTTTCTCCGTCTCAATTTCGAACTCATAATGTTCTATATCTATCCCCTCCTTTTCTAACGCTATTCTTAACCATCCTGCAATTCAAATTTCGCCCCTTGCACTGGCATTTGTCGGTCCTTCAAGAAATTTTGCAACTCTGATTTTTTCAACTCGTAAAACCTCTTTACTATCCCCGCCATTTTGTGAATCTTTCCCCGATCGTCCTTGACTCAGGTTACCCGTGGTCTCTATTTTGTAGAGTGGTCGTGCCTACACGTTGGGGCGCCAAAATGTAACCCTCACCCCTTTCGCTTACCTTACCTTTTACTTGTCTTCCGGCTAGCTCATTTGTTTCCTTCCACACACACTATTACACAGGTACATGTATTACATGCATATACATATATCAATACCCTTAATGTACCGTTCAATTAAGGAAATTAAACAAAGAAAACATTTATATTTTTCATGCACAAATATTTATGTATTCAATTCCTTTAGTTTCGATTGTGCCCAATTTACAAATTAATAGTAATATTTATTCCAATTAATAATCTTAATTAAATTTTTATATGTAATTTTGCAGTGGGCTGTTTTTTTTTTAAATAACCATTTCAATGTTCAGATATTTTCCACTTATCGTGGCTACTGGTTTCGGTGATCCGCTGGACCGCGACGTTGGTCTGGCGTGCGCCTTCCCGCAGGATTTCCTCACGGTGACCCTTCATTCCTGCTCTTCCCTCCGCTCTCCCTCCTTTCTCCAGCGTCCGCCGTGTAATCTGCTCTCCTGACGCGTACACCTTATCTTTCCATCCTCTACGCGCCCCTTTTCTCACGTTCTCCTCTCGTACCTTTTTCACTCTGACTCCCTTTCTCTCCTGGTCCCGTAACTACTGACGCTGTTTTTCTTATTATTGCCCCCTCCTTACCTATGCTTTCTCACCCATTATTACGCCGGGCGTAATGCCAAATTCCCGGCATTCGACGGATAATCCATTGTTACTCGCGCCGCGGGTGCTGCCAACCCGTGGCGTTTAACCCGTAGGGTTACACATCTTAACTAAAGCACCAAAATTTATCACTTCAACAAATTTTGTATCCAAAGTTTACCCTAAATTCTCATCAATTGGGAGTTACACATGTATTTGAAAATATATAGACCAGAAGGTTAGTATTCTTATCTCTTGAAGAGGGACTAACAAGATTCCCTCGTTTGCAGTTTTGCCATGACTCTTAAAGCCCTTTTTTGGTAAATAAAAATGTTTTAAGGGCAGAGAAAATTATACCATAGGCCCAGTTTAGAATGCACTAAGGTCCAGTATTGTGAAGTCTAGTTAACATTCTAGTTAGCCTATCTATTGACTTGACGTCAAATGATAGTTACATTACTGTTAAGACTGTCAGTTAGACTTCATTTAAGCGAAGA
Source organism: Pyrrhosoma nymphula (assembly GCA_963573305.1). NCBI lineage: Eukaryota > Metazoa > Arthropoda > Insecta > Odonata > Coenagrionidae > Pyrrhosoma > Pyrrhosoma nymphula. The sequence goes on from OY754338.1 coordinate 23,252,917, forward strand.
CCTTGATGGGAGCACACATGTCCATAAAATTCTATCAAAGATGGCAACTGGAATAATTATGCTGCGGAGACTGGCACAGATACTTTCCATTGATATCTTAAAAATGTTATATTATGAAAAACTTCATTCTTTGTCATACGGGGTAATTGTTTGGGGGAATGACAGAAAATCACATAAAGCCTTCTCTTACCAAAAACAGGCAATTAAGGCTATGTGCCAAGTCCCCAGTTGGACTCATAGAAAGCCTCTATTCATCAAGCTGTCCATTCTAAAGCCTGATTCACACGATCATCATTTTCTGATTCACACGATCACTTGCGTCCTCCCTGAGAACATCATTTTCGCACCCGAAATTTTCAGTGCAAATCTAGTTTACGATGCACTCTGATTGGCTAAATGAAGGAGTCAGGGACGGCTCGAGGGATGGAAAAAGGGACTGCTCAAATGAAGAAAAAAGTGACAGGGATCTCTATCACAGCAGCTATCCCTGAAAGTGATCTCGAAAACCTTCATTTTGAGCCATCATTTGAGCTATCACTTGAGCTATCATTGGAGCTATCCCTGAAAAGGGACGGAAAAAATGACCGTGTGAATGAGGCTTAACTCTCCCTTCATTGTATATCTTACAGTGTGAAATATTTGTAAATATGAACCCCAATCTCTTCCCCATCAATTCAACGACTCATGTGCATAACACACAAATCAAGCAAGATGTCCATATAAATAGCTATAGACTTAAGTTGGGCCTGGAAGGGCCCCACCACTCTGCATCCATTTTGTATAACAAATTTCCTAGCTCCATTTCAGACCTTCAAAAATGGAGTTACAAAGCTGCTTCTAAAGAAAGCATATAACAGTGTTCAGGATTTTTTAGGGGATAAGTGTGTACAGTGTCTTAAGTACATTGTTTTTTTGATGAGCTTCATGTTTGTATGGATCAATTTGAATAAAATAAAATAAATAAATAAATAAAACTAAATAAATAAATATATTGTTTTTTTGACGAGCTTCATGTTAGTATGGACCAATTTGAATAAAATAAATAAATAAAAATAATTAATAAAAATATAAATAAATAAAATAAATAAATAAAATAAATAAATAAAAATAAATAAATAAAAATATAAATAAATAAAAATAAATAAAATAAATATTAAAAATAAATAACTATGATGGGTATGACATATAGGCATGTGCTTTCATGCCGAGAAAATATTTAATAAGAGATTATAAAACGAGCCTTGGTCTTTAAACTGTACCCCTCCATCATCCCCATTGCATGTGTTATAGCATGCACTCACATGTATGGATCCATTAACCTCATCCCCATAGTCCCAATATCCCTCTTCCTTTATCCTCAGGCCCCCCCTTGTCCCTCTCCTTCCACACCCAAACATTCCTCCATTACCCTCGGCTCAAACACATTCCCAATGTAACAGCCTGCATCAGGATGGATAAACATCGTTTCCACCATGTCAGGCTTTATTTTTGGAAAGCCTAGGTGAGAAAGCTGGCTCTGGTTTCACTAGAGTATTTTACAGTTCCCTACCCTTGCGTTCTTTTTTCACTTCTGAGGTAGTTTTCTACATTCATACACTTCTTGAACTGATCTCCATTACACTAGAGAGTCTCTTCCCCCACGATCGATCATGAAACCGAAGCAGTCTATATGAGTCAAGGAACTATAGTGCCTCGACTTCATCCAGTTTTAGAGCCATATTGAGTTGTGTTATTAGGCAGCCTAATAAAAATAGATCAATAATGAAATAAGCCAGAAGAGCATTTTTAATATCATTTTTTGTGTTCATTTTGAGTGCCTTGCTCCGAAGCAAGGAGTAGGATAGGACTTAAAGGATGAAGAAGTCAAGATGGGAAGAAACTGACATGAATTGCACCAAGAGATGTGATGGATTCCTGACAGGGAAGACTGCAGAATTTCCATTGCTAAGCAGCATGGGGATGCAGTAAGTGATTCATTTCATACTTTGCATAATGGTGAGAACCTGTTTACTGAAATGTTGTGATGTCAAAATAATTGGAACTATCCATGTTACTTAAATGTACGGAAAGGGTGCTGATTAGGTTGAATGTTGAATGAAGAGGTGTCGGTTATTTACTTACCAGGATGTCCAGACCACATTACAGAACTTTAACAATTTATGGTAATTCATTTTCCAGAAGTAAGTGGTTAGGGTCTTTTTTATAACAGATACCGCTCAGTAAAATCTCTAGTCACACATGTATGCGAATGATTCTCTAGTCTCAGAGTACCGTAAACCATAATGTAATAAAGGTATACACGACTTTACAGTCAGGCAATACGCAACATCAAAGTTCAATATGGATAGCATTTTTAGGAAAATAATACCATTAATGAAATACACAGCCCACTTGCCTGTCAATTACTTTATATGCCTCCTCCGTTCCAATTATACACAGGGCATTTACTGCAGCATAAGTCGGTGCAAGATGAGGATACTGTCCGGGACCACCACCAAAACCTCCTTCTGGGCTCTGACATCTATTACAAAATTGAATGTCAAGTTCTTTTTTGTTTAAGACACCGGCAAACCCAATTAATAATTCCGTACGTACCTCGCCAAGAAATGGGAAATTTTAGATAATTCGCTGGATTGTAACTGCACATCTAAGAGTTCTAGACTGTGAAGGATCCAATAGCAGAGCCAGGGTCGGCTAGAATCAAGGCACTGAAAATGAGGTTTACATTAAAATGTTGCTATTTCATTCATCTTATTATTTATTTCAAAGCGAGTAACAGCACCTTGCAACGATTAATTTGTTGCTAATGACCACCGAAAAGGAAAATATTCTTACTTCGTAAGCTACCGAGAGATGAGTTAAACATTTTTTCAGGAAAGATATATGCCTTTCCCTCAATAAAGCAGGCGCTTCAGGGTCGATTTCCACTAATTTAAAAAAGGTTTCAAACAGTTCATTAACAGATTCCTCAACTGTTACCTGCAAAATGGAAGAATAAGAGATGTGCCATCAGTGTACCAATTAGACAAAATGCATGCATCAGAGCAGGTCCGAAATCAGTTTAATCATGTCCCGCCTGATGCAATGAGAGAGTCGCAGGAGAAGCAACAACCAAGGATAAGCTATAAATTTTACGGAGACTATGGAGCAACATCTTCAGTTAATACCTGGTCTATCGAAGTTGGTGTAAAACACCCCTGTTCTTTAAACCTTTCTCTTTCTAGGTCTTCGTAAGACCTTACGTTAGCCGCCATTCCAGTCTCTCGACAAGCCTCTTAACAGTCGACTAACGCGATAGCGCAAATCCACTGTGAATAGCTGTCGGCATTAATTTTTTTTCATCAGTTTTCTCGAAAAAAGTCAAGCCTGTCAACATATTATTGTTTCACAAGTGACAACTCCACATCCGAAGCACAATGTCAACGAACTCTTTGAATAATTTAAATTCATCCATTCAATTACTTCATAGGCTAGTTGTGTATAGTTAAAATTCTGGTAAAGGTGAGCTTCAAAATATTTTATAGCCAAATTTTATTTGGTTATTTGGCACTGATTGGAACGCAGTGGGTGATGCAAAATTACTTTTCGTGGCCAACTCTGACTGAAGTAGCCAATTGCGGTAACGCCACGTACATGAATATAGATACATGGCCACGTAATTCAAACAGTGCATTAGAATATCACGTTCCACGTCTCATAATGGATTCACAAATAAAATTATTCGTAATGTACATTTAGCATCATTTGAAGCCTTTCAAGGATAGCACTACATGCCGCAAAAGATCATACATAATTATTTCGATTATTTTTGTGTTGTTTGCGTTGCTCCTCTGGCGCTTAGTTAATAATTTGGCCGCGAAGAGTGCGGTAGTGATGTACGGATCACCTGTGTCATTTATAATGGGAATAAAAATCTCAGAGGACGTATGTTTTCAAGCTAGTTTTGGATTAGATTGATTTTTTCTATTGAAACGAATCCTCAGAAGGTGCATCAATAACACTGGTGAACTTAGCTCAAGAACTGGGACTGTATACTGTGAAATTGAGAGCACTGTGACGTTTTGGAGACGCTATCTGTATGACGATATGACCTTTTTAATTGATAGAATCAGTTTTAGTATTTACGCACGCATGCTATAATCTCGCAGTTGGTTTGAAATTTAATGATTCTTGGAGTGACGCTATTTGAACACTAGTTTTTGGGTAACTGAAATGTGTTTTTTTCATTAAAAATCATGGGAGAGCAGACACTGTTTACGGTCTTCCTTTTAGTGTGTGTCGTGCCTATCATTTTCGGAGCCGACGGTGACGAACCGCAAAATAGGCAACAAAATATACAAGAGCTTAGAAACCATATATTTTCTGAATTGAAGAAGGGTAAATATGATGAAAAACAAAACGATAAAGATGGTGAACTCCTCTCCGATGACTATGATGGTAGAAGTCAAGTGGAAAAAGCTACCGTAGAGAATTCAAATGCCAAAGTTGTCAAGATTATGCAGTCCCCAGATGTTTCGAAATTAGATGAGAGCAAGCGTAAGGGTGATGATGGAGCTGAGCGTAGTCAATCGGCTGAAGAGAATGAAGAAGCAGAAAGTTTAATAAAGGACCAGACGAAATGGATACAAAAAATGATAGAAGCCATGGAAACACAAGCGGATGATGTCTTTGGCGAAAGCATTGAGGAAGAAGAAGAAGTTCCCGAAATTATTGGAACTCCTCCTCCACCAAGAGAACTAACTGAGGAGGAAAAGAAGGGTAAGATTGGCTTGACGATTCCATTGCATGTGACCCAAAAATAACGATCAATTCATGAAAATATGTTTTAGAGCCCTCATTCAGTAGTAAATGTTGTAATTCCATTCTAGGCTGTCGTCGAAATTGCCTTGCGACTTATCAGAGTATCTGTTTAGACCCATCTGCTTGCACAGGGGAACATAAGACACTATTTATAGAGCCATAAAGTTTTAGTTTATAATTTGTGAAGTGAGCAATGCTAACAATTGGAATAATTACATTTGAAGTTATGGTAGATAGGCACGAGTTGTTGGGTCCGGAGTTAATATTTAGTGCCTCCGGTCACGCCCACTTAATATATTTAAGCGAGAAGAGTTCAGCACTTACTGGAGAGATCGCGGGATCTCTGGGGAAGTTGTTCATCCTTTTATGAATGTGTGAATTGGATAATATTCGCCTTTGTGATTGACCCAAACCATCACCCATCAAAATAGGGCTTCAAGTTTGACTCTAACTAAGCAATAATTAGTACACTAAATCAAAGCTGATTTATCAGTATTTAGCATGGTAGTTGACACCACTCTTATGAGTGAAAATTGGCTATCTCGAATGGTAGATGTGGGCATGAATTGCCGTTAACGCTAACCCAGAGTGATTAAAATGATTTTCAATATTATTTTCCACATCTTATTACTTTCAGCTGCAGCACTGTATGAAACAGGACTTGGACTTCTCAATGCAACTCGTCCCAACCGTCTCGAAGCTTACAAAGTGATCAGCAAGGCTGCAAATCTTGGGCACGATGGAGCTAGGCTTAAAGTTGCATGGGCTCAACTTCTGGGTAACGCTGACCCTGGACCCATTCCGAGAAGTACAGAAGCAGCATACAAAACATTTGTGGAGCTAGCTGAGAAAGGGCTGCCTGACGCTCAGATGGTATGCTAATTTCTTTTATAGTGATTTAGGTGTTCCTTTTTGGCTTTGGCATGCTCTAGTATGTAAGTGGAATAATTGGCTGCTCACTGGTTGATGAGTGTTGGGAAATGTATGCGTTTGCCATAAGCCCACACTGTTTCCTGAATAACCACCATTATAACTGAGCGCATGGGCAACATAAGGAAATAGATTTGAATTGGTCATCATCACCTTAGTTTGTGATCACAGTCCAACCTGGTTTGTCATGTACTCCCTTTATCAGTAATTGACTGGCTGGAACACATTTGAAAATCCTCTATGAATGGAATGAATAAATAACGATTTATTGCATTAATGACTGTTAGGTATGTTCTTGGATTTTTGCACCCCCAATAATCAAACACTTGAATACCTTTCCTTTGATAGGTAAGATGAAGGCTTTGTGTTTTGAGGCAAACCTATGATCATCATCTCTGATGACATATGCCCACAAATTACCTTGCTTGTCCCTTCAAGAGTTTGGGGAAGGGGGTTATACTCCTTAAAGAGTGAGCAAACACTAGATGGGTAAAATAAGTCCTGATAAATTCCATTATTCTCTTGTTTATTTCCTCTTCCTTGAAGTAATTAAAATTAAACAGTGCTGTTGACCTCCTTAGATAATGGATCCAGAAGAAAAATAGGCTTCTGTACATTAAGGAAGTCCATTCTTTAGAAGACTTGCGTGAATTGTAAGATTACACTATGTCCCGTGTGTATGTATATTAAAGTGACCAACAGTCTAAAACCAGTCCAAGGTCTGCTTTTTTGTGTCATAGAAGAGTACAAAATTTCTGCATAAATTATCAATGGGGAAATTACTTTTTATCCTAATTGAATCAAATATTTAGATAGGTATCCTTTTATGCCTCAGTCATTTAAATATGTATTGACCAGTCATGTGGTAAAGAGGATCCTTGTTGCTGAGAGATGATTAGATGGATTTAGTGACTGTTAAATGGTTTCAAAGTTTTCTCCCCTGAGATGCAACTGACAGGTACCTATCTTGAGGTCTCACAATAACTCACGTGGAAGAGAAAGCCTTCTGATTGTGGAGACCAATCGAATTACTCCCAAGTTGATAAGGTTGATGTCCAGTGTCTTACCAGGAAGTGTGATCAGCCTCATATTACATATACCTTATTTTATCAATGATCATAATCACCAGAAAAATTATATTCGCTGAAGTTGAAGTAATATACTGAGAATTTGACACAAAACTTGACTTTGAGGCCCTTTTATTGGATTTGAACAATGTCAATTCTTGATATTTTCAAATGGGGGCTTGGCATTAAAATATTGTGATGCACTTATGACGAAAGAAATCTCATCAGAATCAAATCTGTAAAGTGGGTGGAGTAGGTATAAATGTAGCATATGAAGTCCATACTGGGGCATTACTATTAATTCAGACCTATTAAGGGAGAGCACAGTTGCATCATTTGTGACACTGTATTTGATAGATTTAGAATCATCAAGTGGATTATGGGAAGGACCTTGAATGAAAAAGAATAGAGAAATTGAATCTTTCTATTTTTATGCCACATCTGAAATACGTATTGCACTAGCAATTGGGACACGGGAATATTTAATTCATGAGCATGTTTGTTATATAGATGTATATGAATATGCAAAATATAAAATATGATTTTCCTCTTTATTGGGGTTGGCACTTGTTATTTTCAGGGCTTGGGATTCCTGTATGCCACTGGGGTGCATGTAAATGCTAGCCAGGCCAAGGCCCTTGTGTACTATACTTTTGCTGCACTTGGTGGAAATAGCTGGGCTCAGATGGCCCTTGGCTATCGGCACTGGGCAGGGATCACAGTTTCCACACGTTGTGAAAAGGCCCTTGCCTTCTACCGGAAAGTTGCTAATTCAGGTAAGTGACTGACAATCACAAGCATTTCTTAGCTTTAGAATATTTTAGGATCTTAAATAGAGTATAAAAACTATGTTAATTAATCAAACTGCCTTAGCCAGGGTATTGAAACTTGATTCAGGTGCACTACTGTTTTAAATTTAATTTAATTTTAAAACTGCCAATGGTAATAGTCTCAGTTTAAGTTTGCAAGTTCATGATAGTTGTACACCTGGGTGCTGCAAAATAAGATGTAAATAGTAATTTTTTGATGCCTTGAACTGTTACAATATTAAGAGAGTACTCAGGCTGATGAAATTAGTGTGGAAGATGAAATTTTCTAGTTCTTTAGACTTTAGGTTGGTTATATTTTGGGAAAAAAATAATGATCAACATCTAAAAATGTTAACAATTCATCAGAAGAAAATGGGATTGTTGAATAAAAAAATAGTTATTTGTTGTAGAATCCCGGAAACAAAATAATGATGGAAAGCACAACTCACTTCCACAACAGTCTGTGGTGAAAGTGGAGAGATGAGTGCCTCCGACGGCATTGCAAAATGAGATGCATGAAAACGTAGCTTTACTCTTGGTCCGTAAGATGCAGGCTAATTTTAGAATTTATTTTCACGGGAAAAAGTCTGGGCTGGGAATGTGGTAAATTAAAAGTTGAAGCGGTGCAAAATTCTAACTAAATTTAGAATTCTAAATATTGAATGTTACTATCGCTTGGACGCCAGCCATGAAACCTTGGTATGATAATAATAATAATAATAAATTTTATTGTCATTAGGCCAATACATCAGTAATAGACGAAGTCAATGATTAAATGCATAAGTATAAATTTGTACAAGATACATTGATGTAGTCCAAAAACTCAACAAGGTTGTAAAATGGTTGAAGAACCAAACAGTTATAAATTTCTTTCTTAAATACATTTAATGGAATACTTTCATTTTTTAAATAAGATGGAAGTAGGTTAAACAATTTGATGCCCCAGTTTCATAGCTATTAATTGATTTAGATAATCTATGATGTAGAATATAATCTATGAATATGATTGTCTTCTTCTGGATTAAATTTTCATAAGATGCCAAGTTATCAAAGTGTCACTTATTTACTAATAAAAAATTCTGCTCATGGAAGATGATACAATCATCGAGAGATCATCAAAGGAATATTCAACCTGGTGAAATAACTGATAACACATTCACACAACTGAGGTCTAGATTCCTCTCAGATTTCAACTTTTAACTGTTAAATCTTATGTGGATAGAATTTGTCTAATATAGATAGGAATGTGAAATCAGTGGGGCACCTACTGTGTTTGAATCATCTTATATTACTGTACTGGGTGTGCTTGTATGAAATGTAGAGGTGATGTAATACCATGTTTACAAATCTGTGTCACATCATCATCATGCCATGTAGGTACAGCTTATGCTGTGTGAAGTTAGTCAATGCATTGATGTTAAGCCAATATTTGGGTGTTTTTGTATCAGTGAAAGATTGCTTGATTATGATCGTAAGTTATGAGTACAACTGACATTTTAGGAATGAGAATTGAACAAATTTACCTTGTGAGGTAATTAGCTGGGGTTTTAGTAAACTTTTAGGTTCAAATGGATTGTATAGGGGTTTAAAAAAATGACTATACTGAATTGTCCATATCATTCTTTAACACATTTGCTTGAATTTTGGAATGCATTCAATATTTTGAAGATGGTAGCTGTCTCATTAGATACAGAATACAGTAGATCCCTGCTTTACGATGTTAATCCGTTCCACAGGACTGTTCGTAATGTGAATTCCATCTTAATGTGAACCAGCATATTACTGGATTAGTGATCGGTTTAACTGCATCAATGCCAGTGTATTCAGTGGTACACAATACAGTAGAGGTACAAAATATGAGGGAATCATATGATTTAAAATATTATCTAACCAGTATTTAAACTTTATGTAAGATATAGTAAATTTTCAACTCATCAAATTTCCTTGCATGAATACGCAAGATTGCCTCGCCCCCCTACTTGCCGTCTGACCGTGGGTCAATATCAGGGACTTAATATTTAATGGCATTTTCAAGCAATGGTAAGATTGCAGTCCTTTTAATCATGTTCCATGCAGCAAGTAATTCCTTCATGTCATGAGACGCCACAGTGTTTTTATCAATAGCAGTACCCTTGTAGCTACATTCTTCAACCATTTTCTCCAATTATTGGAGTTATTCTGTGTTCAGCTCCCTCGTTTGGTCATTGATATGACCTTCTCGATATCGCTTTTCCATCACCCTAAAGCCCTAATGTTTGACTGATTTTAATTATTTCCTCATCTATCACATGCTCTTAATTAAACCCTTGAAAATCGTGAACAACTTCCTGCCAAATATTTTTCCAAGTGGAGTTAAGGCATTTGGTGGAAACTTTATTCAAGGAGTCCACAATTAAGCGAACACTCTCTAAAATGCTGAAGAGCGACTTCCAGATATCTTTCAGTTAGATGGAATTTGGACTGCTGGTCTCCTTGAAGCACTTGGAAAACTTTTATTTTTTAATTGGCAATTACTTTCTGATTTATTGGAGCAAAAGAGTCGTATTGGGAGAGAGGAATTGCACTTTAGCGAAGCCACCTCAATGGATATGGCAAGATCTGGCTCGTGACTTGGGGCATTGTCCAACACCAATACTGCGTGGCAGTTTTGTTCTCTCAAGGTAACTTTTGGCATAAGGGAAGAACTCCAGTAACACCCTCTCACTAAAAACTTGGCATCTAGACACCCAGGTTGGACTTTTGGACTTACTTTTTCTTGAAGGTCCCAGGATTTTCTGTGCTGTAGACGAGCATGAACCACTAACTTCTGGCAAGTTTAGTTATCGATTGGTTCATGCAGTTCGAAAAGAGACTGTTCACAATATGAACTGCTCTCTTCGTTGACAATACCACTTCACATGGATAACACTCAAAGACTTTTTTTCACACACTGGTAGAGTGCATCAGTAACCCAGATGACAGTGCGATGCAGATTCTCTTGGTAACTCAGTGCGAAGTCATATGGGATGTGAATTTCGATACAAATTTAGATAAGCCATTACATTACATTCCTGTCATTTATAGAGAAATGTTATGATATTATTCAACTTGTTTCATTGATGTGATTTATTATTTCACAACAGCTGTATCCAGTAAGGAATCATATCACTTTGTTGGTATGTAATGCACTAACAATAATCATAGATGTGACCCTGACTACGCCTGGAATGCTGTGTTATATCATTGGAGCTGATTGGCAGTAGCACTAATCATCACAGCATTTGCTCTAATCATGCGAAGAGCTCATAATTATGCATTTCATTAAATATGTAAATGTTGACTAGATAGAAAATGCTATCTGTTAACAAATAAGGGGTTGAATGCTGAATGAATAACAAATTGTGGGTGAATAAGATTGTCGAAATGGGTAATTTTAAAGGGTGCATGCAAAATTAGTACCCTTTAAAATTCCTAGCATGCATATCGTAAAGTGAATCCATTATAAAGTGAACCCATCATTAAGCAGGAGTCTACTGTAATCTTTATCCTCAAAGAAATTTGTCACTTGCAGCATAGAAAGTGACGTGTTACATTGTTACAGAGCTCTTAGGTTATAGTAAAATAAAATTTCATGTCCCAAAAGTCTGGATTTTACCACAGTTTTATAGAGCTCCCTTTTAGTTACCTTTCTAGTGTGTTCTTCACCTGTGTTTACATTTGTTGCCCATTATGGAGAACAGTGTTCTAAAATTTTTCTACATGTGCTCACCTCCTGGCCACATAGGAAACCAGAACACTGAATTGAGATTACAATAAAAAGATTATTTTTTTGGTAAAGCTTGATGAGGAGTCAGGTGTCATAATCATTTTATGGAATAAATGTGAATTGTTCTATGACAGTTTATATGTTATGAGCACATGGTGATTTGTGGGCTTTGTGTCTAATTTCCATGCTACAATGGCTAGTGGCCAAGGAGGTGTCCCTTTCTGGTGGTTCTGCTGTTCAAAGAGTGAGACTAATTGAGGAAATGGAGAATCCAGCCACTTTGGAAAATGATCTTGTGGAGTACTATCAACTTTTGGCACAAAATGGAGATGTTCCTGCACAGGTTAGTATGCACCCACTCATTTTGTGTGTTAAATCATGTGCATGTTTGAAAACCACTAATAATAATGATTACAATCATTGGTGGACGATGGGTGATGACACTGGTGCATTACACAAGGCATTGAGTTCACATTTGCATTGCTGGTGTCATGCTATGACAATGATACCAATCAAGTTGCATTCAAGTCAGTTATTTAAAAATTGGCAGAGGTTTACAACTTTTACGAAAGCTGATGCAAGTTTTGATTAAAAAATAGATAATTGATTTTAATTTTTTTTTAATTTATAAAAAATGTTTTATTTAGTCTGTTTCAAAAGTTAATGTGTTGAAAACTAAGAAAATAGCTATCCCTCAAACCAATTTTAAAAACTAAGCCATATCTGTTTTTATTACCGCACTTATTTAACTTACCTAGAGATGGGAAAATTACCGTAATTTTCATTTGAGGTAAATTACCACGGTAAATTATGGTAATTTTCGAAAATTACCGTAATTTTCCAGTATTTTTCAGTTTTAAGCATTAAACAGAAAATGTATGGTTAAATAAGAATTCCAATAGCAAAAGGAAGGGGATATGATGTTTAAACCATACCTAATGCAACATTAATCTGTTAGAAATTTTCAAAACTGTAAAAAGAAATACGGCAGCAACATGCAATCTGGCTTTCTTTTGTCAAAGTATGAGAAATTTTCAAGAAGAATATTCTTATAATAATTACTCAATAATGTTTGGTTTTTAACAAAAAAAATTGGTTTAAATAACGTACCTACGGTTTAAAATGAGGAAAAACAAACGAAAATGCATAATGAGCATCTGAAAATGTACGAAAATCTGTCCGAAAAAATGTGCCGTGTAGCCACCTATTCATTGATCTTGTCCATGTAAATGTACAAGAATCTGTACATGAAACCATTCACACAAATGTACAGAAACTTGTACATTCTAATGTACCGTGTAACCAGGCCTTAATTCATTACTCTTATATTGTTATAATTTAAGTAAAATATGCCAAAAATGAGTTGAACATTCCTCAATTTATAATTAAACACGTAGGAAATGTGGACATAGCTTATAAGAACATGTTGGGAATTTATCTGTATGAAAAATTATCTCAAACATGGGTGAATTATCTAGAAAATTACCAAAACTTACGGTAGTTTTCAAGGGGCGCGGTAAATTACGAAAAATACCATGGTAATTGACGAAAATTACCGTGGTAATTTTCAGAGTGGCCCATCTCTAAACTTACCCTGTTTGTTGTTTGTCTGGATGGAATCTTGTAATCGAAATCTAACCCATTTCCCAATGCTCAATCGAGCTGAAATTTGGCAGGCTTTCTTAATCTCGATGGCAATGCATGAATCACTCATTAATTTCACTAATTATAGAGTTAATCTACTAAAATAAAATGATTTTTTACATTTTGTGTTGCGGGTTGCGTCATATGAGCAAGTTTTGTGTTGCGGGTTGCGTCATATGACCCGAATTGTGTTGCGGGTTGCGTCGTATGGCCCCGTTTTGGTAGTACAGGCAGTCCTCGACTTTCGTACACAATGCGTTCCCGAAAACGTGTACGAAAGTCGAATGTACGAAAGTCGAACAATAGAGTCCCATACTAATTAGGGGTTACGTTCCCGGAGAGTTAAATATACATAGTAAAACTTCATATCAATTGCAAGGAAATGTTATTTTTAATACAAAAGTTTAAAATTGCATTAATTATTATTAAAACAATACGTAATTACTTTTAAAACTACGTAGTCTTGATAAACGGTTCAAAAAGAATACCGTTGTGTACTGAGTAAACATACGCATTTCTAATTTTTCCCAATCAGAAATTAACATTTCACTGATAACGTCCACTATAACTATAAAGACACAAAACAAGAAGCATCACGACATTTAATTTTCGGACCCTTAAACTTGATGTTTTTTAGTTTATTACAATTAGAAAAGCAACAAAATTTCCTAAACCGGACAAAAGACACGAAAATAGAACAACGTTTCATAGGTACAGGCCATTAAAAACTTCGTGAATTTCGCATGCACTTCCCAGCATTTCGTACATGGTCTATAATTTTATCTTTCCCCTATACTATTGAACACACAGTTGAACAACTTAAGTTCAATGATCGCCCGATCGCGGCAAAAGATCCTCCCAGTTCAGCACGTGTAATAATTCCCAACTTTCTTTTCAGGAACATCATATTTACGTTTTCCACTCATTCTAATCATACGAAATTAATTGAACGCAGTAAATAAACAAGTTATACCTCGCTCTAAGTCAACACTGCCCACAGTCGCGTATACTAGCGAGCGAGAACACCAGATGTAATAATTAAATGCCGTGATGCGCCATGCACCATCGCGGGAAATTCAAAAATTCACGGGAAATTCAAAAATACGGTTTGACAAATGTCCGAAAGTTTGAATTTGGTGTCTGAAAGTCAAATAAAAGGCATCAATTAGGAGCGTACGAAAGTGCGAATTGTACTAAAGTCGAGTGTACGAAAGTCGAGGACCGCCTGTATAGTGAAAATGTGACTCCTAGCTAGAGATGGGTAATTTACCATAATTTTCATTTTTGGTAAACTACCGCGGTAAATTACGGTAATTTTTTAATATTACCGTAATTTTCCATTCTTTTTTAGTTATAAGTATTTAACAGCAAATGTATGATTAAATAAGAAAGTCAATAGCAATAGGAAGGGAATAACAATGTTTAAACCATACCTTATACCACTTTAATCTATTAGAAATTTAAAAAATTGCAAAAAGAAATACGGCAGCAACACTCAATCTGGCATTCTTTTGTCATAGTTTGATAAATTTTCAGTGGACTTGTTATTATTAAGATAATCGGCACACAAGGCGGGAATACACACACTTCAGTAGAGTTGATATTGTTAATATTATTTATTTATGAAAGTTCCTTGTACACTTTGCACTTTGGTTTGGTTGCACTTTTCACCTTTAACGTTGCACTGTATTACATAAAAGCTGTGATGGTGCATGTTGGTTGCAATGCTTAGTATTCCTTGATAGTAGTTTGGGGCGTATTAAAATGACATACACAGCTATTTCTAACTCATGAAAGACTTTTCCTTTTAGGTAGATATAATCTTGAGAAAACAATAAATGTGTATCCCTAGGAATAACTCATTTATCGTATAGTTTCTTAGGTTTCAATCAATATTTTGAAATAGGTCACAGTGCTAAAAATATGGCAAGTATAATTACATAATTTACTATGGCTTCGGAACTCAACCAACCTCAACTGGCATTGGGGAGAAGGAATCTGTCAGCACATTCATAACTCCAAGGCAATCTTGCAAATGGGACCCTATTAGTATCCCTATTGTGTGATGCTTAAAATCTATTTTAATTCATATGGAGTTTGAATATTCCCAGTTGCAATTGGCTTTCTCAGTGTTGTCAACTTGTCGAAGGAAGAAGAATTTTAATAAGTTCCCACGTACGCTACATCCAGACGCCAATGAGTTTTGCATTAATTTTTTCTGTCACTGAACATATGTACAATCAATTTCTGCAATGCTTGTTGGAACTTGTTGGTAAGCAAGGTGTGGAGTGTTACACTTTTTGTATTTATTTTATTTTGACTCCATGGGAAAGAGTTGTTTTTTTAGATGAAAATTCACTTTGTGTCTGTATGTAAAAAGGACTGTTACTTACAAATCAGCTTCAAAGGAGCAATTATTTAAAAAAATATGTATTGGCCTTGGAAGCATTAAAATTCACATTCAGAAATCATGCAATCAGAAAATAAGTAATTAGTTAATGGAAACAATGGACATATTGGATATGTTTCATGGTACTAGGAGAGCTGTATTAATTCCATCTATTATGCGTATCATATTATGCATAGTCAAAAGCACGCTTTCAAGGATATGGTGGTTCTCTACTGACATTCTTCTTACCATCAAATAGGTGGCTGTTGGGCAGCTGCACTACCAGGGAGGGCGGGGAGTCCAACAAGATCACCAGAGGGCTTTGGATTACTTTCTTTTGGCTGCAAATGCTGGAAACCCTGTTGCTATGGCTTTCCTTGGGAAGGTAATGACATTGAAGTCATATTTTAAGAAATGCAGTCCCTTTTAGCACTAGCAGGTCACAGTTTTCCAGATAACAGTGACTACTTAAATACAAAATTATGTAAATGATTCACTAATGGTAACCCTGGCTTTTAAACATGCTTATCTTTCATTTATTGAATGTTTGAATTGGACAAAATGTGAAATTAAAAAAAAACAATAAAATATGTAAAGGTTGCTTGACCCCGTCAAAAGGGGGTATATATAAGTCTCTTTAAACACACACACACAAAACAGGTCTTCTTGTCAATTTAGAAGACGGCAAAAAAAGTTTATAGTTTTTCTTTTAAAAATCATTACAGGAATTGAACTGTTTCTCTTGGTCCCGATTTCGGGATGCGCCAAGTCGCACACAAAAAAGGGTCTTCTTGTTAATTTAGAAGACGGCAAAAAAAAGTTTACAGGTTTTCTTTTAAAAAAAAATCATTTATGGATTTGAATTGTTTCTCTTGGTCCCGATTTCGGGATGCGCCAAGTCGCGCACAACAAAAGGTCTCCTTGTCAATTTAGAAGACGGCAAAAAAAGTTTAGTTTTTCTTTAAAAAAAATCAGTTAAGGGTTTGAATTGTTTCTCTTGGTCCCGATTTCGGGAATGTGTCCAATGCTGAGCGTTGGGATAGTTGGTAGGGAGAGCACTGGTGAAAGAGCAGCGACAGGTCCTCCCGAACAGCGGGGGGGGAAGCGGCTTTCCGGCGGATCTCGCCTACAACAGCTCAGGCGTTCTCCCTGGGCTCAGGGACCTCGCCTGGGATGTCCCCGGCGGCGAATCGTCCGCCGCGCTGCGGGTGTAGAATGGCTGCTTCACTCTGCCTCGGAGGGTCCCGCTGCCAGCGGAACGGTTGACGTCGTCTCAGGGCCCGGGGCGAACTCATCCGCCTCGGAGCAGCGACGACCGGCCGGGACGACTTCCTTGGGACAGGAGGGAAGGAGCGAGTACCTCCTCGGATTCGCCGAAGGGAGGCGGGAAGGAGCGGAGACCTCCTCGGATTTTCCGGAGGGAGGCGGGAAGGAGCGGGGACCTCCTCGGATTCGCCGAAGGGAGGCGGGAAGGAGCGGGTACCTCCTCGGATTTTCCGGAGGGAGGCGGGAAGGAGCGGGGACCTCCTCGGATTTTCCGGAGGGAGGCGGGAAGGATCGGGAACCTCCTCGGATTTTCCGGAGGGAGGCAGGAAGGAGCGGGGACCTCCTCGGATTTTCCGGAGGGAGGCGGGAAGGAGCGGGGACCTCCTCGGATTCGCCGAAGGGAGGCGGGAAGGTGCAGGGTCGGAGGCGGGTGTGTCCTAGGGTAGTCGCGTGGCCGGTCTTCTGGAGAATCAGCGGACTTCTGGCTGCAGGTGGCCGAAGATCGTCCCAGCGGGCGACGCCTGGAGTCTGCGGGAGAGCGGCCGAAGTGCGCAGGGTTCTCGGAGACTGGCCGAAGAGCGTCCCAAGGGGCGACGCAGGCCTCGTAGAGACTTGGCGGAGAGTGCAGGGTTCTCGGAGGGCGTCCTGGCTGACGACGCCGGAGTCTGCAGGAGAGCGGCCGAAGTGCGTCCCAGGCGGGCGACGCTGGAGCCTCGGAGGGCTGGCCGAACGTCCCGTGGGGGCGACGTAGGGCCTTGGAGAGACTGGGCGGAAGCGCAGGGGTCTCGGAGGGCGTCCTGGCTGGCGACGCCGGAGAGGGTCCTGGCTTGGTGCCTCTCCCTCCGCTGTGATGATTTTCCATGCCGAGCGTCGCCTTTTTATACGGTTTGACCCAGTGCGTAGGTGGGGGTCAAAAGAGGGTGAGAAAGGGGGAAGAGGGTGGTGAGTGGGTGGTTTTGAGCGAGAGGGGAAGAGAAGAAGGGGGGGGGAAGGGTGGTTATGGGGTGGTTTAGAGCGAGAGGGGGAAAAAAAGGGGGGGAGAGAGTGGGCGCTGGGTCGCGTGGCCCAGTAAGGATTGGGGGAGTGGCGAGGGGTTGCCGATTTTCTCTTCTTCGAACTTCCAGCGTGGAGCATCGGGGAAGGAGTGGGAGGGAGAGTCTCGAGGAAGAGTTTTTTTACATAGGGTTCTTTGAGAGGGAGTCAAAGGGACGGAGGGTGGTTAGGTCAGGGCTTGGGGTGGAGACGGTGGGAGGGTAGTGGGAGGGTCTGCTAGAGGGAGAGAGCAAGGGCGGGAGGGTCGAGAAGGGTCGAGGGTGGTCCAGACGGGGGGGAAACGAGTGACCGCCGGGAGGAAAGGGGGAGTGTCTGCATTCCTCTAGCGATGTTCTAGGATGGAGACGGAAGCGTGCGAGGCAGAAAGAATATTATTTTCCGATCGCGCACTTTTCGGTAGCAAAATCCAAGTGGCACGTATCAAAATTATTTCATGATGCTGTGAACTAAACAGCAGCTATTCTTGTATTCTTAAGCAGTTGGTAGTCCCTTACCCAATTTCAAATATCTTTGAACCATAGGGATAAAATGGGGAAGAAAACTCTCCAAAATTTGGTTTCTTTGACTCAAGGCTTACGCTTTCAATTAAAAAGATCAAAGAAAATTTATCAGGCTTTCACTCATTCCCTCTCTATCTTTGAGTGCAGGAAATTGGTCTATGTCTTCTTTATTGAGCTCCCTACTCAGTAGGGTGGTGCTTATTTTTCAAAATTCAAGAGACATTGGAATTCTTATGCTAAGCATAATAGATTACAGAAGAAGCAAATTTTTTTTCAGTCTAAGAGCTGAAATGAACATTTATGAAAGATATGGCGTCTTTTTTATTGAAACATTTAGCACTGATCCACATTCTGGATGTTGGAGCGACATAGAACATTAGCAGTCTAGTTTATCTTCACAGCAGTCCAGTGGGCCCCAGTCTAGTGGAAGGCTATTTTTGTTTTGCCTTCATCGTAGCTAAACTTTTGCTCTTTCCAAGAATGTGCTTTAAGATACTTTACCTAGGATGTGTTACGTTATGTGTTTTCTCACCCAAAAGATTGCTTTTAGATTATAAATTCAAATGTTTCCTGAATTTTGCTAAGTAAACACTGCCCTACTCAGGAAGTAGATGTGCAGGTGTGGAAAACACTAGAGGTTCTCAACTACTGAGATGTTTGAAATCAGCAATGGATGTTATTGCTTACTTTTTTAATTCAAAAATATTTTCTATTTTTTCTCTGTCTAAACTCCCATGCATATGTTGCAATCAATTTACTGTTGCCAGTTATGCTATGAGGTGAAGATTTGGTGGTGGTGAGTTTTCCTTCTTAGGTTTCCATAAATGAATGAGAGGTGGAAAGTATTTTCCTGTCTTTTTAGACAGTGGTTAATCTTTATATATATAAAAGTCAATGTATGTATGTACCACATCTCCTCCTAAACCACAGGACCGATTTTGATGAAATTTGGAACACATATTTGTCACTGATAGACAACAAACACTGTAGGGTTCAATTAACCGAATCCCTATTTTTTCAGGGTTAAGGGTGTGATCCTTACTAATATGTATAAAAATGTAATGGTCCCTGTCTGTCTGTTGCTCCATCACGCAAAAACTACTGGACCGATTGAGCTAAAATTTGGCATGCAGATTGTAGACATATCTGGTTGTAACATATGCTATATCAAAAAGCCCTCAGGGCCCCCAAAGGCCCCCTGAAGGTCCCCCCTGGTGGTCAATGGCAAGCATTGGGTTCGGTGCAGTGGTTTAATGTTTTACTTTTTAAAAGTACTTTCACTCAAGATATAGGGCTGGAATTTTTTTATCGGATGGCTGAATAAATATAATTTCTAATTTTATCAATCGATTTTCTTCTACGCTCCGTATTTTTCTGCTATTCATGTTTTCAGTTGAAAAATATCACATTTTTATCTGAAATCAACAATAACATATTTCCTTGACAACCATAGATTTGATTTTCAAAAGATATACACGCCTCTTAACTATTAAATATCACGTTTTTCTACAGGCCCATGATAGCATGTAGAAAGCAAATCTGAATAAAGAGGGCCCAGAGTCCCAAGGACCCCATGATAGATTGATTCGGGAGGTAATCGATACGATTCAATACGTATTTACAACAAGTATACTCTTCAACGTGTTCTCAAAGTGACTCTCATAGGAGACCTGCATGTATATGAGAGAGCACTTATGTAGTAAACGTTACACAAAGGAATTAATAGGATACACACTTAATTAAATGTGCAACAATATTTACGTGCAGCGAATATCTATGGTAATAATGCCTCTGTTGCTACAACAAACACGGCGTTGTTTATTATCGTTTAATACTCAGATGTATTAAACGTAGTGAAACCGTCTGCCTCCCATTACGATTTCGAACAGTTTTTAGACCAATTCCCACATCATTAACGTCACGAGTTATTTATATGTTTAAAAGTGTTAAAGTGCAGTTAACTTAGGTACATTCCCTCAATCATCGAGTTGCCTATTCTAGACTCTCACTTGCCGCTGTGTTTCCGTTCCTTGGACTTAAAAATATATCCATCAACATGCCTAATAGAAAAGAGTAACCTTTCGAAAAAATCTTCTAATGCAAAATGAATGTCTTATTTGCGAGAAAATGAGCCCTTGAAATAAAAACGACAAAGGTTAGACTTGGATGGTCAAAGGCATGCCCACCAGCGATCTCATGAGAATCTCCCCGTGGTGTTTCTCGGGTTACGCTAGTATCCGCACAAATTTCATCCTCACCCAACGTACGGACGGGTAACCAGCTATAAACCTGGTTCAAATACAGACCCATCTGTTTCGAACCTTCAATCTGTTTTAAGATGGCGGGAATTATAATATAATTAATAAATTAGCCGCTTTGGCTTAGCAGGACCTCAACTGCAATATTATTATTTTTATTTCTCCATATTTATTTTTTTTCCATGTGATTGCAATACAACATGATGATGTAATTTTGATTTATTTTTTTGTGTCATTAGTTGTAAAAAATGGGATAAGATCATGTATTTTACGATGTAAAGCGTGTAATAATTCAAAATAAATTCAAGTTTTATACCTCAAAAAATCTCAAGTAAATTAATAACTCAACGCACATATCAACATTGAATAGTGCAACTGAAATAATTCATTGAATGCAAATATATGTATTGTACACAAGGGAAGCGATCAAGCTGTTATTCACTCACAAGACTGCTCAAGAGAACTGTAGGGACGAGGTGACCATCTATCAACCTTTGCTATTTAAGTAGTAATGAGTCTGAATGGCCGATTTTTGGGTTTCCTTTGCATGAAAGTGGACCAATAGTCACACATCTCTCCGTGCACCTGGAAAACGGTCAGCGTGTCTACTACAACGAACACAACATACAAGATAGGTTACGAACTCCTCGAATGTCCACGCATACAGTTTTTCTTCAGGGTTTGCAGTTTTCTTATAAAATAAGTTTAACGTTTTTCACACCCGTTGAATTTCAACGGGTACCTTCCGCTCGTATGTGATAAATGATGAATACATATGTGCTTCTGTTTTAATTCAGATCTACTTGGAAGGAAGTGATATTGTTAAGCAGGACAATGAAACTGCCTACAAATACTTTAAGAAAGCAGCTGATCTGGGAAATCCAGTTGGCCAAAGTGGTTTAGGTCTTATGTACCTCTATGGCAAAGGTGTTGAGAAGGATTATGTGAAGGCGCTCCAATACTTCTCCCTTGCCGCTGAGCAAGGATGGGTTGATGGTCAACTCCAACTTGGTAACATGTACTTCAGTGAGTATTTTCAATATTTAAATCACAAGAGTAAATAGCATGTGTTTTTTGTATTTATTTGATGTCCCAGAGAATAATTTTTTACTAATTTCTTCATGGCTGATGCATGATATTACTCAGAAGTGCATATCCTCTCAATGCTTTTATGATTTTAGGCCTTGATTGCTTATAGGAGTTTCTGAAAATGGTTTTCACCTTGATAATGGCACTGTGTGCCGAAACCTGGGTCGATCTGTCTTAATTTGTGACATTAAAGTGTGGATTTTGAAATTTTGTATTTTTGAAAAATGTATGTAGTACAGGCTTTTGGTCAGGACCGACAGTTTTGCTTCGTATAATCAAAACTTCAAATTTTCTTGCTTCGTATTATTGAATTTCTACTGTACCACACTTGACAGGTTTTCTGCATTGCGATTATTTGGCAGCCACTAGAGTGTTGCTTCAGGGTGTTGCAACTGTCCATCTTTAAGACCAACCTCCATAGAATGTTGAAGTTTGCATCAAACCTTAGCATGCAGCTACAAAGTTGCATTGTTGGTTTATGATGAGATTATATGGCTCAAATGACTCTAAATCTCCAGCAGTTCATTTAACATTTCTGACCATGTCTTGGTACCCTTCACATTCCATAAATATCGGCACCTCCAACTTCACTCTAAGGCCTTTACCCATTGCTAGAATCGCTCATATTTTCTGCCCAAATGTGATTTTAACGCATTTGTTTCAATGAGTTAATTTCTTGAGTATGCATTTTTTAAATCCAGTCATGAAGAATAAATAAATACATTTATTGGCCACATAGGACCCGTCAAAAAGATTACATAGAAAACAAAATAAATCACATCTGGCAAATATGTATTACACTACAAAATTGCAGCATTAGGGAAGCATCTTTAAAGTATTCATCAATGGAATAGAAACAAAAATCCAAAAGGTTTTAATTTAGTTTTAAATTTGCCAGGTATATTTTCATCTTTGAGCGATTTCGGTAATTTATTATACATATGTCCTACAGCTCATGGTGACAGGCCCAGTGCTGTAAAGAGGAATAAATTACCATTTGACATTGCTTGAAAATTAAATAATTTTTATCAAGGTCAATGCAGTGCATGAATCAAAATTGTCAACTTCTTTCTACAATCCATGAAATTAAACTTTTCCAAAATGTCTCATTTTCACGAGTGTAATTTTTCTTTAAATTCACAGGTGGCCTTGGTGTTCGAAGGGATTACAAATTAGCCAACAAGTACTTCAGTCTTGCATCTCAAAGTGGCCATGTTCTGGCTTATTACAACCTGGCTCAGATGCATGCATCAGGAACTGGAATGATGCGCTCATGTCCAACTGCAGTAGAGGTAAGAGAAATTGCATGAATTGCTTTCCTACTTAATTTTTATGAGTATGTACATGCAGGATTTAAATAATTACATTTTTCTCAGCTCACTGCTTTCATATGCTGGAATGACTTTTAGTGTCAACCTTTTTGACATAGATAAGTCTTTAAAATCAGACCCATAGTGGGTTACCAGAATGGAAACAGCATTGTAACATCTGCAGGGTGATCCATTCCATCGCATGGTGATCCATACTTGGTGACTAACATTCAAATAAATGTAGGCTCATTCGAGTCGCTCATGCACAGGGTATGCACATGGGTAGGTGCCCATGGCACCTTTTGCGTACTGCTTGCGACTCCGATGTGCTAGTGTTCTGCGACTTTTTACTATAATTGTTGGTGATACATTGTGAATAAATGGAAATTCCAGATGTCAGCCCTTACTCCTTGAAAAGTGCTGAGAAAATATAAGAGAACACATACCATATAGGTTGTCCAATTATCCATTGATCAGTGCTGATATGAACTGGTGAGAAAGCTTTGAGGATGTTGAAAAGTCAAAGTGCACACTGCAAATGACAGCGCAAAAAACTCTATGGCCATTAAATATCATCTGCAAGTTCTCTCAGTCGTGTGTCTGACAGCCACACCCACATTTTTTACCTTTTGAATAGTATGCCGGGTTGCTTCCAGTAGGTAGTTAACTCTATATGCGTTATTCTTTGTTTTTCAAATTTTCTTTTTTATATCCATGTACATAAAAATTCATGAGTTAAGTATTATTTTATAGCAATGATGACTGTACCCGTATTGTCCCTTGCAATATTTTTTGTTTTAATCAGACATGATGGCTATTGCCATCAATAGGTTACCTTGCAATAAACATAGACCGTTGATACCTGTTTTGATTTTTTATTAAAATTTTTAATTAATTTCGATGCCACTTTTCACATATTACATTTGTAAATTTATTAAAAGTCTTTTTAGCACTTCCTATTTATTTTTATGGAAATCTTCAAAACATTTTCCGGGACAGAGTGGTGGCTCCTCAGGGCAGGTCTTGCAATGGTAAGAAGTCTCTTTCCTTTTGCTCGTTTTAATGCATTGGCTACACCTTAAATAATAGAACTTTCTTTTGTGATCCATGGGAATTGGAATTAATTTCTGAAAGTGTATTCCTGTTTTCATATAAAGTAATTTTGTGTCAGATGTTATTTCTCGCCATTGTGCCTATCACTGCCCTCACTTAGCTATCTGTTTTTCTCTCATCATGAATTTCTGATACTCCCAAATATTCTTCTCTAATTGAATCATAAGTTTAAGTATGACATATTCTTATTTGAAATTTTTTTATAAAGGAACGACGGATTTTTACTTATATGATAATATTAGCGAACTAGTGTATTTTTCCCTTTTTTTTTGCTCTGTTAGCCTTTGAATTTCTGAGTGATTTTCTCTCTACATGCTCGATAATATCCCAGACCCTTGCACTTTTGATGACAGATATTTTGCCTGAAATAGGGGGCTCATCTTTGGACATAATCAGTATGAACAAATGATTAGTGAACTCCACTTTTTTGGAAAACCGAGAAAAATTCGAAACTCATATTTCACTATAATGAATACAACCAGAAGTTCAGGACCGAAGTGATTACACTCTATCGAATATTTCAATATTTCAGTATATCGAATTTTTTACACAAAAAGATTTATATTGACAAGCATCTTGCTCATTTTATCATATCGAACATTACACTATATTGTCGCTCACTATAACGAGACTTCACTGTTTATATTTACCGTATAAACTCGTGTAAGAGGCGCACCTTTTTTCCCAGAAATCGCAGCCGAAAATGAGGGTACGCCTCTTACACGAATCTGTCCGTTGCAAAATTCCGTCACCCGAGTTTGAAGGCTAATATCTCAGAGATGGCTCAATCGATTTTAAAATGAAGTACATCAAATTAAAGCTTGTTTATTTCTGCGTTTATTGATGGTGTACAAAACATTTTACCGTTTATATTGATTTCAGTGTGTGCTTAAAAACAAATTTTAGCGCACTTTCCTGGGTACCGGACGGATGCATCGCATTTACGGCTTCGTAATAACAACACAGATCAAGATATCGAAATTTTCTTTACAAATATTGTAGCAAAGATCTTTCCTAACAGCTATACGAAGTTTCATATTATTTAATGCATTAGTATTTTAGTTATAGATGCAAATGCACGGATCCGTTATTTTCCGTTCCGCGCATCCCTGAAAACCGCCGTTTAGACCTTCTTCAAGCTCTCGAGTTCATCATCATGACTCCACTTATAAAATATTATAGGAATTCGTTGGTTAATCAATATCGATTAACATTTATTTTGGAAAAAGAGCGCGTTCAACTGCCAGGAGCATGCACGGAAGAGAAAGGGAGAGGCGCGCGCTGTTGCCCAGTCAGAGGGCTATCCGTAAGGCGCGCGAGGGAGTCTACTACAAGCACTACCTGCGGGGGAAAACCAGTTGTCTTTTCTCTGTGCATGAGTCATTTGCACTCGGTAAATAGTGGCATAAAGGGTGACGCGGCGTTCGGGCACGCGGGCGTTCCTCCACGTTGTCTTGTAGAGGAACGCCCGAAAGCCGTTACCAATATGGAGAAACGCCGTGGAAACCTCAGATCCAAGTGAATACTTACCTCCGGGGTCTATATATGCCTATGAAAAAAGCCGCGTAAATAATAAGAGAATATCGCAAGCGGAAGTCTTTGAAAATGGCCGAAAGTTCGCAGTTAGGCCCGCAAAATCTCGCAATAGAAGAAAAAAAAACTCAAAATTTTTTCTTCAACTTCGACGCATAAAAAGAGGGGTGTGCCTCTTACACGGGTGCGCCTCTTACACGCGTTTATACGGTATAATAATAATTTATGTTAAGAGGCTGACAACAAACATACTTAGGTTAAAAATATCTTTAGTTAAATATTTAACAGAAATAGTATTAAATTAACTTTATAATAGTTGAAAAGAAACAATTTTTACCTAAGTTGCTGCATATATTTTACTAATGAATGGAGGACAAATATATTCTTATATTTCCTTGATGACCAAGAGGTACTCGGTTCAGATAAAAACTATGGCGAGCTGTTTTAACAACATTAAAAGTGCTTTGTTCAGAAATGTATGGGGACATTTTTACATAATATGTTTCGCCCTCCTGAGACACTAAACTTTCCTCTAGCCAGCATCAGGCAGTCCCCAGCTAAGTAAGTCCCCATAAGTGTCGACTTATGTAAATCCGTACTTACGAAAATGGGAACTTTACCCGAAAAAGACGAGAATTGCGGAAGTTATGGATTGGGAAGGATGGTTGCCTACGTACAAGGAGCACATGTGTCATAATGTTAGTAAGAGCTGTCCAATCTGAGATGGTTAATACCGGTAAATTGGTCTGGTAAGCAGTCGTAAAGTAGCAGTAAGATACCGTGCTATCGCACACGTGTTCAGTAGTTTAATTTGTAGTTATGTTGGTATACATTGTTATGAGATAAATAACTAAACAAAGTTTGTGATGAAGTCATTTATAATAAAAAATTAATGAGAAACTCAAAATCAGTCTCAACTTGGATCATGGCAATTACACACAACAAAGGCTAACTAGATACATGGACACCAAATAGATACATGAAGGGAACTTCCTATAAAAAAAGAATCCCTAGCAAGCTAAAGTTTAACAAAAACCGATAAATTTCATGTAATAGGTAACCAACAATAAAGAATTCTTGAATTTTGCAGTGAACCGATGGCCTATTTCGGCGAATGAAATTTGGCTGAAAATTATTCCCTATATTTGTCTGAATTGGCCGTAATCTCCTGAGTACGGATTCAGCTAAGGAGTAATTTTCGACTTCCGTAAATTTTAGACTTACGCAGCGAGTGTTAGAACGCATCTATTGCGTAGCTCGGGTACTGTCTGTACTCATTGACAGCAGGGACCGTCATGCATCATTCACACTCTCTAATTCTGATGGAATTAGAAGTAGTGATGGGTCGGTCGTGATTGATCGAATCTCGAGATCAAGTTCCCTTGAAAGATTGATCATTGAACTGGATCTCTCCAATGACCGAGGAGTTCATCTTTACAGATCACAATAGGAATGATTGTATGACATCAAATATTGATCACGAGATGTGAGACCGGCCAAACAATAATGAGATAAAATAAAGAGATGACTCTGAGGTGGCAAAATTTATTGAAAGAAGTGTAATAAAACACTATGCACTAATATCTATCTATAATACCTACATTGCTTAAGTACACAAATCAATCATTATCCTTTCACTGAGGATGTAAACTGCCAAACGTAATATTTAAGGGCATCCTTCATCCATGTAGTCAATAACTTAATTTCAATTCACATTGATTCCAAATTTTGTATAATAGTTGAAACAACAAACTAATTGCAGTCATCAGTCTTATCCGACTCTAGCCAAGATTATGCAACACTTTAAACTCATCTCCTGTCGTAACACATTCATTAGGAGCGTAAGTCTACCTAATACAAATTAGCTTTAAATGTAAAAATATCACCACAAGAACACACATATTACATCACAGCACATATAGTACATATAACATTTGTAATCACTGAATTTCCATAATTACATTGTCACTTAAACACACGATAAACCTTCGTTTCAATATTCTCGACAAATATTATGTCTCTTGCACAAATGAAACTTAGTGATACCAACTGTAATTGAAAATTGAATTGAAGTGCAACAGTCGGACGATTTGCTTTTAATTCTTACAGCCAAATAAAAACGTTGATCGGTTCAAACTACATTCCAAAATACACTTTCCCAGCGTTCTATGCTACTATTTATCATTGGTTTTTATGATAAGTTTTGAATAATTTATGGTCCATAAAATATGTCACTCTTCAATAGTTTTGTAATCATAAGGGATATTTCTAATTATCTTCTTAATTATGCTTAAAATCACAAACCAAGAACACTGTGTATGAACAAAACAAACCTTTGAACGTATTGCACAATTGTGCCTTCAATTGTTATCGAAGAATTATCAACAACTCCACGGAAACTGGCACTAAACGAGGTAGCTGTACACATCGGTCATGATTACAGTATATACTCGCTTTGCTCGTTAGGGGGCTTCGCCCCCAACGTCTGTTTGTGTTAAAAAAAAGTTGACTATGGCACCATGTTGCCAGCGAACTACAAGTGATGGAGAGTAAGGATAAGCATAAAATTGTAGGCCTCGTTTAGATCTAAAAAAAACACCCAGCAGATTTGAGACCCAACTGCTAGTTTAGAAGCCAAAGTGGAAAAACCAAAAAATCCAAATTTGGCACCATGTTTCCAGCGAACTATAAATGTTAGAGGGAGCGTGGTGGCCTAGTGGGTAGAGCGCTTGGCTACTGATCGAAGGGTCCCGGGTTCAAATCCAGGTGAAGCCTTTGGACGCCCCCAAACAAAAAAATCCTCTGAGTGCAAGGTGGCCCAGGGAAAGGAACTGGCCCCCCTACCCTGAATGTGTGAAATTCACATGCCTGTGGCTTAGTCCGGAGTGAGCTCTACCCTTGACCATCCAAACCAACCTTCGGGTTGAATCACTGAGTGAGTGAGATAAGTGTTAGAAAGAAATGATTGGCGTAAATGTTAGGACTTGATGAGATTTAAAAAAGCTGCCCAACAGATTTGAGATCAGACTCTTAGTTTAGCAGCTACGAGACGTGAGGGAAAGAAACATTAGAAAACATCACTTTGGCACCATGTTGCAATAGAACTACAACGGAATCAGTGTTTTTGCTAATTATCCATAAAGATCATGTCAAGGTGCATTCCCCTGCCGACTTTCAAGGTCATACCAACATTGGTGAGGGAAAGAAACATTAGAGAGTTTCATGAATTTGCCGACTTTGGCACCATGTTCACAGAGAACTACGAGGAATGAAAAAAAACTGATAGCAGAAAATCGTAGGCCTGCATGAGATCTATAAAACACCGCCCAACAGATTCGAGATCCGACTTCTAGTTTAGAAGCTACTGTCGAAAAACATCTAGTTTCACAAACATCCGTATTTGGTGCCATGTTACCAGCCAACTATTGGTAAAGTCCAGGTTTTTGCTAATTATTTGCAAAGGGCATGTCAAGGCGCATGCCCATGTCAAGTTTCAGAAACATTTGACAGTTTTACCAAAATTCGACTTTGGTACCATGCTACCAGAGTACTATAAGAGTAAGATAAAACAAAAAGCATGAAGTTATAGGTCACGATGAGATCTAAATCCCTGGGAAAAATAGATTTCAAATCATAATCCTAGCTTAGAAGCTGTAGTAAAAAAACCACAAAAAAATGGAAACTCTTCACTAAATGTTGTGCCTGGTGAGAAAAGTATGAAGCGTAGAACACCAATGTTGTATGCATGTTTAAGAAAATTCAATTTCCTGCTATGAAAATTTTTATCAGATTTCAAATCCTACCCACCGTTCAAAAGATATGAAGCGAGAACTGAAAGTCTACTTTCCAAAAAGTCCAAAAATCCACCATTTTTATTTTTTTTGGGTCACTTCCTGTTAAAAATTCCATGATTTTGGGGTATTTCCTCTGTTGAATTTTTTCAAGGAAGGTCCGTGAAACATTTCGGGCTCCTAGGTCGTCTGGAAGTGGTCGGGAATTTATATACATGAGTGAGTGAGTCACACATGTGGCTGTATAGTATTAGGAATCACGAATGGCTAGCAAGAGCAGCGTTCGTTACGATTTTGTATTAATCATGACTTTCCTGAGAGATCATTGATCGTAGGCAACTTGAACAGATCACTAGCTGGGACATCAATCAACCCCTTACACTCACGATCGAATCAAAAGTGGGAGTGATAGGCGTGACCGAGATCTCTCAAAAGAGCGACTTTGCCCATCACTAATTAGAAGTCATGTCCCTGGGAGACTACATATCAATGATGGATATAGCGGTCTTGTCCACGAGAGGGTTAATCAGTAATCTTTTAACTGCTAAGCTTCATCCCAGAGAGCGCTCACCGTAGTGCGCCAACTTTTATGTTGGTATTTAAACTCCTGCACTTTAAAACGCATATATGCGTGCATAGCAGTGAAAGGGTTAATATGCATATGTAAATGGACATACTTAGGGACAATACATGTAGCCATGAATTTTGGTAGGCCTTCATGATAGAGGAAGCACTCTAGTGATTCTTGACCATTTCTCTTGTGGGCGAATGCTGTTGATCTCAGGATGTATCTTATTTCTAATTAACATGTATTGTAATATCTACATTGTTCATTGATGAGTGAATTTAATTTCTCTGTATTGTAAATGTTTAATTACTAGCAGTAAATAATTATTTTCTACATTCTTTAAATTTTTTATTCATATAATTCAGCAGTCTAATGAAATGTAGTATCCTCCTATTAATCATGGCCAAAATTGTGACCTTGTACTTTTCAGTTTTTCAAGAACGTTGCTGAGCGTGGGAAGTGGGGTGAAAAACTAATGGAGGCTCATCACCATTATAGGGATGGTCGACCGGATGAGGCTTTCTTGACGTATGCACTCCTTGCTGAATTGGGTTACGAGGTGGCCCAGAGCAATGCTGCCTTTATTCTAGATAGAGGTCAGTTCAACTCTTATTTTATGGGGCAGTGTATTCCAAATAACTGGTCCAATATTTTCCTCTGATTGTTCATCCTATTGCATGACTCATTATTTTGGTAGAAGGAAGGGAGACATAGAAAGAATTTCTTAAGTGAAAGGTAGGTATGCTTAACGAAGTGATTGAATGGTTATGTTAGGGTGGAGATGGGAGTTCAGCAGGTTTTTACATACCACAATTCAGAGACTTAACAAATGAAAATGATATTATCAAGTTATCTCAGTTCTTTGTAAGTATAACAGCTGAAATGTACCATTTTGGTTCTTTGTAGTTTGTGAAAGTGAGTAAAAAAAGTGGACTAAAGATTTACTTATTCATTCCAAATTACTTATTATTAGTCAAGCGTTAGAAGAATGTGGTCCTCTAATTATGGTAGTTAGGTAATTAATGGATGTAACAGTACCTAATCTTTGAAACCATTCCACTTCAAATTAAATTCATGATAGTCATTCTTACCAACATAGTACCATCTCCTTTGCTAGTATAACAGTCCTTATTGATATATTTTTTAATATTTGCAGGTGAAGCCACCCTGTTCAGTGAAGAAGAAACCCTAGTCAGGGCATTAACTTATTGGAGCCGAGCAGCTGCCCAAGGATATTCTGTGGCTCAGGTTAAACTGGGAGACTATCATTACTATGGCTTGGGGACTCTGGCTGATTTTGAGGCAGCTGCCACTCATTATCGTTTAGCCTCACAGCAACAACAGAATGCACAAGCTATGTTTAATCTGGGATACATGCACGAGCAGGGCTTGGGAATGAAGAAGGTCTGGTTTATTTTTCAAATTTTTCTGATTGATCCATTAGTGAGGCTCTCCTCTGAGCCATTTTTATATGATTAAATTGTAAGTAAAGATTAAAAAAGAAAATGCTAGCGTTGATGGATATTTTTCTAAAAATTCCAGGAATGTCTTAAATTTCTGGCATTGAATACTATTCAGTTCTTGGAAGCATCAAGTTGTGTAGGTTTATTTTAAGGACATGTGAAATTGCTCTTTTCCAGGATACTGTAAAACCTTTGTATCACATTGTAACTCACCGATTGATCATCTAGAGATGCACATTCTATGTATCATTTGGTATATGCTTAGAGATAATTGATGATAACTCTGTTGAAATCCATACTAAGAAAAGATGAATTCTATGGTGGAATAGAGCAATGCCATGCATCTTTTAGTCGACATTTGATAGCAAATATTGTATTACTGTAGAGTAAGAGGATTAATGACAAATACACTATGATTATGTGTTTGGGAACTACTACTCCCTAGTGTAGTTCAAAGGGAAAATTGTGGACAAAATTGTAACGTAAACTTCTTTTCTTAGGACATGCACCTCGCCAAGCGCTGCTATGATATGGCTGCTGAGGCCAGCCCTGATGCCAAAGTCCCTGTTGTCCTCGCTCTTCTCAAGCTGTCCTTCTTGGCCAATTTAGAGCAGTTACAAGAGGTAATCTCTCGGGGTGAAACTCATTCCCCAATTAGTACAGTCAATGAAAGCCCCAAAAAGGGGTTGTAGAGGACATGGAAGAGGACAGAGACCAAACTTCAGGGATGTGTTTGGAGTTGATAGGAGGTAAACATACTTAAAGTCCCCGAACCTAGGGGGTTTCCAAGGGGGGAGCGCAGGAGGTTCCTTTTTTTCGTTCATATCATGAAAACGGTGTGTGGTAGCAAAAATATTACTGGATCTAAAATTACAGCTGACAAAATTGACTACAAAATAGTTTCTTATATATTTATTTCTATTCCTCATAGTTATCGAGATATTTGCTAACGAAAATTGTACATTTTTGAAAATCACCTAATTTCCTCACGTTTTTTGACAAATCTTTCCTTCTATTGGCTCAGCAGTTAGTTTTACAACAAAGTCCTCAGGAGCATAGTTGTAGAGAACTACATTAGCTTTAAAATAAGACATAATTGATATTTTATCTTCAACAGGTCAATAGTTAACAGCAATTTGAAATTTCTAGGGAAATTCCAGAATTTCATAAGAAAACCACACATTGCTCTTTCCTGTTTTTCTAGGGTTGTATATTATTAA
Source organism: Pyrrhosoma nymphula (assembly GCA_963573305.1). Taxonomy (NCBI): domain Eukaryota; kingdom Metazoa; phylum Arthropoda; class Insecta; order Odonata; family Coenagrionidae; genus Pyrrhosoma; species Pyrrhosoma nymphula. The sequence goes on from OY754338.1 coordinate 23,285,465, forward strand.
TATAGCTGTATTAATACACATAAATGGCAAGGAAATTTGTGTAATGAACTAAATATACAGTAGGCTTATGTGTACTCTCTTTTTTCACACTATGTGCATACATGTTGTAGTAGTACATGCTGCCGCACAGTGGTCCCGAATCGAAAAAAGTTGGCTGCAAGTCATTTTTTCAACTATCTATGAGGAAGCTCTGTAAGCTTTTTTCGTATCAAAGTTACAGTAATTTAAACCAGTTGAAGATAAAATATTAAATGATGTTCCACAGATTACTATGATCAGTAAAATGACCATCGTGGTAGCCTATATTGTGGGCCATATTCTGATTACTACTATCGAAAAAAGTTGGCTGCAAGTCATTTTTTCAACTATCTATGAGGAAGCTCGGTAAGCTGTTTTCATATCAAAGCTACAGTAATTTGAACCAGTTGAAGATTAAATATTAAATGTTCCACAGATTACTATGATCAGTAAAATGACCATCGTGGTAGCCTGTATTGTGGGCCATATTCTGATGACTACGAAAACAGCTTACCAAGCTTCCTCATAGATAGTTGAAAAAATGACTTTCAGCCAACTTTTTTCGATTTGGGACCACTGTGCGGCAGCATGTACTACTCCTACATGTATGCACATAGTGTGAAAAAAGTGAGTACACATAAGCCTATTGTATATTTAGTTCATTACACATATTTCCTTGCCATTTATGTGTATTAATACAGCATACAGCTATATCAATTATATACAACCCTAGAAAAATGGGAAAGAGCGATGTGTGGTTTTCTTATGAAATTCTGGAATTTCCCTAGAAATTTCAAATTGCTGTAACTGTTGACCTGTTGAAGATAAAATATTAAATTATGTCTTATTTTAAAGCTAATGTAGTTCTATACAACTATGCTCCTGAGGACTTTGTTATAAAACTAACTGCTGAGTCAATAGAAGGAAAGGTTTATCAAAAAACGTGAGAAAATTAGGCGATTTTCAAAAATGTACAATTTTTGCTAGCAAATATCTCGATAACTATGAGGAATAGAAATAAATATATAAGAAACTTTTTTGTAGTAAATTTTGTCAGCTTTAATTTTAGATTTAGTAATATTTTTGCTACCACGCACCGTATTCATGATATGAGCAAAAAACGAAAAAAAGGGACCTTCTGCACCCCACCCCTCCCCCTTCGCACACCCCCTAGGTCCGGGGATTTTAGTATGTTTACCTCCTATCAACTCCAAACACATCCCTGAAGTTTGGTCTCTGTCCTCTACAACCCCTTCATTGATTGAACTAAATACAAATTAGGTATCTGATCTGCTGCTTTAAATCAGATCCCATGCAACACTTGAGTGTAAATAAAAGGGAATAACCTATATTTCATTTTGCTGTTTTACGTTAGCTGCTTTCAATTTTAGGGTACATATGCTATTTAAAAGTTATAACTATATGCTAAAGGTGCAGATTAAGGAATAATGTGGTTATTATTGCTGGCTGACGAGCTATTGCTGTTTGTTTCTCTCGTAGCATATTTTATCTGCAGTGATTGTGTTGATTTCCCAATGTCTAAAAAATTAAGACGTGGTATCTCTATTAATTTCACATTTAATTATATTTTTAATCAAATTAAATTGAAATGTCAAAGGCATTTTTACTCTTAAGCAAGTGTTACTTTTAGTGAGATTTTATGGAAAAATTTGTTTGATGAAGTATGATTCTGTTGACGTAAATTTTCTGCTCTCCTGCCTGCACTTAGAAAAGAAAATATTAAGGAATTTTTCATTTTTCAAGTTTTATGGCGTGGAGAGCACTTGTTGAATTTTTTAATCAGGAAGAATGTGTGCTGTTAGCCATCCCTGTGATTGACTTGTTTTTTATGGTTACAGCTGTTGGTTAAGAAAATAATTTTCAAAGTGCAAGAATAAGTGACTCTGTTGTGAGGGAAGTTCATGCCATGGATTGGCCTTCATGAGTTTGCTGTGTCAGAAATGATGTGCTAACTCACTCTCCTCCCTTGATAAAATGAACCCTTAAGGCAGTCCTTATTTTTAAACAACATGCATTAATGATTACTCTTGAAATCACTTATAATTTTGGCTCCCTGATAAGTTCATCTTTGTATTTTGTTTTCTTCATCTAGAGCAACTGGTTGGATTGGATCAAGATGTTTGACTTGGATCAGACCTTTGGCCCCAACTGGGACCTTTTCCTAATCACGGGGCTCGTTGGTTTGATGGGACTCGTGGTGTACTTCCGTTTCCCTCCTCATCAGAGGCCCCGTCCTGATCCAGGACTGCAGAGGCGCCAGCATCCCCCTCCTGCAGCCGCAGCCCCAACAAGGCCACCGCCACCCCCCACAATGCAGAACGATCACCACACAACCACCACGCAGGCCGAGCACCCTCCTCCCCCTCCAGAGAGCAATTGTCAGGAGGGGGAAGGAGGGCCTGTGAGTGAAGAGCAGGGGTCTCAGCTGATGGAGAGCCCGCCTCCAGCAGCAGTGCAGCCGACAGCAGACCCTGAGCGGGGAGGGGATGCAGTGGTGGCAGAGGGAACTCGGCCAGAGGTGACGGAGGGAGGCGGCAGTGGGAATGCAGTTGGTGGGGGCCAGCGCCCTAATGACAGTGGTGCAAATATCTCTCAAGATGGTACAGCATGAATAAATGTGATATGTGGCGAGAGGGAGATAAGTGTGTCTGTTCTTCGTTGGAGTAGGCGGATGGGTGTTTGTGTGTGAAAGGAGCTCTTGGGAAAGGCGCCAGCAACAGCCGTTAAGGGTGAGTGGTGGGTGCCATGCATCGTATTTTTGATCCAGTCGTGTGGACTCCTGTATCTCTCCCAACAACTCCATTCTAAACTTCTGATTGTGGTGGTACTATTAGAGTCACTTGTGTACACATGGGGGTGTTATGCTACGTACTTGAATTTTCTCTACCTCTACCCTTGCCTCTGCTGATGTGATGTACCAAGATTTAGTCTCCTTTTCTTTCTGAACATGTCTTTGGTCGCATTTCTATCCTGTAAATTTTTTACCTTCATACACCTAATAAGCTTTTAAATTTCTTTCTCTTGCTTCTTTAACCTTTCTTTCCTTTAAATTTTTCAAAGCCCACCTTGAAGAAAAGACATAGCCTTGTTGACTTTTGGAAATTTCTAGTTGGTGTAAAAGACTGACTTCACTCTATTAAAAGAGGGCTCGCTACTGCCAAGCTGATTTTTTTATATCCTCTACACGACCTGGTTTTCAGCCTAGTGGAATAATAGTGCTATGTGGCACACTGGAACACACAAGGACTAACAGAGAAACCCCATCATGTGCTGTCACCATTTTTACTTCAATTCCTCATCCCACCAATCACCACGCTCTACATGCGGCTGCTTGCGCCATTTGTTGTTTGTTGCTGGCAACACGTCAATCCTGCTGGCGTGGTGCCTCAAGCATAGAATTGTTTGCTGAGTTTGCTTTGAGCATAATGAGTGTTGCAGTTACAATTTTGCCAGAGCATTGTATCGAAGATGGGCGTGTGTTTTTAGGGATCCTAATATTCAGACTTCCATTTGCCAGTGTTGTGATGTTTTACTTCCTGTTTTTGGTTTTCAGAATCGACCTGATAAAAATGTGAAGTGGACAAGCTGCTTTTGAGTTATCGAAGTAGTGTTTGTACTTGCTCCTTTAATCTTGGGAGCTTGTCTACATTGTGCTGTGTGTTGAAAAGATGGGAAATTAATTGCACCCACAGTGATTGTTGCACCAATATGTATGTATATTTTGTTTTGCCATTCCCTTCACCACATGAATGAACTGGAACCAAAGGGAATGGGTGGGTGAAAATGTACACAGTGAGGAGTGTAAATAAAAGATTATTATATTGTAAATAAGGATCAGTTTATCATTCATGCTGCTAAATCACACCAAAAACCATATAAATACCAAAACAAAAAGAAAGAATGTTGCTCCTTTTTGGATCTTTTATCACACGTTCAATGCTGAATGACATTCTGGAATGACATGTGGGTGTTATCGAGTGACAGCGAATGATCCTGAATGTCAGTGGTTTAATCATTATTAATGGTGGCCTAGTGGGCTCCCATCAATGGGAAGGATTTTGTTGTTTCTTCTGAGTCATAGCTTGATCTTGGCTGTTTCCAAGAGTGTGATTAATTTTAAAATGCACTGCCTAGTTATGTTATGGTAATATTTTTAACTTTAATGGTTTAAATAGCTTTATTAGAAATATTTGTTGTTTGAATCATTTTTCTGTGGTATTTGTTGGTTGGTAAGTAGACCCAGTACCTACCGAATGACTGCAAACAACGGCGATGGATGGACACGCAGAATAGCAACACTGACTAAGAAACTGCCGATCAATGAGTCTATGGTTCTCTGGAAGTAATGCCTCATCTCAGAATTTTTATGAAAGGAAAAACTCACAACTAAAAAATTAAGTTGTACATACGTACTGAACCTTCCAGTTTCTGTCCACAGGTTCTTTATGTATGCTGGTGCTTCTGGCCATGATGTAGGTGGCTCAGGCCATGTTCATTTCTAAATGTTGTCCATAAATTAATGAATGGAAAACTTGAAGTCGGCCATTCATTGTTTATGGATAAATTTTTAATAGTACCATGCCACCTTAGCCTACCATCTTCTTGAGCACCAGACCTTCTTCACTGGGTTACTCAAAACCAACAGGTAAGGTTATCCTCCCTGTGTGATTCCAAAAAAAAATTTGAGAAAAGATGATGTGCTGTGGGTTGCCAATTAAGGTCTCTCTGTCATGAAGTGGAAGGACAATCAAAATGTACTGAAGATCAGCTCAAAATTGAGATTTAAATGACTGATGTTCCCTGGCGGAGAAAAGGTGGAAAAATTTCCAAACCAGAAAGCCATTGTTAAATACGATGAATCTATAGGAGGTATTGATCATTTTTTAAGCAAACAATGTCTTGTTCTTGATTGATAGAAAGATCCTGAAGTGGTACAAAAAATTATGCATCCATGTCTTTCACTTCAGTCTCTTACCTATCGGTAAAAAGTTAATTTTATCATCATAACATCCCTCCTTTTGACTAGCGCTTCTCTATTACAAAAGCCTTGATACAACTGGCTCATTAAGATTCCATTCAACCTCCTGCTCCCCAATCTTACTCTCCAGAAATTTAGGCTTGTCGAGGCATTTAACCAAGCACTATGGCATAGACGACAAAACATGCAAAAGGACCTATTTGGGCTCGACCCCGACTACATACTGAACTAAAGCACCTTAGTATGGCTTCAAAGATTCTGCACACCTATTTGTACAAAATACAGTAAAGTACAAAATTTGAGCATACCAATAATCTACAACCTCCAAATAATCTTCAATCTAGGGCCCACTTTCAGGCCCTAGGGGTCCAGGAGCCTTTCTTATACAGCCTATTTTTTGGCCATTATCAAAATTTCTTCCAGGAATGGTCAAAGCCTCATAATAAATTCGCCAATTTTAACTTCTGTTTCTCGTTCACTACGGAGATTCATCATGCTTTTTATACATATATTTTGAATGCCATTTTGCATTTTGCAAGCCTCATCTGCATGCATTCTTTCCTCGCTCTCTTTTGCAATGATTTTGCATTTACATATTCTTTTTCTCATTCATCGCATTCATCACATGCCTTCTTTCGTTCTACCTCAGATTTGCCGTGGTGGCCTCCTTTGGTGCCGTGCTCAGAGGAGTGCCGTGATATATTCTGGAAGTGTATTTCGTGTCCGACCTCCATGTTCAAAATTTCCAACATGGCGGCCAATATTAATTTTCTAAAACAAGAAGTTATTAAGTTCAAAGGTGAACAGGAAACTACCGCAATACAACAGAAACATGTTACTTTTGTTGATTCTCTTAAAGATGCACCTGGACCTGCTCAGGGTAACAAACTGCATGTTTCGTCCCAAGGCTTCTCGTCTGATACGGCGTCTAAGTACGAACGTCCAGTTACCCGCCAAGCAAAACTAAACAGCTTGAGGAGTGGTTTGCAGAAAGTACCAGTCAAAAGTAGCTCTACAAGTAAAAATAAGGCCATTGCTTCCCCGAATACGAGAGTACAAGAGACCGCTATCTCAAATGTGGACAATGTTGAAGAAGGCGATACTCGTGTCAGCCACAAAAGCCGGCGTCGGCCTCCAACGATGGGCACCTCCGTGAAGGAACAAATTGAAGATTTAGTTATTTATATGAGCAAAATGAAAAGTAATTGTAATTGTACTAGTAATCCTACAGATTAATTTTTCAGAGTAATTTGTAATTGTAATTAGTTACAAATTTCCCAGTGTATTGGTAATTGAGCCCGATTACATTTCTTCAGTACTTTTCCCATCACCGAGTACAGGGCAATAACTGATATCATTTGGGGTAAAATTAGACATTGGTATTATCTGAAAAAGAGCTGTAGACATATTTTTCCGAGTGACTTTTATTCAAAAATGGATGGATATGGATTGATACACAGTTGATAGAAAATTAGAATGGTCCCTTGCGTGGTTATATTACATGATAGCATCATGCAGCTATCAGAACATAACTTACAATCAGAGTTCTTTTATTCACCCAAAGAATGATGTAAGCATACTAGATTTTCACCCTACTGTACAACATAGTTATGCAAACGCAAAAAGCATGCACATACCAAAAGCATCTTTGACTTTGCCAGTGGCATAGTGACCACCCAGATTAGAATAATTTTGCACATGATAAATTTGTGTAATGCAGGGACTACCATATAAGGCAGTCCATAATGCTATTTACTCTTCCTGATGAGCTTAACTAGATTGTGGCACAGGGTTTTATATATCATGAAAACTAGCAACTTAACAACAGTGACTAACATGGGAAACAACTATGGTAATTTGCACTATGTATTAGGACATGTGGGTGGGAAGGTTAGATAATGGGAGGAAGGGTAGAGGAAACCTGGCGAAAGCTTTAGCCTGATCCTAACAAAAGGCACCAGAGCGTACAAAGTTTAACAAACCATACGACGGACAGATTATTTCATTTGAAGAGCTCTCCACATAACACCCAAATATGGATAAAGATTCTACGAAAATCTTCTCCCTTGCCAGGATTCGTAACCCAGGGAATGAGAAACCAGTAATTTTGCCGCCACACCAAACCGATCCCCACTGACATGTTGAAGAAAAGTTCAAAAGTTAGTTTGACATAATTCATTGTGTACACTGGATATATGTATATGCTTGGTATAAAAATACTGTTTGTTTGACACCAAATTCCAAAAAAGGGTGATTCTATGTCGCCAAATTATGGCTGCAAGATCAGTATTGGAAATCTATATTTTACATGAGCATATCTACTCGCCTTAAGAGTTAAATTTGGTTATTTAAAAAAATTTCACTCGTCAAAAAATCTCTTCTCATTCTCTTGTGGCACCCATTTTCCCAATACAGTGTACATGAATTTTTGAGGTTTCAAGATATTTAACCATAGGTATCCTTAATTCCTACCTCAAGAATTTATTTTGAGAGGAAAAATGCTGATACCATATAAATATGGATATTATTGTACACAAAACAGAAAACACTCCCAATTTTTATTTTTTCCATTTACAGACTTTTATCGCTGGTGTTAAAATTTGAGTCAATATTTATTTCCTTACAAAATTGTCTTTGGTTGTTTTTTCTAAGTACATACCTAGCAAGGAGAGGAATGAACAAAAAAGTTTTAGATCTGTTTTCTTAGCCTTTTTATAAAAAAAAACTTCACATTAAAAAATAGCCATTTTTGGATTTGCATTTCCTCCATTGGGGGATCTATTAAAAATAATTGGCCAAGAGAATACATACAGTAAAACATCGATTTTATGTAACTCTCGATTTTGCATAGCAACATTTAGAACTGGCCAGGAAGCAATAACAAACTCTTGATTTTACATAGTTCCTCGATTTTACGTAAACAAGCTACTATATGGACTGCTTTTTTCCTGCAACCTATGCAGAAAATATGGCATTCCTGGCCTTACTGGAGGATCCATTCAAGGGCATGTCCTTTTTTTTGTGATATTCATGAGTTGGTGACACCCAGGTCAAATAGTTCATAGATAGTTATTTCTGGTTCTGGGAGATATTTTAACTCCAATGATTTTAAAACAGTTGATTTACTAGATTTCAAGCTAACCTACCACAGTAAAATCATAGATCCAGAGTTTGGCAGCCTAGCTAAAAATATTTGAGGGATTAGGCCATCAGCGAAGCACGGAAGTAGAAAATATATCTTACCAACAGGGGGGTTGCGTTTGAACCGTATGAGAATATTCCGATCAAGTAACTCATTTAAAAAATATTCTCCTTGGTTACATTACACTTTTCACTGACTTTTTTAATAAGCCCAGCAAGAACTATTTATAGTCAAACTGTGTAGGGTGCATCACAAAATATCATAGTTTACCCTGATAAAAAAAAAACACAAACACAAGTTTATGGAGCCATGCCCATCATAGGAAGCTGAAAATGCAGGTTAATACAGGCGCAAAGACTCTTGCCCGCTGAGCCCCATTCTTCCACACCAAAGTTTACCCAGACATAAGCCTAGGCATACCCAGGTCACGACCCTTGCGTTTCGGTTACCCAAAACTTAACTTTAACTTTCCCCACCCATAAAAACAAATCAAGTTCACCCACCTCCTATAATCACATACGTAATGATGAAGCCGAAGATAAAACCTCAGCTCTAGACTTCACTCACAGTCTTTCTGACTTCAGTAGCAAATGCAATAATCTGCTTATTCAATACAATCTAAGTTATTGCGTAATCAGCTGCTTTTCTGTCCATTTGCACTGCCCGACCTAATGTATTCAATATTTCTTCGGTTCATCATTGCATCATACAACATGGCATGCATGCATCTAATGCTGATGGCAGTGATAGACTAAATCCCTTTGCTTTAACAAAATTCAGAAATCCAAGATATAGGTATAATTCATTCAAACTAAATAAAATTATTAAACATTTGCTTATGATTTTGCTTCCATTTCCAACAAATTAAGATTTCCCTTGATTTACACTTTTTTACCTTCGTCCCCCACAAAAGTGTACACGAGGTGTTTCACTGTATGTGCATATGAGATTTGGTATTCAAGTTTCCCTTAGGTTGATTTTTAAGATGTAAAAACCATAAATCACGTTATGAATTAATTGTTGATCTTATTGGAAGAACTTATTGTGTGGAAACACACAGAGGAAAACTTTCATAATCACTGAGATTTTTTAAATTTTATTCCTGAATAGTCAATTACTGTTTTTATTTATGAACACGTGCCACTTAATATGTAATTATTTTGGAGTCTTTATAATTTGTCTGCTTTAAATTTAAAAAACCAAGAGTTCAAAGTTTGCTAATGCTGAAATCTCCCGCATCCAATGACATCATGCTAATCTGAACAAACATTAGCTTTTCTATACAGGCAGTCCCCGAATATGTATTGGTATAGCTAAACTTGGTGGCACTCATCAGTGGAGGATTAGAGGACACTGACCGGAAACCAAGCTTTGATGAGCGAACAAAATTATCGAAGGACTGACTCCTGCAGGGTTCTTTGGAAAAAGACTCAGCCAATTCATCCCACATCTCATGTATGCTTTCCTCTCCTTTGCGCAATACTCTTCACAAGTGAGTGCCACCAAGTTTTGCTACACTTATAATATAAGCCTTGACTTACGTACATCTGTACAACCTTACCCAAAAAGATGAGCATTGTGGAAGTTATAAAATACGAAGAATGGTTGTCAATGTTCGTGGAGGGCATGTGAAGGAAGTGTCGGCATCTTAGCTAAAACAGATGACCACGTAGTCGGCCTTATTTGGGACCTTTGTACGGCTCCAAAAAAGAAGTTCCAGAAAGCTAAAATTGTGGTCAGTGGTATCATATGGAGAAGAGACGTAAGTGTGAGGAGAGTCATAAATAGTAACGAAGAGATTGATTGGGTGAGTTTTACACAGGGTCTATTATCTGTTGACCCAAACTGCTGGCTGAATGCAAGAGACTTGGGAAGAGATGAACTGCATTAAATAGAAAGGATTCGCATAATTTTGGAAATTTGCTAAAATATGTAGTAAATTCAGTGTTGTCGGGAAACTAATCAAGAAAACCAGCGATGGACTTGGTAGGGATGGGGTATCAAATCCTTAAGAGTGTCATAGCGAAGTAAAAACCTGTCCTAGTGTCACGGTTGGAGTAAAGTGTGTGAGGAGGGGAAGAGAGGACGAAATCAAAAGCGGGACCACCAGTGAGATAACAGTGCCACACAGCAGGGAAGATGAGAGGCAGATGATTTGTACAAACAATAAAGGTATGGTTTTCGGAGTTCTTCTGGTTAATTGCCAAAATTAATTACATATTAACAAAATTCATTTTATGACAAAAAACAAGAAACTTTAATTCTTTTACTTGATTCTCTTTGAAGAGCGCTGGAATCCCTTTCCTCAGTGTTCCAAACGAGTCAGTGGAGTGTGAAGCGAGCAAGTCGGCTAGATCTGGAGACGTAAAAAAGTTATCCGTCGTCAGGCAATATCGTTGGCCAAATAATGGCTTCATTAGAGTCATGATCACTTTTGAGGACATGGGTAAATGGGAAAAGTCTTTATCCAACACAGTCCCTTTTCCTGTGTAAATTGTTGTTGACCACATGTGTCAAGTTCTCAATTCACAAAGAACAAATATTTGCCAAATGAAGCTCTTTTCATAGGCATGAACTGCCGCCTAGGCCTGGGCGATATATCGTAAAATATCGCGATATTTTAATATATTGCAAATCCGATTTTGAGTTTTTAAAATTGACGATATATCGTTGCTCGATAAATATCGTCTTATCGTGTCCCGATATTTTATCGGGGCACGATAAGATATCGGGGCACGATAAATATCGTGATCACGATAAATATCGCGATAAAATATCATGATATCGCCTCCCGATAAAATATCACGATATCGCACCTCGATAAAATATCACGATAAGTATAACGATAAAAGATCGTGATATTGCTCTCCTTGCTGAGTTTGTTTCTGTATATTTAGATCAGTGGACAATATATACACTAATGTACAAACAGTTGTTTTCAGTTCCTTCCAAAATTTGAACAAGACGTCACCTATAAACTATCGGACCACTGAAATTGAAGGGGAGAGTGAGAGAGAACTGCTGAGAATTTGAATTAGCAGATAGCAGAATAGTAAGTTTTCATACGTGCTTGCTCCAGCTTAAGCGAAGGCCAACCCAACGGCTGTCTTTTTCCGACACGATTAACCGGCACAATATCACAATAATTCATCAGGCGCTGTTTACGCGATATTTGAATGAGCGCAATATCACCATCTTTTATTGTGATATTTATCGTGATAATACGTCATGATATTTTATCGGGACGCGATATCATGATATTTTATCGCGCGATATTTATCGTGATATTTATCGCGATATTTATCGTGATCGCGATGTTTATCGTGATGTTTATCGCAATATTTATTGTGCCCCGATATCTTATCGTGCCCCGATAAAATATCGGGGCACGATAAGACGATATTTATCGTCACGATATGAGTTATCGATATCGCCACCTTTCGATATGCTAAAATTATCGTATCCCGATATTGAATTATCAATATCGCCCAGGCCTACTGCCGCCACCCCAATCTTCCCTTGTACAAGAGCAAGCTCTTATCGATGGTAACGTCCATCTCTGGTTTATGGAGTGCCTGGAACTTTTCCTCCAGCTTCTGGCAAGTCGGCCATATTTTATTTAGCTTGGCGTTGGGGTGTGTGTGGGGATCAAAATCGTTATTATAGGCAAAATGTAAATATTGCCTTATTTATTAATTATTATTGCCTTATTGTAAATATTGCCTAAAAACTACAGACCAATCACTTTAGTATAGTCTTTCTCAAAAATAATTGAAAAAATATTTGTTAAGAGGCTAATTCAGTTCCTAATCACTCAAAAATTGCTCTATGAAAATCAATGTGCTTATATAAAAGGTAGATCAGTTCAGCTAGCAATATTCAATTTTTTAAATTATGTCTATGATTCTTTAGATCGATCGGAAAGTACAATAGGAATATTTTATGATTTTACCAAAGCTTTCGATCTACTTGAACATTCAATATTATTAAAGAAGCTGTTGGATCTTGGAGTGATAGGCACTCCCCTGAACTTCATCAAATCTTACCTTTTAAATAGGAAATTGTGTGTGGAATTGAAGTATATTGATGATGATGGGTTTAGTAGAGCACACATGTCGGATATGAAAATCTGGAACTGAGGTGTACCACAGGGCTCCTTACTGGGACCCATTCTGTTCCTTGTCGCAATCAATGATCTACCTTGTCACTTGAAAGAGGGTTTTGTCACTCTGTTTGCAGATGACACAAGTCACACACTTTCAAACAAAACCCTAGAAGGGCTAATTAACCTGAGTCGTGAAGCCGTTCAATCTATGGCTGAATGGACCTACAGTAATGGATTCCTAATCAATGAGACCAAATCAAATTTTCTACTATTTCATTCAGCATATACTAAACACGACCAGTTACCTCTCCTCTATATTAACAACTCCACTATCAGACATCCTGACTACATCTCTTTCTTAGGCTTAAAATTAAATGAAACTCTTGATTGGAGGGATCATATTAACTTTATCTCGCACAAATTGTCTCGTGGTATATACATTCTCAGATCCTTGAGAAACACTGTCTCATTTAATACATTAAAAATGGTGTATTTTAGTTATATATATACTCATTTGTGCAACAATGTTATCTTCTGGGGTCATTCCACCCTCTCTAAATGGATTTTTGCCTTACAAAAAAGTGCTCTGAGAGTTATTTTCAATTTAAAACCTAGAGTTAGTTGCAAGCCTGTCTTTGCTGAAAATGGCTTTCTGACTCTTCCATGTATTTATGTATTGTATTGTGCCTTATTTGTAAAAACACATTCTGAATGTTTTGTAAAGAATGATAATGTGCATTCCTATGGAACAAGAAGAAATTATGAAATGCATATATTTCCCAATAATAGTGCTCAGCATAAGAAAAGTCCCACATACAGGCTCTCAACAGTCTACAATAATCTTCCTATCAAAATAAAGAAAATTGATAATGTTATAAAATTTAAGAAAGAATTATGTACATTTCTGGTAAAGAAGAGATATTATTCCTTGACTGAGTTTGAAGCACATGTAAAATATGTTTAAATTACATGTATTTATGACGTGTTCTATGATTTGTAGAAATCCCACAGAACAAATAAAAAATTATTATTATAATTATTATTATTTTTACGAATCATCGGGAAGACATTGTGTGTCCAAAAAAGGGATAGGAGAGTATAGGTATATACAAGGGCAAAATACACGAAATTCTGAGCATGTCACAGCTCACCACTGATGTACGCTAGCACTGCTCGACCCCGCTTTTTCACGCAAAGTGTTACTGGCACAGTGATTAGTTTCTCAAGTTACAAAGTAGAAACTTAAGAAACTAATCACGAAAATATTTTAGGGAACCTCATTCCGGAACCAGGTCGAAGTTCATCGGAAGAATTAACTTCAAAAAGGTGCCGGAGGAGGATTCCTTGAAAGCATTTCCTCCCACTCCGCTTCCCGCGAATGTTCCGCTGCGCCTCCTGATTCAGAGCTTGTTTCTCCGGAGAGAGTCGACTAGGAGCCAGGAACTTCAATGTCCATAACCTCGGAATCACTGCTGGTCAACACTGATTCCTCTCCGGAATCCATTGCTGATAGTCAAATGTTACTGAGCGAAAAAAAAAGAATTTGCCGTGGAATTCACTCCTACTACACTGCTTGTATTAGAATGAAAATGTTCGAACTAAAAATGGAATGTTTGCATTGGTGGAATTTCAGCAAAAAAGTGCATGCACTCTGAACATCAAGGATGCGTATGCTCTGAAACTCAACGAAAAACTGTCACCATCGTCCTTCTGACAAAGCACTCGTGGAAACAATCACGATATGCAAAGGACCTTGCCCCTAGTGTGAAAAGCCCATCCCATGCTCATCATAAAATTTTTCTTTTCCGTTCCTACCATTTCTTGGAAAATAAACACACGTGTGCGTACCGCAACAGCATGGATTTTCCAACTAATGGTAAATTGATGTCGGGAAAAGCCCATTAGTAAAGGTTTGGCTGGTGGGAAAGTAGCCTGGGGAGCAAAGGGTGGCAGATTAGCACCACATGAAACCAGGCACCAGGTTGCTTAGCGGGCCATCAGCTCTCGAGCGGGTGTTTTCTGACCTCAGGAAAGCGTCAAACATGACAATAGAAGGCATTACACATGTTTGGGATTTATCTCTATCTCTCCTTTTTTCTCGTACTCATGTGGGCTAGGGTAGCACATACACTTACATAGTTTCTATTGAGAACGTACGACCTTTAGACGTCTATAACATCATATAGCTGTTTTCGTAAATATGTTTCACCACTTCCGCCAGTATTCAAAGTAGAAAAATGAAAGGGGCTGATGAAATAACATTCGCAACATTTCTAAACATTTACGCTTACGCCATTTTATCTAAAGAGAACGGTTCAATAGGCATTTCCAACATATATAAAAATTACCAGAAGAAAAATGAGCGGACGAATAATATAGAATTAGATAATATATGTAGTGACAAATATATATTGTAACAAATATATATATAGTAACATATATTAACGTAGTAACAAATATATATAGTAACAAATAAGGCAAGGAAAGATTCATGTTCTGTTGCTAGAGAAATATTTAATTCTAATTACCGTGGAACTAATCGTAGCAGTGAAAATTAGCGCAACATTGAAATTGCAATTTTTATAATGACCGCTAAACTGTTGAAGAAAAATGTAATTGAATGCTCATGAAGAGGGAATGAGGAAATATAAATGAAAATAACTAATTTAAAAATTATTTACTTATATAGAAAGTTTTTCGTCATGCGAAAATGGAAGTTTTACATCATAAATTTGCAAAAATTATCGATAAATGACAAAAATTGAAGTTGTAAATTTCGTACAAAGATCGCAAAAGAAACTCCATGTATGAAGTTAATAAATGGTTGGTTACCAATGACAATAAAGGTGAATGCAATTCCATAGGAGGATAACTTTTCAGTGAGAAAAAAAATTATGACCCTCGAATTGCTAGAATTATTACAAAAAATGACCATTGTTTTAACATCAGAAATCAACATTTGAAAAGAGCGCTGCTTGTTGATTTGCTGGCTTCCTGGCTGGCTGGCTGGCTTGTGGATTTGATACCTTCAACAGTGCGGGAGGCAGCAGGAACATAAACTACTATAGCTTCAGCCGACTATATGCAGGCGTAAAGAAAAAGATACGGACATCGCGGACTTGCCCGACTATATTCGGGCTTGTCAGATTTTGCACCACCTCGGAGCCCGAATATAAGCGGGCTTGTCAGGGAAGTGGTTAAAATAGTTATACCCACAGTCTTCTTCTTACATGTTTCATCCTCTCGTACTCGATCTATGGATGCCTCTAAGAAGGTTATGGACCCCTAAAGTAAACAAGCAGCCACTGAAAATTGTCCTAGCCCCAAATAGTCGGTCAGCTGTTCCTAGAAAAAGGCTTCAAGTGAAGGTCCTCCTCTCTGCTGCTGTCTCTATTGTAACATGGCTATTCAATCTCCCAAGGGATGCCCTTGACCCGGGACAACGACATAAATATTGCTGGCTTGGCACAATAAGAAGGAAGATCATATAGGAAGCAGATGACAGGCAAGCGACGACAGCGATGCAAACGTAAATTATAATTCATGGGAAAATTACTGACTATTCCTCCATCTGTCGTTTATGTATTATCATAAGGTACTCAATGTACTCACTACTCAATACTATCTCACTCATACTTAGCCTATTTCTATCATAACTCAATGCCTAATATTGTGTCCATAGCTTTAATAAGCTCGCAACTCCACTTTCTACCAACGCCCTTCTCCACGTACCATTGACGTAATTCTGATGTAGAGATGATGCATTAGACCATAAGAAAGATGCCTAATTGCCAACGCCGAGTAGTAAGCAGAGGTATAATGAGAGTTCAATAATTTGTAGTCCACGCCCTTTTCCCATTGCTTGAAAATGTGAATAATTTTAAAGTCGCTGAGATATAGATTAGGCTATGGGGCAAGGTGGTACCTCTTGCATTTTCTTGCAAGCAAATATGATGTGTTGATAATTTACCTATATCTTATGTAAAGTTAAAATACTGGTTAAATAATAATTTAAATCATTTAATTCCAGCATATTCCATATCTTTACTCTATTGAGTACCACCGAATGCATTGGTGTTGATGTATTTGAACTAATCCCTCATCCTGTACTATGCTGGTTAACTCTACGACAGAATTCAAATGATGAATAGTCCTGTGGAATGGATTACGTCATTAAGTGGGGATCCAATAAATTTGGATGTGTAGGCGCTTTTGGAAGTATTTGACCCAAGCCATAACAGTAAAGGGATAAAGATTACTCCTGTATCATAATTCAAGGAAAATCTTAGGTCCATTAAAAAAATTAAGAAAGAGGTAATACCTAGTTATTTACAGATATAAATGCCTACAGAGTTTTTCCATCCTTAAAAGCAACCAAATGTACAAATACATTTGCTTAAATATGCAAATAATGCTATGACTGCAAGGGAAATTAGATTATGGTAATTAATTCGGTAAAATTTAAAATGACAATCAACGATAAAGCATCTATGCCATAAAGAAATGACTGACAGCTGAAATGTTAGTTTGGTCATGTATTTGGCAGGCAGTGTTTTGGGGGACTATTTCAACACTAATGTTTTAAAGCATAACATTTTACATAACATAAGTGTGCCAACAATTGTAACAAGAGTTATGTTTTTCATTAATCCCAAGTAATATTACTGCATAAAACAGGGTTTACTAGGAAATCTATTAGATCTCATACTTTTTTCCTTCACACATTAGTCTCATGCCAAAAAATGTTTGAACGAAAAAACATTGACTTCAAGTTCAATTTCAATAATGAAGCGAACTAAAAGGAAAAAAATTAATTTAACAAGTTAAATAAATAAGTTTCCATTATTCCTGGAATAGTATGGTTTCAACATCTTTTCTCTGTCAAACTTAATTGTTAAGGTATCAATCAATTAATTAATTCTCAAAAATCATGAACACATTGGAAAAATAACTGTCATAAGAAAATGAGGATGGATAAAATATAAAAAATGGTCAAATACAATGGTTAACACAAATAGGTTAGCCCATGCAAAAAATGGTCGTGCAACCATATTATTTTTTGATATGTAATTTCTTTTGGAATGATCCAGAAGCAATTACCAAAGTTGCTGATTTAAAATAAATAATATCACACAGAATCTCAAAATACTCCACCATTATATTTAATTTTAAGACCTCTATTAATGTAAAAAAGACAATATGTATATCAAATTATAAGGGGCAATGAATAAAGGATGATAAATAACGGCAAAACATAATGGGGTGTTCAATACCATACTTCCCTGCCCATAAGATTCTCTTCGTATTAATCTATTTTTTCACACATTCGATTTTGCATTGCCATCAGAGGTGTCCATCTCTCTACTTACACTGTAGACTGTGATCAGCAAAGAGCTAAAAGTGCACTCTCCATCACTCATATGTCTCTCTGGGATTAAACAACAAAGAACTTCAATACAATAGCTACTTTTGGAGGTTAACAATCCCATTTTCTTCCCATAATTTGTTAAAATTGACAGATGAAGACCATTATAATTTTCATTTAAAATCCAACCAGTAAAATCGAAGAGCATCTAATTAGCATCAAATGGTGCATGTGCGGTGCATCTTATGGGCCGGTAAATATGGTAAATAGAAGTTTCTTCACATTTCAAGCAAGATCTGTATCATCACAAAAAAATTAATGGCTATTTTAGTGTCATAGGAACTTAAAAGGTCAATTTGTACAAGAAATAATGTTCCATCATATATACATACAACTTCCTATTCTAGCAGCAATAAAGGGCAGCAATAATAACATCAGATAATCATGTCTTTCGTGGGAGATGAACATGAGGCACACGTCCAATAATTCAAAAGCTACCACGGCTGTGAAAAAATTCACACTTTTCATCATGGAGAAAGGTGGATACATAAATATAGCCACCATACAAATTAAAACTGCCTAAGTGTGCATAGTAAAAGTTGAACTAAAATATAAATTTCCACATTAACACTTGCAATCAAGTTCAAATTACTGCATCAAATTGATTGACTAGGCACTTTTGCTAATTTTGACAAATGTTATATTTCACAGACATTCTGATGAAAAAATGACGCTCACACTTCCTGAGAACATAAAGCACTAGATGAGTATGGCATTTATTGTCCTTAGCCATGACAGGAGATTCGCTCATGAAAAAATAAGGAGGAACTTTCATTCTTACCATGGTGCACAATTTATGGACTTAAGTGTCACTCACTAAATGTTTACCTTGAGGTACAAACTATGAGGAGCAAACAAAGTATCACTTTCTTAAGAACATCATCTTGATTTGCCTTCACTGTAAGCAACACTGTTCTGAAAATTTAAGAATAAAATTCATATGATCACATCTTTATTTTCAAATCTAATAGAAAAATATAACAACAGCAAAAGTTGCAGTAATAACAAGACATTGACCAGCATTGGAATAGGTGAAAATACATCAAAATACAATTTACAACCAATTTTCCAATGACTACGGTGAAATAACAACCTAGACTATTAATGTCTTCCATAACTATAAATAATATGGATGTGTTTAAGAGACAATGTTTCCATGCATATATTTGTTTAACACAAACTTGCTTTTAAGTTTCTTGAAACAATATATGTATACATGTATTCACAAAAATAACTTAATAATTTCAAAGATACACAAACTTGCTTTTAAGTTTCTTGAAACAATATATGTATACATGTATTCACAAAAATAACTTAATAATTTCAAAGATGGCCTTTGGCAGTGACATGAACAATGTATGACAATGTGTTCAGAGTTGATGACTCAAGCAAATTGATTTCTTAACACATTGTGGGCTATTTCAGAGTCCAATTAAACATTTCATGGCTAAGAGTGAACACACATCATGGCATACAACTTGCTAACATTTTGAGAAGCTAAATTATGAATAATTGTCTTCGAGATTGAAAGATCAAAAAGCACCTCAATGATTTTTAACATATGCTAAGCACAAGAGCGTTGCACAGGTAAAAGTGGCTTTAATTTTGCGATGGAACAAAATAACATGCAAAAATAAACACAAAAAACTACTAAGACATGCAAGATAATTAACTGTTTCACAAAATAATTAACTACAGAGTCTTTAGTGAATTCACAATCTACTCCCATTCCAAATAAAAGACAACAGAACCCATAAGTTTAGAATTCAGTGCCAATGACAAATTGGCGATGATCATAGTTTAGGATGACTAGCCTATGTGATGCCCCCAATTGCTAAGCTTTGGAATCATCAGCAAGTAACACTTAACTACACTTTACAAAATTAATGTGAATAAACCTGACAGTGGCAGGCTTCACTTTGTAGAAGTTCATTACGTTAGTACTCATGATTGATGAAAATACTTAGTACTTTTCTACAAAACTTTTTATTGAATGATGCTTTTCACCAATTTATGGCATCGTCAGGTACAGAAAGTTTAGAAAAAAAACGAGTCACAAATAAAAAAAGTTTAGAAAGAAACGAGACTTACAATGAAAAATTTTGTGAATCTTCAATTTTTAAACAATGACTCATCATACCTTCATTTTTCTTTAATTGTCACTTCAGATATACCTTACATACTCGAGCATAAGTCGAGAAATTTCTTCCTTTTTTCATTCAATTAAAATCTACCTTCGACTTATATGTACTCAAGTCACTAAACAAGGTGACTTTTTTTGGGGTCAATATTTCTGCTAAGTGGCTGCATAAAACCATATCTATCTCTACTACTGATAAACCACAGAGAATATTTGCAGAAAAATCATTATATGTATTTACATTCTAAGCTTCTTAGTAGGTCCTATCTCTGACATAATTATGTACTTGGTACTTCCACTTTGCAATATTTATACATTCCATAAGGCCAAATGTATTGATTGAAAAGAAAAAACTTTGTTCGTTCCACATAAATAATTTTAATGCCAACCTAGGTTTCGTCGCTGAGCGACATCATCAGGTAGTTTGCAGAACATTTTTCCACAATACATAAATAGGTACACTGGGGGGAAGGGAGTGGAAAGGTTTGGAAGAGGAGGGAGAGGGTTGGTCTGGGGGAGGGTAGGGCTGGGGGAGGGTTGGGGGAGGTTGGATGAGTAAGAAAAGGGAGAGAAGTTAAGGAAGAAGAGCGTTGTGGGGGAGGCTGTAGGTTACTGTTGTTTGAGAGGGTTAGGCTGGGGAAGGGGAGGAAGTTTGATGAGTAAGGAAAGGGAGGAGAGAAAAAAAGGAAGAAGGGCGCTGTGGGGTGGAGCTGTAGGCTTCTGTTGTCAGGAGGGGGTGGAGGAAAGGGTGGTTGTGCGACCGTAAGTCACGATGGTGTGGCAAGGTGGGTGGAAGGGGGAGGTTTTGGAGGGTGGACGGGGACTTTAGGTAGAGGAAGGTTAAGCAGAGGGGAATGGGATTGAAAAAGAACATCATTGATAATAATATATTAGTCACGTTTTACATATTTCAGAATTTCCACTTGTTCAAGTGCGTCCAACTTGGCACCCTTCTTTTCCACATGGTGGATTTCCAGTTTAAAACTGCTGTGGTGGTTGTGTTCTAATCAGTGCTTGGCAAAAAGAGAAGAATGGTTATTGTTTCTAAAGCATGCCTCATGCTCTTTTACTCTTATTTTGAAACTTCTCCCAGTCTGTCCGACGTAAATATTGTTGCACACATCACACGTCAGTTTATACACTCCACTCGCATTTAAAGGGTCTACCTTGTCTTTAGTAAAACTAATTAAGTCTTTTAAATTTCTTTGGTTGTAAAAGGCCGGTTTTAACTTATCTTTGGGCAGCAACTTACTTCGGAAGAAATATTTCCCAAGAATGGAATTCTATGCCACTTGATGGATTGGTCTCTTGTGAGGAGAGTGGGAAAAATACTTTTCATAGCTAACTTTACACGTTTTCTGTTGTAAAGGGTATCAATTATTTTGGGAGAATACCCGTTGTTGGTGGCTATTTGTTTTATTATGTTGAGTTCTTTAGAATGGTTGGCCTCTGACATAGGGATGTTTATCAATTTGTGCAAAAGAGAATGGAATGCAGCAAGTTTTTGAGAAAAATGATGCCTGGATGTGGAGTGAATTACTTGATCCATGTAGGAATGCTTCCTAAAAATTGAGAAGTCCAGTTTTTGGTTGATTTTTGAGATCAATAAATCCAAAAAGTTTAGTGTACCGTTGAGTTCTGTTTCCTTCGTGAATTTCAAGCACTTGTCAACACTATTGAGCATATGAGTGAACATCTCTAGTGAACATCCTCCATGTGAAAAAGAAGGGTGCCAAGTTGGACGCACTTGAACAAGTGGAAATTCTGAAATATGTAAAACGTGACGAATATATTATTGTCAATGATGATCCCATTCCCCTCTGCTTAAACTTCCTCTACCTAAAGTCCCCGTCCACCTTCCAAAACCTCCCCCTTCCACCCACCTTGCCACACCATCGTGACTTACAGTCGCACAACCACCCTCTTTCCCCCACCCCCTCCTGACAACAGAAGCCTACAGACTCCCCCCCACAGCGCCCTTCTTCCTTATTTTATCTCCTCCTTTTCCTTACTCATCAAACTTCCCCCCCTTCCCCAGCCTGACCCTCTCAAACAACAGTAACCTACAATGCCCTTCTTCCTTAACTTCTCTCTTTCCTTACTCATCCAACCTCCCCCCACCCTCCCCCAGCCCTACCCTCCCCCAGACCAACCCTCTCTCTCCTCTTCCAAACCTTTCCACCCCCATCCCCCCAGTGTACCTATATATTGTGGAAAAATGTTCTGTAAACTACCTGATGATGTCCCTCAGCAACAAAACCTAGGTTGGCATTAAAATTATTTATGTGGAACGAACAAAGTTTTTTATTTTCAATCACGAAGGAGTTCCATAAAGTTACGCCTCAAACCATTAACTTCGCCAAATGTATTGTTCAAATATCGCATAACCAACCCAAAATACAAGGATTTCCTGGTTACCAACAGGCGATGCTGGTGCCGTGAATCTCCAAAAATATGCTGATTGATGCATTTTTTTACATACCATTAGTGAAAATAAATTTGAGCAAAATTACATGGAATATACTCAATATTGAACTCGATAATGAGATGAAACGAAACTTCTCATTCTCAATTCTGGCATCGCTCAGCTTGTATGCTCCCCAATACACCACACACACTGATGGCCAGTGAAGTCAGTTAAGACTCACCACTAGCTTCATGGATGCCATTTCATACCTTTCCGTTCAAGTCCTTGAGTATTTGTAAATATCCTTCTCCTCCAGAAAATATATAATCTGATGGTGGATCTTTATTGAAGTCAAACTGGCAGCTTATCTGAGTCTGTGATGCTAAAAAATTCCAATTAATCACTAATATATTCTCTTTCCCATCTAATTTAGCTTTCTTTATCCTATTGGGTAGATATTAGGATATCTTTTCGTACACAAAATCACTCTCCGGAGTTAATACTTCATTTCATGGCAATATTTTATACTACAAGTATACACCTCTCGTCAACAACCAATCGCTTTTCCTCCAGCGCTACCAACTGTTGAGCTGTCAACAATACGAGTGCAATAGCCTTGGCACATGGTGCGGAAGATGATGATGCCCTCAATTAAGATGAAGACATAACTGCTTCATCACGAATGCTGACCATTGTGCCCTGGATGCCGTAGACCTCTATAAGGCCGATTTTGTTGCAGTTAAAGACTCTCGGTATATTTATTGAAAGTTTATCTTCCTTTTTACAATGCTTGTCACTCTTAGCTTCAATATTCATCCATGCCCCTTCAATGGTTCACTTTTTTAATTGCAAAACGAGGAGATCAAGCAATTTTATTTTCACTTCCATTTATACTCAAGTCAGTGATTTTAGTCGATATTTTCCACCTGAAAATAAGACTTCAACTTACGCTCAAAGAAATAAGGTAATCTTTTGTGTAAAATATTTGATCACATGTTTACATAGAATCATGTGATCACATGATTGTGTTTGATGCTTCAGCTCCAGCCAGCAACAAGGGATATAAAATACAGTGGCTCTTTAGTAATATTTTAACAATGCCATAATTGATACCTTCAGTTTTCTTTAACTGTCACTAAAGAGATCATCTTATGCATAAGTTCTAGTTGAAATCTCATGTACACATAGTTGAGTTTGATGTCTAGCTGAAGCCAGAAAAACTAATAAAACAACCTTTAATTCCTTGCTTCCAGACAAAAAAAAACACTTCTGACAATAAAGCCACAATGGAGACATAGAAACAGATATGAACAAGGAATTGAAGAAAACTCATTTCCTATCATATGATGTTGATTTGTAAACACTAATGTTGTCACAACAGCATAGTGTGAAAAAAGTGCTCAATGACCTTTGGCCAAGATCATTTTTCCTGCATAATATCATTCACAGGCACAAACCATTTAAATAATACCCTGCTAACCACTTTCAAAATGATGCACTTAAAAAGCTTTGGATCATAGCAGGAATAACATGCATTCTTTGAAGTTTAATGTCATTGAAACATATTCCAACACAACCACATAGTAGCATTTATTGAGATGATGAATTATGATTTATGGAACAGCTTCTTACCTTTACTTTCTGCTGTGTTGCCATCCATGTGCAAGAGAGAGATAAATGCTTTGGCATTCTCAGCCCTTTCCAGCCACAACTTTATCTGTGAGATGAATACGTAAAACATAAGGAATAAAAGGATAAACCAGCATTGTAAATCACCATTTTACAATTAATAATATAATACATAATTTATGTTCATAAGCTGCAAAATAACTATAAGAGTTTTAATGTACACTGTCAAGCATTGCGTGATACCTGCTTTGATTTCCTCAAGTTAACAGTTTTTACATTTGCGCTAAACTTTTTAAATGTTACTATGTACCTTCTTAATATGAAGTTGAAAGTTAAAATGACTGAACGTGGATAGGAGTGGACCACAATTCAACCTTAAATAGCTCTTTGCCAAGCAGTTTGAACTTGAGTGGCAGTCACCAGCTAGGGTACACACAAATGTGTGAAATTAACATTGAAGAAAATAATTCACCTGGACTGTGATTCAAACCCAGATCTCTAAAATTTGAAACAAGTGATTTAACCAATTACGCTACCTGGATGTCCACTTCCACGGTGTATTTCTTTTAGTCTTTAAAGGAACAAGATGTTATGAGGGACTGTGCATGTAATGCCAACATGTGTGTGATCATGCACATGGAACCACAGTCCATGAGGCTATAAGGTCAATTTGAAATGCAATGGGGGTTCACCTGGGATGTTTTGCCTGTTGTGAATAGCGTTAGTTATCATATAGCCAAGGATAATTGTCTATATGGTTGGTTTACATTCTTGCTGTTTGATTTTTAAATGGTGACAGAACTGAGTGCATAATTCATGTTTTTTGTTATGATTGCTGTGGAGGAAGTGTCACTGAATAAATCAGCAGCTCTCGCTATTTAGAGCTTCTACTGTATAAACGAACAGAAGCCGCAGGAAACTTTTATCCCGTAATTCAACAAATTTTTCACAGACTACACTGGTTAAGTGACTATTCAAGGCCACCATTTTGTCACAGTTGGGACATAATCAAAGCATATTCTTAATCACTCATTAAAAGTCATCATATAAGATACATTGCTTGATTTTAAATACAATGAAGCGAAACAAAATATATTACTACATCAATCAACAGTTATCAACTCTCCATTTTACACACTTAGATTTACATACTACCATTTTTTCAGTACCTCCAACAACATAAAATCAAGGTTTTACCATATAGAGACCTCATAGCCAGAGAGGTTTGCAGATGGCAGATGTTTTTGCGTGCATTACGTATGTCACAAGGGAAGGGACCAGGACAAGAGTTTGTTTATAAGGCCTTCCTGGTCCAGAGGTGTGTCAGGAGAAACATTTTAGGAGGAAATTTTTAATTATTAATATGGCAGTAATCTGCCAATTATGAATGATTGGTGAAGGGTCCAAATATTTTTCTTTCCCTTTGAAGAAAAAGGAAAACTACCTTATCAGGTGGAAAGAGGCTCACACTGAAAACATTCAAAAGTAAGTGTTGATATTAAAAAGAAAAATATGAATATGCCATCGGCATGTAACAGTTTAGAAACCAAAACGTAAATAAGTTGTTGGGGCATTGTTGTAAGTAAGTAACTGAAATAAAGATGCACGTGGGTGCACTGAAGAACTATAGTGGTCGCAGAGTTTCTGTGCACTGGAGAGTTTCTCTTAGCCCAGCTGCCCACAGTAGAAGGGCAGCGATTGGCTGCTGGCGTCCTATCCCGTAAGGCGGTTCTTAGCTCAGTGCGCGCCGCGTACGAATGCTCAAAGCAGCGATCCCAAAGAATCGGCTAAAACGAATGGAATGCCTCGCCGACGCGACGACCTTTAGCATAGAAATACTCTGGACAAAAAACTACAATAGATATGGAGTCAAAACTTTCAGTGATTGCATTATTCATCGCTACAAGTTTAGAAACTAATGTCCATCGGCGCATGTCGCCTTGGTTCTACGATAAATTAACAAAACGTAAAACCTCTTCACCAACATTTTACAAAATAAAAATACGAAAATTCCACTTCATTGTCAGAACAACTAATATTTTTCTCACTAGAAAAATAATAAGAATTTATCGTACCCTATTTAATTCAGGAGAGAAAGCCTGTCACTCGAAACATAGTTACGATGGGAAATAAAAATTATTCTAATTTAATTTTATGTATACAAAACCCGCAACATACCTCTAAGTTTTTGGTGATACTTGTCTTAGTGAGTTTATCCTGCGCTCTTGACCTGGAACCCAAGACCTCGCAGATCCGATCCTTGAATTACTTCAATCTTCATCACTTGAGGATTCAATATCAAGAGGAATAATTACTTGGGGCACTTTGTTGCACACACATTCTTTTAGATAGTCTTCTTCCTGGATTTTCTCTGCATGCTCAACACACTTTTTCCAGTCCTCCTTCGTTACAGATGCAAGAGCTTCGTGCGTTAAACGCTCCACATCAACCATTTTGAAGGTAGAGCTCCTCTCCGCAACGAACCGCTTCACTTGTGCCCATATTAATTCAATGGGATTCTATTTGCAGTGGTAAGGAGGCAGGCGGACGACCAAATGGCCCATTGAAAGGGCTAAATCATCCAACTCGTATGAGGTAGTGATCTTATTTCTCACCACGAATTCTTTCACTGTTTTAAGCAGTTCTTTTACAGTCCTATTATCACTGAAAGGTTCATTACGATACCGCAACCAGGATTGAATTTCCACCTTCCGGCTGGATGTGTTGGGTATTTTTTCTGCAATTTTTGAATGGTAGCTTGCGTTATCCATGACAATAATGGACGGCCGGTCTAACCTCCTCATAAGTTCCTCGAACCACCAAGTAAAACAATCTGCATTCTTGTCTTTATGATGGTCAGACAAAGGATCTCTGCTACCGGATTTAAAAACTAGAGCCATATCACCAATAAATCCGAGCTCACTGGATCCTGCGTTAGTCACAATCAATCGCCCGCCCTTCCCTGTCGGTACACGCATGCCACCTTCTCTCTCGGAGTTCACCCAGATGTGACGCTGGCAGTAATTTTGGTTTACCCACGTTTCATCTAAATACACAGTTTGTTGGTATGTAGGATTTATGCGGTGCGAGTGCATGATTTCGAGGAATTTCCTCCTGCATTCCCTTATATCAGAGCGTTCCATCAACAGTTTTCTACCATCATTACCCAGCACATACTTAAATCCCAGGCTGCTGAATATTTTCCTGAATGAAGAATATGACCCAGGGTATCCAGTTGCTTCTTGGAAAGCAATTCTCACTCTCTCCACTGTTGGGTAAATACCCTTGTGGTACATATCCAAAAATATTCGATGCACTAAAGTCTCATCGAATCCGTCGATTCTACTTTTATTGGGAGTTGGCCCTCTCTTCTTCCTTTCTTTTTCCTTCCCAATGTTGTTCAGTGCGGAATAAACATAGCGAGTGGACACGCTACAAGCCATGGCTGTTTTTTTGACGGCTTCACCGTTTTCATAGCGAGAACACCCAGCGTTGACGGCCGCGAAGTTACTCCGATGCACTTTAACACGGTTGGTGATATTGGGGTCATTTTCACTTCCACACAAATCCGTCGAAGTTGATCCATTTGGAAATAAATTGACCCCAAGGGACTGATAATGTACGCTACTCGACACTTCATCCAAACACAGTCTTTCACGGTCTACGATGGAATTGTCACTCAAAGTATCCGAGAGAGTTTACCTCGCCATTTCGTTGCAAAAATAAAGGTAAACGCTAATAACGCGTGCCCTTAACTCTGTAGAAAACTCCTTAGGCATGGTAACACGATTCTTGAAGTCCACAAGGGAATAAAACTGCACCACTGGAGACGAGATTCGCTTGAAAGGCTTCGTTGAAATGACACCAGCAATGGTTTCAGCGAGTTCTCCAAGGACCCAGAAAGCTCATTAACAAATTTCGTAGAACCCCCAACATTTATGGAATAACCCTCAAGTGTACCTTGACCCCTCAAATGTACTGGTTTCCAAAACTTTGGAATGCCCGGATTATCTCCTTTTTCCAGCGCCCCTGCTGAGCGCCCCGCACATTCATACCTTTCCTTTCACTGTCATACGTGGATTTCCCAGGGTGTTCGTTCTCACGGTTCCAAGGGATCTGTTATCTGCTATCTAATGAGTTTTTCCCAGAATCTCAATTCCTAGAGCTGCATGCGATTAAGGAACGAAAGTGCTAGTTAGAATCAGTTGTTTTAGCTATGAAACGATGGCTCCGAAAAAGCACTATGGTATTTATTTCCGTTCGAACCAAGCCAACCTTTAAACCTAAACATGGTGGAACGTATAAGTAGGTATGAATGATGAAACCAATAAAGCTCTGGAGAATGCTGTTAATGTATGAAAGGTTGCCACATAGAGTAAGCATAAGGAAATTTATTAGAATGAGTCTATTCGCGTATTATAAAATAAATAATTTTTTGGACTGTAGGTATCGGATTTGGAAATGAGTTATTTTTCATTTTATAGCTATGTTTAAACTGTGTATATATCCGAAGGAAGTATTATCCGAAAGCCAATTTAAAAAAAATCTCCGAAAACGGTTTTTTGACTGGCTATGGCAGTTATCTACAATAGGAATTTGGCGTTAGCCTGATGAGAGCCAGGTTTTAGATAAATAAGGTTTCGGATAATAATACCTTCCTCGGAAACTCATTGAAGCCCAATTTGCTGCTCAGTTTAAATTATCCTGTTTCGAGTGACAGGCTTTCTTTCCTGAATTAAATAGGGTACGATAAATTCTTATTATTTTTCTAGTGAGAAAAATATTAGTTGTTCTGACAATGAAGTGGAATTTTCGTATTTTTATTTTGTAAAATGTTGGTGAAGAGGTTTTACGTTTTGTTAATTTATCGTAGAACCAAGGCGACATGCGCCGATGGACATTAGTTTCTAAACTTGTAGCGATGAATAATGCAATCACTGAAAGTTTTGACTCCATATCTATTGTAGTTTTTTGTCCAGAGTATTTCTATGCTAAAGGTCGTCGCGTCGGCGAGGCATTCCATTCGTTTTAGCCGATTCTTTGGGATCGCTGCTTTGAGCATTCGTACGCGGCGCGCACTGAGCTAAGAACCGCCTTACGGGATAGGACGCCAGCAGCCAATCGCTGCCCTTCTACTGTGGGCAGCTGGGCTAAGAGAAACTCTCCAGTGCACAGAAACTCTGCGACCACTATAGTTTCTTACATTTTAAGGAAGAATTCAACAGGTTATGGGCCCAGATCGCAAGTGAATTGCTATAAATTAGTCATTCATCACGAATAATTCCAACGTGAATTAACCGTGAAAGTATATTGTACATTAGGTACAAAATGGCTGCCGGTAGTAGTGACTACAAAATTCAAGTGGATAAACTCGAAGAAACTGAAGACTGGGCTTAGTGGAAATGGCACGTTTCGTAGTTGTTGAGAGTGTACGCACTTGAAGATATTGTCTTCGATACGTGCAAGTGTTTTAAAATTGTGGAAAATGCGACAGCAGAGGAAAAAGTGGCAGGTCATCTGTGGTTGAAAGATGACATGAAGGCGGCAAGTTTGTTAGCTGGTACACTGGGAAAATCCATTGCAGAGCTCGTGTTGACATGCACCCACACAAGTGAAATTTGGGATAAGTTACATGCAAGATTTGAGCAAAGCAGTACGCAACGGCTTAATATGTTGTTCAAAGCCTTTTTTCGTGATCAACGTGACGAAAAAGAGGACATTAGCACACAAGTTGCGAACCTGCAGAACCTTTTTGTGGATTTGAATAACGAACTGCAGAAACACAAAGAAAATGTTTTGCCCGAAAAAATGTAGAACGGTCGAATTTCATCTATGCTAGGAAAAGAATACGACGATTTTAAAGACTTGTGGGACACGATTCCGTTGGGAAATCAAAGTCTGAACTTAATGATTGAGAAACTGTGCACGATTGAATTGCGAGACCAAAGTACGCTGGAAACGTGCGTTTGTTGCACGCAGTGACCCAAAGAAGAAAAACCCACAAAATAGATGTGGTATTTGCAAAAATCAAAGAAAATTAATGAATGTGCAAAACAAAAATTTCCATGCCATAAGTGCAAACAGATCGGTCATTGGGCAGTGGAGTGTCCGATGAAAAGGACCGATGGAAGTACTGCCAACAACCAATCTGAAAAGAATGCTGCATTTATATCACATGCTCTTGGTACCTCATTCAATTACTATGCTCAAGCCGACAGATGGTACTGCGATAGTAGTGCTACCAATCACGTCACTGCGAATAAGCAATATTTTGTATCATATACAAAATTCGCTGTACCTAAAATGGTTTCACTTGGAAAACCAGGTGTAAGCATGCTGGCTCACAGAAAGGGAACAGTTAAAATTCAAGTACATTTGAACAAGACTTGGAAAAATTCGGAATTGAATGACTTTCTGTATGCTCCAGAGGCAAGTGCTTACTTATTCTCTGTACAAGCAGCTGCACAAAAAGGTTTTTGCACGAGACTAGATGCTGAAAGTGTCAAACTTGAAGACAAAGACACAGGGGAAACGATGATGACTGGGAGCGTACGCCATGGTCTATACGTACTTGACATACGCGTTGTAAAACCGGCACAACCTATTCAAGTGAATTTGGTGACATCATCAGATACACTGCAAGTGTATCATGAAAGATTCGGTCATCAGCACAAGAAGCACGTAAAAAGTGTCTTGAAGCAAATGAATATCAACATAGATGGGTGCATAGAAGAATTCTGTGATGGATGTCCCCTGGGAAAAATGCATCGGTTGCCATTAAACAGTCGAGTTAATCGCCCGATGGTCACTGTTGAGCAAATTCACATCAATGTGAATGGACCCATGTCTACGGAATCACTTGGAAGAACCCGCTACTATGTTTGTTTTAAAGATGATTTTAGCAAGTTTCATAGAATTTTCTTCCTGAGGCAGAAAAGTGAAGTCAGTACCGTCTTGGAACAGTTCCTGAATGAAGCCAAGACAAATGGTCATGTTATCAAACAATACAGGTACGATGGAGGAAAAGAATTTGACAACAAGAAAGTTTCTGAACTCCTTTCGAACAGAGGAACAGAGCACTGCATTACTCCACCTTATAAAACAAAGCATAATGGTGTTGCAGAACAAGAGAACCGCACGATTGTGGAATTCGTGCATTCTATACTTAATCCAAGCAAGTTGTCAAAAGAATTGTGGGCGAAAGTAGGTAATACTGTCACTTATATTTTAAATCACACTGGGAAGTCCTACATTGAAAACAAACCTCCTTATGAACTGTGGTATGGACGACCTGTAGGAAGCCTGAATCATCTGAGAATCTTTGGAAAAGAATGTTATGTGCACGTGAACAAGCATTTCCACTCGAAGTTTGACGACAAGGCTGTTCATGGACATCTGGTTGGGTACGTGAACAAAAGGGACAGATTTAGGGTGTGGATTCCATCACAGAAGAAAATTGTTTTAAGCCACGATGTAAAATTCAAGCTTGAGGTTGTTTGCAATTTGCGCACTGACGTTGCTGAGTTTGAAGTAGATCGTTAAGAAACCATGACTCAGATTCAATCCAATCCAACTTCCAACGTGAATAAAAAGCCAGGTGAAGTTAGCTATGACAAGAAGGCAGAAAGTTTAAGTAAACAAGAAAAAGATGTCATGACGCCCAGTTCTGGAGGAAGTGAAGTATCAGGTAAAAGAGAGGAAGTAATTGAAAAAAATGAAGAGAAACGAAGAAGGAAACGTGAAAAGAAGAAACCAGAATGGATGACCAGTGGAGATTATGTGTACATAGCTGGACCTCCTATTATCAAGGACAAGGATCCAAGTTCATATTCTGAAGCATTGCAGTCCAACAATAAAAGTCAGTGGCTGAAGGCAATTCATGAAGAGTTAGAGTCACAAAAAGAGAAAAGTACTTGGGTATTAGTTGAGCGTCCAAAAGGCGTACAAGTTCTGCAAAATCAATGGGTTTTACATCAGAAAATTGCAGATACTGGGAAAGTTCGATTTAAGGGTTGACTGTTGGCCAAAGGATACGTGCAAAAACAAGGAATTGACTATGGGGAAACATTCAGTCCTGTTGCATGTTATGACACCATCAGGACCTTGTTAGCGGTGTCTGCTGTGGAGAAAATGAAGCTCAACCAATTTGACATAAAAACAGCTTTCCTGATTGGTGTGCTCCAAGAGGATGTGTACATGAAACAACCGGAAGGTTTTGAAGATGGCACTGGACGAGTATGCCTACTGAAGAAAAGTCTGTATGGTCTCAAACAGGTTCCGCGTTGTTGGAACAAACGTTTCGTGGAATTCATGAAGAAAGCTGGATTAAAAAATAGTGATGCTGATCCATGTCTCTTCTACCGTAGGAACAATGAGAAACATTTATATGTTACAATCTATGTTGATGATAGTCTAGTTGTGGGCAGCGATAGAGCAGAAATTGAAGAATTCATGGAAAAGTTGCAGCTGGAATTTCATACAACTAGAGGTCTCTTAAAAATTTCTTGGGTATGAAGGTAAAGCAAAATGAAGACGGATCGATAATAGTGAATCAAGAAGACTATACAAGGAAAATTCTGGAGAGATTTGGAATGGCCGAGTCGAATGGAGTTTCTACTGCAATTGGGCGAGAAGAGAGTGAGGTCAAAGAGAATATTACAGCCAAAATTCCTTATCGTGAAGCGGTGGGTTGCCTGCTGTATTTGGCTACATTCACATGTCCGGACATAGCTTTTGCAGTGAACAAAGTAGCTCAGGCCATGGAAGATCCTACAATTCAAGATTGGAATCAAATAAAACATATTTTTAGGTATTTGAAGAATACAATGGATTACGGAATAATTTACAAGAATAAAGAAGTTTTCAAATCTACAGTGATGCCGACTACGCTGGTGACAAGGACACAAGACGTTCAACGACAGGTGTCATCGTAACACTCACTCATGGGGGTGTATCGTGTACCAGTCAGTTGCAAAAGTCAGTGGCAACATCAACCACAGAAGCAGAAATAGTATCAGCAAGTGAAGGAACATAGGAGTTGATCTGGTTGAAAAGATTGCTAGCTGAATTAAGTGGAACTACCAACCGAGAAAAACCTCTTACACTCTACATCAACAATGGGACAGTGAAGTTATCTAAAAATTCAGCATTTCATTGAAAAACAAAGCATTTAGTAGTTCGTCACTTCTACGTCAGGGAAAGATTCTTGAATAGAAAACTTGGATTAGAACACATCAACGGGACTAACCAGCTAGCTGACCTACTAACCAAGCCATTGGAAAGGGTCAGATTCGAGATGCTGTGTGAAAGGATAGGGGTGCAGAAGATTAAATCTGAGAAGATTTTTTTTAATTTTTCTTTTGGAGGAAGTGTTGATATTAAAAAGAAAAATACGAATATGCCATCGGCATGTAACAGTTTAGAAACCAAAACGTAAATACAGTGAAACCCCGTATTTGCTTTATCGGAAATTACGTTTTCCCGCAATTTACACCACTTTTACGAAGTCCCATTCCATTTCCTATGTTTCCAATGTATGCAGAACCCCAAATTCAGACTACATTTTTCAGTTTTCCCGCAATTTGCACCACAACGCGCTCAATCAAAATAAAATTTAACTTTCAAAGTCCATTACTCATGCATATAATCCTTTGTTAAACACTTTTTGACTTTGTCTAGCACATATTTGTGGGAAAATACGAAAGAGAGCAGTAATAGGACCTATTTGAAGAAAGAATTTGAATTTGGCGGGGATAGTTTACAGTGCCACTCGTAGCAGAAATTGGAACTACGTCAACTCGTCAATCTGCCAGGAAATGATTCAAGCTATGAAATGAATACATCATAAGGCTAGGAGCTAACTACGTAATTTATACAATGTAATTAAATCTGCGGAGGAGTATTCATTTTTTACCTAAGTAGAAACTTTGGAGAATGAAAATGGATTCTTATCCAGACATGATGAAAAATGAAAGAACTTGTACTAGTGGACAACAGATCATTTGCACTGCCTCGATTCCCGAGTTATAACTATGATAGGCTACAAATGAATTAAACTTATCGAAACTTGCGTTATCGTACCTTAATTAGACTGACTCATAAAGTTTATTTTTTAGTTGAACAATTGTTTGGACTAGTCGAACATCACGGCTGATCAGATTCTCATGTGTTGTTAAGTCATCCTCAACTAAACTGGGACGTAATTTTATCCTGCTTGGCAATGGAAAAGCGAGGAGGAAAAAGGACTTTTTCAATCAAGGAGACAATTGATATTTTAGATCAAGTCGATTCTCATGGTGGAACTCGCGTCGATCTAGCGAAACTGCTACAATTGCCTATCTCTAAATACTATAATTGTGAGAAATCGCGATGGGATTCTGAAACAAGCCAACCAGTGCGGTATTTGTCTAAAAAGAGAAAATATGTTAAGAACTTTAAGTATGAAGAAATTGAAGGGTTACTTAAAGAGTGGTCTTTGAGTGCTAGGTCTTCAAATATCCCTATATATGGTGTCATCATACGAGAAAAAGCTCTGCACATCGCCACAAGATTGGGAATTGAAAATTTCACAGCATCCAATGGCTGGTTGGATAGATTCAAAAATATTATTTTCTGAAGTTAATATATGTATTATTATTATTTATGGGTAGGGTCCACAGTTACCATGAGTGAAGTGAATTTTTAAGAAGCTGTTTCTGTAACTTTTATTTATATTCATTTGATCTTGATTTTGTGCGATATGTAGTAATCCCTTATTTTATGTATCAATAATGAAGGAGAAAAATAATTTTCACATTTCTATTCATCTAAGGTGTTCAATGTCTTTTTTTCATCGTATATAAATTAATGAGAAGAGCTAGTTCAAAGAATAAATTATGACACTGCTCTTTTTCAGTTTATCAGTCTATTTCTTATTTTTACCCTTACTCCAGTGAAGGAACATGGCTGTAGAAGTGAAAATTCTACTTTTCCCGCAATTTGCACTTTCCCGCAATTTGAACCTTTTTTTTTAGGGTCCCTAGAAAAGTGCAATTTAGGGGTTTTACTGTAAGTTGTAGGGGCATTGTTGTAAGTAAGTAACTGAAATAAAGATGTACGTGGGTGTACTGAAGAACTAGTTTCTTACATTTTAATGAAGAATTCAACCGTAAGATATTGTGTTTGTTCAATGGTGATTTGGAATGATGTATCTCTCAGGTATTTGGATAATGGAAATGATCACAAAAACAGATTTTACATCACATGGTGTTTTCTGGTGTCAAATAAAAACAGAATTTTTAAGGTTTCCCTATTAATGTGTGTACATAACACCTAAATCTGGCTTTTGAGTAAGCATTAGTCAAAGTTTTGGAATTTTGGTATGTTAAAAACTGTGGTCAATTTGCTTGACTGAGTTATTTATAGGATAAGCAATGAACAATTATACGTGGTCTCTTTCTATACATGCCTGCTGATGAAGAAGTTCCCGCCTAGGTCCAGGAGGTTCCTTGCTGAGAATTGGAATCATGATGTTGAGAGCTGATTCAAATTTCTCCAATGCATGGTTGTACTGCCCCTCCAACAGATACTGTTCTCCACATTTCCCAATGTCTAATGCCGTAGCCAGTAAGGGTGTAACAGCAGCCATATGGTCTATTAGGAATTTAGACATGAGTAAAATAAAGCTTCATGATGGAAAATAGAAAAAGATTACATCCACACAAGTTGGTTTATATGAGCTATCACTTCCATTAATATGCAGACACCCACATGTCGCATTTTACTGATTTGGTTGAATGGGGCCGGGTTGGAAAATATTTAGAGGGTTGGCACACAAGGCTAGCTGCGGCCTTTGCTGGAATAGCTTTACGTTGCCAAGAGATGACAAGGACAGACACGGATATGACAGGTCTAGCGAAACTGGAGTCAAACTCCAGGAGCAAAAGACCTAGTGGAAGGAATGCACTCAGGAAGCTCCCATCCACACACTCGTTGGGCTAATTGGAGTCTTTTCTTTCAGGCTCTGTCATGTGGTTTTTGCTTTCTTTAGATTCACATTTGGACTCACTGTTTAAGCAACACTAGGAAGTGACTCCGTAGCCAAGTTGGTTAATTCCTTGGGAAGGAGACGAAGTGCGGCTCTGGTTAGGTTCGATTCAGAAATCGTTCCATTTTTTCATTTTGTAAAAGATGCATTCTTAATATCAACAAAATTTATACAGTTGACACAAGAAAAATATAATGCTGAAATTTTTTATTTACAGCTAAATTTATATAAATGATGACTAACTACATTACCACATTTTTTTCTTAACAGATTTCATTCAACGAGAGAAAATAAGCATTAGGAAATAGCAGTGGTTGCATCTTTGTATCCTTGCAGTGTATTACCATCAAATCTCCTTTGAGATAAATACCTACTCATAGTATCAACAATTCTCTCTACATAACCAAAGACATTCCTAGTTGTGATCATTTTGATAAACCCTGAGTTTAAAAAATTATTGCAATTCAATTTATCTTCAAACTTCTAGTACTTGGTTACATAAACATGTGGGAAGTAAAGTGCTTAAAAGTATGAGCTCTTTCAATCCAATGGGTGTGCACAATTATAAGTGTTGGAGTGTGTGATTTTTATTATCATTGCATTCATATTTTTGTTGTATTGCGTTCATAGTATATTATTGGTTGTTATGTTATGTATGTATCTATGTGTATCTATGTACTTTTGTGTCTCAATATATGTCGATTACAAACGAAAGATGTAGTTGAGAAATTATATTCATTAAGTATTACAATAGGTTATGGGCCCAGAACACCCTAAAACCGTGCGAAGTAAGTGAGAAGTTAAGAAATTTAAGACGACAGATAAGAAATTTAAGACGAAAGATAAGAAATTTAAGACGACAAATAAGAAATTTAAGACGACAAAGAGTAAGATACCGAAGTCTAGATGGCCGCTGAAGAGACGAGGGAATCAAAGGTGCTTTTGAATGCCGATGGTTCTAACTACTACCCGTGGTCAAAGAGACTTGAGGCCAAACTGATTGACAAAAACTGTTGGAATGCTATCGACCCGGGGTTTGGTGACGTGATTCACGACACCGACGATGAAGATGAGGCGATAGGCAATCTCAATTCTGAGCAACTAAGAATCAACCGAAAGGCGCGTGGTATCATATTTGATGCTTTGAACAGCTCCACAATTTATGATGTCGGTGAATTTAAGCTCGCGAAAAAAGCATGGGACACGCTACGCCAAATGTACGGGGAGTTTGGCATTATTCACACAATGCTATTCTTCAAGCAAATGGCGAGGTTAGATAAGACGGCTGGTATGTCCATGCCCAAGTACATATCGACGATGCATGAGCTAATCCAAAAGGTGAGAATGGGAGGAATCCCTATCGACGATCGGTGCTTTGCGGCATTTCTTCTAATGGGGCTACCATTGTCCGAGTATGACTCGTTCGTGAGATCATTTGAAGGAAACATTGGCGAACTTACGTCCAGGAATGTCAAAGGAAGGCTTCTAATGGAAGAAAGGAGGTCAAAGCTGGTGGCGCCGTCCTCAAGCACGGAGGACACAATAGCCCTGAAGGTGACATTCAATCAGAAAAATAGTAGGCAAGACGGTGGTAAGTACAAGCACGACAATCAAGGTGGCAACAGTTCCCAAAGTAAATGGAAAGGAGAACACAGCCTAATTCAGATGAAGTGCTACTCATGCAATGGACTTGGTCACGTGGCAAGGCAGTGTCCTGTGTGGCTTGCTTTCAAGGAGCAACAGACGAAGAAAGACGCCAATGGCAAAGCATCAGTGGCAAGCTGTAATGAGCGAGACGAGAAAGTGGAAGCCGTACTCCTTTGCGCTGAGGGTGATGCCCATGCATATGTAAGCAGAGGATCAGAGGGAAAATGGTTTGTCGATTCTGGAGCTTCTGACCACATGTGCAGCGATATAAATGCATTTAAGGAGCTAGACATATCAAGAAAGGGATCCGTGAAAATTGGTGATGGATTCAAGTTACATGTTGAAGGTGTCGGCACTGTTGAGGTGAAATCAGAGAGGACAATCATCTTGACTGAAGTTATGTATGTGCCTAAGCTCTACTGCAATCTACTATCCGTGTACCGACTAACAGAGAAAGGTGGAAAAATCATTTTTGAAGGAAGAACTGCCATAGCGATGATGGAGGGGAAGACCATATTTCGGGCATTGAAGGTTAAGAAAATGTATGTTATGGAAGTAAACACACCAACGAGGCAAGAAAACGCACTCCCTTCTGTCGCACTGCAAGCAAAGTCCATGGAAACGTGGCACAAGAGGCTCGGTCATGCAAGCAAGGACACGATAAGCAAGATTCATGTGCTGAGTGGAATAAAGAAAGAAGACAGCGACAGATGCGAAGTATGTGTCCAGGGGAAGTTGACAAGGAAGCCTTTCCCTGTGAGCAACTCAAGAGCGAGCAGGCCTCTCGAGTTGGTTCACACTGACTTGATGGGAAAGTTTGACCCACCATCATGCGGAGGAGCACAGTACGTCATTGTGTTCACAGATGACTACTCAAGACATGTGTCGGTGATAACCATGAAGACCAAGGACGAGGTATTGGCGAAGCTGTGCAAGTACAAGACAAAGATGGAGGCCCTATCTGGCGAAAGGCTAGCAAAAATCAGGTCCGATTTTGGGGCAGAGTATGTAAATGCGGAGCTCGAACAATATCTGGACCAGCATGGCATTATCCATGAGAAGAGCGTGCCATATTGCAAACAGCAAAATGGAAGAGGGGAAAGGCAGAACCGAACCGTGTGTGAGATGGCAAGGTGCATGCTAGCTGGATCCGGAGCTGAGAAGAGAATGTGGGCAGAGGCAATGTCCACAGCTGCTTACAACAGGAACAGAACTCCCAGCAGAGCCATAGGATTCCAGATCCCCCTAGAGCTTATAACCAAGTTACCTCTGACACTAGAAGATTATGAGCGCATAAGGCCGTTTGGATGTAGAGTTCAAGCCATGAGGGAAGTACGTGGGAAACTTGACAACAAGGCTATAGAGTGTGTCATGATTGGCTATGAAGAAAACACTAAGGATGGGTATCGCTTATTCAACCTTGAAACAAGCAAGGTCATTATAAGGAGGGATGCTGTTTTTCATGAAAGACAATTTCCATGGAAGGCGACCCAAGAAAGTGCTGTCAAGAAAATCAATCATTGCCCTGAATTGCTTGGCACCGACTCTGAAGAAAGTGAAGAGGAGAGTATATCACATGATGACTTAAGAAACCAAGAGGACCCTGTGATTCATCGCATCCCTGAGCTACCTGATGACCAGCATGAATTAGAAGTAGAGGAAGTGGCACCCCAAGTGCCAAGGCGGTCACAAAGAAGACCAAAACCGAAGAAATGTGCATGTGAAGATGATAACTGCAGTGATAAGTCATGCTTAATTTGTTCAACGTTTGCAGCAGCATCAGCCTCCAAATGCAATGAGGAAGAACCTTTGAGTTTGAAGGAAGCCAAGGCTAGTCTGAGCAAGTCAAAATGGAAAGCAGCCATGGATGAAGAACTAGCAAGACTCAAGGAGCTTAACACATGGGAGGTTGTACCCAGACCTCAGGGGAAGACTGTTATCGGATCCACCAGGAAATTTAAAATCAAGACCGACTCAAGTGGAAACCCAAAAAAATACAAGGCTAGACTAGTGGCTCAAGGGTTCGCACAGAGATATGGCATCGATTACCATGAGACATACTCACCCGTAGTGAAGAGAAAAACCATAAGGTTGATGTTAGCTTTGGGTACTGAGAAGGGTTGGAGGTGTGAACATGTTGATGTCGTATCAGCATACATCAACAGCGACATAAAGGAAGAAATATACATTGAACAACCAGAAGAGTTTGATGTGGACAAGCCACGTTCCATGGTGTGCAAACTAATGAAATGTTTGTACGGTCTCAAACAATCTGGGACGGAATGGTACAAGAAGATCAGAGGAATTCTCATTGCTATGGGATTCAAATCATCACATGCAGATCCATGTTTATTCATTGACCATGAAAGCAAGGTTTACGTGGGATTATATGTGGATGACCTGGCAATTTGGGTGGAGAAAGAGGATGATCTTAAAAAGTTTAAAGAAAATCTCAACAACAATGTAGAGATAAGAGAGCTTGGAGAGATCTCAGACTTCCTATCACTACGTATACTGAGATTTGGTGACCATTGCATGAGTATTGACCAATGTGCTTACATTGAAAAGATCCTGTATGAGTTTGGACTGACTGACTCAAAAGGGACTGCTTGTCCATTAAGCGAAAACTTGTTTAATGACAAAGGAGACGAAGATTGTGATGCTGACCAAGACAAATACAGGAGGGCCATTGGTATGCTGCTGTACGTGGCAAATGGCACCAGACCGGATCTAAGTTTTGCTGTGAGCTACCTAAGCCAGTTCCTGTCAGCACCTAAGAAAAGACATGAGGCCGCGGTCAAGCACCTGATGAGATACCTCAAGCATACTCGAGATTACTGTCTTGTCTACAGAAAATCAGGAAGTCAAATTGTTTTGTACTCTGATGCTGATTTTGCCAACAACAAAGCTGATAGAAAGTCCTTCAGTGGTTTGGTGGTACTGCTAGCTGGTGGTCCTATTGAGTGGAGGTGCAAAAAGCAAACAGTTGTTGCTACATCTACCAAGCATGCAGAGTATGTGGCAATGGCTGTCGCTGCCCAAGAGTGCCTGTGGCTGAAGAATGCTCTACATGATGTCGGGGCCGGTGAGAAGTGTTCCCAGCCCTGTATATTTGCTGACAACATCGGTGCCCTATCCCTGGCTGAAAAGGATGAGGTCGATGAGAAGTCCAAGGCAATAGACATAAAGTACCACTTCATCAAGGACTGCGTCAAGAGAGGACTGATGAAGGTGCAGTATGTCATGTCCCGCGACAACCTAGCTGACCTACTTACCAAGTCCCTGTCCGGCAGGAAGACTCAAGAATTATCAGTAAGGATCGGGTTAACTGTTCCCTAAGTAAGACGATGATTTTTGTTTCAAAAGTTTTCATGGTACGACATAATTTTTTGCTTCTGTTAATTTAATTTTTGTTAATGGGGACCATGAACATTAGTGTTGATAATGTATTTAATTCAATAAAATCAAGGGGAAGTTTTGGAGTGTGTGATTTGATTCAATAAAAATCAAGGGGAAGTGTTGGAGTGTGTGATTTTTATTATCATTGCATTCATATTTTTGTTGTATTGCGTTCATAGTATATTATTGGTTGTTATGTTATGTATGTATCTATGTGTATCTATGTACTTTTGTGTCTCAATATATGTCGATTACAAACGAAAGATGTAGTTGAGAAATTATATTCATTAAGTATTACAATAATAAGGACCTGGTGGAAATAAATAGGTAAATAAGCTCTTTTACCCTAAATTATCCGACAATATTTAATACTTATACATATGCATGACCGAAATCGTCGTCACCCACATCTTAAACCTATTAATCAGGCTTAGGTGTAATTTTGGTGTGATATATTTGTTATGGTGTAGAAAGGGTGCTTAAAAAGTAAAATCATAAAAACTTCTTTCAATTTTTTAACATTTTGTGGTATCACCATGACTCTACAACTTGCTGCATATGATGAGGCATTGATGCGACAACATTATTGCATATTTGAGGCCGCTGCCGAAAGGAGTAGACATGCACCTCTATCGCCTCCACCGTTGTCATGCCCCTCAGTTGCCATTCCGTTATCTTAATGATCCACAAGTTCTCAATGGGGTTTAGGTTAGCAGAATGTGCCGGGCAAGGTACATATAAACACTATCTCCTTGCTTTTCTGAAAAAAACTATCAAAGATAGCGGTTACCATTGATAAAAGTGACCTCTCCTTCTGAAAAAAAACCTCTCTGGCATACAGCTTCAAGCTGTTTTCTAAAATTCCCAGCACCCAAAAAGTGGGTGGACGTAAGTTTCCTCAGTGCATTCCTTCCGCTAGGTCTTTTGCTCCTGAAGTTTATTTGACTCCAGTTTCGCTAGCCCTGTCGCATCTGGGTCTGTCCTCATTGGCTCTCCGCAACGTAAAGCTATTCCAGCTAAGTCCGCAGCTAGCCTTGTGTGCCATCCCTCAAAATATTTTCCAAACCAGCCCCATTCAACCAAATAAATAAAATGGGGCATGTGGGAGTCTAGATATTATTGGAAGTGATGGTACAAATAGGAAATTTCAGGGCAAAAGTTGCAAATTAATGTATGAATACAAAAATACAAACATTAAAAAATAGTACATACATAGTTATTATGGTTCAAATCCAAATCTCTTTTTTTTATACAATCTCAAATACCAAATCTTGAATCTAAATCCTGTTTGCACCAAATTATTAATACCATTTCCTCTTCTTTACCAACACATATATAAAACAAATCCAAATCCGTATTTACCATTTCTTGTTTACCAAAGTTTATGAACCCATAAGTAGCATTAGTTTTTCCTTAAACCCATCAAATCTAATTAACTTGCTTCACAATAGAAATGAAACTAAGCAGCAATTTAAGACACAATTAAATTTATTAATTCTAAAATTAAGAATTCCAAAGAATGCTAAGTGAACACAAGTAACTTATTCATTTTTGCTTATGAAATGGAGCATTCTTTATAGTTCAGGATCACACCCTAGTAAAAAAGACCAGGTTTGTGGCTTCTTCTACAGGAACTGCTCACTTAAAAATGTGTAGCTGAAAACATATTTGTTCGATGGAAATGTAACTTATACACTTTAAAGTTTTCCCAATACCTTTATCACACTAACCTAGCTTAGATGATGCAGATGAGGATGCAATAACATCATCCATAACTGCTCTTGCTGGCTTACTGCTACTTGTTGGGTCTGATCCATTGAGCAGCAGCTTCATATCCTCTGCTCTGTTGATGTACTCATCAACTCGTGCTTTCAAAGCCATCCTCTTCTGAGAATCAACTTCAGCTAACAGGAGAAGTTTAATAAATTTTATCACTCATAAAATATTAGAAAAATTATGCGGAGGCTGCTTGATGAGAATTGTCACTCCCACATTTTAGCAGTGATCAATCCATTTCTTAGGTTGTTTTGTAGTATGTGGAAGAGTATATTTCACCTTAAATTTTTTTTCTATGACAATTTCCAAAATAATACTCCATGGGATATTGCCTAAGCTATAATGGGCATTTAATAAAAGTAAAAACATCAATTCATTTTCCCTTTAACTAATTAGACCCTAAAAGTTGAGTAATTTTGATATCAGTTTTTGAGGACGAACTGCAGGCAAGTTTTCATAAAAATTTTGAAACCAAGTTATGCAAGTGGATAATCCCCTTGTTAGTACAGCAAACTCTCTTTATATTGAAATTGATGGGACCAGTGGTGTAGCTACTACGGGGCAGCCGAAGCAATTCCCCAGGGCCCCAAAGAAAATATTATAAATTTTAAGAAAAAAGCATGTTTACATACAATATTGCTAAAAGGGTATTTTAGTACATACTAAAAATTTCAGATTCCAGGAGGGGGAAGAGAGGGCCCCAATTCTTCTATCCGCCCTGGGGCCAGGGGGCCCCCGAGAGTCTAGCTACACCACTGGATGGGAACCAAAATTTTTCCATTTCAATAAAATGAATTTCACTATGAAGGATATGTACTAAGCACTGGTACCACTTTTCATATCATCTGTAACCTAGCCGAAAAAAAGATTGATAAAATAGAAAAAATTTTATAAAATGTTCAAATTGAGACTCGATATATAAACAATGAAATAAAAACAAAAACGAAAATTTGTGCCAAATTTGTATGTAATCACATAAAACTAACCATTTATTTAACAACTGATTAGCAAACTCTGCCATTTTGAAAAGCCTTGAAAAATTCAAAGCTCATATTTCAAAACACCATATCCAAAAAAAAAGTGATTTCACAAACTCGAACTTCAAAACCTATATCAAAATTTTCACAAGTAAAAGCCAATATTGACAAGCGTGACCACCTTGCTCATTTTACTCCATCGAAATTTCGCTAGGTATATTGTGTTTCACTACAAAGAGACTTCACTGTATTTTGTAAATTTCAGATACTTAAAAACTCTCAGATGTCATGATTAGCAATAAAAGAAAATTTGAAAAATTAAGACTTTCAATCCATTCCTACTTATTTATGAATCGTATTGACAAAGTACATAATTTTAACATATGTATTTCAATATTGCCAAGAGTTATACACTTCGGTTTTTGTGATTAGAAG
This sequence comes from Pyrrhosoma nymphula, assembly GCA_963573305.1. Classification (NCBI taxonomy): domain Eukaryota; kingdom Metazoa; phylum Arthropoda; class Insecta; order Odonata; family Coenagrionidae; genus Pyrrhosoma; species Pyrrhosoma nymphula. The sequence continues at coordinate 23,329,589 of OY754338.1, forward strand.
GGACCCTTGGGATTGTATAAAAACTATCAGCTTAGGTTACCTCAAGAGATAGAGAAATGCCTAATTTTTACTCCTCTAGAAGAAATACCATTCTCATCAAGTTTAGCATTATGGCAACAAGGAGGCCGCAATCATTACATTTTATTTCTAATTGTCGCTTAATTGAAGAATAAGTTAGTTTATTCACAATGTACTGTTAATTAACACACAAATTCAAAGTTCACAATGAAATAGACTGTTCTCAACAACTGTTAAGTAAGTTATCATAATATCATTGAATTTGGAGCAAATCAACCCCTCATTTGAGACTTTTTTCTTTTCACAGATTTGTATGTTAACATGTATCCTTTTTCTCACATACTTCTCCTAAAAGGAATTTTGAGAAGGAATCAATTAACTGCTGGTGCATATACTGTTGGCATTAATTCCTATTGAAACTTTTATTTTATCATGAATTTTAGGGTGTTATTTTGTAATGATGTCATGTAATGGGTGACAAGAATGATTCTCTTATGTATGTTATGTACAGTCCTGTTCATTAAAAACTTACCACCTCGGAGCCCTGTTCATAAAAAACTTACCACCTCGGAGCCGAAAAAGTTCTAAGTCCGAACTTGAGGGAAATATGACAACACGGCGCCCCCCCCCCCCCCTCAGCGAGGGGGGGGCCAAGAATGAGAACCCCTCCTCCCCACAGTCGGGCGAGTAGAAAGGCCGACGGAAGGAAAATTTTGACCTGCGAAAAGGTTTATTTCCGAGGGGAGGGGTAGGGTTTCTTTTCTTGTGATGTGTGAGTAAGAAGAAGGGAGGTTTGCGAAGTTCAGATGCACCAAGATCCCTCGCACACAACAGATGCAAGCAGTCACGAAAACAAAAGCATATTTTAGATCTCAAGGGTCTTAATCCCCGGAGTTCCTTTCGTTTCTAATGAGTATTTTAATTTATACGCGTATTCATTGACGTAAAGTTGTATGAAATGTCTTACGCATTTTCATTATCTGGATGTCCTTGTGATATCGCAATCCATATTATACTTGAAATGTGCGATATGTTCAAAGCCATTTGGTTCATTTCGGACTTGGGCACAATTTGTTTAATTTTATAATCATACACCTAATTACTTTTTCCGAAAGTAAGTTATAAAAGTAAACCATGAAAAGCATTTTAGGAAGTGCTTTTACACGTATTTATTTGATCTCATAAGGTGCGTAGATAAACCTGGAGTAGGTGGAATTACAACACACAATGAGCCACAAGAATATGTGAAATTCATTACGAAAAAATCAATCGCCTGGATGGGATTTGAAACTGGATCACTCTATTACGCTCTGAGGTAACCGCTCGTATTTACATCGCATTTGGGAAACGTAGCATTTGCTGCTGGGGTTCGCATTGCACGTTCTTTGCCTTCATTGCTTGTAAACCTGAAAAATCCATCTGAAATGCGCAGATATTTCCCTCTTTCTTCCTCGCTCATAAGCAAACGGAAGCCCAAAACGACCAGATCGAATGGAAGGGGCGATCAGCATAAACAACACTTCTTCCTACCTTCGGCCTCCAGCCGAAAAAGAAACCGCAGCCCCTTTCAGGTCACTTTTTAGAGGGGTCACCTTTCCTCAAGCCAGGAAGGAGGGGAGGGTTGTTTCGTTTGGAATATTTATTGCCTGCCCAGAAAAGAATGGATGGGGTCGTCAGGGTCTTGCCTCTTTGCAAAGATCCTGGATGATTGAGTGAAAGCTGAACTCACTAATTGAGAGGACTGAAGAAGCATTAGAGACTTTAAGGAGAATTCATAAGAGTCACTTGCAGATTCAAGTTAAAAAAAAATAACGAGAGAAAACATGCGATTCAAAACTCCAGTAGCTAATGATACGTTTTTCAAATGCGATGTAAGCAACACATAGTCCGACTGTGAAAAGCGCAAGGGTTGATATCTGAAGGCTCCCTTGGGAAATCATTTTGATAAGTCTCTGCCTCTGGATACAAGATTACTAGGAATTATGGAGCATTCGGTCATTAGGTCGCAGTGTAATAAAAGCCGGTGAGACGTAGTGGTGCCAAGTCTCGACATTGCATGGCAATAAGATGTGTCTGTCCGGCAACCAGTAAATTTATTCCCCTGTAATTTATACCTCAATACAAAAACTGAGCGCAGGCATAATTCTATGATTGAGTTGTTCGAAATTGGTGTCCAAAGCATTCCATAAGCATCAAGCTATTTTAATCATTATTTGAAGTAAATAAATCTCTTAAGTGAAAGTTTCATTACTATTCGCAGGGAAAAATATCTAATGAAATATCGAAGACGCGTAGTCGCATTATTCCAAACGCGGCAAAGGAATAAGAACTGGATATGAAAGAAAAATTCATTGCTTTTTATTGAAACCATAGAGTAGATATTCCTAGCGCATTTATACATCGCCGCTAGAAAACATTTGCCCGTAATTTTCGCGAGAATAGGATGTATTACAATTCGATCCTGACATCGTCAGCTACAGTACTGCAGAATCAAGGGATCTGGTTTCGAATCCTAGTCCAGACAATTGATTATTCTCATTGGAAATTGGACATATTCGTGAAGTAAATTGCGTCATCAAATTCCACTCATTCAGCGTATATACATGCACCAGGCGAGATTGAAGAAACACTTAATGCACTATCTAAAATGTTGAACAAACTAAACAAATAATAATAATATTAGGAATGTAGGCACCACAATGAAATACATATAACGAAAATACGTCAACACTTCAATCATTTTTGACGCTAATAAATTCGCGTAAGAAAAAAGTATTTTAAAAAAACGAAACGAGCCGTGGCTTGTTGGGCCGTGTTAGGATTTCCGTCATGTTGCAGTTGTCAACTGCGAGAAGTCTTTGAGCGGCCGAACCAAGCCATCGCCCTTTCATTCTCGCCCACTCATAAAGCAAACGGAAACCCGGACCATACCCCTCCCCTCACAAAATATCCTTTTCGCAGGTCAAAATTTTTCTTCGGTCGGTCTTTCTACTCCCCCAACCGTGGGGAGGAGGGGTTCTCATTCTCGCCCCCCCCCCCACGGGGAGGAGGGGGGGGGGGGGTGCCGTGTTGTCATATTTCCCTCAAGTTCGGACTTAGAACTTTTTCGGCTCCGAGGTGGTAAGTTTTTTATGAACAGGGCTCCGAGGTGGTAAGTTTTTAATGAACAGGACTGTACACTGTACAGCTAATGGCAATATTTATTTTACTTTTCGTTATTCACTTCTTTGTTTGTTTTGGATTCATATTGTTGGATGTATCTATGGTAGTCGTCATATGAATTCAATTAAAGGTTATACAGTAGAAGCTCCATATAACGAGTAGGGCATATAACGAGAATCTCGAATTTGCGAGGGATGGCCGAAGAACGATTTATAACCCTATGATTTACATGCAAAACAAATTGGAATTAGCGAGGACAACAACCAGCGTCCACTGGGGTTGTTTACTATTACGAGTGGTAAATATCTGCTTCAATCTCGGCAAACATGCAAAAACTTGTGCTCTGTCATTGGAATTATACGGCTAGCAGTATTTTTTCCACGCAAATTGAAGTTCAAATGCTCATTTTGGACATTCACAGCATGCCCGTATTCACACAAATAAATTTCTCGTAAGTCCGTGCATTTCGTTGTTCTTTCGTCATCCTCCCTCGTTTTTATTAAGTTCAGTCCAACTGATACAGATTCATGGCTGGGAAATGAAATTCATTGGATCTGGAAACTGAAATACGAATTATTAATGAATTCGAAATTGGTGATGGGTACAAAAGCGAGATTGAGTGGCGAATTGGCATATCTTCCTCAACCTTATTAACAATTCTGAAGAATAAGGAAAAATTTGGCATGCCAGTGCTTCAAGAAGAACGTCCAAGCGGTCAGGAGAACATACGCAGTTAAGCACTTATTAATATTTAAAACAATTGCATTAAAAATATTTTTCATTGAGGTAATAATGATAAGAAAACAATCTTTAAAATTTTAAACAATGAAAGCCGTGAAAAATACTTAAAGTTAAAAAAATACTCCGACAGTTGAGATCGAACACTGCAGTTGCAGTCGACCACCTTAACCACTGGGCTAACGCCGCCATATTGGATTATGCATTCAACAGCGCTTATATACCGCAACATGATTTTTTTCGATTTTTAATTGCTTTTTTCTCGAAAATTTACGGGAGGTGCATTGTCTCGCTTTGGCATATAGAATTAATAACCATGAACTACCGAATCAGAAAATTTGAGCTTGATTGGCCACCCGAAGGTCGTATATTCCCCTTGTGAGAGGCTCGGTATTGACAAGTTTAAATGTTCCGAAGTTCAATACGTTAATCGTTTTGAAATCCGATTCCCTATATTTTTAATAGTCTACGTATTGTATTGTCTTTTGCAATTGTTTCTAAGAGTATTAATATTGAAAACAGGTCAAGGATTATTCATTTCAATGTGCACGAAAGGTACGTACTATAAATCATGCGTCTATCTTGCAGCAGGGAGTGTAGTCAGCATTCATGGTATTCATTATCAACAAGTTCCCGCTGCTGCCGCCAGTTGTAAGTACAGCAGAAAATATTACGTGTATCGTGATGGAATTCATTTCAGAACTTACAACCTTCAGAACTTTCTGTCTCACGCTCAAAACTCACAGCAGAAACAAATAACGTATATGTACCATGGAATATATAAAAAATAGTGAATCATAAAAATGTTGATGTGCCCTGCCACCTAGCGGCCACAACGTGCACTATCGATATAAAAATACGTGTTTCGTGGGATCCGATACCATATTCGTTAGTAGTAAAAAGTTTCATGTCTTATCTAAACGCAGTAGATCCTTGAAAGTCCGCATTGTGTTCCCGCTCCATGCTTACAACTGTCATATGTCGACTTGCTTGTAAGAATTATGTTTCCATTCAAGAGAGTATTCCACGCATAATTATTGTAATAATAACGAATTCTATATTGACACGTCCTATATTTGTATTTTGTGTACAAACTACAGATCTTTGGACAAATAAAAATATTATTATTATTATTACAAACAACAGTATTCTGTTAAGGGCAAATCATAAATGCCGGTGATATTGGGCCCTATGATTCCGAAAAGCCGAAGTCAGCTGTTTTCTGAGGTGATCTTACAGACGTTGGAGTCCTCTTCTTTATTTCCACCTTTTAAATGGAGAAGATAGCAGCCCAGTGCTTGCGTGGAATGAAATCCCTGTAGGTCATATCTTGGTTATTAATTTAATTAGCATTTTTGCAAATTTTATTAATAGAACTTTCTCCGAACCATATATCCGTTTCATACACTTTTTAGAGAGGTAGAAGGTATGAAATTTTTTCACGTTTTCGAAGAGTTTGCCGTTTTTAGTCTGTTGCATTGCTAATACTTGCAGCTGTGACATATTTGGCGCACCCAAAACATCGCGGCAATAACAATACTGCATTGCGCAGTACAGTACCTGTGTCTTGAAGTATCAAAATTCAATGTTTAATATACCAGGGTATGACATCTAACATGGAATTTGATGTCATTGAAAGTGAATACGATCATAAGTAATTGAAGTATTCGAAAATATGATTTTTAAAAGCTATCTCAATAGAATGTTTTCACCACTCACCAAAACTTTCCACAATAATGGCTAAATTAGCATTACAGTTGTAGGAATTGACTGTGGAGTGATTATTTAATCATCTTCGGTATTAACGAGAGTTCTATTTAGCAAGTGATTTTTCAGGTCCCGAGAGCTCTCGCTATATAGAGCTTCTACTGTATTTAAATGAATAGGTTATGGGCCCAGGATGCTGAACAAATGATCAATAATTAGATTTCATGGATGACGAAGACAAAGAAGTTTTACGCAGGTTGTATTTTTGTGGAGTTTCGCGAAGATTGAAGCCAGTGCTCGGTAGATGTACGAGATCATGGCGGGGGCAGATGAAATCGCGAAAATCGGAATAATACTCACAAAAGATAATTATTATCCATGGAAGGGGATCGCTGAAGTGGATATGGTGGAGAAAAATTGCTGGATAGCGATTAATCTGGGCTATGACGACGTGGTAAAAAGTGAACTACAAGCAAGCTAGAACTAACAAGAGAGCAAGGGCATACCTGTTGAAACGTCAAAAGTTAATATATTGAAGATATCAGTGAGGAAGCACGAACCAATGTGGCAGTCACTGGAGGAAATTCACACTAAGAGGCCAACATTATCGTTATGTTCTCTACTAAAACAATGGGGATCATTCATGAAGCCAAATGACATGTCTATGATCGATTATGCCACAAACTTGCAAATCATGGTAAGAAGATTGAGAGAAGTGGGATTTAATATCACCAATAATCAAGCAGCGATGATGATGGTCGCTAGCTTACCCTCTCCGAAATTTGATGACTTCAAGAGATCAATGGAATACACCGAGAACCTAACAGTGAGACAAGTAAGGAATCGCCTATACCTTGAAGAGAACAGAATGAGTGAATGTAAGGAAAATAATTATGAGACTTATGATAATGAAACTGCAGCTTTTACAGTGTTTCATAAGAAACAAAGTTATCCACTAAACCAAGCGAGAAATCAGCCTAAACATCCAAGTCAAAATAATATTACCGGGAGCAATAGTAATTCAGTATTGAAGGAAAGGAAAAGAAGTATGGTGAAAGGCTTCTCATGTGGAAAATGGGGTCACATGAGAAGAGAATGCCCTGAAGCAGCAGATGCAGAGAAGAGAATGAATTGTCTTGTCTTCAAGCTAAGGTAGTAAAACCAAAGGCAGCCTATGTAGTGTCAGAAAAAAAACCTTTGAGTCAAAAGACTTATATTTGTGATGCTGGTTTACTGATGAAGAGATGTTGTCACATGGTATTTAGATTCTGGTGCAACGGACCATATGTCACCTGGGAGAAGACCAATTTTGAAGAAATTGATAAATCAGTAAAAATTGGAAAAGGGAGACTACATGTGAAGGGAAAAGTTACAGTTATGCTGAAGTTTTCAGAGAAGTGTGGATGCTATGCTATTAACTTCTCAAATGCATTATATGTGCCTGATCTGGAAATAAACTTAATTTCTGTGAGAAAATTAACCAAGAAGGGGGTGAAAGTAACATTTGGGGAAGATTAAGCAGTTACAAGTGAAGATAGTGAAGAAGTATTCAAAGCCTATCCTGTTGAAGAGTTGTATGTTCTGGAGACTGAGCCAAGCAAATATTCTGGAAGTATTCAAGGAGCTATATAATTTTCTGAGCAAGTCCAAGACTATATGCAGCCTTATCAAGTATCAGTACTCCGAGAAGAAGCATCATGGCATGAGAGAATGGTTCACCTTCATGAGGAAGCTCTTAGAAAGATTCCAGCAATCAACGGAATCAGGGACAAGAAGAGAGAAGAGGTGTGCTCTGTTTGCATCCACGGCAAGAAGAAACAGAGATTTCCCAAAGAAGGTTTTCAGAGTGTGTAGTAATCCATAAGAGTTAGTTCACACAGATGTCAAGGGTAAAGTGAACCCTGAGTCTGTTGGTGGTTTATACTTGATTACATTTACAGATGATTTTTCTTGGTATTTGAATGTCTGGTTTCTCAAAAAGAAAAGTGAAGTCTTTTCTAAATTTCATAAATTTAAGGTAGAGTCAAATTACAGCCAAGGCTTTAAATTAAAAGCTTTTCAGAGTGATAATGGGGGGGAGTATATCAGTAGTGATATAAAGCAGTGGCTGAGTAAACATGGCATTGTGCATAGACTGACTGTTCCCAAATGTTCAGAATAAAATGGAAAGGCAGAATAGGACAGTGACTGAAATGGCAAGGTGCATGTTAATTCAAACTGACATGCCAAAACATTTTTGGGCAGAAGCAGTATATTATGCATGTTTTGTGAGAAAAAGAAGTCCTAACTCAGCAATAGATTATAAAATTCCCCTTGAATTGTGGACAGATAGAGAGCTAACCTATGAAGACTATGATCAAATGAAAGTATTTGGCTGTAGGGCTTGGGTGTATGTTAAAGGGAATAAGTTTGATGCCACGGCTAAAGAGTGTGTATTTATAGGCTTTACTTGTCATGTGAAAGATTAAAGATTGTGGAGTATTTCTAGACAGAAGGTGATTGTTGCTCACATTGTTAAATTTGAGGAAAATGTGTTTCCATTTAAAGTAAGGGGTGAGCAGAAAAATAGTTTCACTGCGTATCCTTTGTTTGAAATTTTAAACGAGTGTGATGTAGAAAATTATGAAGGATCTCATGAAGCCAGGGAAGAAATGGATGAGGTTACTACTAACTATGGCATTGAACAGGAAGTAGAAATACCAGAAACAGGGGATGTAGTTGTGGAGAGCAACATTGAAAGTGGTGGACCAAAGAGAAGTTCTAGAGGCAGAATTCCTAAGGCTCCATGCAAGTGTTGTAAATTTGTCCAATGTGAGAAACCTCATAAAAATGTGTATGAAGCTTGTCAAGTGAGTAATCAGATGAATGGGAAAAAGCTATGAAATAAGAGATGGAGCCTTATGGACCATGATGCTTGGGTAATTGTTAAGAGACCAGAAGTAGGAAATGTAATAGGTTGTAGATGGGTGTTTGCATTGAAACGAAATCAGTACTTATGGTGAAGTTGAAAAAATTAAGGCTAGATTAGTAGCTCAAGGGTTTCGACAGATTCCTGGCGTTGACTTTGGAGATATATACAGTCCAGTGATCCGTAAGAGAGCCGTTAGAATTTTGATGGCTATAGCTGTATAGATATATTGGTTTTATTGAGCATATTGATTTAAATTTTGCATACTGAAATATCAAATTAAAGGATGTTGTGTACATGGAGCAGCCAGATTATTTTGTGCAGAGGGACAAGGGCAATTATGTATGTAAACCTCAGAGGAGCCTTTACGGTTTGCACCAGTCTAAGAGAGATTGGAATGAATGTTTCAATTCCATACTCCTAGAATTAGAGCAAATTAGAGGTAAATGTGATCCATGTTCATATCTAAAACAAAGAAAAGAACTTAACTGTAGGAATATATGTTGATGATGTTATAATGATTGGTGTAAAAGAGAGAATTTATGAAATGAAGGAGAAGTTAAGTGAGCATTTACACATTAAGTGTCTGGGACCTTTATCTAACTTTTTATTAACTTCTATTGACCCTATGAGAGTGAGGGTCAAAAATGTTTTGTTTTTAAGTTCATTTCTATTAAGAGTAAGTCATGATTGAATGCTGTTTTGACTATAATTATTTTTAACATTTAAACGTGTCCTTTGAATTTATGTCCTCCAACAAAGAAGAAGAGAAATGTTGTGTTTGCACGTAGTTTACTAAGAACCATTATTGTCAAAGGGAAGTGTTAGAATGTAGTAGTAGTATTTGGGTGATTTGGGTGCTTCGACGACTAAGGTCATTAGCACCAGTGTTAGAATGCCATGTACTGTGTGACAAGAATGATTCTCTTATGTATGTTACGTAAAGTTGATGGCTGTACTTATTTTACTTTTTGTTATTCACTTCTTTGTTTGTTTTGGATTCATACTGTTGGATGTATCTACGAAAGTTGACATATAAATTCAATTAAATGTTATATGTATTTACATTAATATATTTATGTACTCATATCTTTCATATTTCACACTAAATTTCATTGGATTACATAAAATATAATAAATGACTTGGCAAAACAGTACTCAATATCTTACCAATAATAAAGAAAAATATACTTATTAGCTTACCATTAATGATGGGAATGAAATATAACAGGGAATCACAGTATAATTTGAATGCTTCACTCCAATTCTTTTCTGAATCCTTCACCACAGCTTCTTTCACAAGAGCAATAGCCTTCTGATATGACTCTTCTGATGGCATGTGCTCTAAATCAAGAAATGGATGCTTAAAGAAATCCTCAAAATCTATCCTACAGTTAGGATCATGCTGCAATAATCCAGATAATAAGTTACGACAGTCTTTGGATATATGTGATCCATGGGGTACCTAAAACATGAAAATATAATTAACTGTAAAAATATATTATTACCAATCCCATAGTTACAGTCCTGCAAAAATAAATGTGATGGCACAGCTAGTAGATGAGAGTGCATATGTGTATCATCAAATACATACATACAAATGTAAAGCAATAGGTACAGCATTCATTGAATTCTGGGATATCCTTCACTTCACATCACAGGGGTACAGAGGTGGCTTATGTATAGGCCATAAGGAACTGCTGCACAACCCCATGATTTCCACTCGCTTCATCAATAACATTCAATATAATGAGACTTTTTTATTATTTTTTAATCCTTGTGCATTATATAATTCTTTAGCTTAAAGTAATGCACTATATAATTGGTGAGCTTAGTTCATAAAAAAATACAAAAATCCTTGTAAGGAACTGTATGCTTCACAGTTCCAGGAATGTGGCATTTGACTGTCGTGCACATGCCCACATATCAAAGATAAGAAGCTGCATGCTGGGTAGAGAAAGTACTGTCACTCACGTAGTGGCAACCCTCCCAGCCAGATTTACCAGCCAGCAACCCTCCCAGCCAGCAGCTTTACTATCTGATACTGGGTGGCTCTAAAGCAGGTATAGAATATCTTCCATACTCCGTATTTCCAACTTATCTCAACTTGAGCGATGTAAGAATACAAAACAACACCTTTTAGGTGAAAATGTAATACCCAAAAAGAATAATAAAAATGTATTTCCTATCTAAACCAATATTCGCAGGGTTAATTGAGGAGAGATGTGGCAAATAACAACCAATGGTAATCATTATTAACTTAGCCAGATTATGCATAACGCAGTAAAAGGATGAGTGACATATATCAGCTGAATAGCCTAGCCTCTGTGCGAGGGACAAAACAACACAAAATCCATAAACGGAATAATACTCATCGAAAAGTGAGCTACAAAGTAATTTTGCATAGGAAAAATATTATTTAAAATTTAAAGGGTTTCAAGGATGTATGAGGAGGCATGAGCTAAAATAAAGCAGATGGACACCCTCCTGAACTGCCTCACGCCATCTTTGTAAGCATATGTGCAGAACCTGCAGGACACGTCGGAAAGGAGAGTTGAAAGGAAAGAGAAACGTTTAAATGGTGACTTAACGGGTTTGATATATTTGCTATTTGACATCAGGTAAGTAAATTGTTTTTAGAAGTAGATATTCAGGTATTAAGTGGTCCCGCCATTTGCCTAACAGTAGCTAGCAGAATTGCCATTAGGTGGCAGTATTTAGTTCAAAATTTGCTTGTTAGAAGACGTCACATGACTGACGTAGTTCCCCATAAGATCGGGTGTTGAGAGAAAAAATGGCACTGCAGAAACTGAGTGGTAATGTCCCCCAGCGGCCAAACATGGCGGTAAAGCTAGACTCCATCCATTATAGAAGAACTCTATCTGGGTAATCCATGGATAGTCCATTTGTGTTGCTTCCTTTTGCCGTGAGATAGCCTATACTTAACAGAGATACTCTATCCTTGGATTCCATGGATGCTATTCATTTATTTAGGGATATGCCTTGTCTTGTGCCAGCTGGGCTGTTGTGCAAATGTAAGGCAGTGTTTCTTTTTACCTCAGGGTGTGTTGTGCTTGAAAACCATGCTCCATATTCTTGAATGTGATAAAGTGTAGAATTAGGCGATTAACATACTTCCATCTTTTTAATTCATAATTTATCCAATACTTTTATTTTAAATAAAATTGAAATAATTATTCCATGGCCTCCAAGTATCCCCAAAAAAGAAGTTCCATGAATGCAGTGGCGGATACATATGGGGGGCGCGCGCCCCCCCCTTGCAGGGCCGCCCACGCCGCCCCCGCCAGTCAGCCCGCACGCTATTCGTTCGTGTCTTTTGTCAGTCGACTCTGAGTCGAGTTATTGAGTAGTTGTACTTTCTTATGTAGCACGCGTTCGCGTCCGCGTCATCGTATTTTATAGGTTTCTGTCTGGCACATAGATAGCTAACCTACGAGAAAAGTTGCAGCCATTCTAGTGATTTCGATACGTTATTCTGTCTGGCATTTGTTCGAGAAAAGTCGCAAATATTCAGCTGTTTGTATCTGTTCACACTCCTTAAAAGTCTGGAAGCGAACATTCTGGCACCTAATGTTCTCGAAACAACCGAGCTACATATATAAGGGAAGCAGAGTCGCTGCCAGGCAGTCAGTTTGAAAGCTACAATCGTCGCGATAACTTGCGCCCCCCCCTCGAGTTTTTTCTGTATCCGCCACTGCATGAATGTAAGTGAACTTCAAAAGCTTACGTTCTCACACTTGTCTCTGAGAAAATTACAGTTAAGATAAGAGGCCGTTCAACACCTGTTATTCAAATATCTTTGCCAGGAGTATGCAATATTAAGAAGTATAATTGTAGCTTTAATAATGAATGGTACCAATAGAAAAGTTGGCATTGCAGCAAAGAAGTAAAAAATTCACTGTTTTGCTTCCAGTGTTTGCTGGAGATGATGAGGACAAGAAACAGTTTTAGAAATGTAAGTTACATGAAATAAAAAAAGAAAAACACAAGAAGTCAACAATACCTATACATTGAAAATGTAATTCCACTGTCACTTTAAGGAAACTCAGATGATAGGAGAAACTTAATGAGACTTTCAATCAAAGAGAAAAACATAAAAGCTAAAAAGAACTGCAAATCTTTATCCAAAATAATGGACTGTACAGTGGACTGGACCTCCATGTAACTCCTTAATCCGTTCCAGATCCTTGGATACCAAACAGGACATATGCCTATTGATTTTTTCTCATAAGAAATATGTAAAGAGATAATTAATCCATTTACATGAAAAAAATCCTATTATTCTTCACATAGTATACATTGATGGGGTTGTATTAAATAATTTATATGTCTAAGCATCTATTTCTAAAATAAAAAAGCAATTAGATGAAATAAATGAAAATTTAACCTCACTTTACCATGCTGAACCAAGTGCCTACTAGGATGGTTCTAGAAGGGAGGAGGAGGAGGTATTATTGTTTAAAATGAGAGTCCACTTCCAATAAAACTTCAGAAATCTGATACAGCGGATTCTCGTTAGGACGTTCCTTAATAGCACGTATTCCTCATTTGGACGTTCATTTCCTCAGGTTCGCATCACAGTGCATGTAAAAAACTATGGCTAGCAGGTTTTGGTTACCTCTTTAGCACGTTTGGAGGCGAACCAAGCCAAATTTTGTCCTAAGGAAATAACTGCCTTGTAGGTTAATCAGACGATGGATAAATACAAGAGGTTTACTTCTCGAATTAAAAAAGATCGTTATCGCTTAAAATACTATTTTGATAGTCATATTATGGTTTAAAAAAATGTTTATGAAGTTAGAAAAAAGCAATCTCAAACATTAGAATCACCTATTCAACGCTTGGCAAGGTCCCCACAAGCAGCGCATTTTATTGTGGTATTCGTTTGTTTTATCACTGTTGCGGCTGTCGCCTATGGAATCAAAACTGCATGAGCAACAGCGCATGTGATCATCATCTATGTCATCATCAAAAACTACAGACCGAATAACATTTTTAATGCCGATGAGACGGGTTTATTTTTTTAATTTTCTTACTGGTAAAACACTGGCATTTAGAGGAGATAAGTGTAAATGAGTAAAGTGAGTAAGAAGAGGCTGACTGTCCTATGTTGCAACGAAATTGGAACAAAAAAACTGATTCCGTAAGTGATCGGGAAATATAAACGTCCAGAGGCTTCAAACATGTTCAAACATTACCTTGGAGCTATGATTGCAACTCTAATGACTGCATGACCACCACAATTTTTGAAAAGTTCCTGCGAGCACTGGATGGAAAGATGGGTGGATAAAATCGTAAAATTTTGTTGCTTATTGATAACTGCGCAGCACATCCAAGACACTGCATTTTTAAGAAATGTTAAAGTGGTGTTTTTTCCTCCAAATTGCACGCATGTTCTTCAGCCCCTCGATCAACGCATCATACGATGTATGAAGCATAAGTACAGGAAACTGCTTGTCAATGAGAGGTTGGCCAGCCTTCTCAAGACAGGCAGAAAAGTAAATATTCTGAAAGCGATGCATTTTGTGAAGCATGCCTGCGACTCCGTTGAAGCCAAGAGCATAAGAAATAGCTTTTGGACCTCTGGATTTCATCGCTGCACAAACGAGGATGATTCCGTGTCACTGAGTGATGAGGCATCACATGAGCACACCCTTGAGGGCTGGAATCAGATGTTCGGAGAAGGGGAGGGTTTGATCTTCGACAAGTGTGTCGCCTGGGTGCCAGGAAAGGCAAAGCAGAGCCCAAGTATCCTCCAACATTAGCAAAAACAGTGGAAGCAATGGCGACAGTTCATCAGCAGTCACAAAGTCGATAAAAGTGTGATGAATAATTAAATAAAAATGGACTGTACTATCAAAGAATTAGGGCTCAAAATGATAAAAACAAAGCACCTTGGACAGATTCTTCCAGCCACCATTAGTTTATATGTATTTCCATTAAATTATGTACTTTTGTTTGCAATATTTGTGGAGAACACGCGGGAAGTTCCATTTTTGTTTGGTTACAAACAATCAACTTAATGCCATTACACACAGGAAATACGATGTTTTTAGGTTGGGAGCTCAATTTGTTCATGTTTTCAAGTTCTGAAAATCCTTATAGTACTATAATATTTGTTCATGAAATTAAAATGTTCATCTTGGTAAACACAAATATAGCATTTTCGGTGCAATCATTGTAATTTACTACAAGAAATATAAACATAAAGCACTGGTAAATGAGAAGTGGGCATTAGCGCCACGGATTCATCTGTCCTCCAACCTAATTATTTCATTGGAAGTGCGAAGAGAAAAATATTGCTAGGTGGCTTTGCTAACTTTGCCGCCGAACTTTGTGAAAGCAGCATCTGTAAACTAAAAGTGTTTTGCTATTAATGATGACGACAATTGTCATCATCATTAATAATTGAGTACGCATCAGTGTTACGTATTGTATGTATTTTCTTGGGAGGCGGAATAGGTGAAAAATAAACTATTTTTACAATAAATGATCACCAGTTATCTATGGCATGAGCTAAAATGAGTGGCAGGATAACATTCCCCTGCAAGTTAAGCAACCAACCAGTACACATCTGTCTTTCCATGGAATGCCTACCCTGTTTAGCACGTTATTCTGGTTACCACAGTCAGAATCCCGGGTCCCTTCAAGAACATACTAACGAGAGTCCACTGTATTTTGGTGTTAATCTCTTTTTTCTGTGTCTTTTCCCTACTTGGACCTGATTGAGGCTCAACAAATTTGACGTTTACTAAAAATTTGTTCAAAGGACTTTACTCCTGCCTTCTCAGGATGTTTAGGAAATGTGGCATTGTCTGGTCATTCCAGACAATGCTATTATGGCTTTTTTAAGCTTTGTTGGGGTGGTGCTTCTCTGCCAATTTTCATTCCTTCCATTCATCCTTCCATTTGGCAAAGATTTCCTTGATTAATGAAGTAGGGGCTTCCTCTATCTCCTCCTCCTCTGACACTGAAGAGTGTGAATCCATCTTAGTCTTGTGCTCCTCCTTCAAGTTCCTGCAGCACCGCAGTGGCAAGCTCTTCCCCGTGCCCCACCACTAACTTGTCCACATCACCATCACTCACATGGTCCAGTCCCGAGAGCCTCTAAGCCCTCAAAGTCTCAGCTTCTGGCCACAAATTCCTTCTAGCAGAGTTCATTGTTCTGTGGGAAACTTCTTATTATGTGGGAAAGTTATGCAATGGACAAGAGTAAAAACTCTGTGTCAGAGGTCACTTCTAAGCACCTCTGGAATAGTGCTTTAGCGTAGAGTTTCTAGGAATTAGTAATGACCCGTTACTCCATGGGCTGAATGAGAGTAGTCATATAAGAGGGGAGAACTTTATTTATAGTGATTATTTTTTAGTACAGTAGCACAGTCCTGCACGATTGGAGGGTGAGCTGGAGCATCATCCATTATGAAGAGAGCCTTCCGAGGCAGGTTTTTCTTCTCTAAATAACATTTTACACTTGGCTCAAACACAGCATTAAACCACTTGCTGAAATATCCTCTGGTTACCCAAGTGCTGTTGTCTGACTTCCACATCACCAGTAACTGAGTTTTCTACATGTCATGTTTCTAATAGGCGCTCGGATTTTCAGAGTGGCAGATCAGTAGAGGCTTCAGTTTGTAATCCCCACTTGCATTGCCACAGAACAAGATTGCCTGTCCTTCATTGGCTTTTGCACTGGCAATGCCTTCTCCTCTTGTTATAATATAGATCCTGCTAGGCATTTTATTCCAAAACAAGCCTGTTTCATCACAATTAAAAACTTTTTTAGGAACAAAACCATCAGCCACCACAAAAAAATTCCCCAAACTCTATTACACGATAATTTGTGGCATCTTTATCAGTACTGGCACCATCTCCATGCCTCTTAACACTTTGAATGTCAGTCCTTTTTTCAAAATTATCAAACCAGTCATGGCTGGCTTTAAACACTTCACTTTCTTGGCTTGTTCCTGCCTTGTTCTTCAATAGATAAGACCGGATTGGCCAGGATCTTAGGGTAGGGGCGTTGAGGCATTACTTATCACATGTAGGCAATTTATTGGCTGTAACCCCCAGAAATTTAAATCAATAGATCATGATCTTGTAAAGAAACGAACTTGAGGCTTGTAACGAAAATGACCAAGTCCTGATTTCTCCTAATAAGAATGAAATTTTTCTAACTCAAGATACATTACATCGATTCCAAATTGCTAATGACGTCAACTCCCTGTTCAGTTTGCATTTATCCAAATGAGAGGCCATGGTGGGAGCGACGATAAATCTAAGCAAAGCGCAAAAATAAATAACTTTTTTTTGTTAAATGAGTGATTCTCTCGACAGAAGAGCTGAAGTATTTTTTATAATATACATTAATTCGTTTTTCGTATTTCTTCTTCAATTCTTATTCACTGATTCCCTTTTATAAGAATTCCCGAATGGACCGGAAATTAAGGAAATGCAAAATAGAAATACCTGCACATTCCCAAGTTGTTTTTCCCCCACCCGGCAATCCCCACCAAGGAAATTCACCCTGCTTTCCATCTCTGTTGCTCCAAAACTGTGCCTTACTCTTCTCCATCACCTTTCTCACTTCCGGCAAACCTATCAAATGCTTCCCTTCTCTCCCATACTGGTCATATTACCCCTTAAGTCTCTGTGTCTCCCCCTCCCCGCTCTTCAAGGTTGGCACGAGCCATCACCTTCACACCGAAGCCCCCGTTCCGGCCCTCCAGGAGATCAGGCCCCTTATAGTACCCCCTCCATCCCACTCTACTCAACACTAGGTCAGGATGCGATGTCCCACGCTGACTCTGCCGGCCCCCCATGGTCTCTCTTAGTAAAAGCCCAACACAGCCCAAAGGCATGTCCTCCCTCTCCGCGGACGCAGCCGGTTGAGGCAAGGGAGGAGGAAGATAAGATGTGACTATTCGGCATAAAGCCGATGATTCATTCGATGTGTATTCCTCGTGCACATCCCTTGGCCTTGACTCCCAGGTAGATCAACGTCTCAAGTGACACACGATACTCCTAGACCATGGGTCGCGTAGCTGTTTTTGTGTGAGGGTGAGTAACCCCCGCAATGACGGGGAAAGGAGGAACAGACAGCTGATTCCGGCCTGGTGCGTGGCCTAACCTGGAGCTGCAATGCTTGGACGAAATCTCCTTGCTTGATTGAAAGCAGAGGGAAAACAATAACAAAAAATATCCCAAATTTTAGTTCAATATCGAATCTTTAAATGGAGATTTAATGAATGAAGAGCAGGGGACCTAATCTGAATAGAGCCACAAATGAAGCTTTCGCATAGTAGAGTGGAAAACGAAAATTATTGAGTTGTAGTGAAAGCATTGTTAGTAGCCGATGAAGTGTAAAAGGAGTTATGTATATCGCCTTCGCCGTTGAAGTGCGTGGCTTGTATGTACAGGCACTTCCAATGAAAAGTTACCACTGCAGAGCCGAAATTTTTAAAGTCCGGAGTTTTTGGAAATCTGACAACGCTGCGTCACGGAGCCTCAGGAAGCTCTAACCGTAAACAAACCCCCTTCCCTCCTCCGCCCTCCTTTCCTTTCTTAGCGGAAAGGAGCAAGGGATTACTGACGGTCGGTCTTCTTTCCATGCTTCAGCTCATGACGGTGGCAAAATACCCCCGACTATCGCTCTACCCTTGTGCCCGACCGTGCCATTGAGCCGCGTGTTCACCTACCCCTGCCGAAGGATCGCCACACACTATTCTCCTCCCCCCGTAGGGGAGGGGCGGCGAGGAAGCATGTCTAGCTGGGAATTTTTCGTCAGGATGGGTTCGCACACGGGACGCGCGGGCACCCGGCCGCCTCCCGGCGATCTGCTCTCGAGGGGCCAATTGCTCCGATTGCGGAAAGTGTGGACGGCAGTTAGTAAATTTCCTTACGAACATAAATCGCAACTGAGAATACTAATTACAATATGCTGTTCCTCTCTTTCCCTTCTGATGGACAGGTTTTCTATTATTCGACCATATTGCACACCAAACAATACCGCCAAAATGTTTGGATATATTTCTTAAATGGACGGAATCGATTCATTTTTGTGAGTGAATGGTTACTTCCTTAACACCATGTATGAAATTAATAAGAGACCAGCAAACCTAAATCGAGAAACCACTTTGATAAACGTGCTCACTCGTGGGCATTTAAATGTTTTGAAATATTCGCCTGGTAATGTGACTAGAAACAAACTTAAAATCACTCAGGTGGAAGAGTTGATGGTTGATGGGCAGACGTCTCCAATGTTTTACCTGCTTCCGGATCAACCCTTCAGCATGGGAACTGGCTTGCAAGGGCATAAACTCGGAAGATGTTGACCCGAGGTATACCGCGTGGAAGGGGTCGCGAGTGCAATAAAACGTATAGAGTAAGGTTTTTGGGCAGTGGAAAATTATTCTTCGCGGAGTCCGGTCCTCCCCATCCCCATTGTCTCAGCACAGGGACTCATTAATGTGGTCAGAGGGAACATGCCGCCCCCCATCTGGCATTCACTTCTCCCTTGTCCCTTTCCACTAGAGCACTAGATTGCGATTGCGTATATCCTAGATATGGCCGAATACTGCTACTTAAAAGCGCAGGATACCCGAAAGGTAAAATAATCACTGATAATATGTGCGAAGTAAATCAACTACCCATACTGAATCACAATGCGCCCAAGAATCCTAGCTGGTGTCCACTGTTCAACCACTCGGTGATTAAATAAATTTCTAATTAATTTGAAAGTGTGTATAAACAACATACAAAAGAATCCTAACTTGTGTATTTCTGGAATGTTTCATGGACCCTAAAAAGACTCCACTCTTTTCAAGGGCTGAAGGGCGTGAATAAAAAGTATGTTCCCGGAGCGTACGCAATTAAAAATAACTTAACGCGATTCTGCGTAAACTTATCCGGTCGCACGGTTCAATATTCTCGCGATTTCATCAAAATAGAGTCAGTGGAGTTTAGTGGTAATGAGTGCAGCTGAAAAACGAAAGTTCACCCTCTGTCACACGCCCTCGCGGTGGCTTGCACGGTTTTACGTAAATGTAGATGTTAACCTGTTGATAAGTATTTTCAGATCGATTCAAATGTAGCATAATTGATTATCTAAATTTAAATTTTCAAGCTTCCTAAGATAGACCGAAGAAGTCGGTGGTATTTTGTGACCGTCTGCAGGTCTCCTATAAACAACAAGTATTCGGGAATATGTCCTCATCCTTTGAAGAACGGAAAGAGGCATCGAATAACCAATTTGAGCGTAACATTAGTTGCACTTTGACCAACGGAAACGTCTTCACATGCTTACGGAGCTCTTGCAATCAGTCAAATCTGATAAGAATAATTATTTAGTTGTGGATGCATGCGCGAGCAATTAGCTGTATTAGGACATGTAACACTCATGCATAAGCCACCTTCCACAACCATCAAAGTCCATTGCGGTCAATGTTTTTGAATAAAATAAAGGACGCAGGAGATAGTGAGTGTAAAAATGCAGTTCCGAGAGCGGAGAAAGCCCTTTAAGTTTAATGGACCGCTACGAAGAGATTTCTACGATTGGTTCTAATGCATAATAGGAATAGACGAATGGGCAAAAGAGGACTGACCCACATTAGGTGGAAATCGAATAAATTAGGACAAAATTCCAAAATAGCTTTTTTTGAGATATAGACTTGAAACTTCACAGATAAATGTAAAAGATTGCTCTTTAAGGAATAATACATCATTTTTCATGATTCTTATATGTTAGTGAGACAGAAGGGCTCAAACATGACTAATTTTCCAAAAAAATCCTGTAATAATATTTCTCAGAATATCTTCAACTTAATTCGATGGTGACGCTGTGGGAGGAAATTGTTCAAATACAAATAGCATGATCTATTAACACAATTCTTTGCTTTAATTGCCTGAGCTTCAAATATATTTGAATCATTTCATTGCCATTCCATTACTTATAGGCGGACGCTGTTTTCAGACAAAATGTTTACATAAAGTAGATAATATCTAGCGTTTTAGGGAGACACTTGTCAAGTCACTTATATCGGAGCACTCGTTGAAAACTCATATGCACGTAACTGAAGAGAAATTAAAAATAAGTTTGCAACGCAAAAAATACATGATTTTCCAACCGCGCGTCTGGGGTCTGGCTCCACTCGTCACGGGCTGGATTTGACGTGACTCGCTTACATTGCTGAAGTGACATGGACCTTAAGGCTTCCAATTCGTCGTTTTTCAGCTGTACTCTTTGTCACTAACCTCCACAGACTGTATTTTGATGAAATTGCAAGAGTATTGAATCGTGCGACCGGATAAGTTTACGCGGAATCACGTTAAGTTATTTTTAATTGCGTACGCTCCGGGAACATACTTGTTATTCACGCCCTTCAGCCCTTGAAAAGAGTGGAGTCTTTTTAGGGCCCATGAAACATTCCAGAAATACACAAGTTAGGATTCTTTTGCATGTTGTTCATACACACTTTCAAATTAATTAGAAATTTATTTGATCACCGAGTGGTTGAACAGTGGACACCAGCTAGGATTCTTGGCGCATTGTGATTCAGTATGGGTAGTTGATTTACTTCGCACATATTATCAGTGATTATTTTACCTTTCGGGTATCCTACGCTTTAAAGTAGCAGTATTCGGCCATTTCTAGGATATACGCAATCGCAATCTAGTGCTATCAGAGTTTTATGTTGACTCTTGTTCATCTCCGTGGAAATTATAAGAGACAAAGCCTTCTCACAGGACATCTCCGCTTGGACAGCATCAATTTTCCTGCACAACTTTTGTTACCATAGTTCGTATGGTAGTTGTTATTTCCACTAGTAATTTAGATGTCGCAATGCTTCCTTTCTCATGTAGACTCATGGAAGTTGCGTATGCCGTTTATTTAGCCGAGGTAAATGTTTTGAAATTTGGAATTTTTCTTCTTCAGTCTATCTTAGGAAGCGTGAGACTTTAAATGTATCTAATCGATTATGCAACATTTGAACCTATCTGAAAATATTGATCAATAGGTTAACATCTGCATCTACGTTATAACGTGCAAGCCACCTCGAGGGTGTGTGGCAGAGGGTGAACATCGTCAAATATGAACTACTTACAAGCAATTAAGAGCTACAATGTCACAACTTCACGGAGACATGTCACGGAGAAATAAGAGTCGCGTATAACTAGATGGTTGGTATTTACTAATCCATGAAGCGAGTAGAGGTTAGAAAGGGTGGAGAGCGGAATTTCCTCGGAGAAAAATCAACCAAACCGGTTCTAACTGTCCACGAAGTTAAGGCCGCCTTTAAACACTAAGGTATTACTAGAACAATCCTAAGGATTGCAAACTAACGACGAATAACAGCACTATAAGTTTAAGGGACCACCAAGGAGATTTATAAGATTGCTTTTAATGGATTATAGGAATATGCGAGTAGTGGCCGTAGTTTATGACCGCAGAATTTTGCGGGTGAAGAATAGAGTCGTAAATAAGAGGTATTGCAACTAAAGATCTATATGCCGACGACTTGGGTGAAACTAGTCGCATGAGGAAAGTCTCCTGCCTGAGGTATTTTCTCTCTTCTCCTCTCAATCTAGGTCCTTAATCTCTCGCAGAGCCCCATACTGTATCATTGTCGCAGGGAGGCTCTCGTCTCTTATCGCAGCAGATAATAGACCAGATTTTAGGGAAACGGCTGCGTGGCCAATAACAGTTGTGTATTGGTATTATACAAGCAGTAATCTAATGGGTATTGTTATTATTCAAATTACGAGTCTATACCATAAATCCTACGGCAAACTCGTGGAAATTACGACAATTCGGAACGTTATTTTCTTCTTTTGAGCCTATTCCTAGTTTTAAAACATTGAGATCGCATATTTATAAAGCTTCTGACTACATCGATGTGAGAATAAAACATACTAATGAACTCACTCTGAAATAGCAAGAACGTGAAACAACACCAATAAACCAAGGAATTAATTATTCAATTATTTATCGTCCTCTGGGACCTCCGACGTCTGGCTGCGCGACTCGGAGAAACGACCATCTTTAGGGCATGAGAAAAAGACCGACCGTCAGTAATCCCTTGGGCCCTTCCGCTAAGAAAAGAAAGGAGGGCGGAGGTGGGAAGGGGGTTTGTTTATGGTTAGAGCTTCCTGAGGCTCCGCTAGAGGGAAGCCATGACGCATCGTTGACAAATTTCCAAAAACTCTGGACTTAAAAAATTTCAGCTCTGCAGTGGTAACTTTTCATTGGAAGTGCCTGTACAATCTACTTTTGAAAGGAGGTACATATTTAGTTGGACTCGTCTATAAGCTCCATTGCATCAGAAATAACCACGCACAAATAATATGAATCCAAGGGAGAATAACGATTGTTATTTCGCGAGATTAACGGGCATATCAGTATTTGTACAAAATGCATAACATGCATCCATCGCATAGCATCTGCGAGAGAATCTTATTTTCACTGTCTTCAATATCCCGTGCAAATGATCGCACAAGTCGCACACTTCCTTAGTGTATGCATAAATCAATATTATTGATGATTATACATCGCTCACGCTAAAGTTACGAGTACTCCGGTTAGGAAATAATATAGAAAAATGTGCTAAGAAGCTTCATAGGCTTAGTCCAATCTGCACAAAAATTGTGCAAAGACACTTCATTGCCTAATCATTCATTGGAAAAAAGAAGGACAAGTTAGTTGTCGAGATGTAAATTTAGACGGGGCTTGGAAGGAGGTTGATTCTTCCGATTTTCGGGATCTCCACCACGGAAAGCTGGAACGACATGGTGGAAATCCCGAAAATAGGAAGAATCAAACTCCGACAAATAAGTTGTGTTCAACTGACAATGAGTGTGGGCATGAATACACATTTAAATATACTTTCATGAATTCTAACTTATTATAACATTCGGAAAGCAAATTCTTTTATTCGGGGGTCTACAATATTTATCCTGAAAAAGTCCTCAAAGATTGAAATTTCTTTTCAGAGCCAGTGTTTCCTCCAGACAAATCCTCCTTTCTTAGAGAAATTTTTCAGAGGGAAAGGTGGCAATAAAAATAAAAAAACTTTAAAAAGAATGAAAAAGCTCATAAGCCCAAGCCATTCTGAGAACTCACCATAATGTATTTACTCATACATAAAAACAAATATCCACCAGCAGAAAATCCTCATTTGAGGATAAATATGGTTATTCTAATACACTACCCCACCATCACACTAACGTTAGTATTACATTTTTTGGTTAGCACACACTATTCTCGTTTGATTTCCTAACCATCCTAACAGACAAATTCTAGATCCGCGTCAAGTGGTAAAGATAAATGCAAAAATTACGTTTACTGCAAACCTCCATCGATTCACAGAGAACGCCAGTCCTGGGCCTCATAGCTCTCTGCCAGACTTCGGACACCCTTGGTTTGAATCACCAATTCAATGCAGCTTGGGTTTTGCAATTGAGAAACAGTTGCAGAATCCTTTCTTTTGGTGTTGAGCTAACGATGTGGGAAGTTGATCTGTACTTCAAAATTTATTAACTTTGAAGATGCTGTGGATGAATGAATAAATATTTAGGCATTCATGATGTAAGACCGGCACAGACACTAAGCTGCACGAAAAATACAAACCAAAGCCAAGTTGTTGGACTGGATCAAAATCGGATGGCGCGAGTGACCTTCAGAAGTAAATAACAATTTGGTAAACGTGGTTACAACCCCTTCACTGTTAGAGGGAACAAAAAAATGTATAAATATTTGGATAAACAAACAAAACGTAAGCACCCCACTGCGAGCAAATACAGAAGGCAATTAGCAACGACAGCATCATATTCAGGAATACCATATTAGAGGTGGTTTGTGACCTGACTAAATTGCTTCGAGAGGGAGCTAAGGGGGCCATTCAACAATTACGTCAAGCGTGAAAGGTGAGGAGGGCTCATCTTACTGTCTCATGAAGGATATGGGAATCGAAGATGATCTTGCGTAAGATTTTGTTTATATGTGAGATCGTACTTGTATTATAATTTTAATAATCAACGTCTCGTATTTTTAGGACTGCAAGCATGTATTTACGACGAGCTAGTGTGCTCCAGCTATCTCTCGACCTGAGTCTCTGAAGAAAAAAAAAAACCGGAGGTAAACTTTTCCGAACAACATAGCCTCGGATTACTTGTGATGAGCGTAATACATTGTGATCATGAATTTTAACACTACTAGGCAAATATCGCAATAAGGATATGCAAAAGGGATACATTGTACGTCTGATTCACAACTAAATAACAAAGATTCACAACTAATAAGATTCATAACTGAATATTCCACGAATTTATGGGGCTTATTCCATGCACGCCAGCGACGGACATTAGTTCTAGTTGGTGAAATAAAGGGCGAGAAAGACTGGGCGATAAACGAAATGGTAGAAAAATAACTACAATTTCCTATCCCAGTTTCTCCCTGACTGTTACAAGAATTCCCTGACATTTCCTTGACTTTTCCAGAAATTCAAAATTCCGACAATTCCAGGTTTTCCCGGTATTCCCTGACGATCACCACCCTGTAGATAGTGATAACGTATCGTAGCTAATACAGGCCACATTTTCTGTCTGAATGCCGACTGGTGGAAATCGGCAAGTATTAATACCGTCCTCAGGGTGGCCTTCCGGTAGCGCAGCTAATCAGTGTCGAAGATCCTGATTTTGGAGCATTTCTATTCCCAAGTCTTTTCCAGGTGTTGTGGAGTCTGTGCCCGTCATCTCGATTGAATTTTTTTGGACAGTATAAATACTTGCCGATTTCCACCAGTTAGCATTCGGACCTGGTCTGAAAATGTGGCCTGTATTGGCTACGAAACATTATCACCATCCAGAAAACCCAACACAGCGAAACCCGGAAACCATGGGAATGCCTGCACTACAGCACTGTGAAAGCTGAAGCAGAAATTTAGATGTTACTTTAACTCTATCCCCAAATGATATCCTCCAAATGGGAAGAAAACATTTGGATGGTTGGACATTATTATAAGGCATTTCAAACCAAGTTGGTTCAAACATTTGTCCAGCATTAGTGTGTTAGTGGGGTATTGATCATTGCCAAATAGGAGCAAAAGTCAAGGGCAGGAAGGGATGAAGGGGATGGAGCACTTGATGGCTGTGAGACCAATTGGATAATCAGCACTCTACAGTATAGCAATAAATTCATATAGAGTAAACAATAAATCAAAGGGTATGGACGTGACCTTAAGCTTGTAGCTCTAACATGGCAGGGCTTGAATGTCCTAAAAGATAGCATCCACATACATATTTCCATTATTGACAATATCCAACATCTGGTAAATAATTAGATCTATGAATGAAATAAACAGAGTTAGATTTGGCTGGATGAGGCTGCCCAGTTGCCCTTCTCTCTCCCACCCAATTTTCACATCACCCACATTGAAGCAAACCCACCTCGATCTTAAGCCTTGACTTTATCTTCTCAGCAAGCTCTTGGAAGTTTTGGGATGAGTATGGAGCTCTCCCAAAAAGGCACTCATAAGCAATGACACCAACAGACCATAAGTCAACGCGGGCATCATATTGGGTATTGAGAAGCATCTCAGGGGCCATATACAATGGAGAGCCACGCAGTGAACTCCGTTGATCATCATCAGATAGGTACTGGGCAAATCCAAAATCTGCATAAAATTTCAAAATGATCTGGAGAAATTACATCAAAACATTGAGGTCCAAGAGTACATTATTTTATAAACTAATTCCATTGTTGATATGGTTTTGGAATGAAATATATTTTAGATGTACACGCTTTACTAAATAATCAGTACAAGTATGCATGAAAAACTTAAAAATAGAGACTGACTAGATTATTTAATTATGAAGCAGTCGCAAGATACCAATGATACATAGCATTGGGAAAAAACTTTACATACCAGCTAGTTTAAGTTTTGGATTAACTTTTGATGTTAACAGCAAATTTTGCGGTTTCAAATCCATATGACAAACGTTCTTTGATCGCAAGTACATTAGAGCTGACGCCAATTGTTGTAGGAATCTTTTACACGTTGCTTCTGGTAGTTTCTGACGTCTCTTAATAAAGCCCGATAGATCACCTCCTCCACAATACTCCATTATTATGTATATGCACCTAAGGAAACGAAAGAATTAGTACGATATAGACCAACTCATAATAGAAAGAAATAGGGGAAAAAAAGAGAAATCACCTTGCATCCCACGAAAAGTCCTTCATCTCAACGATATACTCATGTTTTAGTTTTTTTAAAAGGGATATTTCGGTAATAATGTTATCAACTGCTGACCCAGAAAGCTTCACTTTGTCAACACATTTCACTGCAACAACATCCCTGTTGCCCTCCTGGATACGAGGAAGAAATGAAAGAAATTTACACAAATACACTTGCCCACTAAACTAAATTGACTTATGTCAACGCGTCAGAAGATCATCCAAACTGCTGTTTTAATTCAGCAAAAACGTACCTTTTTAAACGCCTTGTAAACAGTGGAATAGCTACCAGATCCAATCTTTTCCACAATAACATAACCTTCCACCATTGGCAATGTCATGCTAAGATCGTATGTAAATCATGGAATACCCTAATAATTTAACCTAACTAATAACTAAGCTGTATGAGGGGAATTTGGTACAGTTACATGCCATGTTAACACCTAATTCACCCAATTGGTCAACTTCTTAATTCAAGAGAGCCTCTGGCGCGTGCAGACGTGTGTTGACAAACAGGATACTACGACTAGACAACTACATATTTCAGCAACAACACTCCACAGCCAAAAAATCATTTTCATCAAAATGGTTTAGGAACCTTGGCTAAATGCTTATCGTTTTCATCACGTTCCTAGCTTCTACCAGCAATTGATTTTCTTTTCTCCGTCCCGCTATGCGTGAGTCTTTTATTTCCGTCTGCTTGAACCATTTGAGTTGACATGGCTTGAACTGCTTGAAAAGATCAGCTCCTGAATCAACTCTCAAATGAACGATTCGAATATGAATGCCAATTTACGTATGTAAAATCTACGTCCGTGATCCCAGGGAATAATATTTTATTTCCTGTCCCAATTTGATTAAATCAGATAATCAAAGACTATATTATTCTGCTGCTAATTTCGCTACGCATGTACTGAGGAAAGTTTCTGGCCACGACGAGGGAAATTCAAACACAGTATGTGATGGACTAATCGTCCCATTCGGGGGATTCCCAGGCGCTTGCCTGCCCCGAACCTGTTTCGCGCTGACTACGAGAACGGGGTCGCATTAACCTTATATACATTTGAAACGTTCCATTGAATTCTCTCCGACGGCTCAACCGAACGTAACGATAACTAGTTTTCCTTAAGCAAAACTCCGTAGATATCGCTAAAAGACTCATGACAGTTTATCAGTGCGTTAGATTGGATGCGAATTTGAATGCATTTGCTTTTGCAGACACTGTATTTTCTCTGAGACGACTTCAACGGATATTCACAAAATTCCTATAAGTCCGAGAGAGGTGAAAAACCGATGGGATAGTTGAGGTAGCTGTAAAGTATAAGTTAAGGGAGCATGTAAATGTTCCTCAGATATCGAGGGCAATAGATGTGAATAGATACACAGTATATTGCTAGCAAAAACGCAACAGGGAAGGGGATGAGACGATGCGGCAACACGACAAAGTAGCAGAGACCAAGATTCATGTCTCGGGATGATGGCAGCATTCATTAGCATCCTACTGACAATCCTATCACTCTTGCCTGTGATGAAGAGGACTATAAACTAAAAATGACCTGTATAGTGAGAAACTGCCTCCATGAAGCCAGTATGAGAAATTACAGGCCAGCAAGAAAGCGTGAAATAAACGAAACTAAACGGCGAGGTTAGATTTCCCTCATTTTTCCCGGGATAAGGACCAATCATATTGGAATATCGTAACTTTCATCGACGATTATACATTAGAAGTGTTGTGTATGGACATGTTTAGCCATGAAAAACATGCAATTGTAGGTAAATATAACTTGGGTAATTAATAGGGGATCATTCAAGTATTACGAAAAACGGTTTGAGGGGAGAGGGGGGTTGAGTTTTCCTGGCGTTGTCTTACGTAGGGGAGTGAGAAGTTCCTAGTCAATCTTACATACAGTTTTAGTCACTTCAGAGATCGATCATATTTTTCATTATTGTCGGACAAAAAAATTTTCTTTGTTGGATTACTGCAGTGGTATTGCTTGAATTGACACTAAATTACAGAAATACGTATAATCATTTATTTGCGATTGCATTTGCTGGAAATCACAAAATCTCAAAAACCAATATCCATATCTAACTAAAAAATCACATTTCTAAAGTTATCTATTTTTATGTAAAAAATAAAAGCACCAGAAAATGTGAGTTGAATTTTTGCACACCTGGACAGGAAATCACCCAAAAGTATATCCTATGTATGTGCATGGTTCTAAAAATATATGACAACTATATAACGTAAGATGGGGAGGGGATGGGTTCATGAAATCTTATGTTGTCTTACATGGGAGAGGGGAGGGGTTAAAGAGAGGCCAAAATGGCCTTACATAATACTTGAATGGCCCTCTAGTACATTTTAGAACATCTCCTTATTTAGAAAAATAATAATATTCCTCCTTTTTGTCAGGTATAAAAAAAAACAGCAAGGAAACATAGATCTGGGGATATACGTCTGTGTTTATGAGGAGCAATTTCCACTGCTGGGCCAGGACCTCTGTTAAGAACACTACCTCGACTGACATAGGAGGATTACGTCTGAGTCCTTTGCATTTTCATCGCTTCCATGCATAAACAAAATAGTACCAGAATTCATAGAAATAATATTTGTTCAGGACATCTGTCCCATCCACAGTTTGTGAAGCTCAAGAAAATTGCCGAGGAGCATTTGCACAGTACAGTGTTACCCTGGCCTCCAAACTCACCAGACCTGAATCCAATGCAAAATATTTACGGCTTAATTGTCAAGGAATGGCAGAACACCAATGACAGGATCCAAAAGACACCGAAAGGCCAGGTTTGGGAGATACAAATCTTTGGGTCGGCAACCTACTGACTACTGACCCATACTGACTCATAGTAAAGAATGAGTTAAACCGCTTGTCAGCATATGTTTCTGCTATGTACATTGCGGGTTATTGGGGAAAAACGGGATTTTCCTATTTGAGCACCAGGGAAAACCGTTTTGAAGCGGAAATGTGCTGTGTGGGGTATCTCGAATTTTAGTGTCAGGAAAATTTGTTTCCTTAGGATTTCTTTATAAGGTTTACAGGTAATTTGACAAACAGTGCATCTACCGAGAATTTATTTATTCTCTTTGTGAATTTATTTAAAAGGAATTAATTCAAAACGCTGAAATATAAATAAAATATCAATTTATGAATACAATACCTAAAAAAAAAAGTAACTCTTCCATCTTGAACAAATGCCTACAATTCAACTTTTTTATATATGCTGGAATATACGATAACTCTAGTTGCATAATTAAAAGTGGATACGTACTCCACGTAGAAGTATAAATGGTTCAACATTTGAAAAAGGCAATCAGTCATAAGGAAAACGTAAAAATTTTCTAACTTACTATTTTTTGTCCTTTACATCTGTGTATTTATTAGTTCATTAGTATTTGCACATTCACAGCTTATTTATTTGCGTAGCCATTGAAAATCTACCACTATGCTTGAAAGGTGAATCGAACATATATATGTTTGTATTCACGATTAAAAGGGGAAACCGTTTTTCATGGTGGTGTTTCGTTAAGTATCGTCGGTTATAGGGGGAGAGGAGGGCACCACGTGAATCCCAGGAGCTCACCAGAGTGCGAGAGGAGGAACGAAGCATAAAAGATAATGGGAAGAAAGAGAAAGAATTCAGAGGAAACTACTGCAAGAACGAGAGTTCAATGATACGTTTCAAATGCATACAAGGTCATCCAATATGCCTCCCTTTGGGAGCCAGCACAAATAAAGCACGGGGAAATCAAGCGGCCAGTAATCCATCAATGGCTTCAATGATGAGTCCATCACCTTACTGTGTTCGAACATCCCTTGTCGTAGCTGAGGCCTAGGAATAATATATCATAAGAGAGGATACTAATTTTTCTCCAGAGTGACAGTAGCAGTGCTCCTTTTGTTGGGAAACTTTTTTCCCCCATAGTACTGATGGTTATAATAAAGAAAAAAAATTATTTAGAGGCCACTACTTCGTTCATGAGTGTGGGTTAGTTCAAAGATGCTGCATCTGAAAGCATAATATGTAATTATATCAATTTAATTGCAATAACATCCACTTACATAATAAAAACATACAATAAAAAAGGTGAAAATGTGTCAAATATGGATGACGCAAGAAAGGTAGCTCAGCTAGTCTCCTGTTCTTCCACCATGCTTCATAAATCTATCCAGAGAATATCATCAATACACCAAGAGTGACAAGGAATTAATGAGTGAAGTGTGGCCATCTATGAATGGGATAAAGGTAGATCGCTGGAAATTCAAGCGAGATATGTATCTTAATAAATCTGTTTGAATTATGTACATATATGAATATTTGAGCCTTCTGACCATCCTGGACCTGAAAGGCACTTATCACAGGTCCAAGGTCAACATAAAATTGAAGGTCAAACACAGCATGATAAGGGGGTTCATGGTTGGTCTCCCTACAACAACCCAGGACCTGTGAATGCAAAACTGAAGTAAACAATGCATTTTTATTGGGAAAAGATACATGGAGGTTGCAATCGCTGGTTAATTAAATGGTTAGTAAATCACTGGTTGCTACATTGCAATCACTGGTTGATGAAGGCATGTCACTGGTATCCAGGGACGAAGCATCCATTAAGGCTCTAAGGCTGAGCCTATACAATAAAAAATTATCAATATGATGAGGTTAACTCTCATCTATATATATATATACATTTTGAGTTGCTTTGAGTAGCATAATAAGGCGTTTCTTCATTGAGAGAAGATGTTTATTGTACAGCTCTTCTTGCAAGACTGCTTTAAGTAGCAGGTGAAGCGACTTTTATATTGGTGGCGAAGATGGAAGGACTGTCTGGAACGCCACACCAGAATTCTATAGAACCATCTAGAATTGTTCCAAATAAAATCAGAAAAAATGTTTGCCGGCATCAAGAACTGAACACAGGCATGAGAGGCGAGAGCGGATCCACAGGGGCAACACATCAGGAGTAGTGGCAGTACTAAGAGTATTGCCACGTTCATTACCCTCTTCGGCAGATACATACGATTGCACACAAAATCACTCTCAGGAGTGAATATGTACTTCATTTCATGGCAACATTTTACACCACATCTCTCACCACCAACCTATCATTTTTCCTCCAGCTCTACCAATTGACATGATGGCAATAGCGATGGTGCGATATCCATGGCGGATGGTTCCAAAGATGATGGTCTCAATCAAAACGATGACAATGATGTAACTCCCTCATGAGAAATTCTGATAATTGTGTCGAAGGACACTTTAGACATCTACATGGCCGATTTTGTAGTAGTTTAAGACATTATTGATAAATTTATTGCAAGTTCATCTTATTTTTTTTCAATGTTTGTCACTCTTAGTTTAAATATTAATCCACGTACCTTTGATAGTCTTTCTTAATCGCGAAACAAGGAGACCAAACAATTTTTTTCACTTTGACTTATACTCAAGCCACTGATTTTAGTAAATATTTTCGCCTCAAAAATTAGACTTATGCTCAAAGATATACAGTAATTATGGTATTAATCATCTGAAAGTGGTCAACTTTTAGCCAGGCAATAGACAATTATACGCTTTTAGAATTCGCATAATATTTCTGTAATACTAATGATAATCAGGTTCAGTATGGTTTCAAATCAAATGGCATTCCATATTCAACAGAAGAAAAATACAATCGGGGAACATGATAAGAGGTTAACCAAAAGTATTACCAGGAAAACCATCTGCATTCTCAAAGGTTAGGTTAAATGAAATGGGTACTTAAATTTTTTACAAAACTAACTTTATTTCTCCCTCTGAAATTACAACACATATACAAATATCTATTATAACAAGCTTAGGTCCACATGAATAATGTTAGCATTTCCAAAGAAAGATGTGATTTGTGAAATAGACCAGCATACATAGGTATTTAACAGAAGAAATGAGAGATGAGTGATGAAAAAAATGAAGATGTATGACAACAGACATGAGAATTCATCTTTATGTATTCACTTGACATACTTTTCCATGAATTTCCGATGAAACTCAGACCGAAGTGAGTCATTGATGAAACGATCCTTCTTCTTCTCTGGCTCTGACCGAGCACAATTCTTGAAGACAACGTCATCGTCCCACCTTCGCTTTACCTGCATGGCAAAAATTCAATAACTAAGACACCACATACAAGTTCAAGTCCTAAAACATCATACTAATGCATAGGAAAACTATGAACCTAAAATGACCATCTAGATTTCAATTCAGCATGTAAAATCTAAGTGAAACCAGGGTAGGTAAATCATTGTAATTTCGAATACTTTGGAATAATGAGATCTGATGAATCATACCACACAATGGTTTATCTCATAACTAAAACATAAAAACTCAGAGAAAGCTGTGAGTGATCAGTGAGGATATTTCTCAACCAATGCTTCATGAAATATAGTAGAATTTTATTATAATGTATCTTTTTCATACATAAATACCTTCTAATGCCAATCACCAATTGGAATGGACTGATTCTCTATTCAAGAATTAGTAAAAAGCTTGTTAACATACAAAATTCTAATAATGCTGCTGGTGTAATATGAATTTTGTGGTACCAAGAGCAGCAATGTTATTACACTATAAGCTCTCATGGCAAAAGCAGATTCCAAAAGTTCATTACATTATAAGTGGATTGTCTCTGTAACCAGATGACTGTCCCAAAGCCCGGAAAGTTAATATAATTAAATAAATTAGCAAAGTAATATGATCAAATACAAATTAACAATATGAAACCAGGGACACATGGGAAAAATCAATATTTACAAAAAACAGAAGCTAGGAACAACGGGTAAAATAAATATTCAAAAGAGCAAAACTAAGGACACACAGAAAAAATCAACAGATAACAACAGAGAATGAGATACGGGAGAGAGTCGAGACCGTAAAAGAAGGATGCGGAAAGAGCAAAAAGTGAGAAATCTGGAGAGAAGGTGACGTGAAGTGGGCAGTTTCAGATATAAAAGATTCCCAAAGAAAGGATATTCATCGGAACATTTTTGGAAAGACTGCGGAAGAAGCGGCGAATATATTTACGGTGGGATATAATAGTGTGAGGATGACGCACGGCCAAGCCAACCGAGGGGAGCTCACGCCCGTAGACACCAAGATATCTAGATCATGATGAGTGAAATTGTATACAATAGTATCAAAGTTAATCAAAGGAACTCTCACGCCCTCTTAATCATTTAGATCATTGTAATAAGGGTGATCAAATCTAACAGAAAAGACTCATTCTCGAATATTGTGAATTATGTACCATAATAAGAATATTTGCAATTTATAAAGAAAAAAGACTAAAGCTTAACCGGTTATTTACCATTCAAAAGATAACAATTTAATTCATGAAATTGAAAACTTACTTAGTTGCAATTGTAAATTGGGCCCAACACTAACTCTTAACCAAATTTCACCCTATTGGTGTTTCAAAACTTGAATTTACCTCCAATAAATGTTTAATATTGTGTTAATGATACCCATATGAAATGTTTTATTCATCCATGTGTATGTTCTAATGACCATGAGTTCTTTTTGATAAGTTCTCTTGTATCACTCACACTCTTCAACATACCTGCAGAGAAAATGGCATGAGAGGCATTGAAGGAGAGTAAGGCAGCAATTGAAATGTGAGTAGAACAAAAAGAGGGGGTCAGGTTAAGGGATGACCACGCATTGATTAGCAAGTCAGCCTTGGAGTTACTGGAATTTTTGAACTTCCATAAGAATTAGTGGGACAGACATGGAATGCAGAAACACTGTTACAAGAAAAGTAGTGAATTTTTTTCACAAGAAAGGCAAAAATAAATAAGAGAGAGAGGGCATGTGTCCGAAGTCTTCCATGGTTTTTTACATTATTTCAAAATTTTCAGGTCATAACTACACCAGCTCTTCATTAATCAATTTGAAGTGTTCAGATAGTAATTGATGCAGATATACCATGTCAAGCATCATTAATTGGAGCCGTGTGGCATGATGTAATTCAAATATCACTGTGAGTCGATCTAGCACCCCTAGAAACCACTGTGATACACACTATTTTACATACATTTTATATGATGAATATATAATAATGTGCAGTAGTGTATATATGACTTATTTAGTTTTTTTTTAACATTGACACTTGTAAAAAAATAATGTACTTGTAAGCAAATGTTAAATATTAGTAACTAGAAGGTGACAGTGTGTTATTGCGATGCTATTTAATATAAGACATTGGTAACTCATTTCTATTTGCTCTTTTAAGACTACTCAGTTCACAACACCAGAGTACACTTGCTTCGATTAATTTGCTTCAGATTCTATGCTCTACACAGCACCCTTCAAAATGGATCAGGAATAGATTTGATGAGCCATAAGTAATAAAAGCACTTAGCATCAAGATAATCTAATCTGCAATGTTTCTTCTTGCTCATTTTCAACAAAGGTATCAAACTGGAAAATGTAAAGTTTTTAATTACTCTGTGGTAAAAAGATCAAGTTTTTAAATTAGTAAATGTAACGAATTTGATAACTACACACAAAAAATTAGGCCTTGACTATCGTCAGCATAAAGAATTCCACTGGAAGTTAACTGAACATTTTTTCTGTGCAGATCGCTCCATTCATTGCTGTTCATGTGCGCTGATATGCTCCAATCTGTACTAACTTCAACACCTAGAACGGAAAGCTCCTAGTATTACCGCTTCCACCTCTGACGCCACAAGACCGGGCATTTCAAAACAGATCGGTAGTAGACTTGCACCCCATTTCCTGAACAGCCGTACGGACCGACATAAAAACTCTACACCCATTCCCACTACATTGGCTTTACAGCTATAACAGGGTGCCCACAACTTTTTCTGAATCATTTCCCTGTATTTTCCCTGTGTTTTTCCTAGCAGGTTTCTCCATAATATCCTAAGAAATGTGCTAACTACAGGGTTTCAATATGTCCCGAAAGTGCACCTAAATAAATTTGCGTAAATGGGAGCAGAGATCAACACACTTCTCATCATAATAGACTTTTATTTTTATGAAAAAATATTACAAGAATTAACAATAAAAACTGAGACTGTACAGGCAGCACAAAAATAAACATGTCAATCGATCCTCTAACTTGAAATATCAAACAAAACTAATTAAATAATCAGGAACTTTCTGTGAAAATATTGCTGTCTTACATTAAATGACCATAAATTAATTATTCAGGTAACACCCAACAATTACACTAAAAAAAGCAAAGATTTTCATTTCTTCATCTTCTTAATTTTTTTCTCTACTTCTTCCTGTTTTTCTTTCAGGGCTTGATTCTCTGCTTTTAACTTATCTAGCTCATTTTTCTTCCTTTTCTCTGTAACCTACTCTTCTTCGCCATTTCAGTTTTAGTTTCTCGCCGCTTCTGAAGCGCATCTCTGTACTTGGTGCTTGCTCCACGCACATATCTAATCAACTCCTGATCAACTTCCACTGACGCCTTACCTCCCACATGAAAAATCCCATCCCAAACTCTTCTCAGAGCAATGAGAGAGTCTTCATGTAGGTTCTCAACTACCATGTCTTTGTTCACAGAGAACCCACTCTCGACAAAGGCGTTACTGTGAGAGAACAGCAGGATAATTTAAACAGCTGCCCAACAATTCTTTAAGTCCTCTCGTTTGTTAAGTTGGCTTGCATAGAATGAGTCCAGTCTATCCATATCCCTATTAAAGCTCGTGAGCTGTACTTTATCCACCTGGGATACAAACCTTTTGAACTGGATACCAGCGCGGTCTGCCTGCAGAGTGGTCATGTGGTTTGCAGACACGAGAACCCTAAGACAAGAATCCATGTCTGTTGTACACTACTAAGGTTTTTTAAGAATTTTGTTAGGATTCAGACATGATGCTGCTTTGGTAAATTTGTACTATATTGGGCTTCTCTCAACTATTTTCTTCTCAATGGAGACCAAACCCTTCTTACATTCCAACCCAAAAGTGTCCTCTTCGATGTCCTTCACTCTTGCATCACGGAGAGCAAGGGTTGCCCCCACACCAATATTGATTTGGGACAGTTTCAAACCATTCGCAACATCATCTACATTAATATTAATCAGCTTGTAGGCTGTCTTCGCTTTGTTTAGGACGTCTGGCTTCACAAACCGCCCGTACACCTCTCGAAGATGATCCTCAATGTCACCATGAAGAAATGGGATGATTGGTTTCAGCGTCTGATACACTTTGAGAAACGGCTCAAAAGATGATGCTATTGTCGCAAAGAAATGAAGTTTCGCCAGCAGAAGAGGGTGGGCAAAGCACTCTTTCACCTTCCTAATCGACCATGTGTCAGGCAAATCCTTCATAGTGGGAAAGTAGGTCCTCAAATTCTTGAGTATTGTAATGACTCTTACACACACGGAACCATTCTCAAGCCATCGGCAATTGCAAAATTTGAGAGTAAATTCATCACTTTCAGTAAGACGTGTAAAGTCTGCACAGCACGCCGGAGAATCCTTGAAGACATTATGGATTAACTTCAAAAATATTACAATCTGCCAACCATACTTAACGAAACTGTACTGAAAGGCACCATGAATGACATGGAGACCACAGGATCCCACAGGCTACCGTGGGAGCTAACTGGGGCTACAGAAGTAGCTTCGTGACATTTACAGAATACAGGTGGGAGCCCAATAAGCTACCGGTAGCTTCTACTAGCTCTTTCTCCGGTAGCTTCCATGATAGAGAATACCGATGGGAGCAAGTAGCTTATTGAAGCATCTTTTCACCGGAAAGCTTCTTAGCTTTGAGTTATAGAATAGGCCCCTTGATCCACCCCTTAGCGAACTGCTAGCATGTTGCCTGCATGGTCGAGGGGTGTGGGAAGGGAGTGCTGGTGCTACATACACGCGTACGCCATGACCAACTAAAAAACGTATCTACCTAAACATACAGCAAATATTATAAAAGCTTAAGTTTTAAATGCTAAGAATGGTAAAAAACTATCCCATTGAATAACGAAAATCATACTGGTACTGTTCATCATACAAAATTCTGGGTAGTAGGTAATACTGCATACCTGCTGTAGTGGTGTTCGGACGACGAAATTAGTCAAGTTCCCCTGACGTTGACGACCCTGGATAGCACTGAGATATTATTTACCATTCAAAAGATAACAATTTAATTCATGAAATTGAAAACTTACTTAGTTGCAATTGTAAATTGGGCCCAACACTAACTCTTAACCAAATTTCACCCTATTGGTGTTTCAAAACTTGAATTTACCTCCAATAAATGTTTAATATTGTGTTAATGATACCCATATGAAATGTTTTATTCATCCATGTGTATGTTCTAATGACCATGAGTTCTTTTTGATAAGTTCTCTTGTATCACTCACACTCTTCAACATACCTGCAGAGAAAAGGGCATGAGAGGCATTGAAGGAGAGTAAGGCAGCAATTGAAATGTTAGTAGAACAAAAAGAGGGGGTCAGGTTAAGAGATGACCACGCATTGATTAGCAAGTCAGCCTTGGAGTTACTGGAATTTTTGAACTTCCATAAGAATTAGTGGGACAGACATGGAATGCAGAAACACTGTTACAGCATGGGTTCCTACACTTCCCTACAGCATGGGTTGTCACAGCCCGCTTGCCCATTGAACTCAGCGAAAAAGTTTTCTTACACACGATGCACTTAGCAGAGTTCACATCCCGTTCGTCTGCCCGCAACCAGCTTTTCCACTCAGGGTGAAAAATAGCATCAAGCCATGCAGGGTTGAATTTGGAAGTCATTATTATTTTGAAAAGGTTTAGTCCTACAGTACAATATTCCCTGTTGTGTTGTCTCACAACACTCCGTGCAGCCGAGTCCAACGAAGCCAACGCTAGCCAAGCGGAGAGGGCGAAGTGAGAGGAAAGAGGGGCTACTTTGGCAGCCGGACCGATGCGAACCCATGCACGAGAGAGCACACCAGCCGAACGGAGCGAGAGCATGGACCAAGGACGCACTGTGCTGCACTAACTAATTATTAATTCCCACATTTCGAAAAAGATTCCGAGATCCCAGACATTTCCCTGTCCAATTCAATTGCATTTCATTTCCCTGTCTTTTCCCTGTTTGCGGGCACCCTGTATAACTCTGTGCTTCCCTCACCAGGAACGGCAGTAAACAAATGAAATGCAAGAAAATAATTTCATACAAAATAAGAATTCCTGCATTCATGATACCTTTTGCAATATTCAAAATAGTTTCAAAAGCACACGAAACTCTTCTGTTTATCAAACACAGTAATATCATGCCATTACCCATTTTGAGTTCTTTTTCTGAGTAACTTAGGTACCAGAGGAAATCTAGGGGTTAAAAGAGCAACAATATAGAGCTATTTGCTGTAAGAAGTGGAACTTGGGAATATATGCCTTCCCGATCACTGCTCAGGCATACAGTAGAACGCGTTAAAAAATCACTTGGTACTGTTCTGCTTAGGCTCGGTTGTTACCTTGATAATGATACATACGTTGAAATTGATCGGAATAAAGAACCTAAGTGGAATAGTACCCAATGATTTATTTTCACTATGCTTAATGCAGCAACATTCCACAAAGTTCCACATGCCTCCATTGGTTTACCTTCAACAAGGGTGGTTTCCTTAAGATGCTACAGTGTAGCAAAACTAGTCAACAAAATAAATATATATTCTGTGAAATGGCAAAGTTTTTATTTGAAGTGTTTTATGCCACTCTGCTACCTATAGCTGATCTCACCTTGAGGTCTGGCTTGGAAGCCTGTGGTGCGTAGTGGTGCAGGAGTGGGTTCCCACTCAGGATATTCTCCATGCGTATGCGCTCCTCCTCCTGCCTTCGCTCCACCTCCCGTCTTGCCTGATCTGCTGCACGCTCCTTCTTGATGCGCTGCAGCTCGGCTAACAGTGCCGCCGTGTCTTCTTCCTCGGCCCCATCCTCATCTTCATCCCCAGAGTCGTCACCATCCAGGGGGTCATCAGCATCCAGACTTGCTGCTGGCACTTGGTCAGGCCTTGGACGTCGTGCTGCACTCCCACTGCTTATCGCGCTGTTGTCGTGATGCATACATGAAAACATTTTTGGAGAATTACTTCAGGGATAAATTAATTAAATTTAATAAATAAAAAATGCCATTACATTCCGGTTAGGCCAGATCTCCCTCATGCCATGAGAATTGGAGACCCTGCATAAAAAGATTATATTTGTAAAATAAACAAAACAAGATGGAAAACTATTAGTTTGTAAAAACCTGTAACTGGCAAGTGGTGAATGGAACACAGCTGATAGAAGGACTAGGCTGAGAGCTGCTAGAGGATTCAGATTAGGTAAGTTTTTGAATGACACGAAGATAATATTTTGACCCCAAGCTACATATATCTTTAGAACTTATAGAAGAAACTAAATAAGAGAGACACGGCAACATGGATAAGTACAAAAATGCCTTCTTTCCATTCACCATTTGGGACTAGAAAAAAAACACAGAGCGAGACACTTGAGATACTACGTGAACGTCCAATTCCCTTTCATCCTCCCTCTCTTCCTTTTTTCCAATTCCCTCTCCTTTTCATTGCTGGTATCCTAGCACCCTCTGCTACACACACCTGAAGCAGCCTGCATGGTAGTACGTAGCTGTAGATATAAATTACGGAGCAACTATACTGTTGGGGCAGGTGTGTGGAATTGACATTTTGATATCAGGACCATCTATTGAGCAAACTCTAGTACTCTTGTCATACTGCAACCAGCAAGCCCACCTGGGGGCAAAACCGTTAACCACATATAAAGTACGAACTCCCTTGGAACATAGGCAAATGGGCTAACATGGGACTTCAATAGAGGTGATAATAAGCATTATTCAAGGATTGTCCCCACCCCCCACTTCTGTAAAAAGTAAGAAACAGACGGTGAACAGGGATTACAATCATTCATTAACGAAATGGCTCTTTTAGTGAACGTACATATGTTCAGCATGGCACAAGTTCCTCCACTTTTTTTTTTTAATTCAATGCATCCCCATGTTTCCAGTCACCAAAAATATACTTCTACAGAGTACAATTCTGGGCAGTATCAGTTATTAAATTGACGTTCTTCATTTTATTTCTCCACCAAGACAGAATTCAACTAAAACGGTTAGCTTTATTCAAATTAAAATGTTAAATCAATAACCTAGCGATGAGAACAAACAATTTTTGACTAATTTCGCAGGAAATAATTCCCATTTACTAAATAAGACATGCCAACAGAAAGGTAATGGAAACAAAACAGATTGCGTACTGAGTGTTTCTGAAACATGTTAGTCTTCAGTTCACCAAAAAATTGCTTCTAAAACATTTGAGGGAAAAAAACAAAATTAAATATTTTTGAGAGAAAATAAAAGAGATTATGTAATAAGGAGATGTGATACTTCCTAACTATACTTAAGTGAATTTAGATGTCATCAACTAAAGGGACACCAAGGAGAAGGAGATGCCATATGCTCAATCAAACAAGATAATAAATAACATAAAGTCAGTGCATCTTATAATTAGTGTAATAACTAAAGTAATTTATTTTTCTTGTAATGTTTTGTGAAAATCTCGGTAAATGAAATCATAGGGTCCAGTCTGGGAGAAATTTTTTTGTGAGAATTGTAGAAAAGTAAGGGGTATTAGATAAATATGAAAGGAAGGTGAAAGAAATGCGCATTTAAGAAATGTAAGAAAAAAAAGGTGTGAGATTCTTAGTTTTCAAGAAAATATAGTTTGAAAATGACAAAATTTGCATATTTTTTGTGATATTTTGACGCCTGATTTTCCGAGA
Organism: Pyrrhosoma nymphula; assembly: GCA_963573305.1. Lineage (NCBI taxonomy): Eukaryota > Metazoa > Arthropoda > Insecta > Odonata > Coenagrionidae > Pyrrhosoma > Pyrrhosoma nymphula. Next base: position 23,371,179 of record OY754338.1, read on the forward strand.
TTTTCGGAAGTACCGCTAGAGGGATACCCAGTAATTTCATGTCTACAATATTCCTTTACCCCACCCCCCCAACAAGGTTGTGGACCTATGGAGTGAAACAGGGGTGCTAGGGTGGGACGGTGCACGGCCTGGAAATGGTCATTTTCGAATGGGAAAAAGGCATTTACAGGTGAAAAAAGAATGAAAATTCAATTTTAAGTAAACGGGAATACGGAGAAATAGATTTTTCAGTGGTGTAAAATGGGGAAAGTGAGAAAATTAGGTAAAGAAAGTTAAGAGAGATGGCCATTTACGAAAAAAAATCCCCCGAGAGGGTTGATGATTGGAGGAGGGTGTAGTTGTAGTGTCTTCAAAGTTGTAGCGTATTTTGCAAAAAGAAAAAAATCCCCCGAGAGGGTAGATGATTGGAGGGGAGTATAGTTGTAGTCTGGTCAAAGTTGTACTGCATTTTTTTCAAGAAAAAAATCCCCCGAGAAGGTTGATGATGGGAGGGGGGTGTAGTTGTAGTCTGGTGAAAGTTGTAGCGTATTTTTTTAAAGAAAAAAATCCCATTATTCGGCGTTCCACGGAAAGAGTTCTTTTCAGAACTCGCAAATTATCTTTAAATGACATGATTCGCTTAAGTCCAGAGAAGAAGGTGTGAAACCTCGATTGGGAAGTGTGTAGGAAAGTGCGCAAGAGAAATATTTGGAATAAAGTTCAGAGATATGTGTAAAATATTAGGGGAAGAGCGTGTGTGTGAAACGCGTCGTAAAGCGCTGCTAGTTTAAGCTGAAGGCAGGAATAGTCATGGGTGGTGAGTATAGCAAATAGAAAAAACTGCTCGACCGCTGCACCATCTCGGGGAACAAGGAGGAAAAGGTCAGTATTTCCAACATGGCGTCAAGAAATAGATTCACATCATATGTTTAAGTGAATAGTTTACGAAAGGAAAAGGTTTTATGAAGAGTATGAAAGGTTAGTATAAATGCACATATGTAGCGTAGCAATGTGATAGTGATAGCATATGTGAGGTGAGCGGAAAGCAGGTGAAATTGAGGAATTCTCAGACTGGACGCTTCAATACATATACCAAAATCTCAAATATAAGACCTACATTGCTGATATAGATTTTATTTGAAGCATCGGACCAATATAAATGTGTGACCAAGTAAGGGTTGAAATGGATCAAATACATGAGCATGCCACTCGCCAGAGGGTAGATGTGCATGATTTCGCATTCTACTAAAATAATTACAGAAGTGTTCCTTCAATTTAACCACCAAAATCTTTCACCATCAACCATCAGGCATAAAAATAGCCCCTTCTAAGGAAATAGAAACAACAGCTAAAGCACTTATTACATGAGGAAGCTATTACAGTGCAAAGGATTACTAAAAGAATTTGGTGGTTATGGATTCAGTTGACCACCCTATATTCATAAGAGATTATTTGTTTTTCTCAATTTCCCTGCATTGACTTCTTCCTAATTTAAAATTTAGAACACTTCAACAACACCGATACAAACTGTAAATAAAGTAAAACTGTATGCAATTTACTATACTTCAACAAATATTTAAAAATGGTTTGAGTAGGAAAACGAGCATTAGGATAAGACTTATGCACAAGAATTCTAATTTACATACGACGTCGTGGTTTCTCTCGGTTCAGGTGCGCGTTTACCGTCTCTCGTCGGTCCTTTCTCACGATCCTCAATTTCTTTGCGAAAATCTCGGCTACGAAGTTCCTCAGCTGTGCCCTGCCCATATTCTCTGGGGACAAATACAGAAGTAAACAAATAAATCATATAAGACACATAAGATATTACAACAGGACTCTTTAAATTTAATTTCCAAAAAACATACCTAAACTTAAGTTTCGTGTGCGAGGGTAAGTCTCTGCTTGAATACTGTTTTGAGATTGCACTTAAATCTTTCTCACTTCTACCTTGACCACCTCTAGCAGGGTCGAAGGTAGGCCTCGCAGCAGTAGTCATTTGAATGAAATTTCGAATTCAACGTAACTTCAATACACTAACAACCAAATAAGGCATGTATTCCACAAAATATACCAATTCTAACAAACCACTAAGTATAAATTGTATTAACTGAGCTGACCGAGCTGACTGACAAGTCAACCAACAACAATCTCGCTGGATCAAAAGAAAAGTCGAATGTTTAATCGAAATTATACATCGATATTGAATCGAAATAGCAACGTAGCGATCCATCGCGGAAAGCCCGCTGAGTTTAAACGCGTCAAGATTTATTCCGCGATATTTCCCTACAAACCAGAAAAGGATTAAATCTAGATTTTTTAAGGATTTGGAAATACATTGAATCTGTATTTCTAAATCCTTCTTTAATACATGGTAAATCTATATTTTTAAATATAGATTTCCAAATCCTTCTTTAATACATTGTAAATCTAGATTTCCAAATCCCAATGAAAATATTTTAAATCTAGTTTTTCTGATCCCCTCTTTCTTTATTTATCGCATATAAATATATGATGGAGTATTCATTAAAAATCTCCAATGAAAATCCCAATACCGGGAGACAACAACTCCATTAAAAATTCCTGTAGGGAATGTCAAGACTTAAAATTCCGTATAGGGACGTGAAATTCCGCATAGGAATTTTGTACCCAATGGGGGAACTACATATTTCTATGGGTCTTCAATGGAGACTCCAATAGAGAATGTGGACCTATTGAAATGTTCGTATGGGGATATGACTTCCCAGCCACTGCATGACGTCCAATGGACGTCCATTTTACATCCAGAAATCTCTTATGGATATCCTTTGGATGTCATTCAAATGACATACTATGAAAGTCCCTATAGGGACATCCACACGGAGGCCACAGTATGATAGCCAATGGACATGATGTAAAATAAATCGTAAATAATATAAATTCCTATGAGAAATAAAAGAAACGACAGTTACTGGTTGATACCAAATAAATCGAGGTAATATTAGCTGTGGGTCTGCAACGTGCGCCCCCTGAGGGTTGCGCCCCTCAGGGGTGAAGGAGGGGTTGTGTTTGAATCGCTCGTAATTATTCCGAGCACGTAACTAAGGAGTCACGTGGCACAATAACAAATGGTTCGACATTTTGGCGTGTTTAAACCACTCGGATGGATATCTTAAGCGAGTGATATGTTGTTTATCGTGTCTATAATCAGGTTATTATATTCCATCAACAGAATTTCGGTGAAAAAATACGATTGGGAAGACTGCATGAGATTTACGAAATACAAACCAGAAAAGGATTAAATCTAGATTTTTTAAGGATTTGGAAATACATGGCCCCTAGCTACGGCGCTGAAGCTAACGTGCGGGAATTGGAAAATCTTGTTTATTCGCAGTAATATGGCATTTATATTCATACTATGTGGCAACATAGGATAACAGTTATCTGGCATTAATTAATGGCAAATAACTTGTATCAAGATTTTATGGCATTTCCTTCAAACTATCACGGAATTATCATTTAATGATTATAGTTCTCGAAGTCACATTTATCCACGTAAGTGACTACATATATACGCCTTTCTCTACGCTGAATTTTTAAGATCTGACGTAAAAATAGGTGCGACGTGTTATAGGATAGGTGTATATGCGATACATATTCCGCGTCGATCGGTAGCTATGAGTTAATATATATGTCATACGTACTGCAACATACCATGGCGCAATAGCACATTCAACTTGTTAAAATGAAAATAATCTTTTTTTTTTTGAAAAGATTTCAAAATCTAGATTAAATCCGTGAACAATCCAAGATTAAATCTCGAAAAAATCTATATAAAATCTAGATTTAATACGTCATGTAGCGGACATAGCAACAAGTTCAATCTGGATTAAATCTAGATTTTTAACAGATACAATGGATGCAAAAATCCATATTTAATCTATATTAAATCTTTTTCTGGTTTGTAGGGTTGTAGCTCTCCATTATTATTTAGTTATGTCAGGGATAAATGCAAAATATCACAAGAATTTACGTCAAACGAATTTACGTACAAACCCAAAATAACCACCTAATTTATCACTGATGGACTTTCAGATTCACACACAATTTTTATTTCGGAGAAAAATGGTAATGTCATAACAACACACTTCTTTAAACTTCGGCAGCCAACTCATGTCATCAGTCTTAAACAATTGGGACAAATAAAATAACTGGATGTATCTTCTGTGTATATATTTTTATTTTGTAGGTACCCTTGATACCCATAACTTTAAATATGCATATAGACAATCAACAATCAATCATCTTGCTACTGAAAAGTACGTAGATTTATCGAAAACAGTTATGGTAAATTAGGGCTTCTCGGGATTCCAGCCGGGTGAAATGGTCCATTGTCTCCGGCTGGAAACCCGAGAAGCCCTAATTCAACAGATCCGCTGGGAAAGCACCAGATTTTCAAGTAATGATAATCTCCACTTCCGCAGGGCAGCTCTCTTTAACAAAAATATGTGCGAGGAGAATGTAAGCTAATGGCAAACTATAATGGCTTCTGCATTGTGCTGACAGAGAAAAAAACCAGTTCCTGATGCTCCAATTGAAAGCTTCGGTACTACCCTATTTACCCGTTCCACAATTTCCTTCCCTCCAGATTTGGAGGGAGCTGAGAAATCTTGGTATTCATTCTGGCAGGAGTGACTCGGAAGACTCCCTTTCCAGTATAGGTTCTTAATCACCACTTTTGCAGAGTGGCCTCTGACCCTCTGACACTTCGTCTTGAATTGCACTGAAACTCTCACTGCAGACCCAGCTGAATGGGTTCTGTTTTAGAGTTTTTCGTATAGAAGAGATATGATTGGTAATCAGCCATTCTACTTTGCAAACAAAAGGGTGCACTGGTGTGTCACTATCTTTCATCACCGCCATGTTCCCGCAGTGATTGGTCCATATATCTGCTCTTATCACAACACCTTCCCACATGAGTCTTTCTTTCCCACCCTCGGGAAAATGTCACTCATGGTCATTCCTCTCAACAAGGTGGCAACACAGAGTTCAACGAGTGATGTCAAGCCCATATCATTTCTCTGCTTTCTCTCCAAATTCTTGGAAAGACTCATACACCAACAGCTATACAATTAAATTGATTTCACGCGACTTATAGGTGTAGTGAAACTTGGTGGCACTCGCTTGTGAAAAGCATGACGTCCTGGAGAGGAAAGCATGTAAGAGAGGTGGGATAAAGAGGCCGAGGGTTCATCAAGAGGTCCAAACAGGAGCCCTGTGGTACCTCTGTCTGCTCATCGACGCGTCACTCACCTTCACTGACATATGACACTACACTTTCGAATGCCACCAAGTTTCACTATGCCTATACTAGATGCACACCAAACTGATTTCGGGACAGGCCATAGTACACAAAACACTAATCAAACTCACTGACAACATAGGTTGGGTATTGATAAACACTTGGAAACCATGCTCTTCCTCTCAGAATTCCATAAGACTTTTGGCATGGCGAGTCTTGTGATACAGCAGTACATGCTTTGCGATGTCTGCATTTCCACTACTACAATTTAACGGTTAGCCTCTTATCAGAGTGAGAGCAGGTGGTATATGACAGGGATATCTAATACTGGTGTTCCACAGGGTTGTCCTTGGCCTTCTTCTGTTCTCTATTTCAACTATATTGCAAATGGGCTTGGTGGTGATGGAGTATTTCATCTTGCATACGTCAATGATCCACAGGTCTATATAATTCCCTTTTGAAGAGCTAAAGTATGTGTGCACAAAAATGAATGGAGTAGTGGAGTTTTGTTCATGAGTGGGCCACCAAAAATCTCTTATGCTGAATGTGGCCAAAACCAAAGGCATGCATCTTGGTTCCCCATACTTCATTGAAAAATTCTCCCTGGTGAAGACTGTCATCTTGTGCTATACAACTCCATGATTGATTTTGAATACTCAATGCATTGTTTCGGTGTGATGCTCAATTCTATGTTTCGTTGGAAAGAGCATGTTGCTCAAGTTTGCAAAAATGCAAACTCACTCATGTATTCGCAAAGCTTTTTAGAAAGATCACTAGTTTCACACTATGTAAGCATTTCATCACAATGCTATTATTCCCTACCACTGATTACTGCTCTCTAATCTATTGCAATCTCACGGACATACTAGATCTCAAGCTGCAACAACTCATCAACACTGGTTACTGGTATACCCTGGTAACAGTTTGGTAGCCCTTGAGTTGTTGGCTAGTTTTGTGAAATATACTTGCTGCATTAAGTTGTTGATTGATAAAAACTGTTTCACCCAGGGACGTAATTTCTCACCTTAACTTTGAAAGTTTTCTGTTCTAGAAGGTCGTTATCAGCAAGAAAATTCCTTCTCCCATAATGCTTGAGTAGGAGTAGGTAGGAGTATTGAAGCTTATGAATGTGATGTTTTTAGGAGTGGGTTTGATGACTATGAACATAAGATTTGACCTGAAGACACCTCCTGTAACTGAGGAGAAACTGTCATTGCATAAACACTGGCATGCTCAGCTGTCCCTGAAATCATGGCAGCCAATATGAATATGAGAATTAGTCAGACAGAGATGAAGATGATCCTTTACAAACTATGCTCAGGTGAGTATACAAATATGGATAGAAGAGGTAGGATTTGGATAGGTCAAGTAAATAATGGTTTTCCAGTTCCAGAATTGATGGTTTTACATGCCCAGATTTGTAGACCATGTGATTCATACAAACTGAAAGTAGACACATTGCAAAAAAGAATGCACACACATGAGAAAATCATAATAAGTAGCAGTGTGGTAGCATAAAGGTAGTCCTATCTATTAAACCTGGTTTAACCAGATCTGGTACTGCATAGCTGTATTTACATTTATCCTGAGTGAAAGAGAGATGCGGAAATCAGTCCTCATTTCCATCCCAAAGTTTGACAGATTGTTGATTGGCTGTTTAGATAAAACAAATCAATTGAAATGTATGAAATGGATTGAAAATTCAAGATTCAATATGGAAATTCACAGATTCAATAAGGTAATTTTTCTGGGTCGTATGCTGTGTTCACATGATTTTATTTAGAAAATAGGCCAGGGAGAAGGGAGGTTTTTCCTATTGTAAATACTTCCAGTGCATAGAATATTCCTAATCTTCAAATTATCCAAGAGAGGAATATATGTATAGACTTTAAAATATGTACATGCTGAATCAATGGGCCAGCCTGTAATAAAAATAAATCTGAAAGTAAACTACATTGGAAAAAATACAAATCTCCCAGTTGAACCATGATAACATTCTTAAGGTTATAAAATAACACTGAGATAACAATACTTTTGCAGGATCAACATGTAACTCATTTGGGCCCTTATATTTTTTAGCACCACTAGCATTTTTAGCCCTAATTATATATTAAAAATGAATTGTGGTTAGTCCAAGGAGTTTATACTTGACACAAGACATCAAAATTTGCCATTTTTTACTAGAAATACTTGATGAGTAATTTTAAAAATTTTTGCAGTAAATAATGAAGATACATTTTAAATGCCAAGTGAATAAAATACTTAAAGAATTACCAAGAGCGTTATATCAACTTCCCCAAAAAAATGTAATCACAATGAAGAAAGGCTGTATTAGGCAATATCAAATATTGTTGATATGATTCTGCTAAAGAAACCATTAACCAGAATCATCAGCTATAATGCAATTTTCCAATAGCAAGTTAATCATGGAAAATAAGCTTGAGGAATTTTATCAATACCTATGTAGTTCATTGACATTGAAGATTCTTGACTTATTAGCTTACTATTCAGCAAATAACATTGCTTGAAATATACAGTATTTCTGTAAGCAAAACATTTCCCTTAAGTAAATACAATTAATGGAACTGGAGGAACATTACTTTAGGTGCTCAAATTAATTAGAAATGAGTAAAGCAAACATAATATCTCTGCAACTAGTATGTTTATTGTTCACAACTAAAAGTAATCCTTAACAAACATTAAATATCCTTCGAATCACATTTTTAACTCAGGCTCATTCATTATATTTTACTCCAATCATTTATTAACAAGAAATTATATACATCAGCATACTTTATCCAATTTACAACTCAGCCAATGATAAATAAGGTCAAATAATTCAAAATACACAATGAATTTTCTATATATATGATACTGATAACAAAATACATATAATAAAAACGTAAGCACATAGTCAAACTTTTCTTTCAGCTTCAATTAAAATCAGAGAGTGTATGCGTGACATGGAGCTTACGAACATTCCTCCTATGGCACATTAGAAGGAAAGGACATTTTTTCATTCTCCAACCCATTAGGTCAAAAACTACCATATGTGATGCACAATGGAAATTAATCCCTGACTTGTCTCTTTGCTTCGGGGCCGGAGGCACTGCACTCAGACAAACCAATTGGGAGTAAACTCGAAGAGTGTTCTCCTGGAATCATGCACTTATGTAACTGCTACTGGCAAATGGTAAAATGTGGCGCATCTCATGTCAGTGAAGGGGAATGGGTCGAACCACCATTCCCCGGGGAATGAAAGGGCAATTAATAGGAAGAAGAAGAAAATGGGTGGGGCAGGGAAAAGGCCGGCTGGAGGTCACAGGAGTCAAGTGACATTTCAAGAGGGGGGCACACGAGGTAGCGATCCATCCTGATGGGGAACAGGCAGCCTTGGGTCCTGGTGCATCAATGTGCCATACTCTGAAGTGTGCCTGAGGAGAAAGGAAAAGTGGATAATTTTTAGAAATGACCTGATCCTGGGTCCCAGCATAAAACACATACTGTGAAAGCATGCATCTGGACCCTCCTTGAGGTATATTTTGAACACCCAACCAAGTTTTTCACAGCTATGAATGCTGATAGCTAAAATTATCATTAAAATCGATACCATTAGATCAGTGGTTCCCAACCGGTGGTCCGTGAGAGCCTCGGGAGTGGTCCGCAGGGCATATAGAAAAGTTGCCAATAAATGGAGATTTTGAAAGCAATTTGCGTTGACCGAGATGGGTCATTAAGTTGTACCATACACTAATTAATAGTAATAATAAATAAATCATGTGTTATAAAAAACTGTTTTACTTAATCACCTTTGAATTTGGCTATGGGAAAGGCACTGAGGAAGGGTTACAACTGATAGGGGGTGACGCAGTATATGGAGAAAAAAATGAAATACTTTTTTTGATGCTAATGATCTAATGGGAATGTTAGTGTAGACATAGTTGAGGAAAATTTCCATTATCTACTAAAAGGATGGTACATGGTCATGTCAGTAAAATTTAACCCTAGAAAATGCTGAGGCTAAATTGATGTTATAATAATGTTTTATAAGTCACACTGCACTACAACTAAAAATGATGATCTCATCAAGAAAAACATCAAAAATGTTTATGCATTCGAAGCAAAATGGTTGATAGCAATACACAAGCACCTAGTAGCGTAAGATATTTTAAAAATAAATAGCCACCTTTGATGCCTAACGGTGAGAAGTGTTACAGAAAATTGAGTAGATGGGGCCATAGATCATATTTTCGTGTTTGAGGCGGCAGTGTGGAGGCAACTGTAACTCAAAAGATTACAAGAAAAAAAACTCTTCAACAAGGCCACTGATCAACGAGTTACTAGTCTCCTTGGCACCTTGGCACTACAGAGCAGAGGTAGCTGTTTTTGATTTTGAGATGACTTCATAAAGGAAATTCTTAGTATCGAGGAGAAGAGAAGTATTATAGAGGAGGTGGATAAAAATCCTCACTTGGAGAGAGTTGACTTGGCAAAGAAGCTGCTCATGCCAGTAGCAACCCAGAATTTTGAAAATTTCCATGATAGCTCAGTAGTTCACCAAAATAATCATATCATATACAAATTTTTTACAGTTGCTCTGGGTCAGCTCCTAATTCTGTAAGGTTGAAGTTAATTAATAAAATAATTTCTTAAAATATCATCCACAAATTGTTTATCATATTTGATTATAATTTCATTTTTATAGTTGTTTCCCGGAGAGTTTCTCAACCTATTGTAGGAAGAGCACAATATTGATTGATTAATTGATGATAATTTTTATTATTGTTTGTTACACCTTTTAGTGACTTTCAATTATCCTTTTTATTCATGGAACACTGTCCTAGCACATTACAGACTATAAAACCTCAAAAAAATGGTAGGTCCTCATTTAGTGCTTGTCCACGTTTAGTGTTTAAAATTTTGTCCCCCTGAAAATGTTAAATCGGGATTCCATTGTGCATTTGAATAGATAGATAGATAGTTTTATTGGTCCCGTTGATATGTTGTTACATATATAGGTCAAATAAAGAAAAAAGGTAAAATACAATACAATGGCAGTACATATTAGAAAAGTTAAACAAATTACAACATTATCAACAGTCATTCGACAAGAATTCTCTTACATTATAAAAACAATTTTCAAGGAAATATTTTTTCAATTTAATTTTAAAACACCCCAGTCTTTGCTCATTTTTTATTTCAACAGGCAAATTGTTAAACAATTTGCAACCCATATATGTAGGCCCTTTGCTGAACAGAGTAAGATTGTGTGTACTAGTTACATAATTGGATTTTTTTCTTGTATCATGATTATGAACATTTTTATTTGTCTTTAAGTTAAATTTACCTTCAAAAGTTTTTTTCTAGTAATATTGATTCATACATGTAGATACAAGATAAAGGCATAATTTTAAGTTTTTTGAAAAGGTCTCTACAACTCTCTTTTTGTCTTGCCTTACAAATGATTCTTATAGCCCACTTTTGTAGTTTGAAAATTCTTTCAGATTTAGGGGAATTTCCCCATGCCACTATGCCATATTTCAATCTGCTATAAATATGTGCAAAATATATACTAATGGCTGTGTTGGTATTTGATAGTATTATCATCCTTCTGATTAAATAACACCCAGAGGCAATTGAAGAGGCAAGATAATCAATGTGACTATCCCAACTGAGGCATTCATTTAAGTACAAGCCAAGGAATTTAGAACCAGTGGTACGTCTTAAACTCCTGTCTGTAAACTTTATGTTTGGACTACAGTCAATTTTCTTCTGTGACGGATGAAACAGCATATAGTATGATTTACTCTTATTTATTAGAACCTTATTATGAAAACACCAACTCTCCATATTTGTGACAGCCTCCTGAGCTAGTAAAACCAATTTCCTGCCTGCTTTAACAGATGATTGGTTTCGTCTGCATTCATGAAAACTTCACCATTCAAAGACTTTGGTAGATCGTTAATGTAAAACAGAAATAGCAGTGGCCCCAGGATGGAGCCTTGGGGAACCCCTCTGATAACCTCCTGGGGCCCGTTTCTCAAAGCTACAAGTCCACAATTTAAAAGTGTGATTTTACAAGTGTGACTTCCGAGTAACATGTGAAATTCTGTTTTTCAAACGTACAAGTCTACTAATTACAAGTAACGAGTCCATTTCACAAGTTACAAGTGTTTACTCACAAGTGTTTTCATTGTTACGACACATTCTGTTTCTCAAACAGACTTGTGAGTAACAAATCTTGTAACTTGTGAGGAAATTTCTACAAGTCCTCCGAGGTGAGTAAATCACAGTCAATTGGAAAGAATAACTGGGAAAACAAATGAAAAGCGACTAGCGATCTCTTTTTCTCAACTGTTATAAATGCGATAGCGACAAACAAGGTATCAGTAAATAGGATTTTTTTACTGACTTTTGACATAACATGCTCAGTTTACGTTAAAACACATTGTTTTTTTATAATTTAAAGTTAAAAGAAAATTCTTTTAGACTAAGACGTAACGAGAAAAGAACACCCCCACGGAGACTTTGTGAATAAACAACGAAGAAGAAAGATTTATTTCCAACCGAGACAGGAATGTTGCTTTTAATCGTGCAATTTATAAATGATCTCATTTGATAAAGAATAAATTATTTTGGGGAGGTGGGAAAGGTTGAAAATGCGAAAGTTAAGCGCTAGTTTGCTAGTATTATTTATTACTAATTATCAATATATACCTACTTTTCATGTCACGTCATTATGTTTATACATTGAGAGGTAAAAATGCAGAGCACAAGTTCCCGTACTAAAATGATAAATCGCCATGAGATATCAAGTTGCGAAAGTTCAATAGGAAACTCCATACGTAATTAAAGTCGACATTTTTATGTGACATCTCGCAAATGCTACGCTAATGTGCTGTGGTTTTTCCTAATACACCGTAGGCATGTGTCCGATACCCTTGGTGTAACTTGGGGATCAAGAACAAGTGAAATTAAAAATAAATTGTGCCTAAGTCTTAGAACGAAGTGACATAAATTGGTGGTAAAATATTTCCTTAGCCCATCAAAATGAAAGAGGAAAAAAGTTACCCTGGTAGGGATCGAACCACTGTCCTACGCTTCGTGAATCTCGCACGCTATCACTACACCAATTGGCTTCCCTCACAGCTTGAGATCCCTTTGGGTATTAATAATGAACATTCAAAATGGCTGAAATAGTCTTCGCTTGTCTGACGATAAAACGCTATTCCGCTATTTATTCGTACCTATGAAAGATAAACACTGCACAAGATGATGTCTAAATTACTTTCATTACAAGATAAAATAGCAATTCATACATTGGAATAAACGATTCCAATCGTACGTATCCCATCCTTGCCGTACAATAGATATTGTTATTATGTCGTACTTACGAAAGTGGTTTGAAAGATAAACACAGCACAACAATATATCTTGGGGTTCAAGAATTATAAATTACATTCATTACAAGATAACAATGCAAATCATACGTTGGAATAACCGATTTTTCCTTATTATGTTCAAGTATTGCCGATGATTCGTCCTCGCTTGGGATCTTTTAAGGTGAATTGTACACCAAAAATACCATTTATCATGTATTCACGTATTTATATACACCGAGCAACGTTGCAGTGACTCTAGGTAATAGTAGATTGCTGGAAAAACTCTCGAAATATATTTAAAGCTTAAAAAAATAGCTAAATATGGACAGGATGACGACCGCCATTTTCACTTGTAAAATATTAGTTACAATTGTGGAGAATTCACAAGTCCTCCATTTTCGTTTGAAACACTTGTAAGTCACACTTGTAGAATCCGACTTGTAAATTGTGGACTTGTAGCTTTGAGAAACGGGCCCCTGGTAGGAGGATGACCATTTCTTCATTTTTCCACTAGAAATATTTACACACTGCATTCTCTTTGTCAGGAAAGACCTTATTAATTCTGTTGCAATACCTCTTAGTCCATAGCATTGGAGTTTATGCAGAAGAATCACATGGTCAACAGAGTCAATTGCCTTCCTAAGATCATATAAGATGCAAAGTGTGTTGGCGTGATTATCTATGCTATCAAGAACAGAGTCAATAAATTTGTAGAAAACAAACTCAGCAGAATGACCTTTTATAAAGCCAAATTGGGACTTTGATAACATGCTGTTTTTTATTAGAAATTCCATTATTCGGTTTGCAATGACAGTTTCAAGTATTTTTGAGAACACAGAGACTTTTGTTATCGGGTGATAATTATCCATTACCTCATGATCCCCACTTTTGTGTAGAGGAATGACAACTGAGATTTTCAATTTGTCGGGAAATACTCCTGATGACAGAGAAGCATTTACAATGTGGGTAATGGGAGCTAAAAGATAGTTGCTACATTTCCCCTTAAGGAGTAAGCATGGAACCTCATCCCAACCAACTGAGTATTTTTTGCTAATTTTATTTATGATTAGTTTCACTTCTTTTTCACATGTTGGGCAGAGGTAAATGTTATTAGAAACTGAGATGATTAGGTTTTGTCCTCTAGGTGGTTGGGAAGCAAGATTTGGAGGCAAAGGCTTTTCAAGGAAGCTAAGAAAATGGTGATTGAAATGGTTGGCAATATCATTGGGTTCATACACCAGTTCCTTTTCAAAGAGGACTGAGTCAATAGAGATTTTTCTCTGTGATTTACCAGAGTAGTTGTTGATAATTTTCCATGCTGATTTGGATTTATTTTCAGAAGAAGAGATGGAGTTAACATTGAAATTTCTTTTAGTGTCAATTATTAATTTGGAGTAGTACTTTTTACAATCAGAATACTGTTGTTTTATGCTAATATCATTAGTCTCTCTATATCTTGACCAAAGGGACTTCAATTCCTTTGAGATACGAGAAATATCTGGGGTTACCCAAGATTTATTATATGGCTTTCTTGATTTGGTTGGTTGCAGAGGAAAGCAACCATTAAAAATGGTGAGGAAAATGTTGAGGAAGGTGTTGAATTTTTCATTGACAGAATTAGCACCATACACCAATTCCCAATCTGTTTTTTGTAAAATATTACAGAATTCTTCAATTGCCTCTTCAGTAAAGAACCTTTTTTTAGGGCGTGTTATACTATTAGTTGTGTCTTTTCAAGCAACTGGTACATTTACAGATGTTATTAAGGCTTTGTGATCAGAAAGATGGGATTCTATCACGGTACCACTAATTAAGGTCAGGTTTGTGAATATGTTATCAATTATGGTTGTAGAGTTCATCGTTTCTCTAGTAGGTAGGAAAATGGTTTGTTTTAGATCAAATGATGAGAATAAATCCACTAGATTATCCCTCACATTAGCACTTTGACTTAGATCAATATTAAAATCCCCACACACTATCAGGAAATTGGTTGCACAAAAGGAGTTCTCTGAAACCTTAGCTAAATTACTTAAAAAGATCTGTTGATCACCTGTTGGTGATCTATATAGACTCATTATGTAAATGTGCTGCTTTTGGATAAGGAGGTCAACTACACAGCATTCAAAGTCCTTTCCAAACACAAATCATCAGTTATCTTGCATTCATTGGAACATAAACCATTTCGAACAAAAATAAGGACACCACCACATTTAAAGTTCTGCCTACAGAATGTTGCGGCAATGTAAAAACCATCAATGTTCACACTAACGAGTTCAGCTGGCCTAAGCCAATGTTCAGTAATACAAACCACATCGGCATTATTCTGATTCAACAATAACTCTAAACAATCTATTTTATTTCTAATACACTGAATATATTTAGAGTTAACACTTTTAGGGGCTGTTCTAGTCAGAGTGAGGCACTTTGATTAGATAATACACCAGCAACAGGACCATTTACTTCACTTGTCATACGGTTTTTGTAAAATTTAAACTTATCAATTTCAGCATTCTCTGGCCACAGACTTAAGTCAAGAACTTGACCTAACTTGGCAAAATCAACAGTAATTTTGAACGAGGCATAGGGACCCCTGGCATTTAAAGTCTCAACAATCACGGGAGAATTCAATTTTTGTTCAAGATAATCTTTAATCTCCTTATCTTTGGTTTGTGGTTCGAGCCTCCAAATGTGGATGTATGCCTTCCTCTCTAACGCTTTGAAAGGACAGTCCGAACCTGCGTTCCCAGTTCCAAACTTTCTTGACCTCTGCCGATTTCTCTTGCTCTCATACTTGGTGAACCCCGAGTCGTTGTTTTCCTCCTGGTTTATATCTTTCTGCAAAAAGGTTCCATTAGGGGATGGATCTGATTCCCCCGATTTTTCCAAAGTGGCCTTGTTTGGCTCATCGGCAGATTGCATCGGAATCCTTCGCGAAGATGTCAGAGGCACACATGCACTTTCCCCGGATGTACTTCGTTCGACCGTCGTCTTAAGGGTGTCTTTCGCGTGATAATCAACTCTCAGCATAGTAGAGAACGTTTTCTTGGTGTCACTATTTTCTGATGTCACATTTGAGGAGCTACGTTCGTCAAAAGATACAGATTTCACAGTCTTTTGGTTAGTGCCCGACTGGTTACCACTATTGTTTTTTAGCACTCGAATCTCATTATTGAGTAGCTGTATTTGAGTATCTTGAGCTGAAATAGTATCACAGCACTGGGAAATATATACATTATCTTTAAAAAAGCATTTTTTATATATTATTTAATTTGAACACTGGTTACGCTGTCATCAATCAAACTTTAAAAAAGTAGTCAAAGGAATGGTTTAGCCCTGAATTGTCACTTTTGAGAACTCAATAAATACTGGGACATACTACTTATAAAATCACTGAAAATAATGGGAATAAAATTGCTTGGCAAGAGATAAAGAAGGAGTAGAGAACAAAAATAAATACAGTGAAACCTCGTATTTGCATTATCGGAAATTACGTTTTACCACAATTTACACCACTTTTGTAAAGTCCCATTCAATTTCCTATGTTTCCAATGTATGCGGAACCCCGAATTTAGACTTTACATTTTTCAGTTTTCCCGCAATTTCCACCACAACGCGCTCTTTCAAGTAAAAAATTCACTTCTAAGTCCATTTCTCATGCATATTACCCTTTTACAAAACACTTTCACTTTGTCTTGTACATATATGCGGAAAAAATACGAAAGAGAGCACCAATAGCACCTGTTTTAAGGAAGAATTTAATGTGGTGGGAATAGTATACAGCGCTACTAGTACCAGAAATTTGAATTACATCAACTTGTACTCTGCCAGATATGATTCAAGCTATGAAATGAAGCATAGTCTTTTTTATGTAAGGTATTTTCAATCCAGTTAGCAGTAATTCTATAATATCATTCTTTTACTGTTACTATGCATAAAAATTATAATAAATATCTGGTTTTAACTTCATAAATCGCTGAAAGAGTACTTTTCCGGCGAATCTGTTGATGCCCCTGACGACAAGGTCCGTGTCAGACATCGAAATGCCGGAAGACATGGAACCTTTTATTACATTTATTTATATTATGGAAAAAATATATTTGTTAATATAATGAGGAAAATTTGTGCATACCGAAATAGAAATGAAAACTACAAAACATTTTCATGACACAACACTCCTTGCCTTGGCCGATTGATTAATGCGATTGACGATCAGTTGTGTAATCGTTTTTGATGCTATCGTCGCGTCGGGAATTAAAAAATTAAGGTTAATTTTAATGGAGCAGTTTAGTCTGCTTCATCCACATTGTGGTTTCAGGAGGCTGGTGAGGATAAACTTCTACTTTTTCTGCAACCGATAGTATTGTGCCGTTGCTAAACGCCATAGGCATCGCTCCGCCTGCTATCGGACATGGTCATAATATCTATGCATACGTAGCAAAGAATTTTAATGAAGTTTCTTGCACCTTACATTGCCAGAGAATAAGCAATAAAGCATTATATTTAAGCATGACCTAAGGACTCTGAGCATGGCTAAATGTGCGCTCGTATAATTCATTTAGATTGCGTGTACAATTATTTCATAATGAAATTACCGTGAAATAATTATAAGTTTCATTATATTCCAGAAATTAAAGAAAATATTTTAATAAAGTGTAGACTCAAAATCTCTTAAAACAACGTTTATAATCAAGATTTTTTGATTTCTCGGAATATGTATGAGGTTGTTTTCGCAAAACTGCCGGACTGTAGCATGCCCCCTACTTTACTTTTATTATATTACAAAAATTATTACTACAGTAAAACCCCTAAATTACACTTTTCCAGGGACCCTAGAAAAAAAGTGTAAATTGCGGGAAAATGCAAATTGTGGGAAAAGTAGAATTTTCACTTCGACATCCATGTTCTTTTACTGGAGTAAGGGTAAAAATAAGAAACACTAATAAACTGAAAAAGAGCAGTGTCATAATTTATTCCTTGAACTAGCACTTCTCATTTATTTATATTTGATGAAAAAATATATTATACATCTTAGACGAATACTCTTTTCATATAGAATCAATTTTCAATAAAGAAAATTGAAAATTAAGAAAGGATGAAGATGGCAGGGCGATTTACATTATATTTGTTATTAGCAACCATTGAAACTATCTGATGAATATAGCATGATAATTAAAAAAAATTATATTTTCAACTGATTGGACTTCCTCTGCCTATTAATAAGCTTATGCACTTTATTTTCAATTTTTTTTGCAGTTTCTCAAGCATTTGCTCACAGCAATCACTACCACTAAGTATTTTCTTAGAGTTTGAACAACACACACTGTGGCCGTGTTCCGTTTCACTATTATGCGCCCTTCGCACCGTTATCCGCTCTTTGCAATCGTCACTTTTCTGTCGTGACGTCACGTAGTGCTGTTCCATTCCGTAGGGCGAATGCTGAGAAGAGCGCAAAGGCGTAGAGCAGGAAAGAGTTCCACCATGCTCCCTTATGCGCCCTAAACCATTGAGCTACGCTAGATCAGGACTTTAACAGCTATAATTAAGTGTTTTTTTTAATGTTATACCGCGGAATGGAAGTAGAGAAGGAGTTTACTTCTTATTATGAATCCTAATTAAACAATACATTTTATGAATATTTGTGTATCGTTAATTTTTCCATGTAAAAATTCGAAAAAGTTTTATCTTTAATCATATATTGCAAGGAAGTATAACTGCTGGGATATATGGTGGGAAGTTGCCATATGGTATAGGAGAATGACCATATTATTTCTTGGTACCTATATTACTTTTCTTTGGTGAGGTAGGTATTAATTTATTGGCAAGTATTTTTCATTTGAAAAGGTCCTTCCTCGAAAGCTGTCTTGTGTGTTATGAGGATGAATATAGAAATGTTATGTTATGGGTTTCCGTTACGTTGGGACGTTATGGAAGCCAATCACATAGGTTTTATGGCTTCATTGGACTTAAGATAGATATTTTAACGATTACTATGTAATGAAACTAATCGGTCACTTCACAGGCGATAGCCTGTGATTTAGTTAACTGGGAATTGCTTGGTTTTCATTAGCTTGCGATTTGCATATGCAAATACGGCACATTGTGAGTGTAAATATAGACAACATTGTGAGAATAGATATATATTGTGAGTGATATGTCGTTATTAGGGGATG
This sequence comes from Pyrrhosoma nymphula, assembly GCA_963573305.1. NCBI lineage: Eukaryota > Metazoa > Arthropoda > Insecta > Odonata > Coenagrionidae > Pyrrhosoma > Pyrrhosoma nymphula. The sequence goes on from OY754338.1 coordinate 23,389,988, forward strand.
GCGAGTGAAGCTTATGGTGAAATAATGTAAATATTGCTTAAAATGGTATATTTCTTAATAATTTATTGAATTCAAGATTGTTTTCCCATTGAATTATATCCAATGGATATAACTGAATCCGTAGATACTATCTTTTTGAGTTTAGGTGAAGTTTTGTTGACTAGAGATAGAACAAATAGGTAGCGGAAGGAAATAGCCATCTGATTTCAGTACGCCATTGACTCTCTTGGCTTTAAGGTCTATGAGTTAGCATGTGCTTAGGTCTATGAGTTAGCATACGATGAATTAAATGCCTAAATGGACTACAATAGATATTTTTATACAATAATAATGCGACAACTCATCGTCTCGTTTCCCGAATTAATAACAATAATGCCTCAGTTACAGCGTTCAACCAACAGTTGGTCCAACGCATGCTGGGGAAGGGCAGGGAAATCTCTTTTGTCCGTATTTGACTGACATACCACCTTCTAAATTATCATCTAAACACCTTTCAAGCATTCGTCAATACATGTGATATCTAACGTATTCAACAAAATTTATGCATGGTATTCATGCACCTACTCAAGTGACCACGGAATGCGTACATCAATTATTCATACTTGTCAAATCTGCCAATCGAAGACTCTGGCACCACCTACAGAAAAGAGCAGAAAAGAGCATAGGGCATTTAAGAGCACAAGGGCGTAGAGCGTAGAGTGCACCCTACTTGAAACGAAACACGGCCTGTGTCTTGCCTATCATAGTTATAACTCTGGAATCGAGGAAGTGCAAATGATCTCAGTTGTCCACCACCAGTTCTTTCATTTTTCATCATATCTGGATAAGAATCCATTTTCATTCTTCATAGTTTCTACTTAGATAAAACATTAATACTCCCCCGCAGGTTTAATTAAAGTCGAGCACCCATAATCCAGTCATCCAGGAGCACGGCTATAGTCCGGCAGTGTTGCGAAAACAACCTCATATATATTTCGAGAAATAAAAAAATCTTATTCATAAACATTGTTTAAGAGATTTTGACTCTGCACTTGATTAAAATATTTCCTTTAATTGCTGGAATTTAATGTAAATTTTAAGTATTTTGCAGTAATTTCATTAAAAAATAATTTTACACGCAATCTAAACGAATTATATGATAAAGTTACACACATTGAGTTTGAAGTCTTCACTGTTGGCTGAGAAACTGCTACTAAAGGTTAAGTTACTTGGCGTGGCTACGCTACTTCATGGCGCAAACATTTAGCCATGCTTAAATATAATGCTTTGTTGCTTATTCTCTAGCTGCAAGGTGCAAGAAACTTCATTAAAATTCTTTGCTGCGTACGCACAGATATTATGACCATGTCTGATCGGAGCGGGCAGAGCGATACCAGCGGCGTGAAACGACGGAAAAAAACTATCGGTTGCAGAAAAAGTAGAAGTTTATCCTCACCAGCCTCTTGAAACCACAATGTGGATGAAGCAGACTGAACTGCTCTATTGAAATTAACCCTAATTTCTTAACTCCCGAGGCAATGATAGAATCAAATACGGTGAAACAACTGATTGTCAATCGCATTAATCAATTGGCCGCAGAAAGGAGTGTTGCATCATGAAAATGTTTCATAGTTTTCATTTTTATTTTGGTATGCTCAAATTTTTCTCATTACATTAACAAATATATTTTTTTCTAAAAATGATAATTTGCAAATTAAAACTTTTGGGGTGTCCAAACGGGCTAAAGGTTCCATGTTTTCTGGCGCTTTGATGTCCGACACAGCCCTCGTTGTCAGGGATGTCAACAGATTCACCGGAAAAGTACTATATTTCAGCGATTTATGAAGTTAAAACCAGATATTAATTATAATTTTTATGCATAGAAACAGTAAAAGAACGATATTATAGAATTATTGCTAACTGGATTGAAAATGCCTTGCATAAAAAAGACTACGCTTCATTTCATAGTTCGAATCATATCTGGCAGATTAAGAGTTGATGTAGTTCACATTTCTGTACTAGTGGTGCTGTATACTATTCCTGCCACATTCATATTCTTCCTTAAAACAGGTCCTATTACTGCTTTCTTTCTTATTTTTTCCGCATACATGTACAAGACAAAGACAAAAAAAGTGTTTCACAAAGGATGATATGCATGAGTAATGGACTTAAGAAGTGAATTTTTTACTTGAAAGAGCGCGTTGTGGTACAAATTGCGGGAAAACTGAAAAATGTAAAGTATAAATTCGGGGTTCTACATACGTTGGAACATAGGAAAATGAATGGGACTTAGCAAAAGTGGTGTACATTGCGGGAAAATGTAATATGTAATTTCCGATAACGCAAATACAGTCAACTCTCGATTATCCGTGCTAATGGATGCACGACGAGGCACGGATAATCGAAAAACACGGATAACCGAAAAACATGGAAAATGCGGTCGTAATATTGACATTTCACTTCGTAGGATGGAAAATATTTCACATAACAGACTGCAGTGGTTACCGCAAGACAACTAATGAAAAACTAAATATTTCTATTTTTTCGAAATATAATAATATCGTAAAAATTTATAAATTTATAGCTTCTAATACTTGAAACACAACATAATGGGTACTTACTTAGCTTGACCACGTAGATATTAAAAGCTGACACCTTGCTTATTTTCAGTAAATTTATGACATCGAAGTGATTACATAATAAAAAACATTGTTATAGTTGTGAGCCTCTGATATATCATGATATAATACATATATAGATTCGGCATTAGTAGGATTAAAAATATTCCGCATAACAATTGACAGCAGGTGTTACGCCAAGAAAACAAGTGAATAACGAAATGTTAATTTTTCAGTTTGATAATGTCGAATATCATGAAATCTTCAATGTTCATCTATAAATATTTTCTTATCTAATAAATAGTTTCTAATGCTTGAAATAAAAGATAATGGGCGCTTAACTTGACCATATCGATAGTAAAAACAATAGCATGTCTTGCGTATTTGAAGTCAATGTAAAAATCATTATCGAAGTGAATATCAGAATAGAGCACATTCTTTTATTGTGAATCTCAGAAATAACAAGTTATTTTTTGCTGTTTACTTGATTTCTTCATGTTTTCTTTTAATGCAGTTCTTTTTTTACGTCGCAATAATCGAAATCAAATTGTCGCATGTAATCCAGCTAAGTTTCAACACTCGCCAGAGCTTCTGTGCGGGTGCCAAATCTTCTTCCTTTACGTATTTTGTAAACTCCAAGCAAAAAGCATCAGCGGCTGAAACATTGCCACTCAATCGCTCTCCCTGCATAGCAATTTCACGAATATTATGTCACAGCTTGAATCTCATCAACCACCTAGAAGAAACTTTAAAATCTCCTTCTATCTCTAGAGACTCATGAAAAAGTTTCGCCTGCTGTGCGCACATGGGGCCTGAGACGGTATACCATGAATTGACCATTTTTGATTTAACCAAAGAAGCATGGCGGAGTCTAAATCTTTAAAGTTTGATCATTTCATAGTCTTACGCTTTGAGGGTCCCAAACCACTGTCCGAGGTTGCAGCGAACTTCATCAGCTTACTTTTATTCTTAATTATACCGCAAATTGTTTGTAACTCCAAATCATATTCTTTTGCCAGTTTAAGCGGAGTCTCTCCTTTTTCATTTCTTTTAATCAATTCTAGTTTTTTGCGATGAAAAGTACAATCTTCTTCCGTTTTTTTTGCCATTTTTATCAGCTTTGTCGCGGCACTATAGAAATGAATACAACCTTGAAGTTATTGAGTTGTCCCGTTTAACGTTGTTTTGCAATAACGCTGTCCAACAATTAAAACCCTTAATTGTTCAACGTCGTCAGTGCTTCACGATAATGTTGTTCAAATTTTGCGCAACCAAAAAAATTAATAACGAGTAGGACTTAGGCACATCTGATGCGTAATTTTCATTCGGCGGCAAAGTTTTGCGTTAACGCCCCATAGCGTGTTATAACCTAAGGCCCGGAAGACAAAGTAAATATAATAAAATAAAGAAATTCAACGATAAAACTAGGATAACAATGCAGAGTTAGGATGCAAAATAAATCAATAGTAGCGAGGATAATCAAAGCAACAAAGGGCTTAATAGAGACGCGGGGGGGATAGAATTATATGGTGGAAGTAAAAAGAGGGATCGAATGAGTAAGAGGCGAAAAGAGAAGGAAAAAGGAAATAAAAATACATTTCCAATAGTATCGAATTGTCAAAAGGTGACAGGAAGAATTTTAAAACAGTGTTTCTGCAAGGAAACCCATAAGAAACCAGGAGAGAGGCCGAAACAGAAGGGATTACAGCGAGAACGGGAGACTCACGGCGGGCCGGAGAGAGAGATCGCCGAGAGATCCCCGAAAGTTGAGAAGACAGGATAACGATAAGTGCCAGATTAAACTTTATTAATTAAAAAAAAGCCCGAAGCTGCGCCCCAACCAGAAGAAAATCAGCTGCAGGAGAGGAGGACTGACGATGGCGGAGCTGCCCTTCTTGCAGATTAATCTGCAGCATTGCAGAGCTGCCTCGGAAGTTCTACAGAAGAAACTCTCTGAAGGTAAGTCAAAAGTGGCCCTGATTCAGGAACCCTGGGTCCACAAGGGAAAAATTAGAGGACTAGGTATGACAGGAGGCAAACTCTTTTCCTGTGCCTCGGCTGAAACACCTAGGTCTTGCATATATGTGAAAGGGGTACATGCTAGGCTCCTACCCCAATTTTGCTCTAGAGACCTCACAGCCGTTGTGTTATCTCTTAGAGATCAGGAGAGATGGATGGAGGTAGTGGTTTGCTCCGCATACCTCCCATACGACTCGCCAGAACCTCCACCATCTTTGGAACTGGAGGGACTGGTCAGAGAATGTCACTTTAGGAATTGGGAATTGCTGGTTGGATGCGATGCCAACTCCCATCACACTGCGTGGGGGAGCTCGGATGTCAACTCCAGGGGCAGACCCCTTCTGGAATTCCTAATGACCACTGAGCTGTTTGTACTCAATAAAGGATCGCGACCGACCTTCATGAACAGAGCTAGGCAGGAAGTGATAGATATCACACTATGCTCCAAAAACTTAGTGCATAGGATTAATAGATGGAGGGTGTCTGACGAGATATCTCTGTCTGACCACTGGTACATCCAATTTACTATCAGGGAGGGTGAAAACCCGACAGTAGCATATAGGAATCCCAGATCAACTAACTGGCAGTCCTATAAAAAAGAACTTGAATGGGCAATCTCAAAGACCCCTTCATTCAAGTTTCACAGAGAGGAAGAGATTGAGGCATCCGTGGTGTTTCTACAGGAAGCCATCATTTCAGCCTATGAAAAAAGCTGCCCCTTAAAATCAGGAAGGGAAAACAGAAACTTCCTTGGTGGGGAGCCAAACTTGAAAGGCTCCGGAAATTAACCAGAAGACTTTTTAACTAAGCACAACGCACCAAAAAGCCTGAACACTGGGCCCTCTACAAGGAGGCCCAGCGCAGGTATAAAACGACAATTAAATGTTCCAAAAGAGAGGCATGGAGGATGTTTTGCGAGAATGTAGAAGGAGTTTCTGAGACTGCAAGACTCCATAAAATCCTCTCCAAGGACCCTGGAGCCGGAGTGGGGACTCTTTTGCTTCCCTCGGGGGACTACACGTCTTCGGACCAGGAAGCATTAAAACTTCTGTTAGAGACACACTTACCTGGATCGAAAGAAGAACATGAGATGCACTCAAGAAGTCCTCCCACTCATCCGGTCAGGATGGACTGGAGACTGGCCTCCAGCATCATTACTTATGAAGCAACTGACTGGGCCATGCCCAGTTTTGCTCCACACAAATCTGCAGGGGTGGATGGTGTGTTTCCTGCCCTCCTTCAAGAGGGAAGAGAACAACTACTGCTTCCTCTGCTACGAATATTCCGATCCTGCCTGGCAAATGGATATGTTCCAAAAGCATGGCGGCCGACCAAAGTAGTGTTCATTCCTAAACCTGGGAAGACAGACTACACTAAAGCTAATTCCTTCAGAGGAATTAGCCTAATGTCCTTTTTCTTAAAGACTCTAGAGAAGATTATCGACAGATACATCAGAGATGGGCCTCTTAAGGAGCATCCTTTGCATCTGAACCAACACGCTTACCAGAAGGGCAAGTCCGTGGACTCCGCTCTCCATGGTCTGGTTTCCTGTATCGAGAGCGCTCTTGACCATGGGATATACAGTATGGGAGCATTTCTGGATATAGAGGGGGCATTCAACAATGCCACCTTCGATCAGATCTGCTGGGCAGCTGAGAGTCACGGAGTCCACCCTCACATTGTGAGATGGATTAGGTGCATGCTGGCTCAGCGCACTATCACTTCCAGCCTCAGGGGGTGCTCAATGAGGGTGGCAGTGTCTAGGGGCTGCCCCCAGGGAGGGGTTCTATCCCCTCTTCTGTGGAATTTGGTGGTCAACAGCCTCATCACACAGCTGAACAATGTTGGCCTCTACACACAAGGGTATGCTGATGACCTAGCTATACTCAGTGGGAAGTATCTGGACACCATTTCTGGACTCATGCAGAAGGCCCTGGACATGACTCAGGCTGGTGCCAGAGCACAGGGCTAGTGGTGAATCCGGACAAGACTGCTCTGGTACTTTTCACAAAAAAGAGAAAAAGGGAGGGGCTTACCCTTCTCATTTTACATGGAAAGACCCTTAGGCTCTCATCATCAGTGAAATATCTGGGAACAATCTTGGACTCTAAGATAATCTGGAAAGAACACTTAGATTCGAGAACAAAAAAAGCATGTGCAACCCTTTGGATATGCCTTCGAGCCTTTGGAAATATCTGGGGACTCAAACCCAAAGTGTTACACTGGCTCTATACAGCAGTAGTCAGACCCAGTCTTACATACTGCTCAATAGTGTGGTGGAAGAGAGCCCGGCAATCCGGTGCTATAAATGAACTCAACCAAATTCAGAGAATGGCCTGTTTAGGCATCACGGGAGCCATGCGAACTGCTCCAACTCTGGCCCTGGAAACTCTTCTTGAGCTCCCTCCCCTTTATGTGGTGGTGGAGAGTCAAGCCAGGGCCACAGCTTATCGCCTAAACTACACAGACCAATGGAATGGCAAGGGAAATCTCTCTGGCCATAGACAGATATGGACCGATATGGGCAGGTCCAGCCCAATCTTTCAGATGGGCAGCGACCACATGTCGGCAAGGTTCTATTGTAAGGATCCTCCTTTTAAAACAGTTATCCCCTCTAGGGAACAGTGGGAGAGACGGGGAAAACATCTCCACATCGGAGCCTCTGTGTGGTATACAGATGGCTCCAGAAAAGACAATAAAGCTGGGGCAGGCATCTACGGAGGCAGCCCTTCAAGATCGTACCACTTCTCCTTAGGGAAGTACGCCACAGTGTTCCAGGCTAAAATCTTTGCGATTCTGACCTGTGCCTATATTATTAAGGATCGAGCCCTCAAAAAAGGACCAATCCACATATGCACCGACCATCAAGCAGTGATTAAGGCGCTTAACTCACCTTGGTGTACATCACGCCTACTACAAGAGTGTCGAGAGGCACTATCGGAGATAGCTAGGCATTGTAGAATCAAGCTTTTCTGGGTACCTGGACACACAGGCATACCCGGAAATGAAAAGGCAGACGAGCTCGCCAAAGCTGGCGATCGTCACAATCCAACTGGCCCCGAACCAGTTCTACCAATTACCCCTGCTATTGGGAGAGCAGAGATAAGAGAATGGACATCTGGCAGACACTCTGAGATCTGGAACTCCATACAGGGACTAAGACAAGCTAGGCTCCACATTGCGGGACCTAAGCCTAGCATGACGAGAAAACTTCTATCCCTGGATAGAAGCCAACTTAGAACAATAGTTGGACTGTTGACAGGCCACTATTGAGTCAATAGGCACCTCAATCTCCTGGGACTGATTAACTCACCTAGTTGTCGATGGTGCGAAGAAGAGGATGAAACCACATCTCATATTCTCTGCGATTGCCCTGCAATCTCCAGGACTTGCATGAGACACCTTGGGGCTGCACACATGGACCCCAAGGAAATCAGGGACATCCCCATCAGAGATACTTTGGCCTTTAGTAAGGCCATAGGACTCTATGGGTGATGCCAAATCTTGCGGATGGCACAATGGACCGTTAGGTCTAAGTGCCTCAGGACTCCATCTTTAGGGGTTCTGCCGCAAATTCAATCTAATCCAATCTAATACCATGTCTGAATGGTAGATCCAGCAGCAGATATCTACGGGAAAAAATACCTGAAAATCCCATGCCGCCATAAGGTAGAATTGGTGGTAGAAAAAGTTGATTCACTGCTATTTGAGGTGAATCGAAAACGTGTTTTTTGTGTTGAATTAGTGTGTAAGAGGAAGTTTTCTAAACCCTCCATGATGAAGTAAATCCTCGAGGGTGATAATGTTCCTAAATAATTGTTACGAAATAACAAAAATATTGTACACAGCACTGAGCTTCCCTACTTCACTCACTATTTTAATTGATTTCCTACGTCTTCATGATCGCAGCGAGCGAAATTTTTGCCCTTCACTGCATTCGCATGCGCATGCTCCCGCAGTGAAGGACAAAAATTTCTATTCACTCAGAGGGAAACTGGTGCTTATTGTTTAAAAAATGCCTTTTCAGTTTGTTTCATCTAAGATATGAAGCTCTCTGACTAGTGGTGCCATCTGTTCGACTGCCTGCGTAATTGAAATAAGCCGTAAATCGGCAGAGGATGACGCGAAGTAGTCCATAAAAACATATTTCTTTAAGGAAATTGGCAATTTTTGTGCATTAATCCATTGATAACGCCTTTCAACCAGGTCCCCTGTATTTTTAAATATCAACAGTAAGTTCCTATCACCTGTAGTTTTCGTGCCGCCAGGATAGAGAATAATTCCAAAATTTCTTTTGTGAATGAAAATATCAAAGTTTCACCATTAAAATGTTTTAGAAAATTAGTTTGAATGCTTCATTCAACAATGCCATTTATCCAACCTCTTATCACTGTACTGTGCGGAAATTGTTATTGTTATGAAATGAAGAATTGTTAAGTTTGGAACCGATTTTAATTTTTTACATTGTTTCTTATGGAAAATACTGCATTGTTTAACTTTGTTTCGCTTAACGTCTAATTTTTCAGGAACGAGTTAACAACGTTAAACGAGGATACACTGTATTATGAAGTCAGGTATGCGGTTGACATACTTAACGCTATTGAAGAGAGATCTTCCACTGTACCAATAGCCTGTGACCAGTAAAGTTTTTGATTGTCTCACATCCAATTCTACTTTTTAACAATGCAGTTCCATACAGTACAGTACAATAATACAGTACTCGCTCTTTATATTGAAATAAAAAGGACCCAAAATGTTTCCATTTCACTAAATCAAATTTCACTATAAAGGATTCCATGCATTGGCATCAATTTTTCATACCATCTATAACAAGGCTCTTAAATGAATGGAGCAAATGTACATTCTTTCAGGAACTACGTTATTATGATTGCTCACCTGTTTGATGGAAAATGCACAGATGAAGGCCCATCCATAACCTGGGAATGCTGTACCATGGGTGGCATAGGCATTGGAAATGGCATATTCGGCATATTAGCATGCATGTGATGAGGAGGTAAGGGAACCTGGGGCATGGCAGTGCCATACGTTGGTCCAAATGCTGATGGGTGCTGTGGAATGTAAGGCCTTGCTGTGTCATAGCCACCCTGTAGTAAGATATAGAAGGTTAATGCATATTATTAGGCATTCCAAACCTTTCCTTTATACCCATCTTCAACAACAATGACTGTAAGAATGGGAGATGCAGGGGAATATTATTCTTACTTCGTATAGCTCAAATGATATCAGGTGAAAATATTATTTGTCTCACTAGGTGCTAACATAATGGTACTAACCATTGATTTTTCTCGTCAATGACTGAATTGGCTTTGAACTCTGTGCTGTCCTTTTGCATGCCTTAACAGTTTGAGAACCTTTCCAATAAATGGACCTAGTGTATCCAGCTGGAGTATGTTTAAAATCCTGCATTTCTTGGATCATGAAACACTCAACGTAGCCCAAAAAGTTTCAATACAGGGAATATGGATTTTGAAAATTTTGTGGGACAATACTCTTAGGCAGTGCAGGTGGTGGATAAAATGCTTCCAATGTGAACCCAAATTTTTGATGGTAGGAAAAATTCCATAGAAATAAAGCTTGAGGTTGATAAAAGGAGCAACTGCATTTTAGCAATTCCATTCTAAGGCTAATTCTCACATTGGATAGAAAACTCAATGATCAACTTCTGTGCACACTTAACAAATAATATGTAATAAAGATTGGCGACTTATTTTTTAATAGTTTTTGATCTTCCTTATATATAGTGAAAATTAACTTTGAGAAAACTGTGAAAGAGAATTATTATCTCAGTCTACAAGTTTGGAAACAGCATAATATTAAAATCCACATTGGAATGCCAGGTTTGGCCAAGTTCTACTGTACTTGGAGAGACTTTCAGGAAATCATTGCAGAGAAAGAAAACTGTTCATTACAGGCATTGGAGGTGGTGGTGGCTGTGGGTGATTCGGAGGTGGCGGCTGTTGGTGGACCATCATGGCTGGGTGCAGCTGCGGTCGGAACTGGTGCTTGGGGTGCGACGGCTCTCTCATCAGTGTGTGGTAGAGGTTCAAAGCTTCCACCAAGTCAGCACTCAGCTGGGTTAGATGCGCATGTTTCCGGTCAACTCGCTCCAGCTCAGCATCAATCAAAGGACCCATTGCATTCACCCTCTCTATGGCAGGCAATTCAATAAGATTGATTCAAATTAATTATTAATAATAAATCAGAGTTCTAGAGATCTCAAATCAATTATTGACTACCTCATCATAAAGCAAAATACAAAGTTAAGAGTACAAGATGTCAGAATATACCGAGGTGCTACATGTGGTAGTGACCACCACCTGTTAAATGCTAAGGTGATGTTTCCTGGAAGAGCAAGGATTAGAGAAAGCCAAGATAACGCTGACGTAGAAATAATGCAAAGAAGATACAACTTGGACAGCCTAGAACAACAAAGCGTTAGACAGCTTTACCAAAAACGTCTGGATGAAAAACTTCTTTGCCGAAAAACATTATCAAATACAGAGGATCTTTATAGGCATTTATCTCAATGCATACATGAAGCTGCGTATGAGTCGTTAGGCTACTATGAAAATAAGAAAAGAAAGCCATATTGGTGGGATCATGAAATTGAAAAAGAAATAGAAGAAAAAAGGTCGAAATATAACAAATATCTGACCACGAAATCAGACAATGACAAGGTTGCATACAAAGAAGCACAAGCGAAAGTGCGACGAAAATTAACCCAGAAAAAGAACGCTAGCTGGGAAAAGAAATGCAACCACTTAAATACCTACATAGGAGGAACCAGAAATACAGAAAGCTGGAAGTTTTTGAGATCATTGAGGCAGGATAAAAAGAAAGATTTAATTACGTCTATTAGTCAAGAGAAATGGGAAATATACTTTAAAAAATTATTGACAGAGGATAGAGAAGAATATAAAAATGAACCCCACCTGCTAACCATAGGAAATGTTACATCACCTATAGTAATGCAATGCAGTGAAGTTAAACAGGCTTGTAAATCCCTAAGAAATGGAAGAGCTGCTGGCCCTGGAGAAATACTGGGAGAACTGTTAAAATATGGATCAGAGTTACTGTACAATAAATTAACAGAACTCTTTATTAAATGTCTAAATGGAGAAGAGGTACCAGAAGATTGGAGAATTTCCTATATCTCACCGTTATACAAAAAAGGCAATAAGAACGAGTGCGATAACTATCGCGGAATATCTGTGACTAGTACAATTAGCAGATTATATGGCAAAATAGTAAAAAATAGAATTGAGAAAGAGTATGCAGACAAGGAATCCGAAGAACAAGCGGGGTTTAGAGAAGGAAGATCTACTGTAGACCATCTGTTTTGTTTAACACAACTGATAGAGAAAACCTGGGCATACAACAAGGAACTTCACCTCTTATATGTTGACCTTAAAAAAGCATATGATACGGTGCCGCAAATGAAACTGTGGGAAGCCTTGAAAAGAGCTAACATAAGCTCATACTTAATAATAGCCATAAAAAATTTGTACAAAAATAGTGCAGCCAAGATCAAAATGGGAAACGACTTCTCTCAGGGATTCACAATAAATAAAGGTCTAAGACAGGGCTGCTGTATTTCCCCCACACTTTTTAAAATATATTTAGACCAAGTGCTTAAGGGTTGGAAAAGGAAATGCAACTCCATGAGAATACCTTTGAAAGAAAGTACCATATACACCTTAAGCTATGCAGACGACCAAGTTATTCTATCACAAGATTATGAAGATTTAGGATATATGACCAGAAAAATAATAGAAGAATACAAAAATTGGGGTCTTGATATCAGTATCGACAAAACAAAATATATGTGTATGGGAGGAATGCAACAGAATCTTATTTTAGAAAGTGGGCAACAAATAGGACACTGTAAAGAGTATAAATATCTAGGGATGCAAATTGCAGAAAGTAAAACAATGGAGGTAGCCATTAGGGATAGATGCAATAAAGGCAAAAAAGCAATAACACTATTAAATAGCTTATTGTGGGACAATACAATATCCATTGAAAACAAAAAGAGAATTTATAATACCATAGTAAAGAGCATAGTAACCTACAGCTGTGAAATATGGCCACTAACGGAGAAATCAGAAAAACTGTTACTGACGACTGAAATGGACTTCTGGCGAAGAGCAGCCGGTAAATCAAAAAGAGAAAGAGTAAGGAATGAAAGAATTAGAGAAATAATGAATGTCAATGATACCATAATAGATGATATAATAACGCAGCAGTTGAGGTGGTATGGACACGTAAAACGAATGGGAAATGAAAGACTCCCGAAACAAATGCTGCTGTGGAACCCGGAAGGAAGACGGAGGAGAGGCAGACCGAGGAAAAGTTGGATACAAGGGATAGAGAAAGAAATGAGAGAAAGAGGATTAGATGAAGAACTCTGGAATGATCGGGAGGCATGGAAATTGGGAATCGGAAGACGTAGAACGTCGTAAACCGATATATATATATATATATATATATATATATATATATAAATCAGAGTTATCACAGTAGTGGTAACAGCACATTATGAGACATTGGTACATGGCTGCTTTTCAGGCCCATTTTTAAATTAAAACTGCTCTTATTGTAAGTACAATATTGAGGTGCTGTTTTCTGTATTCAAATAAACAATGACGATGAAAGATTTCCATAATATTAGATATTGAACAGTGAGTCTTGTATAAAATATATTCCACTGCTTTTTGCATCACTGTTTGGAAAATTACCCTGATATTTTTTCACAATTTTCAAATAATTGGGCCAAACCTTGATGCTTTTCCCGCTAAAACTAAAAAAAAAAAACATTTGCAAAAACTAAAAGAAACGTTATCCAAAATTCAATAGATAGTTGAAGTTTTTAGCAAATTTCTGCCCTTGGTAATGTTAAAAGTGCCAAAGAAAATCACTGAACAATTCACATATTTTTCATAATATTTTGCCTCTTATTTTTTGTGATTTGTTATTGCCCATGGTACGCTTCATGGGTATGAGTGGTATTGTAAGAACTTGTTGTGATACCTTGGTACCTGTTTATCTTGTGGTCTGTTTGGTTTTCTGTTATAGTTATTTCCTTCAGTATCTCATCCATAGGCAAATAAATAAATAAACAAAATCAAATGCTAGGGGGTAGTTGGAGGGTAGAAAAGGGGGCGGAGGGGGTGGACAGGAGTGGGAGATGAGAAAGGGGAGTTGAACATGGATGGGAAAGGAAGGACTCGAACCCATGACGGTTATTTGAAACCTATACATCTTCATTTATTTCAGCAGCAAGAGGTCTACCAGAGTCGAAATTGGTAACAGACTGCCTTACCTGGTTACTTTACAAGTGCTATCTCTAAATGAAGTGTTCCTTAGGTCCAACATAAAGCAGAGCGCCAATTATCCATGGCTTTGGAGGGTGAAGCCTAATCGCATAGCTGAAAGTGGCGTATAGTCAGTCACATTCAATTTCCTAGTAGTTGAGGCTTTGGTTTCAGTACCATGCTTTCTCGGTCATTTGCACGTAATTTATTGAAATACCCATTTTTTTCTACCATTTTGTTTACACGACAATCAATTCCATTTACTCCTCCGAAACATTTCACCATTTGAAACTAATGAATGCCCGTTGATTACTTCCAGTTAAAATGTCCCATCAGTTGGAGGAAGATTCAGTTCTGGATCTTATTCTCAGACATGCAATGCGTCCATTTTGTAAATCACTACTCATGGTATTTGCTTAGCAATAAGTGTTAAAATTCATAATCGCATTGTATTACGCTCATCCCCAGTAATTTGAGGCTATGTTGATCTATTAAATGTGCCACTCGTCTTTTCAACTTCTGAGACTCAGGTCAAGTTAGCTAATGTACACTTCCATAACTGCGGCTTGTCCAAGTCGGATTCATCCACCACAAGTTATAACTAGCCTAGACATATCTTTTCAGGGTTGATAAGCAATAACGGAATTTGGTGTTGGAAACAATTTTAAAATACAGTCGGATCCGGATTTAATGTCTTCGCATTTAACGTTTCTCCGCATTTAACGTTTCTCCGCATTTAACGTTTATTTTATGAGGTCCCGATTCATTCCCTATAAAAACAATGTAAAAATTGTCCTAATTTAGCGTCTCTGCATTCTGCGTTTTTCCGCATTCTAGGTTGTAAAAAATTATCCCACACAAGATTTTTTACCCGATTTAAGGTTTATTCATGATGATTCTTGCAAATGATTATCCATACATCAGTGATGACTATCACCAGTATTAGTTTTCAATAGGTCGACAATCCTTAAGGTTTCGCTTTAAGATGCTTGTATATGTACAATGAATGAATGTATAATGAACATACCAACACTAAGATATTGTATGCTCTTGGTAATACATACATAAATGTAAAACAGCATTTTCCCCAATAGTAAGTTTAACTCAATGATGATATGCCATATTACGCAGTTGAAATTGTCGAAATTTACCCGGGCGCTGTGTAGAAAAAATGAATGTTGAACTGCACGCCATGTGAGAAACTTGCATGTGCAACAGCAGCTTAATTTCTCGGAGCTACAAATCAAAATTGATAGCTAAATAAGGCATTCTCATTATGTCGTACCATCCTTAATATTCTCATCATTGGAAAGTATCAATATTTTGCGAAATGAAATGTCTATCTTTCGTTCATCTTTAATGATGATTTTTCGAGTTCATAGCCGCCTACACCTCGCTTTTACAGAATAAATGGGTAGTAAAAATGCATCGAGACCATTGAGAAATGCGCAAAAATGGAATTTTTAACGTTGAGAACCATCCACACTAACATGCCCAGTGGGAATTTTCCTTAAATCCATTTTTCTTAGGAAAATTGCCAACATCTATTAGGTGCCACAGTGACGACAGTAAAATTTAACCCCAAAAATGCCGACGTTAGCTTCATGCCATTATTAAGTTACGGCCACACAAAAAAAGGCAGGAGGGTTGAATTACAATGTGTTTTACCTGAAGGTTCAAATTACAGCATGTACGAGTTAGGGTTGGATGGTCGGTAGGAAGGTTTTAGTTAGTTGCGTAACAGATTTAAAAAATACAATGTATTGTATAGCCACATTTGAGGCCAGTGAGAAGTGGCTCAGAAAAGAGAGTTGGCGACTTCTTTGAAAATCATATGTTCCACAGCAGTCGAGTCAGCAGTGTTACAAGAAAAAACTCTTCAACAAGACCAATGATCGACTAGTACCAGTCTCCTGGGTGCTATTGGTTTATAGAGAGCAGAGAAAAATTATTGAGGAGGTGGATAAAAATCCTCACTTAAAGAGAATTGACTAGGCGAAGAAGCTGTTCATGCCAGTAACAACATTGAACAACATCATAATGAAAAGGGAAGCAATTTTAAGAGAATCCACAGCATTGGGTGTTTTATCTAAGCGTCGTAAGCACTCAAAAAAGTCCCCGTTTGAGGAACTTAAAAAGTAGCTGTTCAGAAATATAATTAGTCTCTCCTAAAAGTTTTAAAATTGATATTGAATTCCTAAGTAGTCAGAAGGCTAATGCATTGTATTTTTTGTTAAGGAATTTTCATTTTTGGTTCATTTTTCATTTATTTTCATTTTGTCACTGAATCCATGAACCTTCTTTGGGAAGAGCATATAAAACTAATGAAAATTTTTTATTGTTTTATGTGACCCCTTTTAGTGACTTGAAATTATATTTTCTTTTCGTAGAAAGCTGTTCTAATCATTACAGACCCTAATACCTAAAAAAAATGACAAGTCCTCATTTAGTGTTTATCCGCATTTAGTGTTTTAAATTTTGTCCCCCCTGAAAAACCTTAAATCAGAATTCTACTGTATATGAGAAACTATCAAAAGCTGTTATGCCATACTTTTCTAGTACCAAAATAATGCACAATTGGAGCAGGCTGAGTATACACCAGACGATATTGTTGGATATTGTAAACACCATGTAAAATATAACATTGGATTTTTCGGCCCCTGGAAGAAGGGATTAAACACTCAATACCCTGATGGCAAGCAAATATAAAAGATATGAGTAAAGCCTAACCCTGAAACAACCGCTGTTTGTTATACTATTTCAGTACCGTAACTAAATGTATACCCACTCAGGCTTTAAAAACCTCTTCTTAAGGTGCACGTTTTTACAGAACTGAAATGAGACAACGATTATCATTCAAGTGATACACTAAAGGTCTCAGGATTAAAAAAAATTTTTATATAAGATGATCTCAGACCCCCTAACCCCCAACATGAATGTAAGAAGAGCTGGAAGAACCCAAGCCCCTGCCTTCCTAAGTAATACTTAAATGGGTCCTTACTCAGCCTGCTCTCGAAGCAAACAAGTCAAGGTCACCATTCCCACCCATATTCCCAAGCATGTCATGCTACTTACCTCCTGTCTTCCCTTGCTGTAGCGTGCTTACATATTGATTTTGAGCCAAATATTTTTACAGTCTGTTACTTCCTGCAATAGTGTTTATAACAATAAGGTTAAATCAATTATTTCATTGTTTTTTGCTTTTGAAGTCCATATTTGCAATACCATGATGCGTAGTGATATTTTTTATCATATTGTGCCTCTGGTGGAGTCCACTGCTCAACTGACCCACCCTTCCATCCACATTCAATAATCCTCAACTTCTCCAAAGTATTTAGTGCAATGCACTTTCTCTTTCCTGATGGATAGACATTCTGAATTAATTATTTTGCTGAAGTAAACTTAGCAAATATAAAATAGCCACGTAACATTCGAGTCGGACCAACGTTGGTGCAACCTGAGCACTTAGCACCAATACAGGAGACTCATTATGCTGTGCAAATGTAGCAATTCTGTAGACTCTAACACGGCTGCTGACCATGAACAGCAGTGGTAGTAGGTGGGTGGGGGAGGAGGGGAGAGGGTGCTAGTAGTGGTGGATGGATAGTCAGAAAATTCGACGGTCGGATGGATTGTCAGAAAATTCGAGTCGGATGATCGGACCCCAGATAATCAGCACTCTACTGTAGTTTGGATTTTTAATGGCTTATAGGAAGGGATAGGAATTTTTTGGTGGTTTGAGAGGGAGAAAAGCGGTACTTTGAAATTAGGAATTCGGTACTTTCAACAAGACATTTCGGTGTTTTCACAGTGACCACAAATTTATATTTACACATAAAATACTGATTATTTCTAAGTCTAGAAAAGGGTCACTTATACTATAGTTTAACCCAATATGATCTGGTTAATTATGCGACACTTCCCCATCTGGCCATGTTATGACTGAAGGACAATCACCTTGGTGGCAGAACCTGGAAAAGTGGCACTAAATTTAAAAATAAAATTTAATACATTTCGTGTATTGACATGTAACTTAAGAGAATTTCCATCCTTGTGAAAGTTTGCAGCAGGTACGTGCTTCGAAGATTTTAAATTTTTCCAATTGACTCTTTCCCAAGCAACCTGACAATTGTAGAATATGTACATGACCGTACTTTTATCGATACAATAAAATCCATCTTTTTGATGCTGTAAGCTCGGTCTCTTGTGCTTAATTTTGCATTCGGCATCTCAATAACTCGTCAAAATCACTTGAAAGCACAGAAACCAGGAATAAAACTGGGATACTTAACAGTTGTCACTGGAAAACAAACAGTCATTTGACGGAAATTGCCAAAAACTCGAGATTGAAACAATAAAATCAATCTTGGTGCCCCGCAATAAAAAAATATATCGACAATTATATTGCTGTCGTAGTTGGCCTTGATTGGTGCTTGAAAGCCAGCTACGCAACCATTACAATGGAACGGCCCCATTGCAGTAAGGTCGTTCACTATGATGCGAAATTGCAATTTAATTCACGAATTCGGTAGATGGATCGGAAAATAGATTTTCAGTGGAGACAAAATTCTTCTATATTCAGCCACTCACTCTTAAATAAAAACAAAAATTCGCGAAACTTGCCGCCCACTCAAAAAGCTCGTGACAACATCAGAGATCTGGCTCAGTTTCTAATTCGCTCGCTGGAAAGTGAGGGAAGGGGAATGCTGCATAGCGCCCAGCGTGATTGGACGGAGCAGCGAGTGACATAAAAACTTTTCATGTTGGTTCTTTTACGTGAAAGGGTTAAGATACCTGATTTTTCGCCGCCGATAATTCTAAAAGCAGGCGACGGATCAAAAAACAGAAAAATACGTCTCTCTTTATTTTTCAAACTCTATCAGAATTGGCTATAAAAAACTCTTGGCGAACAAGCCCATTGAAATGAAACAACTCAAAGCGGCTATTCATGCATGCGCAGTCCGTCTCGTCTTCAAATCCATAGTAGAGTAATGAACAAATCAGAACAAAATAAAAAATCGGAAAAATACGTGTCTTTTTAGTTTTCAAACTATAATTGGCATAAAAAACTCTTGGCGAACAAGCCCATTGAAATGAAACAACACAAAGCGGCTATACACACATGCGCAGTTCGTCTCGTCTTCAAATCTTTAGCACAGGGATTCCCAAACTATGTTCCGCGGAAGGCTAATGGGTGTTCAGAGTAACCTATGGCTTTATATGCTGCTACCTAAACGTTATGGTCTAATATATTTGAAGTCAACAAGGTGTTCCGTTAAAATTTCAGGATTTACGAAGTGTTCCATCGCAGAAAAAGTTTGGGAAACCCTGCTGTAGCAGATTACTTAGAATAAATGCGCATATTGCTTTTCCTTTGTTCGACTCACCTCGGAGCAGAGAGCCACCGATCATAGATGCCGATAGATGGTTATTCCACTAATTTTAAATAGAAAGCACCGCAACGTGACGAGCTGTGTATTGCCGGTTAGCGCCATAAATTGAAAGCACCCGATGTCATCCTCCCACGATTGTTATCGTAACACCGGTTATGCTACGATGAACTGCAAACTTCCGCATACCTCAGGAATATTTGCACGCGAGTTCGTTTTAATCGAATTGAGACCATTTGTTTGCAATTTTAATGTTTTTCTTGCTTTTAAAATGTACTTCTACCATTTTCTCATAAAAAATGAAAATTCGCATTTTGGGGCACAATTCGGGACATTTCGCGAGTTCAAAATTCATTTCCCCAGTCAGTATGGAGTATGTTGTAAATAATTACCACTCCTAGGATATTTTTGTCTAAATTTGCAACATCCGCGATCGTGAAATTTTCCTATCCCTACTTATAGGCTTTCCAAATCATACCAATTTAAGGAAATTTAAGCTGGGCACAAACTTCAATTATCAGAGCCAAGAAAAAATAAAGAAGAGGAGAATAATTAACCAAATAGTGAAAAGGGCAACAGTAAAATTTAGAATTTATAACTTTAGTGATGCATCCGAGTGAGGACAATCACTCTTTGTCAAACCATTCTCCACCAGAAATAACACATCAATTGGCTCTCGTGTTTCACCTGATACAGGGTATCATAGAGGAGGAGTCCGAGATCGGTTTTAAATGATCTACTTTTCCAGAAGCGATCACTGAAAGTAGTTAAGTTTTAAATGTCCATGACACAGTACTTATTAACAACTGTGTGCTTGAGAATCTTTCATGAAAGCTATGTCTAAGTTTCAGCCCAGTTATTTCCAGGATCTTGATCCTGTATCTAAATATTGGAGTGACATGGGTTATTTTCCATTCTTTGGATACTTTACTTTCTGATACAGACTTAGTAATGAGTTCTTAACTTATTAGTAATACAAAATGTGCATATTTTTTGGGATAGGAGAAGGAGACATAAATATAGGAATTACTATTACCTTCCAATATTCCCAACTCTTCAGGATCTGATCGCTCTTCACTTGGATCAGCTTCATGGAGTAGATGTAAAAGCCTTAAAAAAAGAAAATAGAATAAGATATACAAAGAACAGAGATAGGTGGAACATGCATATCAAAGCTCAGTAAAACCATTAATATACAATTAAAAAAATGCTGCAATAATATTGATAAACATTAGGAATGATTTGGTTTGGTTCTTCGGTTATCAGTTTCACTGGTTCTTGAGCTTAGAAACGGAACTTAAACAGAAAAGTTGTAACACTTTATTTATCTCTTATACTTATTATGTTACACTTTTTAACTATCTTAAATCTTGATACTTTTCAGTCTGATTATTTCTCAACCGCCGGTTTCTCTTATTTCCTTTCCTCTGTTGTCTTGTTCATTATATTTTTGTCCTTGATGACGGCTCTTGGACTCTCGAACAGCAATGGCTTTTGAACTCTCGAATGATGCGACAGCTCTTGAACTCGCGAACGTTACATTAGCCGCATTGAAAAAGAGACTTTCCTTTTTCAAAGCCTTCGAAAGACATTTTGATTTGCTAGGTGTTGCCCCAACGCCTTCGGCTTGACGTGCCGGTATACTAACATTAATATCAATATAAATATAGCACTAAATCACTTAAATAAACAAACAAACAAATTGTAACATAACTTATAACCAGTACAAAATATTTCAATCCTTCAATTCTTGCGGTAACAAATATAATCTTTCATATTTCACATCTATTCATTCATAATATCAACTTCCTCCTGTTTATCGCTCACTTTTGGTCCATCACCGTTCAAGAGCCGTTGCAACATTTGAGAGTTCTAGAGCCGTCGCCGTTCGCGAGTCCAAGAGCCGTCATCAAGGACGAAAATATAAGACAACAGAGGAATGGGAATAAGAGAAATCGGCAGTCGAGAAATAATCAGTCTCCCAGTCAAGGTCACCCCATGGACATTGAATAGCCGAATAACAAAAGAGATAGCAGCAGAGGAGAGAACCTTGACTCATAGTCATTTTCTTGGAACAGCAGACCTGACCCTTTGGGGCTGGGAGAGTTATTAGGGGTTGGTTGTCTACTTTAGGGAACCACAACCTTCTTACAGGCATTCATGCATTGAGAAAAGGAAACTGAAACACGCAAGAAGAATACTGAAGACAAAGTGCTAACTCGAGCACCCTTATCATGTTTCTTCACTATCTCCTGCTTGATTTTATTTTCTGTTTGAGCTGCACTTAGGGGGCATGGTTGATACAGAAACTTCCAACAATAAACCACCTACTTCTGGCAAGTTTTGTCATTGAATGGTTCATGTGGTTGGAAAAGAACACAGTACGAACTACGCCCTTCGTCAACAATACCATTTTGCACGGAAGACACTCAAAGACTGATATTCACACAACAGTTGAGTACAACAGCGACCTAGATGTCAGTGTGATGCAGATGTTCTCGGTATCCCAGTGCGAAGTCATTAGGGACATGAATTTGGATGCAAATTTAGATAAGCCATTATAGTTTGTTCCTCCCATTCACCGAGAAATGTTACATTATAATTTGGCTCATTTCATTGACATGATAGATTATCTCGTGGCAACTGTATCCATGAAGGAACCATATCACTTTGTTGTTAGGTAATGTGCTCTAGCAATAAGTTACTCTTCGGTGGAAGTTCTCATATTGTCACAAGTTGGTAAACAAAATGATGCCTCTTTAATGGCTAATGAAAGCCTTAATTTGAATTATTATAGATGTGATCCTGACTATGCAAGGAATGATGCGTTATCTCCTTGGCGCTCATTGGTGGCAGCACTAATCACCACATCATTTGCTCTCTTTGCTCTAATTGCACGAACAGCTCATAATTAATTACATGTTTTATTAAATATGCAAATGCTGCCATTATAAAAAATAGTCTGTTAACAAATAGGTCTTAGAATGCTGAATGAAAAAAAAATTATGGATGCAAAAAATCGTTGAAATGGGAAATTTTAAAGGGCGTGCCCAAAATCAGAGCTCTTTGAAAGCATTCCTAGCATGCAGATCGTAAAGTGAATCCATTGTCAAGTGAACCCATCATAAAGCGGGGGTCCACTGTACATAAATGGCCCCTTACCATCAAAGCAATAATAGATTTATTAGTGCCTCATTCACATTCGGAGGAGTACCTCCATCAGTAGGTGCAACGTTGGCTAGAAACTTTCACTCTTTCAAGATGCTATTCATATTTTGGCTATATTGGCTACAGCTGGTATAATTACATTTTTCTGTCATGTTCCATTGAATTCCCATGGAATGTCTCCTGATAGGTGGAAATACTTCATACAATCAGTAAGCAAGTTTCATGGTGCAACTCTGTAGATCTTCCATCTCCACGAACCCCATATCCACTGTTCTATAG
Organism: Pyrrhosoma nymphula; assembly: GCA_963573305.1. Taxonomy (NCBI): domain Eukaryota; kingdom Metazoa; phylum Arthropoda; class Insecta; order Odonata; family Coenagrionidae; genus Pyrrhosoma; species Pyrrhosoma nymphula. Next base: position 23,412,776 of record OY754338.1, read on the forward strand.
GCTAGGAAATTGGATAGAGAAAATTTCCTGAAATAATCGACCCAAATTTCAAATAAGCACCAGAAGTGAAACCTTATCCAAAATATCCATTATCTCATGTCTTTTGTTTAAAAGAAGGTGCAAGAATAGCAGCTCAACACCATAACGCATGTGCTACCCAGGGAATAAATTCTCCCAACAAATGGAATGCCACCACTAATCGACCTGGGGGAAAATCAGCTTCCTTTCCGATGGCATATTATTCGAGGGTCTCATCCACAATGAGGAAAATTCAAGCACAGAATGATGGTGGACTCATCGCCCAAGTCAGCGCCGGACTACTGGCAGCTTCCCTGCCCCAAGCATTATACACACTAGTCAACAAATGAAGGCACATTAGATAAACTTGTAAGCATTTGAAACACTTTATTTACCTCTCTCGTTCTTGTCATACTTGGAGAAAAATTCTTTGCTGAACACCAAATAAGAGCTCCACTGCCTCATTCAGGCAAAGTCCTAAAACTAGTGATGGGTCGAATCCAAAATTTATAGTATCCGAATCCTGAATACGAATCTCTTTTTTTTATCGAATCCCACAATTCGAAACTCGAATCCGAATACCTATTTCAGAACACTTATTACAAACCAAACTCTTCACTATCAAGTTGTATTTCATATCGTACACTTCGACCACAGATTCGCAACCACGATCGTGCATCAACATGATTGAGTTGTGATAGCGGTATATAGTGGGGGCTTTAAATTTGCTGCTATAGCCAGCGATAGACAGTGATCGCCATGCCTCTGAGCTTTAGATTTAGCTGAATCGCCATGTACCGCCAGCTGCCGTTGGCTCTCTGCTCCGGGGTGAGTTGGCGATTGACGGCACATGCGTTTGATAATCGGCTATCGCTGTACTCAATTGAAAAGCACTGAGTACAATCACGAATATAGAGATATATATAGCCATGAGTACAATTATCATCTCCAACTTCTTTGCCGTATCGTACAATTTTACAACGGAATGCTGGCAGATAAAAACTTCGGTTTTCACAATTCAACTAAGTAAAAACTGGGCTATTTCGGTAGTAACTTCAAACATACGTGGTGCCAACCATATTGAAGAGATAAATGCACATATTCAGACACAATTAATTATTTTTTTTTTAGTTTTGCCAGTGACTGAAATTTTTTTTGCACTTTCGGATAGTCTTCGTCTCTGCAATATTTATTTGAGCAATGAAAATTAAAAAAAAAAATTTTTTTTAATCTGAAATTTTAAAATTGTTGTCCGCCGCCACCAGATAGAGCTGAGGAGCTTGTTGTGCGTGGTTGCATACCCACAACCAAAATCGCAAATTTTTCGAAATTACGTCTTTCACTTTTTACGACCTTTTTATTTCAAAATAAATTTCAAAGTTGTTTGACAAAATTCATACTTAAGATAATTTTACACCACCCAACCTGCCAATGAAAATGAATATACGAACAGTAGAAACTCAAAATTACAAAGTCGACAGGAGCGGAAAAATTGGCACTTCCTAATAACAAATTTCGTATGAACGAGTATCTTTCAAAAACATCGCGATGAAGCTCTTTTTTTGTTTCCTTAGATTCAGATGTACTCTCGCCACGTACTTGCATGATTTATGAAGTTATAATTCATGAAAGCATATTTAAATGTGTATTCATGCCCGCAGGGTGCACTCATTGTCAGTTGAACACAACTTATTTGTCGGAGTTTGATTCTTCCTATTTACGGGATTTCTACCGCGTCGTTTCAGCTTTTCGCGGTGGAAATCCCGAAAATCGGAAGAATCAACCTCCTTCCGAAATTTACAACAAGACAACTAACTTGTTCTTTTTTCCAATGAAAGATTAGGTAATGAAGCGTCTTTGCACAATTTTTGTGCAGTGTGGACTAAGCCTATGAAGCTTCTTAGTGCATTTTTCTATATTATTTCCTAACTGGAGAACTCGTAACTTTAACGTGAGCGATGTATAATCATCAATAATATTGATTTATGCATACACTAAGGAAGTGTGCGACTTGCGCGATAATTTGCACCGGATATTGAAGACAGTGAAAATAAGATTCTCTCGCGGATGCTATGCGATGGATGCATGTTATGTATTTTGTACAAATACTGATATGCCGTTAATCTCGTGAAATAACAATCGTTATTCTCCCTTGGATTCATCTTATTTGTGCGTGGTTATTTCCGATACGAAAGAGCTTATAGAGGAGTACAACTAAATACATACCTCCTTTCAAAAGTAGATTGTACATACAAGCCACGCACTTCAACGGCGATGGCGATATAACTCCTTTCACACTTCATCGGCTACTAACGATGCTATCACTACAAATCAATAATTTTCGTTTTCCACTCTACTATGCGAAAGTTTCATTTGTGGCTCTATTCAGATTCGGTCGGCTGCTCTTCATTCATTAAGTCTCAGGATCCATTTAAAGATTTGATATTGAACTAAAATTTGGGATATTTTTTGTTATTGTTTTCCCTCTGCTTTCGATCAAGCAAGGAGATTTCGTCCAAAAACAGCTACGCGACCCATGGTCTAGGAGTATCATGTGTCACTTGAGAAGTTGATCTACCTGGGAGTCAAGGCCAAGTGATGCGGTCGAGGAATACACATCGAATGAATCAACAGCTAGTCACAACTTATCTTCCTCCTCCCTTGCCTCAACCGCCTGCAGAGAGGGAGGACATGCCTTTGGGCTGTGTGGGGTTTTTACTAAGAGGGACCATGGGGGGCCGGCAGAGTCAGTGTAAGACATCGCATCCTGACCTAGTGTTGAGTGGAGTGGGACGGAGGGGGTACTAGAAGGGGCCTGATCTCCTGGAGGGCTGGAACGGGGGCTTCGGTGTGAAGGTGATGGCTCGTGCCAACCTTGAAGAGCGGGGAGGGGGAACACAGAGACTTGAGGGGATATATGACCAGTATGGGAGAGAAGGGAAGCCTTTGATAGATTCGCCTGATATGAGAAAGAAGGTGATGGAGGAGAATAAGCTGCGGTTTTGGAGCAACAGAGATGGAAAGCAGGGTGAATTTTCCTGGTGGGGATTGCCGGGTGGGGGAAAAACAATATGGGAATATGCGGGCATTTCTATTTCGCATTTCCTTAATTTCCGGTCCATTCGGGCAGTCTGATAAAAGGGAATCAGTGAATAAGAACTGAAGAAGAAATAGGACAAACGAATGAATGTATATTATAAAAAATACTTCAGCTCTTCTGTCAAGAGAATCACTCATTAAACAAAAATAAAGTTATTTATTTTTGCGCTTTGCTTCGCTCCATTGTCGCTCCCACCATGCCCTCTCATTTGGATAAATGCAAACTGAACTGGGAATTGACATAATTACCAATTTGGAATCAATGTAATGTATCCTGAGTTAGAAAATTTTCATTCTGTAAGAGGCGGCCGACATATTCCTTCCTTCATTCCTTTCCCACCTAACCGACACGCTCAGCACCTTTACTTCCGACCCCCCCCCACCACCCAGTCTTCGGCCGTCGGCAGAGCTTGCATGCCCATGTAAGGTGAATTGCACCTTGGACCTTATCATGCGGGGCATGCAAGCCAATGGCAGCGGGAGAATACGCCGACGGGAGAGAGACGCCGCCACGGGCAGTCAGTCGGCGTATGTATAGCGATGAGTATCTAATAAAAGTGTAAGTGCTCCCGACTTGTGTCTTCTTCCTTTCCCGCGCGACCCCATCCTCCTGCAGCGGACAACGAGAGTGCCATCGGCGGCTTACAATTTGGTGTCAGAAGTGGGATATGTCCATCTAGCTGTGGCAGACCGGAGGACGGAATATTGTCGTGGGAAAAGGAGGTAAGACCATAATGGCGGGGCGAGTTAGTGTTGGCGGGAAAGAGGTTGAGTTGCAGCAGGTGATAGAGGACGTCCATGAGAGGCTACGTGAGTTAGCCTGGGAGAATCAAGCCCTTAAGTCCCGGTTGGTGGAACGCGATAGCGCCCCTAATTCGAGTGCTGGCCCCGACAGTAGGAAGTTTTCTTTATTGTCGTCCGTGGAAGTGTTTTCGGGGGGCCCGCCCTCTGAGAATGTGTTTGCGTTTTTCGAGTGTATAGAGGAAATCGCGGAAATTAGTGGGTGGGTAAATGCAGACAGATTACGAGCGGCTAAATTGCGTGTGTCTGGCAGTGCAGCGGAATTCGTCCGCTCGAAGCAGGAGTGCCGTGAGGCCGCCAACTATGAAGACTTTAAACGAGTGCTAACTGAGAGGTATAAGAGGAAGCACGAGGCTCGGTTCTATCGGGAGCTTGTCTCTCAGATGAAACGGGGGCCCACGGAGGACATAGAGGCTTTCGCGGATCGCATAAGGAGTGCTAACGCGCAAACTTACGAGAAGAACGGGTCCGAGGAGTATTTCGAGGCCACCTTTTTCGAAGCCGAGCAGAGGGCGTTGGACGCGTTCCTGAATGGACTCTCCGGTGAGGTGGAACGCCGATGCCGCCATGATGCGCCGAAGACCCTCGACGAGGCAGTGAGAAGCGCCTTGCGTGCTGAAGCGATAGAAGCGAAGGTGGCATCGCGGGCGCCGCCAACGGCCCCGAAGATTTTCCGCGCGCCAAACGAGAGGAGGTGTTTCAACTGTGACCAACCTGGGCATTTCTCTCGACAATGTAAACTGCCGCGAAAGGAACAGTGTTACGCTTGTGGCCAGGGGGGGCACATTGCTCGTCAATGTCCCCGTCGTGGAAGACCTGTGCCTGATTTAAACGGCAACGGCACCGGCGCGGCCGCAGACGCCGGGTGCCGTTGGTGACTATTCCCGTGACGGGCTGTGATGCGGTGGAGGGGGATCTAAGAGTAAAGGGAGTTATAAAGGGACGCGAGTGTAGACTTCTGATCGACACAGGAGCGCAAGTATCTCTGATATCAAGTGAGATAAGTGGTTGTTATGGGCTCTCGAGGCCGGGGTGCCACCTGAGAGGAATCACGGGAAGGACGCTTTGGACACACGGGCAAAAGGTGGTGCCCTTACGCTTGGGTGATCATGTCTATCCCATGCAAGTTCAAGTTGTTGACAAGTTAGATGGAGTGGATGCTATCGTGGGATTAGACTTTTTGGAACGATATCGAGGTGTGTTGGATGTGGGAAATAGGATTTTGCACTTGGGGGGGGGCGGGGGGGGGCGGGCGGGAGATTCGGTTAGTAGGTCGCCGAAAGGAAGAATATTGTGCCCCAAGTCTAAGTTTTCCTGCGGATCAGAAATCAGACGATAAAATGCGGAAGGAGATAAATGTCGGTGGTAGTAAAGAATATCCTGTGTGCCTCGGAGAATAAATTAGGGTACCGCCGAGTTCTGGGAGAATTTTGAGAATAACGATGGATGCGTGCGTTGGCACCGGGACATATTTAGTGGAGCCCGCATTAGAGACTGTAGAAAACTGCTATGTCGCGAGAGGGTTGTGCACCATCGAAACTAAGCAGTCAGTTACACTGCAAGTCACCAATTTTGGCCGTGATGAAGTAGTGCTACGAAAAGGAACCAGACTAGGAGTGACTACAAAGCTGGAGCTCAGCGAAACAGGGGCTGGCAAGATGCACGGGAAGGTGGTGAGGACGATAGCGTCGGCCGACAGCGGGGGGATGTTTCGCGAGAAGTTGGCGCACCTGGGTGTAAGTGAGAGAGAGGTCCTCCTGCCATTATTAGAAGAATTCGAGGATCTGTTTACCGAGAAGAATCAACTACCTGTCACCAATCTAACGTCCCACCGAATCAGCACGGGCGACGCCCCCCCTGTCTACAGAAGGCCTTATCGGATGCCCTATAATTTGAAGCCCGTGGTGGAGATGTTCGTCAGCGAGCAGCTCGAAGCGGGTATGATTGTCCCTAGTGAGAGCCCTTGGGCATCCCCAATTGTGGTTGTACCGAAGAAATCGACTGACGGAAAACCGGCGTACCGGTTTTGTGTGGATTTTCGGGCTTTGAATGCGGTAACTGTCCCCGATGTGTACCCCATTCCGAACGTCGTCGAGTCATTGGACTATTTGGGCAATTCCCGATTCTTTTCAACGCTGGATTTCACGAGTGGCTACCATCAAATACCGATGCATAAGGATGACCAAGAAAAGACTGCTTTCAATGTCGACATGCCACTACACTCGAATGCCACTACACTCGAATGCCGTTCGGGTTACGGAACGCCCCTGCCACCTTCCAACGCCTAATGGATAGCCTTTTGAGAAATTTGAAGCCGGTACAATGCCTCGTCTATTTGGACGACGTAATCATCTTTAGTGCGACGATAGAGGAGCATGCCGTACGGTTGCGTAACGTACTTGACAGATTGAGAAATGCTGGCCTAACCCTGAAGTTTGATAAATGTAAGTTTTCAGAGGAGAAGGTCAACTATTTAGGTCACGTAATTTCAAAGTGTGGAGTTCAACCGGATCCCGGAAAGATATCCGCTGTGCAGGAATTTCCCACCCCCACCAACGTGAAGGAACTTCAATCTTTTCTAGGGCTCGCCAATTATTATAGGAGATTCGTTGTGGGTTACGCAGAGATAGCGAGGCCGTTGACGAAGTTATTAAGGAAAGGTGCAGTGTTCAATTGGGATGGAGAATGTGTAGGGTCCTTTGAGAAATTAAAAGAAGCCCTGACTAATAGCCCTGTGTTGTCCTATCCAGATTTTGACAAACCCTTTATTATTTCGACCGATGCGTCCAACTTCGCAATAGGGGCAGTACTTTCTCAGGAGATGCTCGTTTGGCTATAGGTTCGCAATTATTAGTACTGAAAGGGATGGAAGGATGAGTGGCGAATAATACGCGTTTCCTGAGGAGTTTAGTTGATGAATGTATTGATTACAGGAACAAGTCTCAGCTTTGGCTCAATCAATCAGAGGCGAATTATAGGGAAATAAGAGAGATGGTGATGACTGAAGACTCTTTGAGGCAGGTGGGTCACGCTCTGGTTAATGCGAGGATTGATCTGACCGGTTTAAGAATTGCATTGGAGAGCAGTGTACATAACAGACTGAGCAGCATTTTAATAACCCCTAACAAGTATTTAGAGTGCCTCAGACAAATTAGAGATAGTTTACGACCACCATTAAGAATGTTGGCTCCATGTCAGCATGAGACATTGTATGTTTACTATGAGATTGCACGGGCGACAGTCGTAGTGGTAGGTGAGACGTTGAGGGTGATTATAAAGATTCCGCTGGTTGGAGAGGGCGGTATTCTCGAGTTGTATCGAGTGCACACTTTTCCAATTCAATACCCAGACTTAGAGGTCTACGGTCAGTGGAGAGTGGGGGAATATCTACTGGTCTCAAAAGATAGAACGTATTTTGCTATCGCGGGAATGGATGAGCTCCGAAAATGTCGAGTAGGACCTATATACACATGCCCCGGCAATTTCTTACTGCTCAGTGGACCAGGGATAAGCTGTGAGTATGACTTATTCATGGACAGGGGGACTAAAATGTGTATCCGGGAAGAAATGCACCTGGCAACGCCATTTTTCCGCAAGGTCGAACGACGGTGGGTATTTACTGCCCTTTCTCCACTCTCCGCCACGTTTTTGTGCCATGATGGAATAGGAGAAGCCAGGCCGAGGCTGTTGAGATTGGAGGGAAGTGGTTTACTGGCTAACGTTAGCCATTGCGACATAACAGGTGATAACTTTAAAATAATAGCGGCCTGGCAGGGGAGGTCGGAAGTGTCACAAACTCTTATGGAGTTTGTATCCCCTCAAATTGAGATGTTTGGAAAAGAAAAAGAAATAGTGGGAAACTTGGACATGAGCAGCTTGAGCTTGCTAAAAAGGGAAATTGACGCGGAAGTTGCGAAGGGGCCATTGAGGATTGGTTTGGGCGATTTGATCAAGAGGGTGCGAGAAAATTCATCCCCGGGAAATACCTATCATATTTCAATCCCTGTTGGCATAAGAGCACTGTTAATTGTAATTTTAGGATTGACATATTGGAAGCTTGCTTGGACTAAGGGAAGGTGCCATAGGTTGGACAATAAATCCACTCGCACGAGGACCATCGATGCTTGGAACGTACGTGTAGTAATTGATCAGGCGAAAGATGATGGGGTAAGCGAGAGCATGGATAGGGATACATAGTAGATAAGGCGAGGAGTGGGTTGGGGTACTCCGAGGCAAGAGAGTTTTGCGTTGCGGAGAAGTAATGGGTAGCTTCTTTTATTTTTTGTTTTAGCAGAGTAGTAGTAATAATCAACTGAATCCCTTATGATCGAGCTAGGGTAACCATCGATCGCGTTAGTAAAGAATGTAATAGGTTGTTTTCATAGTGTTTGTGTTATTTTCATTTTTTTACATGATTTTAATAATGTGTCTGATAGTGTAATATGGTTTAGGACTAAAACGGTGAGATCATGCATGTTCGAAGTTTTCTCGATGCATCTGGACGGGTGTATTTTGACAGTGATGACAAAAGAGGACGAAATGTCGTGTTGATCCAATTCTTTTTCTGTTTGTGCTTGGGTTGCATTTTTTTTTGTGTCTAAGAACTCATAAGTTTGATTTGATTGTGTTTAAAATTTCCATGAATGTAAATTTTAAAATTTTTTTTGGGGGGGAGTGGATGTAAGAGGCGGCCGACATATTCCTTCCTTCATTCCTTTCCCACCTAACCGACACGCTCAGCACCTTTACTTCCGACCCCCCCCACCACCCAGTCCTTCGGCCGTCGGCAGAGCTTGCATGCCCATGTAAGGTGAATAGCACCTTGGACCTTATCATGCGGGGCATACAAGCCAATGGCAGCGGGAGAATACGCCGACGGGAGAGAGACGCCGCCACGGGCAGTCAGTCGGCATATGTATAGCGATGAGTATCTAATAAAAGTGTAAGTGCTCCCGACTTGTGTCTTCTTCCTTTCCCGCGTGACCCCATCCTCTTGCAGCGGACAACGAGAGTGCCATCGGCGACTTACAATTCTTATTAGGAGAAATCAGGACTTAGTCATTTTCGTTACAACCCTCAAGTTCATTTCTTTACAAGATCGTGATCTATCGTTTTAAATTGCTGGGGGTCACAGTCAATAAACTGCCAACTTGTGATAAGTAATGCCTCAATGCCCCTACCCTAAAATCCTGGCCAATTCGGTATCCTGCTTCCGCACTGATAAGTAACTCCCACCCTCGATGTGGGGTGGGGGTAGATTCAAGTGCTTCCAATTGGGCTACGATGATGACGAGTTTTTATGCTCCCTCTCCGACAAAGTGACTTTCGGCATCTCATAGGATGGTTCCACTTATCCTCTTCTTGTTTATATCTTTAATAAGGATTAAGCTACAAAACCCTTATTTAATTCTTAATCAATCTGCAGGAATGCAGCTGAGCTCTCGTTCAGGATATTTTTTCAATCACTGTGTTGAAGCGAAAGGGGAGAAAGGTACCTACACCATTTTCCGATACAAATATGTATGGGTGCTTGAGCGGGTTTTCCCTTTGATCATGCATGCGCCCAGTGCTGGTCATACTTTGGAATTAATGTGCATAAAAGTAATTGGTTGTACGAACCAAGCAAACTCGTATTTTCTCTGGTTTTCTTGGCTGTTGGCGACGGAAGAAGGGAAGGGCTATACCTTGCTCGATGTCTACATCAAAACGCTCAATTAGGATGGGAAATTAAACCTGATTCTTTTGATAATAGCCATTGCCAGCCGGAATAATTATGCCGTGGAGCAAGGTTGAGTGTAATCAGTCTGAAAAAGTGCGAAAAAAAGTTTCCTTGGGTTATATTCACGACTGAATCTACCGCTCGAACAATATAGAACCATCTCTGATACATGTCATAGTTTTTGAGCACACACGCACAGCAAACGAATGCTGTAACAGGAATATTTATCAAGGATTAATGCTTGGGAAAACCGTTAGCAAAAAATGCCAGGGGTCATGAGAGGAAAATGCTGGTAGTAGCAATTAGTCTCTCGCAGGCGAGTAACTACGCACATGACTAATTTACATTATTTTACTCGTTGGCCACTCTGTGGACTCGTGGTAACAAAGCCGAACGCATTTTTTGTCCGATTGGTTTCATATTTTATGTGCTACAATGCCTACGATTCAAAGTCGTCCAAGGTCTGGTTTCACTGGGGCGTCCAGTGGGCATGTCCAAGCGACGCGTCTGGACGTCGCAGCTGGATGACGCGGCCGGGTTTTATTCAGGCATCTACGTCCCAATTCCACGGCTGGTCGATGTGGGAAAATGTGTATTCAGTTCAATTACGAATTTATTATCGGTTTGTATTTCCTGAGAGCGAGTATATGTTGAGCTGAAATGGATGGTGACGATTTATTTTTGTTGCTTTTGTTGGAAGACAAAGAAGACAACCAAATGTTGCAAGTAGTTTTACAGTAAGAACTGGAAACGACGCTTTATTATAAAACCCAAAGAGCAGAAAAATCACTGTAAATTGGGACTGCCCGACTAGGCGTCCACATCTCGACTGCTCTCGAAGCAGTCGAGACGTAGACGTTGGGCATCAGCCTTCAAACTTGACAGCCGAGACATATCAGTGACTTCCGACTGCTGGACGCGGATGCCGCAGCGAAACCACACCTTTACTATTGTAGCATTGAAAAATGAGATATCGTTCAGGTAATATATTCAGTGCATAATGTATTCGGCGACAATCATTAATTAGATGTTTAACTCTGAAAAGGAGCACCAAAAAACGTTACTGTGATCCATTACTATTCGTACAAACGAGTAACTTTTTGACATTGGGACCAAGATCCGAGGTTCGTAATTTTAAAACTTCGTTATTTCGGAATATCGCGTACTGTTACATACAATTAGATACCCTTTTGGACGGGACCGAAGATTTTGCTTTGTAAAATCAAAATTTCGTAATTTTGAGTTTCATATTTTCTAGTTTCACCTGTACAGTTACTTACAAAAAAATCATACCACTTCCCAACGCAACCCGCACGACAGGCTATTTAAATCATCGATGTGACAACACTGTCGCCCCACTTGACTGCCTAACGCCATTGCGTCCGGGCAGGGCTGTGCGATCTCGGAAGCAAGAGCACCCGAATGAAATATGAGCTGAAGAAGTCAAGGCCCTGTGCCGGTGGAAGCTCACCGGCGGCGAGGAGGGTTTTCTTTCCCCGAAAAATAAGAGGCATATTTCGTTGCTATGTGCTTAAAAGATGCCGTTCTGTTTCGAGCGCCTTTCCATTTATTAATCTTGTTTCCAGTTGAGTGTGTGGTGTTAGCGGTGAAGGGTGTGTTTCTGGGAGGAAAAGTATACCGAAAATTAAAAGATAGTATGCGTGATTGTTACACTTGTGGAATGCCGCAGTTGACGCCTAGACGGAGAAACCGAGAGGCAGAAATGCTAACGGCAAACATACCAGTTCGGGAGATTGCATGGCAGTTGAATGTCTCCCACGTGACAATAGTTAATTTGAAGAAAAAGTGGGAGGAATCACATTCGGGTTCCAGGAAGGCGGGTTCAGGGAGACTTAAAGTCACTACTCCAGAGGAGGACGTGTGCTTAGTGGACCACGTAAGGGGAAATCCTTTTCCGACTGCCGAAGAGACTAGGGATGCGGTTGGTGTTCGGGCATTTCCTTAATATGCAGGTCTTTAAATAACCAGTTCCTGCACTTAAAATAACCAGTTATCCAAGTAATATTTTGTTCTAACAGTTTATTTTTCTTTCAAGTTCAAGCTTTTGTCAACTCTTCTGTTGGATTCATCATACAATAATATATACACAATGAATTATTTCCTGACGAAGCCGAAAGAAGAGTCAGCTAAATCTTTCATTTCGTAAACATTACGGCGTGATTCCAAAATAGCTTTCACAACGATGAAAAACAACTTAATATGCAGGACTTGAGGCGAGGCGTGCAACTTTGAAGGAAATTCTTACAGATACTCACAAAGTTGCAGGTCTGAAGTTCGCGAGGCGCTATGTGTCTAATAGGATAGAAGCAGTGTGGGCGGTAACATGGTGTCACAAATAGGTGGGAGGGAAATGACTCAACGAATATTTCGGCGTAATTTGTCCACTTCTGTATCTCAAGCCGATAGGTTTTCATACCTGCTTTCGGAGCTCGATTATCATAATCTAGCGATGCAGTTAAATACATGCAACTGCATAAGCTTCAAATGTATACTTTCCTGATAGAAAAAGGCTATAAATTAAACTTAAAATAACCAGTTATCCAAGAAATATTTTGTTCTAAGTTTATTTTTCTTTCAAGTTCAAGCTTTTGTCAACTCTTCTGTTGGATTCATCATACAATAATATATACGCAATGAATTATTCCCTGACGAAGCTGAAAGAAGAGTCAGCTAAATCTTTCATTTCGTAAACATTACGGCGTGATTCCAAAAAAAAGCTTTCACAACGATGAAAAAAAACTTAAAATGTTACGCATTTACTTTCTTTTAGGGAATAGGTCACTTGTAGCCCTGAAAGAACCCAATGGTGTTACGCCCATGTTCTGCTATCGTGTCAGAACAAAGATAATTATTTTCCGCAAAGTCAATGAAAGCTCGTTAAGATTGTTCAACACCCCACCTGAAAATGCCGTTTCAGTATTTTTATTTCACATGTCATGGCCATTTTAAAGTAGACATTTCCTCCATTTAAGAAAATATAATACCGAAAAAGGCTCAATGTATTTTTCTGTCGATCTAATTTCCAATAGGAGGCCTATAAGCAAATAAATGCCTAGTTATACATGACGAATTTAGGACTTTTTAACGCTTAACACAGCAACGCATGGGCCTAACTGGAAAATTCCCTCGGGTATAACATTCACCAACTAGTTACACTTGTTATGCTTCATGTATGAACGCGGAGAGAGTATTACCATGTGTTAATTTTCCGACACTAGTCTACAGCTTGTAAAACCGCGTCGTCATGCACCTCGATCGTTTTACTATACCCAAGAAGTATTTTCCCCGCGCATTCCACCCTTCATCCCTCATTCCACCTCTAGCTCTCGCCTCCGAGGATGAGAGGTGGGATGGGGACCAGTCTCTTATCTGGAAGATATCAAGTTTCACCATCGCATCGAAAACTAGAAAAAAAAAACAAAATTTCATCACGAAACAGCAAAAGAATTGAAATAAAAAACTGATATGTGAACATAGGGTTTTCGCTCAGCTTGCCAACCACCCAGTTGCAGAAGTGGACGCGTTTCCCATGGTCTCCATTTCGAATCTCCTGCACCATCTTGACTTTGTATGGCTTGAATTTCAGCATCTTCAATATTGGTTGCTACGTCGTCCAGGAAATGTTCAGTGACACGTCACGGCATCAGATGGAATGCGATAGAGATGCCAATACCAAAGCCACAACTGCGAGCCCCTGCTCCGGTGTGGTTGATGCATCAAAGGGGCACCTGATTTGGACCCTCTTCTTGAGGCGTTCAACGCTGAAACAATTTTTCTCCCAAAACCTCTTGCAAGAGCTGAACTTGCGTCCTGTGAAGGCGGACACCGTGTAGCGAAAATATTTTTCGTATCGTCTCGGAGACTGATTTTCTATTCAAGACATAAATATTGATTATGTTGACCCTGATGTCAGGGGTAAGGTTCTCCATGGTGAATCTAACCCCCACGACTAACCCTGAACAAGGACCAAAGAGAAATGGACATATATGACGTATAAAATATGTAAATTTGTTGATGAAGAGAGGTTGCTGATGCTGAAAAAATTGAATTCCATCCTCCCTCCGACGAAAAACATTGAAAGGGACTTGAAGTGACGCAGAAAAGGTCACAGGCCACAGTGACATAAAGACACAACGTTGGTAGACTTGATCAATCACACATACCCTTGTAGGTCAAGGAATGCGTGGAGGGATCTGGGAATCATACAGTCGACTTGTGCACCCATTAAAACCTATGATTCAACACCTTTATTGCCATGACTGGCTTGCCTACACCTCGCGACCTTTGACCCTGTCGTAACCCTTGGAGGTCAAGGGATGACAAGAGAGATCTGAGGACCTGACCATCATTTTGGCACCCTTTTAAACCAAGAATTCAATGCATTTGTTTCCCCAATTTGGTTGCCGACACCTCGTGGTCTTAGCCCCCACGTGACCCTTTAAGGTCAACGAATGACAAGAGGGATCTGGAGGACATCACCATCTAATTTAACATCATTTTAAACCAATTATTCAAGTATTTGTTGCCACGATTTGCTTGCCAACACCCCGTGATCTTTGACCCCTGTGTAACCGTTGTAGGTCAAACAATGCCAGAAGAGACCTTACCATCGACTTGGGCAGCTTTTTAAATCTATGATTCGACACTTTTGCGCCCCAAATTCACTCTTTGTCACCCCTGAGACCTTAACTGGGCCCTTCCAGGAGTCATGACTGGATTTCCGAAGACGAAAGTGGTTTCATCGTATTCCCCATGCCCAAAAACCCTTGTTATAAAAGTTTCGCAAAAAAATTTTGTCTTGAATATTTTGACTTTTTTGTCTTGAATATTTCAATATTCAAAGCCCATACAACAAAATTTGGATTTTGTATTGACTCCCATTCTGGGGTCAATAGGTCAATTTCCTAATACTTCGCTTATAGTCTACAAAACACAGTTTCTTTCTACCCTGGTGCCAAATTTCATCAATGTGGCACTAACGGAAGTGTCTAAAGTTAGAGGTGAAAAATGACACACGATGAATGGGTCACTCTGGCACATCAATTGCTCAACAATCAGCATACATTAATTGCTCTGTGGCATTGCCCCTCATAGATAAAAAATATATCAGATTTTTTTTCCTATTTAAAATTTTTATTTCAGGAAAGTTGAAAAACCAAAAAAGTTGGCGTTATTCGTAGGAATATTTCTTGGGAGAGTATAATTTCGGATATTTGGGACACGTTCGTACCGTATCTCGAATTCGATCGTCTAGTGTCCACAAAACTCAAGAGATTTCAATTCCCGCGTGAAAACCCTCGTGATTTCTATTACTCCATTGTGTCGGCTAACAAGGTATTAGGACAGTTATGCCGACCGCGAGCTAATGGAATTGATTTTGGAGGGCTTGAATCCTCAAACAGAGTCTGTGCTAGTTTTCTGCCACAGACCTTCAACTCTAGCCAAGTTAGAGAAAATGTTAACCCAAGCCACCAAGAAGTTAATGACTCGCGCCGAATATTCGAACTCTTTCTCTCAACCTCCCTCAGTAGAAGAGCCTCGCGACCGCAGAGTTTCCCGTATCTGTAATTATTGTAATAAACCCGGTCACTTAGCTGATGTATGTCGTAAGCGTATTCGCGGTATGAACGGCCGAGGCAGACCCAACCACCTACAATTGACTTTTGCCCTTCAAGACGCGCTTTCTCGACTTCCACAAATTCCTGTCCAAATTCATGGTACCCCTGGCTTTGCATTGCTAGATTCAGGGTCCACGCTCTCCTTAATTGACGAAAACTTTTGGTATAACCTCGCTCACAAGCCGAGAAGCAGCAGGAAGGAGAGTTGTTCGATAGCCTTGCGTTCGATCAGCAGGGAAAATATCGTTCTTTCTACCAGGGTATGGGTTCGCATTAAAATTAAGGCTTCGTCGTGGCAGCATTGCTTTTATCTCTCTTTGCTTCCAATCCCCTGTCTATTGGGACAAGATTTTTTGAAGAAAGCCTCAATCTCCATTCACCCCAATGGTTTTTCTTTTGCTACTTGTCCGAATCGACTTTATTCATTCCGCCACGAAAACGACTCATGCGAGAATGGATCCAATTGCTCTGACATAACTGAACACGTTTCTACGGTCAGCGAAGATTTTGTTCAAACTTGCATTGGTCAGTCTATGATTATGAACGACGAAAGTAATTTGTCTTTGCCTAACCAACTTTCAATCACCCGCGAGTCTCCCACTCCTCCTTCGTTAGTCCTACAGAAAAAAATAAATGACATATTGTCTAGGTTCCCGGATGTTATTAGCTCCGTGCACGGAGTCACTCACCTGTTGAAGTACGAACTCGAGTTAGCAGACGACATACCTGTTCGATCTGCGCCGTATTCCCTGCCCCCACCAAAACTCCAAGCTATGAAAATGCAGCTAAGCAAACTCCTCGATACCAAGGTTATTGAGCCTTCTAAATCTCAATGGGCTAGTCCGGCATTTTTAATTCCTAAACGAAACAGATCCGACAGACTAGTGGTTGACTATCGCAAACTCAATCAAAAGGTAAATGCGGACAATTTTCCCACTCCAAATATCGAAAATGCTTTCCAATATCTGTGCAATGCCAAGTTTTTCTCTATCATTGATTTGAATTCTGCGTTTCATCAAATTCCTCTTACCGACAAGGCGAAGCAATATACAGCGTTCGTCACCCCGTCGGCCTCTATAAATTCACTAGGCTTCCTTTCGGTCTGACTACCTCTCCCCAGGTTTTTTGCAGGCTAATGGATCTTGTACTTGGTGATTTGAAGTATTCTTGTGTCTTTCCTTATATAGATGATCTCTGTATTTATTCGAGGGATTTTGAGCAACATCTGTTGGACGTCGAGGCTGTACTTTCCAGATTGAGAGACGCCGGGCTAACAGTACATCCTGAAAAACTGAACCTGGCGCAAAATTCAATCGCATTCTTGGGCCACAGAATTTTACATGGGACGCTGATGGTCGATGAGGAAAGGATTTCGACCGTAAAAAACTTTCCCAATCCGAGGTCTGTAAAAGAAGTTGCGAGATTTCTGGGTATGTGTGGATTTTATTCTAAATTTATTCCGAATTTTGCAGAACTGGGTGCTCCATTAAATCGTTTAAAATGCAAAGGTGCCGTTTTCAATTGGTCCGCCAAGCTCCAGAATTCATTTATAAAATTAAAGCAGTGCTTAACTAATCCACCAGTCCTCCTTCTTCTGGATTTTGATAAGGAATTTCACCTCTATGTTGACGCTAGCCAGACTGCCTTGGGAGCAGTCTTGAATCCGTCTTGTGATGGTCAGATGAAGCCAGGTGCTTACGCTAGTCGAGTAGTCAATGAACATGAAAAGCGTTTGCCTTCTTATGAACTAGAATGTTTAAGTTGTTGTTGGGCAGTTGAGAAATTCCGCCCTTATTTGCAGTTCAAGTCGTTTCATTTATGTACTGATAATAACGCTTTTACGTGGCTATTCAAGCACCCTAAGCAATTAGGTAAGATTGGGCGAATGGTATTAAAATTGTCTACTTTTCGTTTTCTCATTCATCACGTTAAAGGCCAGCAAAATCGTGTTGCTGACTGCTTATCTCGCCCAAATGATTCCGAGGCAATAAGTCCTCAGTGTTCACTGTTTCTTAATTTAGTCCCCCTTTCTTTTGTAAACATTCGCGAATATCAATGCTCAGATCATAAACTAAAATCTATTATTGAGGATTTGTGAAGAGAACCCTTGTCACACCCAGGCTGGATCTTAAGAGATCACCTTCTATGCCGTGTCATTGGTAGGGCTACTAAGCCAAAAATTGTTGTCCCTCCGGCAGTGAGGCCTATGTTATTAAATATTTCCATACTCTCCCATCGGCTGGACACATGGGAATTGCCAAAACATGTGAAAAAATTGGGTGGCAATTCTGGTGGGAGAATTGGAGGAGAGAAGTCTCTGATATGGTTAAACGGTGTCATTTATGTCAGGTGTCAAAGCCACTAAACCGTCTCCCTCAAGGTAATATGTCTTCTGTTCCCGCTACTTATCCTTGGGAGAGAATTTACGTCGACTACGTGGGCCCTATGCCTCGAAGTAGTAACAGCAATGAATATGCATTAACTATCATAGATGGGTTTTCCAAGTTCACACTTATTGAACCAATAAGAAACGCAGGTGCCTCTGTGTTGATAAGTCTGTTGTCAAGGAAGATTTTCCCTAAATTTGGTTATCCTAAATTCCTTGTGTCAGACAATGGCCCTGCATTTAAAGCCTTTCATGATATGAATTTTAAGCTTGGTATTAGGCATGTGTTCATTTCTCCATACTATCCTAAGGCAAATCAAGCAGAGCGTGTCCACAGAAATTTGAAATGTGCATTGTCTGCACTTTGTGGCACTGCTCACAACAAGTGGGAAGAATTTATTCCTGATCTGTGTTTTGCTTTCAATTCCGCAATGCACTCTAGCATTGGCCATTCACCGGCAAAGATTTTTCTGGAACGTGAACTTCCCCACCCACTTAACAATGTCTGGGAAATCCCAAATGACTTAATTAATGAGGATGCCAATAACAAAGACATGTCCTCCTTGTAGTCTGATGTTTTAAAAAACTTAAAAACTGCACACCAGAGACACTATAAAATATAATAAGCTCCATTCTGAAGTCAAATTTAAAGTTGGAGACAAGGTACTTGTGAAAACACATACATTGAGCTGTAAATTCAAAAAGCAAACTGCTAAATGGTTCCCCAAATGGGAAGGGCCTTATGCCATTGTTAAAATGCTTACTCCAGTTACTGTAGTATTGAAGGTATCACCTAGGAGGGAGAGAATAGCTCATGTCTCTCATCTAAAGGAATACCATGAGTAATAATATTGTCTCTTGAGAACAAAAATATTTTCTATGTAAAAATGTACTATCGTTTGCAAAAGTCTGAGTGCATCCACTTTGCCCCATTCTACAAACCGTAGAATGGGGCATGTCCGGAAAAGTTTTGAAAATTGGCACCACCTGCGGACTGCGTTTTTTGCTGGGCTAGCTTCACTTGTCGTGAGACGACGGTGGAGTATGAGTTACTGAACGAAAGAATCGACGGGGACGGAGTAAAACACGGGAGAGGAAAACCCCATCGGAATGCACCGAAGGTTATTCGCGCTCATGCGGTTGCGACGCGACGATGAGGCCTCCGACTTGGGTGATTTTCGTTCTCGAAATTCACATTTGTGCTCACGAGTGACCCACTCTGTAAAAGCGGCGCGGTAGCCGCGTGGTTAAGACTGCCTCGAAAGGCGTATTTAAAACATTCCCAGGATCGATGCTCAGTGTCTGTCTTTTTTTGCTCTCAAGTAATTTCAATATGACTGTGATAATGAACCTCGAGTACAGCCTCTTTATATCAACGGACCCGGTACAGTTTATTAAATTACAGGCATTCAATAATGATGGAGGACTACCTAATACCAAATTAGAATCCTTGAATCCTTATCTCTCCGTAAGCCAATCTATTCACAGTGAATAAATACTTACACGTCTCACTAGCTGAATATTTTTGGTCTAACACTGAGTATGGCAAAATCTCCCGAGAGGTAAAATCCCTATGCTCGAAACAAATCTCTCGTTTTACCACCAGGATATCAAGTCACATCCCAGGTATGATATTTTGGTGATCCGCGAGTGATACGTATCATCAAAATATCTTAGATAGGCCTCTTATTCAAACTCCTAGGGCTCAAAGAAATAATATGCTGTGAAAAACAGTATTGATGCTATAGAAAGAGGGTTTCTCAGCAAGTGGGTGTACGAGCGAAAGTAAATCATACGGCTCGGGCCGAAAAAAGTATCCAGTTATTTATTTACCGTAGTCTTCTTACGATTATTGTGTTCTGGACATATATTGAGAAGCGTAGCCAGGGGGGAGCAGTGGGGGCGAATGCCCCCCCCCCGTTCCCTATGTTCTGGCTACCCTGTGTATGTGAATGTTTCCGCCCTAAAGTCCCAAATACGAGCGTGAATCAATTTCATAACTTCATTATCAACAATAAATTCTACAAAGTCTACAAGTTAGGATAGTAAATTATGAGAAAAACAAGTATGTAACAGTTTGTTTAATAAACTGCTGAATATATGAGTCGGAGCCCCCTAAACCCCCCCCCCTCTCCCCGGTGCACCCTAGACCCGAAACCTGGCTACGCCACTGTATATATTATTTTAAAATGTCATTGGATGTGGCATAGTTTTGCGTAAACCGAAGTCAACTTTCTCTGTTAACCCTTTCTCGGGTATTTTCAGCGGGTATGCATTTCTGGGATGGGAAAGGATAAGAGAATTTAAAAAGGGAGTTGTTAATCCTTTCTTCTTTCCTGTCTTTTACACTATTTTATTCAATAGTCAGACCACCAGACTAACTTCCAAAGTTCATATTTTCTTCATTTCTTCGGAAATGAGTGGATGTTATTAGTGAAATTAATATGATCTGTAGAATATGACAGTGATAATATTTGCGCTGACATAATTCTACCAATTGTTTATTAGCTGCAACGGACTGTGATTCGTCATTGTCTCTGTATGCAGCATCGAGGAATGGGGTGAAAAAATAAACACATGAAATTCTTTACATTTTTTATGTTTTGTTTCGTCAACCCCCTGAATCCACCACTTCCTGTAACCGGCGATTCTCTGATGAGACTAAGTTTTCGCATATTTTAGGCCATCTGCGAAAGGAATCCCATAACTTCCGGACATGGGCTTCAAATGCCTCCACAGATTTTGTTTCAACCAATTTCCACTCCTGAACCACAAGTCCCAGCGTTGTAGCTAGGGGCAGGCCAGGCGGGCGGCTGCCAGGGGCGCAACCCTCAAGGGGGCGCACTTTGCAGGCCCACAGCCTGCGGGCCGCTGGGGCACACGCACAAAAAATTAGTACTTACATGATTTTACCTCACATAAAAAAACTTACACTTGATTACAACAGGCCGTTTCTAATCGACTCCGGCGGGAAAAACACAGATTAGAAACGGCGTGGCGCCCCTAACTTAACTCACAAAATTTGTACCAGACCCTAAATATAAGGGGTAAAACATGGCGGGTAAATATCAAGGTGTTCAAGCGCGAATCTTACAACTGAATGAACCTGCCAGATTTTAAACTAGTAGAGCTTACTAACTAAAGTTAGTTGAAGTGCATACGTTTTGTGCAACACTAGAAATGACTACGTTTTTCGACAGAGTGCCAAATATTTTTAATTATTTTTCCGGATCGATTGAACTTTGGCAAGCTTTATCAAATTTAAAATTTACTTTGAAGGGTCATTCTGATATGAGATGGCCATCAAATTATAATTAAATTCACGCATTGCATACTCAGCTACCGCAAATAATGAAAACATTACATACCATTGCATAAGTAACTGATGAAAGGAGGACATATACAGCTGATTCTGTATCTTTAGCTAAAATTATTTTAAAAATGATAAAATTCGTATTTATTTGTATTGTGGTCGTATGGGAATATCCTCATTGAAGTATTGAGAACGTTATTATCATTTTAAAGGAAAAAACTGTTTCCATTGAGGCAGCATCAAAACACTTGCAGGGCCTTGTGGATTTTTGAATTATTTCAGAAAGGGCCAAATAGATAGCTGTGTATTGATTCAGCAAATAATCTACCAAAAGAGCTGTCGATATAGCCATAACTTTCTAAATAGAGTAAACGAAAGGTTAATACAATGTTCGATGAAAGGGCCAAGAATGCGGCTATAAAGAATCCTCTTCAAAAGTGTTAAACTCAGCTTTCCTGTGCACTAGACCCACTTATTCAGTAAATGGGATGGAGATTTCATAGTTTAGCTGCCGTAACTTCTGATTTTGGTCACCTAACAGGACATTTGCTGCATGAAACCTCCACTGAAGATCTAAAGAAATCCGTAGCGGATCTCGCATTAAAATTCAATGATTTAAATGCCAACGAGTTGTGTTTAGAAATTGAAAGGTACAAATACCAAACAAAATTGCCTGTTTGCATTTTTACCTGATTTAAAAAATGCAGATTACATTGCACGTCTTAATTGCCATGAAGAATATGGCTTAGTGACAAGTTATCCCAGTATAGGGATTGCACTTTGCCTAGCATTGACGTTACCTGTGACTTCTGCCAGCTCTGAAAGATCTTTCAGCAAATAAAAATTAATAAAAAAATATTTACGATCGCAGATTGTTCAAGATCGTCTGAGTAATCTCGCTATACTATCGATTGAGTATGACATTGCAAAAACCATTAATATAGACGATATTATTGCCAAATTGGTCACAGAAAAGCCAGAAAAGTAAACTTTTAAGAGATTTTATGTCTAAATGAATGAACTCATACGTTATTATTTCCCTTCCTACATAATAGTAAGAACTAATTTTATGCTTAAATGTATACAAAACTTAAATTACACTTTCAAAGTTATAGTGTTGTTTCTCTTCCTAGAAAATAAGTCTTGGGGGGCGCAAAATTCAAATCTTGCCAGGGGCGATCATGACCCCTAGCCCTACGACACTGATAAGTCCCCACAGGTTTTCGATGGGATTTAAATCTGGTGAACATGCCGGCCAAGGTAACACCACTAATTGTTTATTTAGAAAAAAAGTCCTCCACAATTCTGGCCGTATGTATAGGACAGTAGTCCTGTCCAAAATTCGATCCCAGTCCGGGGCAACCTCTTTTGAGAACGGTATCAGATTATCTTCTAATACGTTAACGTACTCCAGCGCGTTCATTCGAGTCGAAGTCCTCACTAATAGTCCAGGAACAGAAGCGGTCATTTCCCCCCAAGAGATTGCAGTAACACGCCCAGATGTTTTTTTCTCAAAATATGGCTGGATTCGTATCTTTAAAGACAAAATTATTCGAAGATACATTAAGAAACATCATATTTTACATTTTAATTAGGTGTGTAAAATGTAATTCATTTCTTAAATTTGGCAGTTATAAACTAAGCTATTGTCTTCTGCTGCGTCCCATTAGTCTAATTGTAAATGAGATCGGATAATTTTCTACGTCAATGACTGGCTTTAAATATCAATAATCAGTTTGACCTCTCTTCGTGGCAGTTTACCGACGCACTTCTAAGTGCTAAAAATCTATGCATTTATCACTAATAACTAACTTTATTCGTCTAACACTTAAGCACTTTGTGATTGAGGGAAATATCAACAGAAACAGAGGAAGGCGTTGATTAAAAGGTAATTCAGATTAAGGCCTGAATAAATTCAAGATGAAGCATATGCAAACGGAAAACTTATCGTGTATTTCGCGGACGCCATAAGTGTATTCGGCCGCTACAATAACTCCTGAATGTTTCCTGGTCAGAAAATATGGTGAGGTCCCAGAAAGTTTGAGGCAAATTCATGTAAGCGTTAGCAAAATGCAGCCTTGCAGAACATAGGGGCCGGGTGGGGCATTCGCCCCCATTGCTCCCCCCTGGCTACGATTCTCAATATATGTCCAGAACACAATAATCGTAAGAAGACTACGGTAAATAAATAACTGGATACTTTTTTCGGCCCGAGCCGTATGATTTACTTTCGCTCGTACACCCACTTGCTGAGAAACCCTCTTTCTATAGCATCAATACTGTTTTTCACAGCATATTATTTCTTTGAGCCCTAGGAGTTTGAATAAGAGGCCTATCTAAGATATTTTGATGATACGTATCACTCGCGGATCACCAAAATATCATACCTGGGATGTGACTTGATATCCTGGTGGTAAAACGAGAGATTTGTTTCGAGCATAGGGATTTTACCTCTCGGGAGATTTTGCCATACTCAGTGTTAGACCAAAAATATTCAGCTAGTGAGACGTGTAAGTATTTATTCACTGTGAATAGATTGGCTTACGGAGAGATAAGGATTCAAGGATTCTAATTTGGTATTAGGTAGTCCTCCATCATTATTGAATGCCTGTAATTTAATAAACTGTACCGGGTCCGTTGATATAAAGAGGCTGTACTCGAGGTTCATTATCACAGTCATATTGAAATTACTTGAGAGCAAAAAAAGACAGACACTGAGCATCGATCCTGGGAATGTTTTAAATATGCCTTTCGAGGCAGTCTTAACCACGCGGCTACCGCACCGCTTTTACAGAGTGGGTCACTCGTGAGCACAAATGTGAATTTCGAGAACGAAAATCACCCAAGTCGGAGGCCTCATCGTCGCGTCGCAACCGCATGAGCGCGAATAACCTTCGGTGCATTCCGATGGGGTTTTCCTCTCCCGTGTTTTACTCCGTCCCCGTCGATTCTTTCGTTCAGTAACTCATACTCCACCGTCGTCTCACAACAAGTGAAGCTAGCCCAGCAAAAAACGCAGTCCGCAGGTGGTGCCAATTTTCAAAACTTTTCCGGACATGCCCCATTCTACGGTTTGTAGAATGGGGCAAAGTGGATGCACTAAGACTTTTGGAAACGATAGTATATATTTAAAAGGGTGATGATAAGATATGCAATGATCAAATATTGGATTGTGCCTTCATAATAATTGTTGGTGATTGATGATACATTGTTTCAAATGATATTTCATGTTAATTAATTGAATACATAATGAATATCTAAATCATTATTTCAATATCACTCACTTTACTGTTTAATGTTATGCTGCCAATGCATGGGTCTCCAGACACTATCTTTTTTAATTAATTATGTTAATAATTGTGGAAAGTGGAATGTGTTGCTTCTTGAGGTCTGTAAACTCTGTTCTGGTTTGGCAGATTTGATCTGTTGATGCTGTCATAAATATTTTGATTGTGGAAATTCTGGACCAAGAGGTCCAACCCATAGTTTGTGGGTTTTCCTAATTTGAGGGTTTCTAATTTGACTGAGAGGCTTAACCCAAGTAGCCTATGAACCCAACTCTGGTGATTTTGGAATTTGTTGGGGCCTAATTTGAGCCTGAGTGCTTAAACCCAAGGTGAACATGAACCAAAGAGGTCCAACCCAAGTCAGCTGATTACTTGGGGAAAATGAAAAGGTTGTTCTGTGCTGATAGCATGAACTCCTGTGATATCCCTTCAGTGGGTGTCACCCCGTGATGAAATTGTTTTTCTCATGGGCTTTGTGGATTGATTCTTTCACTCCACTTCCTGGCGTAGGGGTGCGATCCCATCGCCCGGCAATTGCCGCAGACAGCACCCAGCTTTAAAAGCTGTTTCGGGGGTTTGTCCCCCAAAAAACTAAAAATATCCTTGGATTAAAAAACGTTCGAGTGGCCATCAAAATTAGTTTTCCCTTTTTAGCTTTCTCTAATGCGTTTGGCATTAACCGGCCCTGGACCCAAATTGACCCTCTGTTTTGAGGTCAATTTTCTTATATTAAAACTTTTTCCATTGAAATTCCAATGGCTTAACAATGCATTCATTTGCATGAAAAAAATTTAACTAGGTTTAAGGATTTAAGTACGTATTCGGGGATTTGTTTCTATATTTGTAACACCAATGTTTCACACCATATTATTATTATTATTAATTGTAAATTCACACCATATTTCCTATCGAATGTTTATTAATGCTAATTTCTTTTTGATCATGTAAATCTTTTCCATTTTCCACAATTAAGCCATCAATTGGGCAAATGCTTATCCATTTCTATACCACTTGGCTTTGTGTAGTATCATTCTGGAGACATGCAGTTGGTTTATTTACTGTTTATGCTGCTGTGGATAAGAATTCTGTTTTTTTTTATGCTTTCCTTATATCTCTGCCCATTTATTGGTAAATGTTAGACTGTTATTACATTTTTCATTCTTATATTGGATGTTGATTTTGATTATGTTGCAACCCATGAAATGTTCTCTCACTGTCTTCAAGTAACGTTGAGTTTGATTTCATATTTTCATGGGCAGTTGTATTGTTTTTTTTCCTGTCTTTAAAAGGCATGAAATTTTGACCTCTAGCTAAAATGTTAATTGATCACTTGCTATGGGTCTTATATAATTAATCTAGTGATGTATTATTTCTGTGCAAAGCCATATTTGGTTTACCAATATTGTTAATTTTTGGCGGTAAGATGTGGGCCATGAAAAGATTCCAAAAAAAGAGAATGCATAAAAAAATAATAATAATTTAAAGAAGGATACATTCAAAAAAATTACTGATTAATTTAATTTAAAAAGAAAAAAAAATAAGAAAAAAAATTGAATTTGGACAAAAAAAATACATTTAAGGCCCACTCTCACCTATTTCTACGGTGCTTACCTATATGTATATTCATAAAGTTTAATTCAATAGCTTATAAAATTGTTGTCAATCTATCTTTAGTCTTAGTGCCATTAGGTCTGTCACCCCTTTGGGGACAACACAAATAACTTTCTCTGGGCAGAGATACAAGCATCTAGACTTATGTTCTTTTGTATTCTTGTCAATGATTATATTGTTATTATGTCTGGTTATTTGAACCTCAAGTGTGTTATTCATACATCGAGAGAAGCAAGCCAGAAACTTTCTATGATTGTGTCAGTGCTGTGCAATTCTACCCCCCCTTCTCAAGTTTCCATTTTTAAAAATTTTCCCCCAGGGGATGTGCCAAAATTCCCCCCCTCGAAACCTCGAGACTCGAAAATCCTCGGAGACTCTATAAACCGCAGGAGACTTCGCGTCTCGCAAAGTGCCAGAGCGAAGAGCTAAGTGCAGCGATCTGCCCCGGTCAGCGCGATCGCTCCGGTCATCGCGGTTTCAAAAGCAACACTCTTTTTATACGGTCCGCGCTGGTGCTGACATCTTTTCCCATGTTTGAGTCGACCTGCGGACATTCCCACCAATCCAATGTGTGATAGCATTTCCCCTCCTCTCCCCACTCCTCCACTGGCCAGCTGTTTCTCCTCCTGCGCTGGCAAAGTGTACCGCTATCAAAGCAGCTCTCTTTGCAATTGACCGCGCCAATGAGAGGACGTGTCGGCTTGGTTCCACTTGTGATCGTCTTGCAAAGACAAGGTTAACGGTATTTAGCCTACGGGCTTGTGTTATACTGTAATAATTGTAATTATATAAATACTGTCATTGAAGTTATTCCAAACTAGCTAAGGTTGTTTTCATTGTTTTTTCTCTCGTTACGCCCACCAAAATCAGTCAATTCTTTCGCGACGTCAAGTTTCACGGCACCAATTTGCAACGCAAGCCCGTGCTAGGTCTTGCGAGAGGCACAATAGGCAAGAGTCCATGAGTGTTCCTCGAAAAGCAGTTCAGTCATATAATATCTTAGTAATTTCGAAAACTGGTGTTCTTTAAAGGCTGTCCCTACACCTGCAGGGACAGCGAGCGAGATGGAGAAGCACAACGACGGTGGTCCGCATTACGAAGGGCAGTGCCATCCCTAGGGTAGTGTGACAGGTGCCGCTGCACTGGGCCCAGCGCCTATGGGGGCCCCACCCGGGCTTGAATCTTTCATACGGTGCGGGGAAAGCCGCCCATTACCCGAAATTACCTACTACCTAGTGCACATATAAATTTATTGAAACTATTTGCCGTCTTTCATTTGCATAGAGCCCCTCAATCTCCAGGGACGGCCCTGACGAAGGGCATTCCTAAATTATTTGGGCGAAAGAAAACCCTTTTCCCCGCCGTGCCAGTGAGCTCCGAGCACCCTTTAACATGGGGCGTTGGCTTCTCCAGCTCGTTTCATTCGGGTGCTCCTGCTTCGGAGATCGTCTGCCCGACGCAATAGCGTTAGGCAGTCAAGTGGGGCGACAGTGTTGTCACATCGAGGATTTAAATAGCCTGTTGTGCGGGTTGCGTTGGGAAGTGGTATTATTTTTTTGTAAGTAGCTGTACATAAATTATCTTCTTTCATCATGAGTTGACTGAAGGTTATTTTATACTAGAAATTAAAATTATGTATTATAAAAACAGTAATACACCTGTATCTTGAGTCACAAACAAACAAACAGAAATGCAAATCATAATGGGAAGACACAAAAAATTTATTTTTCCAAAGAATATACACAATACAAAATATATGATACACAATAGGAATATATATGGCCCACAATACAAAATATGAAATTCAAAATAGGTAAATATAAAATATACAATACAAAGTATACCATATACAATCCATAATATATGCAATATACAATAGGAAAGACACAAACTTATTATAAAATGCATCAAAATAAGTTCATTTTTATTGGCAGTATATATTTTTCTGGAATTCCACGAAACACATCTTCAGGCAGAGATAAAGGCATCCATCACAGGCAGGACAGAAATATTTTGTGTGCTTCCTAAACCCTCTAGATGTACAATACGTGCAGCGTCGTTGGAGGACACGTTTTCCCTTTTCGTCAACGTCATGTGTCTCAGGGAAGTGCCTAGACAATCCAAGGTTCCTTGAAGGCAGGCCGGGTGAGGAATGAGGGATGGGTTCAGAGAGGGAAGGATAGAGGAGGGTTCTGATTACGCAAAGTCGGTAATAGTGAAGGGATACTTTGGGATGGGAAGAGGAAGTAGCTATTTACTAAAACAAGGTGAAGTATGTTAATTCCAAGTTTCTTGTACCATTTTAGAGAATTACGCTCAATGGGATAATATGAAATCATTTGATCATAGTGATCGATGCCACTCATTGACTCGTTGTAGCAAGCAATGGCCTCCGGTTTGGAAGAGACACCATTACCTCGCCGTCGACGGACATCGACCATGTCTGTCTGTCCATCAACCTGTCCTGATTAATACATTTCCTAAAGCAAGGAAATATCCTGCTCAACGGGCATGAGCCCATATGATATATAATGCCCAAAAACATCAAAAATTCCACCGATGAAAGCGGCTTCCATTTAGTTATCCTTGCTTTAGGAAATGCATTAGCCAAGACTAAAAAGTCTGCTTGTTTATTCTTCTCAGTCACAATCAAGTCGATCATGTCGTCTGTCAATATTAGATCCAAATATTTCCTAGCATCATCTCCAGGGTCTTGTACTTATAGTCCCAGGGAGTCAGTGAAGGGGAATGCAGGGTTTTCTGGTCTTTTGTCAGTCCAAGTGTATGTTTTGGTCGCAGTCCTTGTCGTCAGGGGAGGGGATTTAGTTTTGTCTGGAGGGCTAGGAGAAGCATTTTCTGCTCCAGCTGAGGTGAGGTCACCCACCTCTTGAGTTTCCTCATCCTCCAAAGAAGAACCCCACTCAGTATCGCCGAACGATGAGCTGTCACTGTCCTCATCCTCCAGCAACTGAAGCTCTGTTAATAAGTATGACTCTAAGGATAATATCCTTTGAGTAGCGGAACTTCTTTCTTACACCCTTCTCTTCTTTTGTGTCGGTGGAGTGAGTGGCCGGGAGGTCAATGGCAATGGCTGGGAACTTGGGAGCCCTGACTAAAAGGCCCGGGGTCTGGCGGCAGCCACTCCGTGTTCTGCTTCCTTCCGAGGCATGGAGGGTAGGGTGGAAGGAGACTTGGGCCACCCCTACTGCCATTTGGGGCAATAAAGGGTGTTTTACCACCCCTACTGCCCTTTCTTGGAACACCCTTCCCA
This sequence comes from Pyrrhosoma nymphula, assembly GCA_963573305.1. Lineage (NCBI taxonomy): Eukaryota > Metazoa > Arthropoda > Insecta > Odonata > Coenagrionidae > Pyrrhosoma > Pyrrhosoma nymphula. The sequence continues at coordinate 23,441,920 of OY754338.1, forward strand.
GGTATTCCCTTCCCTTCCTTTTTCCCATCTCCTCTGTGAGTGTTAACCATTTTCTGTGAAAAAATGTTAAGTCACTACTATAAGTAATATATTTGAAAAATTTTCCAGGTAACTATTTGCATAAACAATAAGTAAAAAGCATAGGTAAATTTTAAAATTCACGTACCTTACTACTGATGGACGAGATATGAAGTCACGTACGGGTACGAGATGAAATTTACATCCTTCAATCCTCGAGTTTCTACATAAAAACAATAATTGGACATATTAAAATATAATCATAAAAAAATTATAAAAACTGACCAGTCAAATCTGAGGAATTTCAGTCAGTCAAAAATGGTGAATAATACAAACAAGAATGGCAAGGGTCTATGCAATAACTAGGATGAATTCATTTTACAGTCAATTAGAAATTATAAAAAATATAACTATTTATTCACTAATACATTATCACTGATTTAATTGTAATTGGCAAATATAAATATTTCGTTAAAATTGTTTATTATTCAGAGAATTAGCCAATACCACATTTAGCATAATAATTGCCAATAAAATAAAATGTCATCAATTGCTAATCAAAATGACAGGCATAGTAACTGAAAATGAGGAAATCAATTATGCCTTCATGCGCAAACTTACATTTTTAAGATTGCACACTAATTAAAAGAAATCGTTACAGCTGAGACAGTGCTTACGTTTAGAATAGAAAACTAATGCAGCATCAAAAAATAAGAAAAAGAATTTTTAAGGCAAATGTAAGAAATAGTAAAAAAATAAGAAAATCGTCCTTGCAATTGTACTGCGGAGGAAAGGGGTGGGGGATTGGAGGTGGTCCAATTAATGAATAAAAGCTACGAAAAGACAAGCAAAGTATTTCATGTTCATATGAATGATTAGTTGCTCATAAATGTTGGCTAAAACTCATAAAAATTAGAACTACACAGAGAATATACATAAAAAAAACAAACTTACCTCGCAAAATCAAACAGCTGCAGCGTCGCTTCAGGGCACAGGCAATTCAGGCTAAGGACACTGTATACCCTGTCTATTGAGTGACTGATGAGAAAAACGGAAGCACTAGGGAGCGTCGCAGCTCCAAAATGGCCTAGAGAAGGCAAAGCGAGCTTGGACGACAATTGTCGTCTGCAGTCACCAGATAGCACCCGGCGGACGACAATTGTCGTTAGTCAGCGTTCAACGTGTTAATCGAATCTTTTTTGAAAGGATTCAATCAAATCTCGAATTCATCGATTCGATAGGATTCGATCGAATCCTCAAATCCTGACCACATCACTACTTCCTGTGCAGTTACCAACAGAGAGTGCCTAATGATAGAGTGCCGAAAGATGAGTGTGTGTCCAGATATGAGAGTGCACCCAAAATGGTACTCCTCACTTATCGACAACAATTTTTTTTCTCAACTTGTAAAAGATTTTGACTTGTGAAAGCAAATTTCCATGCTAATTTCTCAATTCCCATGACTTTTCCAGTCTCATTTTCAACATCCATGACTTTTCCAGGTCTGTTGCAACCCTGCACTCTACTTGCATAGGCAACAACGCAGCACTCACCTGTCTATCTTCTCCTCTTCAATCTCCACCTCGGCCTCCGGCTCCCTTTCCAACACCCTCACTTTGACTGCCTCCTCAAACTGGACTGACTTCTTTGACTGCTCAGATCCTACAAACAACGCCAAATATGTAATACAAGCTAAAGAGACCATGTAATTAAACATGAATTTACATATTTTTCAGTTACACAGCACTGTGGTGGGGCAATTTATATCAAAATGTAGAAGAATCAATCGTGTCAGTCAAATATATTTGTAGAAGTGTATTAAGTGTTTTATACATCATAATTATTGACGTCTTCCACCAGCTCCAACCCAAAGCAGTTTACATTTAAAAATTCTACGTTTAAGTAGCATTATGTTTATCGGATTGTCAGATGAATTTAAATTAATTTTCAGAAACACCAGTTTTTATTGCTTGAAAATATCTCAACTTGGTGAAATTCATGATCACTTAATAAATAATCTGAGTAAATTTATACGAGATTAATCTACAACCAGTTTCATTGGATACCTAACCCCATCAGGTGTAAAGAAGCAGTACCCAATTGCAGCGATGAAGGCAGTTCCCACCAGGTGATGTTGATTATGTGATGAAACCAGTTGTACATTAAAATAATCTAGTGAAAACATACAGTTTGGTGAAACATTCCCAGGTAACATTATGAGGTGAAAGGTTATGGCCACAGTATTGGTAGTGAATAATGTCCTGTGATCATGATGATAAAAAACATACACACCACTCATCCCCACAGGTTCTGAGAGATCCCGAGTGACAAAGTTGGCAGGAAAAAGTCCTTCTCCTCTCTGATTAGAACCACGCCACCAATTTGGGTCAGAATCATCTAACACAGTCACTAAAAAAAATGAAACAACATATAAAATTAATACATACTTCAAAATGCTACACAGAAAGATCCAGAGTGACATAATAAATGCATTCCTACACTCAATGTGTAAGTCAACATTTCTTCAGTCCAAAAATTACTTCAGAGGTGTCCGTGCTCTAGAGATTACAGTTGATGCAAAGATATTTCATTCTATTGAATTTTGTCATAAAGTGAACCAACCCATTACCAGACATTATGCAGTGTTTTCCATGTACAAAAGCATAAACAGTAGAACTTCAAATATTTCGGTCTCGCAATATGTGATTTCATTGTCACGATAATAGTTTTCTATCCTATTTTACAAGACGCGATTGTTTTTCTTGATAAGATGCAATTTTAGAAGTCGCAATTGGAACTACTTTGTCATTCATGCACCATCATCACTTGCTACATTGTTTCAAGGATGAAAGCTGTAGTGTAGATATTGTTGATATCATTACAAACATTTTTCTGCCGTCCAGATCCTGAAGTCCAAATACGGCCAGATTTGTAGAACTGCAGCCCTGAATAAACAATTCAAGGTCTGGTCAGATCAATTTAGATTAATCCTAAGGGATTTTGATGTTTCCATATTGCAAAACCTCCAAGATAGTTTTAACCAAATGACCATTCTACGTCTGCCGAAGCATGTGCATAGTATCCTGCATACATAGATATTTATTTCCAAATACATTGATATGGCTTTACTTTCCTTCATTTTATGATATTATGAGTTTGCTTTAGCGAAGTGAAGTTAATTTAATTCAAAAACAACCAAGAAGGACGTAGTGCGCTCATATCATGTGATAACTCACGGGATCATGCAAGCAAAAACAGAACATGTACTAATTTTGATCGCATGATCATGCACATGACCAAGAATTCGCGGAATTTTCCGTATTACACAAGGCATGAACGTCATGCACATGATCATTCGCAAGATCATTCACAGTGTAAAACAGCCTTAATGCATGGCTTATTTTCAGAGACTTTTTGCCCGTAAAAAATTTATAATGAGGCTCATATTCCCTGAAGATATCATTTGTTTAACATTTGTTGCCAATGTTAATGGTGGCATGGACAAAATGGCATTCCAATTAAAATAATGAGTGATAATTTAACATATTCCATAATAGTGAGGAGTCTCTCGTAACAAGTGATTTCTCAGGCATTTTGAACACTTGGTATAGTAGGAGTCCACCATATTATTATCACAGAGCTATATGGCTGCACAGCAATCCTAGCTCATTTTTATTTACCTATTTCTCCAGCCACAAAAGTCAGCTCGTTGTCCTCTGCTGCTTCAAAGTCATATAATGCTCGAACACGTACAGGCGAAGAAGTACTCGGCAATGTGGGTGATGACTTGCCTGGGGCAACAGCAGAAGGGTATATGCCTCTTGGAGGAGAAGATGACACGACTGCCTGCGATGGGCGGGATTCTTTGAGAGACAGCTCGATGGCTGTTGGTCAGAAAGTTAATTTGCATTGATAATTAGGAAATTAAGGCAAATAAGGACAGAAAGCTCCATTATCAAATGGTTATAAGCGACAAATAATATTTATTTTAAAAATGTTTGACTATGAGATCAAGCATGTATGTTTGAAACAAGTGAATCAAAATACCTCAAAGCTCCACCCTCCGCTCCGCCAAAATACCTCAGGCCCGATCATTCAGCCTTGGTATTCCTACCTTTGAATAGCACTTCTTGTGCTTAGAGATATAGGAGATCAACTCATGAGAGGCTTTCTGGCCAAAAGCAAGACATAAGAGCTCTATTGTTAAACCCAACAAGGTGAACAGCACAATGGATAAGAAGCCCTAGGGCTCTACTCAAGGGAAACTTCACTCAATATCACTAAATTACTTAACAAAATCATCCAGAGGTTTTTAATGCTGGGACTGGTTGCGTACGGTATCCATTGTTTGCCTACTTGGGCCAAATTAAAATGCAAAACCAGGAGACATCTCACAACAAGCGTATTATAGAACTTATTCTCCAAATACATATTCTATTATTGCTTTTAAGTATCCCCACTTGTTTGGTGTTCCAACACTCCGACTTCGTTTAAATGGATGGTTATATGAAATTACATCCTACCTCTAGCCAGGTCATCCTCTTCTTTACGACTAGAGGTAGCATCCGAATCAGTACTTCTGGCCTGTGTCTTAGTGGTTGGTTCCTGATGGCATTAAACATTGAATTTGATGGTTTAATGAGACCAATGGAGAATTATTACACCCTATGTCAAGTAAACAAAATGTTATAAGACATACCGTTGAAGTTCGATCCACAGGTGGGAATTCATGCCCCTCTTGACGAAGACGAGAGTAGAGTGATGGAATGAGATTTAGCTGAGGGTCAGCCCGAAACTCACCCTCAGCCCAGCTGCGCAAGAGGCGACGTAAGCCTTCAGAAACTCTTGGCACAGAACGCCATTTGCCAATAAGGCGACGGAATTCCCCTTCAAAATCTCGAGATGCAACTTCAAGGTGAAATGTACGCCCACAGTTGTTAACACAAGCATCCAAGAGCTGGGATAATGAAGGATAAAATAAAAATTTATTAGCAAATGCATAAAGTTCAAATATACAGGCATACCTTGCTTAAAGACAGGTTTAGGTTCCTCCAATGTGTGACATTTAATAAATTGCCGTCATATAAATGATCATTTTGTTTACTGTATTTTTGTCTAACAAGAAGTGACTACGCTTAGAAGGAAATCGTAGTGATTTTCTCAAGATTCTGCACATAAACATTCAGTGCTTATGCAATAAGGTACTGGACCTCTAGGTCCTAGCAAGCGACTGTGAACCTAATATTATCCACGTCAATGAACATTGGTTGAAGTCAAGTGAACTTATTTCTGATCACTTTTAATCTGAATGGATATTTTATCACCGACGTCTTTTGTCGCACAATACATAAAAACGGAGGTGTTCTGGTTTTTGTTTAAAATTGCATGTGCAGTGTTCCGGTTTGTTTGCATGCCAATTTCCCAATGAGGATAAAATATTATAATCAAGTATTTTTGGTTTCAGTTTAGACAGTGTCGTACATTATGTATCATCCATCTATCATTCATCCTCTAATGATTTTAACATATTCCTTGCCAAACTCACAAAACTGTTAGAATTAATTACCGGGACAATTCCCAATCCTAATCTAACAATAACTGGTGATTTCAACTGCGGTCTCATGGGATACTCGAAAGGTAAACATGACTTTATAGAATTACTAATGCCTTTCAACATGCGTACAACTAATACTAAACCGCCCAGAGTTTATGGTGATTCTTAGAAGTGAATTGAACAAAATGTATTGTTCTGGAGCAGCAGCTCCATGAGAACAAAATACAATAATTGAGTAAATGAACTCTCAAGAGGGTTCCAATATTGAATTTACTTACAACTATGTATAATAAAACTAACAAATATATAGAAGAAAAAAGCAAGAAATAGAAAAATGAATTGTCAATCAAACAAAATAATCATGAATATGACACTGAAATTACTCTCAACAATAGTATGTAATACTGCACTCAATTCAATAGATGGGATTCAATTAGCAAATTTGTAAAAATGTAACAAGTTGTTTACATATAGAGATGGGCCACTCTCAAAATTACCTCAGTAATTTTCAAAAATTACTGTGGTATTTTTCATAATTTACCACGCCCATTGAAAATTACCATAATTTTCCAGATAATTCACCTATATATGAGATAATTTTTCATACAGGTAATGCCCAATAATTTATTTTAAGCCAAGTTCACATTTCCTATGTGTTTAATTATTAATTGAGGCATGTACAACTCATTTTTGGAATATTTTAATTAAATTATAACATTATGGAATAATGTATTAGAATATTATTCTTGAAAATTTCTCATACTTTGACAAAAGAAAGCCAGATTGCGTGTTGCTGCCGCAGTTCTTTTTACAATTTTAAAAATTTCTAATAGATTAATGTTGTAGTAGGTATGGTTTAAACATCGTTATTCCCTTCCTATTGCTATTAGCTTTCTTATTTAATCATACATTTGCAGTAAAATGCTTAAAACTAAAAAATACTGGAAAATTACAGTAATTTTAAAAAATTACCGTAGTTTACCTTCTATTTACATAGTCATTTAAATAAACAACAATTTACTCCCAAAATTATTTTACAAAAAAATGAAGCTTAACAGGTTATTTATTTAGATTTTGTTCCTCCATCAATAAATTAGAGAGATTGGATTTAAACAGATGATGGGTGGAGGAATTTTTTATGTTAAAAGGCAGGGAGTTCCACCACAAGGAAGTAGCCGATACCAAAAATGAATTATGATATGAAGTTGATTTGTGTTCAGGATAACATAAATAATTTGGATCAGGATGGACTTGGTATATACATCAAGGAAATTTGGTTTCATTTGCTAGAAAAAGACTATACAGAAAAGTCCACACAAAATATTTCTTTGGGATTCTATTTTAAGCCATCCCAACTCCCTATAATAAGGAGAAATATGCTCATCTCTACAGAGATCAAAAATAAAACTAATGCATGAATTTATGGCTCGTTGAAGTTTACGGCTAAGTCCTTTATTCAAGTTGTAAAAGACCAGGGAACAATGGTCGAGGATTGTAAAAACAGTTGAAATGAGCATTTTTCTCATATGTATTACAAGGAAGAACATTTTGATGGAATTTTAGTTGCTATAGTACAGTATTAATCCAATGACTCATACTAAGACCAAGATCAGTCCAGGAAAGGTTATTACTAAGGGTAACACCGAGCTTTAATACCTGAGTTAGAGAAAGGAATGTTTTCATTGAGAACTGTAACAGGAGGGATACAGTTGCTTTTAGACAGGAACTTCCAATAATTATTGCTTTTGTTTTGCCTGAGTTGATAATAAAATTATTATTTTCAGTCCACTGGCAAATGGCTCTGATATCAGCATTTATGTTGCTGTGTTTTCAAGATCGGATGGAGGGCAGCTGCAATAAATTTGTTTGTCATCTGTGTATGGCATGTTTCATACAATGAGGCAGATCAAGCAAATGGATAGAGAAAAGTAAAGGCCCAAGAATGAAACTTAGAGGAACTCCAGACGAGAAAGAATCCCAGCTAGACTGATCTTCTTTAGAGTCCTTGACAGCATGACAACGTTCCAGCAGATAGGATGGAAACCAGTTCAGAACAGAGCTAGAAAAGTTTTGATTCCTCATTTTATCCAACAAGGTAGCGTGGTTCACACGATCAAATGCCTTGCTAAAATCATATAAAATTAGAATTGTCAAAATTTTTGTCTCTATGGCTACCCTCATGTCATCGATTAGTTTAATTAAAGCAGATTTGAGTGGAAAAACCTTGACGGAATCCAGATAGATATGGGCAGAGTTTTCCACCAAAAGAAAGGTATTCCGCAGTCTGATTGCAGACAATGCATTCTAAACAGGGATGAGTCGATTCCACTTTTATTCGATTTCAATTCTTACAAATCGATTCCTGATTCTCGATTCTTATTCCTAATAACAGGTGGGATATTGATATACCATTAGCAAGCGGCTGTTATTTAAATTCAAGTACTGGCTGGAATAAAATAACAAAGACAATTAAGTCGCTCAAAAAGTGTATTTATTGACAAATAGCTAATATATCCTCAGCTTATAATCTATGTTTAAAATACAGCAAAACCTTGATTTTACACAGTTGGAGGGACCAAAATAAGGGCACTGTGGAAAATCAAGACTTTATGAAGAGGTGACAGCAATGTAAGGTGTCTAGTTATTTTGGATGTCTCTTACATTTTATTTTCAATAAACCTTGTCATATATATTATTTTAAGCTATGAATAAGGAATATTTAAACAGAATTTTTGAATATTTATTAAATTACTCATTTTGGGTGAAATTAGTCACTTATTTTAGTTTGTTTCATCCCATTATCAAAATTTTGATGTACAACTCTCTCTAAAGCATTCAGATTTTCAACGTAGCCCTCTGCAACCTATGGGTGTACATAGCAAAATTTGTACACATTTATGAAAGCTTCTCTCATATCACTATAAGCAGGATGAACAGGCACTGCTTCACTGTCATCTATCATGTCATTGTCTCCCTCAAATAAATCAGAATCTGGCTGGTTGATACATTCTGCACTCACTGTTTATTCATTTGTAGCCAACTCTTCATCTATCTGATTGTAGGTGAGTGGTGAAATAACTGGCATTATTGGGCAAACCTGATTGAGTTGCCCAAGTTCATTAGCAAGCAGATCCTGCAGTTTTGGGGGCTTTGATGAGGTCTCTTCAGCCACATAAACTTGTCTCGCCATAGCCTGCTGATTTTCAGCAATTTTTTATGATTTCCTCTGAAACATTGTTCCATGCTCAAGCAATGCTTCTGACAGCATGGAGGAGAATCCAAGGAGCAGCTTCTGAGAGACTTTTGTCATAAAATAAACAAAATGAATTGAAAAATCATGTGGGGGCCGGATACCTCGCTAAAATAGTGTTTACAGACGTCAGCATTTACACTGCTACGATTGATTGCTGGCAGATAAAAACTACTGTTTTCACGATTTGATATAGTAAAGATAGGGTTATATCGGAAGTTATTTCAAACATAAGTGATTTTAACCATGTTGAAGAGATAAATGCGTGTATTAGGCCTAAATCAACCATTTTTGCCAGTGCATTACTTGGCCATAAGATGGACTGTATGAGTCAAAAAAGTCTATGACTTTAAATGATCCTTTCTCCTTTAATTCTGACCTTTCTCATAAGAATATTTTTTCATTACAATAAAAAATATTTTAATATTTTTGATAAAATTGAAGCAATTGTGCAAAGCATGAACCATGTTGTGCTTATTCATTCGAGCTTTGCTGCGATGGCAGTTCCAAGGTCAACCTGGACCTCCGATTCAGCCAACTTCTGTCTTCACAGCATAGCTCACTCTCCCCCAACCCATGCCGACACCGGATACTTTTTCTGTTTTCGCTTCGAGAGGACGGTGTTACATTATGTGATGAGAAGAGGCTGGCAGTTTCTTCCCCCTCTTTCAGCTCTTATGACGGCTTGGGTGATTCCTTGACACCACCAGCCAGCCATTTTCAATACAATTTGAGCTGTCATGTAAAGCGTAAAACATATTTTGCTTCTTCCTTGGCGCTTTGCTGCAATGGCAATGCTTAGCGCAACCTGTATCTCCGATTCAGCTGACTTATTCGTCTTCACTGCGTAGCTCACTCTCCCCCACCACTGCCAACACCAGATACCTTTTTCGGGTTCGCTTTGCCAGGACGGTGGTAAATCATTCCATGGTGAGGAGAGCCTGACAGTTTTTTCCCCTTTCTCGGCTCGTATTACGGCTTAGACTCAATCAGCGAGAAAGAGCACGGAGTAACCAGAGAAGATCTCTCCTTCGCCTTATCTGTGTTTATCTATCCTCGCCCATTTTCTCTTCGACCCAGGTGGCCTCCACTCTATGGGGGAGGGGATGGGCCTCCTTTTAGGGTGACTCCGCAGGCAACACTGCGTTGATGTGGCTGATGCTCAAACAAAATGAGGGGAGCCGTTAATTCGGTTGATTTAAATTGTAATCTTACTGTGGTAGGGGTGAGGTAGATTTCGAACTTCCTCGTGATTTTTCCACAACCTGAAATTATTTTGAGTAGTGCCCGAGAGAATTTTAAAACGCATCGTCGCATCAATAGAACTAGCAACGTAGTGCATTGGCGCATGCGAAGAGAGAACCGGAACTCTGGCCTCTTTTTACTTCCTTTTTTTAGGATACATTCACTAAAGTGTGAATTTTAATACTTCGGATCTACATCCAATTTTTTTTAATGAATTAGGATCCGATTTCAGAATCCGCTAAAACGTAATAACCGCAGATCTTGGGATCCAACGTATCCCATTCGACTATCCCTAGTTGCAATACCGAAAATGCTACGTAAAATCAAGATTATTTTGCTCTTAGGGACTTAAGTTATACTGCGTAAAATAAAAAAACTGCGTAAAACCAAGAAACTACGTAAAATCAAGTTTTAACCATTGAAATTCTTTATGTTCCTGGCCGGACTTGCATATCGCTACGTAAAAAGAACAACGTACAATCAAAGTGCGCAAAATCAAAGTTTTCCTGTATTTATCTATCTGGAATCTGGAGTGGAATCTGAATCGACTTTAGGTGATCGATTCTCGATACCGATTCTAAGCCTGAGAATCGGAGGAATCGAGAATGGACTCATCCTTAGTTCTAAACACTTTGATATAGTGCAAAGGAGAGAAATGGATCTATAGTTGGATAGTTTTGAAGGGCCTTTTACATTTTTAATGGGACGAATAATAGATGATTTCCACAAGGTTGTAAACCAGGAAACAAGATGGGAGTGGTTGAAAATTTCTGAAGAGAATCAAAGGCATAGTAACAGGATATGATAATTTAAGAATGGCATTGGATAATTCATCAACACTGAGTGCATTTGAATTTGATTAGAACAAGAACTTGAGGTTCTCAGGCATGATGTGCTTTAAGTAGAAGCTCTCACCGTCATATGGGGTAATTGGATTCAATGAGGTAATTGTCGGCCACATATCATTGCTCACTGTCAGAGAGGCAGCAGACGAGGTAAAATATTCATTAAGGTTGTTGGAGTGGTATTCGTGAGTCGTTGAAGGCACATTCTAATAACTTCTTCAGCAAGTCGAAAAAAATATTTTTGGACCACATTTCACTCAAGTACACCTGTTTATACATTGGAAATCACCATACATGCAGTAATGTATATGATGCAAGAGTTATATTTCAAATTTTCGCCTTAATTAAAGCATTGTTTTGACTTAAGTCTTGGGTCTTCGGCACAAAATTAGAAATTAATGTGAAAATCATATTTAAATATGCTTTTCTTACTCGGCATGATACCTTGATATTTGTTAGCAGCTATTATAATAATATGAAACATTATTTTGCACTTTGGAGAAAATCTGTGCAAAAGTAATCAAATTGTTTCAAAATATATGCCGTGTGGCATAAGAGTACTTGTTAAAATATCATTGAATTTCCAGGAAACCAAATTGGTAGCATGCAGATTTTTTCACTTTTATCGATAGATATTACTAATAAGCATACGTATTGTGACGGCCCGAGTCCGTCGCTGATTCATGTCCCAACCACACCCTATCTAACCAGTCACCTTCCCCCACCTCACTCCTTGGCTCCGGAGTGTAGCACGTCGTCGCGCGGTTAAGTGCATCGGCTGTGAGTGGTTTGGAGGGGGGTTCATTTGACCATGTTTCGGGTTATGGCGTGCCTTTCACCATATTCCCCCCCCCCTTTTTTTAATCATGTGACACCGGCGCCGAAAAGGATAAAAAGGCCGCGTAGGTGTCGCGAAGAGGCTCTTCGATTGTTGTTCCTCAATGAGGTGTGTTGGCGAGAGTGGTGACCGGTGGCCCGAAGAGGAGAGGTTCTTCGTGCTTCGGATCCCGGAGCAGGCACGGTACATCGTTGCTCTTCAGGTCTACGCAGACACAAATACCGCACACCGGTCGATGAAAGAAGAAGGCTGGGACCAGTGCATCCTAGTTTCGGGTGAGTGCTACCCGGGAGCCAAATAATTCCGAATCCCCCCATGACCTTCCCTTTCTCCCTCTCTTATGTTAATACCCCAATCATCCAGCCCACCAACCCCGTTTTTTTTTAAATTTCGCGAGACCTTATTATTTTTCAAACTAAATTTCATATGTGGACGTTTGTCCCGGCTTTTAATTGGCCACAGCTTGCGGGTAAGAGTCGGGAACCGTCACAGTATGCAAAGTTTCACGCAAATCTGTATGTAAACAAGAATAGCTCCAGCCACCTTAATAAATAATATCTTGACGAAAATTCATCCGGGACATGTTAAACAAAAGTGATTGAATCGCACATATCAGATCAATATCCTCTGCACATCCTCTGATCCTTTGCACAGTTGCAGTTTCTTCTCCCAATCATTGCAAAAAATATTATAAGAGATATTTCACTGAACAAAATATCACAGCTTTTAAGGTTATGCTGAATTCCAATGACTGGTCTGATCCGTATAATCAGAGATCCTTCGATGTTTGCTTTGAGTATTTTTATTTCACCTATCAATATTTCTTAGATATCTGTTTTCCTCTGGTCCTAACCTGAAACCTTTACTCAGCTATAAATCATAAAAGCCTATGGGTTACGGATGCAATTAGGCACCTAGTAGCGGATAGCTTCAGTGATTTTTTTCTTGGGTTCCCTAGAGCTTTTTTCCGAGGGCTAAAGGATTCTGGGGTCGTCGCCGATCTTGACGTGATACTCCACCCCTACCCTTCTCTCTCCTCTTCCAAGCCCCTCCCCTTTTGGAAGTCACCTGACAATGAGAAGATAAGGGCCTGGGGAAGCGATGAGTGAAATGTGATACTTTTGGTTCGTGGTCGTACTACTACTACGAACTACTGATAAGGGACTTCTGGGGGGAGGGGGGGGGGGGGGGGGCAAGGATGATGCAGCAGTTCTTCATCATAGAAAAGTTATTGGGGGAAAGGGGCTGGGAGCAGGCCGGTAAATTTATAGGCCTACGGCGAAAATTTTCGTAACCTGGAAAATACAACTTATGTGATAACACTGGACATATACCCGAAATCATTCAATTTGCTTTTATATTCCGCGTGATCGCATCTGATAGTGCACACTTCTCCAACTTTAACTTAGATCTGATAAGCGTGCAGAATTTCGTCCATTAACTCCTCATTTTTGTGCATATTCTTTGCCTTTTGATAAAAAAATATATCATTACAGTGATTTTCTTGGAAAATACAGGACCTTTTCCATTAATTTTTGGAAAGCACGTTTAGTTCAAACCCGGATTATTCGAAGTCCAATTTTTTTGGTCCCTTGAATTTCGAATTAACGAGGTTTTACAGTATACATATATGAGAACTCAATTCCAACCTAAGTACGGCAGTCACCGACATTTTTAAAAGGAACCACCACTCTTCCCACTTCAACCCAACAAAGGCCATAATAATATTACATCAGCAAATATTGATTTCATTGTATAGTACATTTCTTTTTCAATTACATTCACTGCTTCCTTTGGGTTATCCTAGTATTTTCTTCTTCAAATCCCACAAACATGTAATTTTTTACCTGAATGAGTCATCAAATTTCCTAAGCCTAATTAAGTAATAATTAACAACCATGACAAATGAAATGGTAGGAAATACAATTAATGATTAAATGTGAGACACACTGTATTCTGAGCCAAAATATTAAAATTTTCTGACCTTTTGAATGCTGGTTTCTTGTTATTACAATTAAAAACAGAGAACACCAAAGTAATATCCATTTCAAGTGAACTTGTTAGGATGAACGTGAGAGCTAAGTCCTTAGATTCCACATTTTGCCCTTAAGTATTTCACCTCCATGATTGAAAGGCCACAAGGAAAAACATTAACATTAAGAATAAATTAACTAAATTATTTTCACCAAGATGTCTCACCGTAATAGCTTGCATAGCAATATGAGGATCTTGGTTATTCAAGCGTTTCACGATAGAACGAAGGCAATCCTTCGGGCCATTTGCAGAAGATCCCACTTTGTCGCAAATATCCATAATCAGACCCCATTCTTCTTTTGTATTTTTCTCATCGGTAGCTTTCTCTGAAATTACGAGAGATACAGAAACTCGACAGAACCTTCAGAAACAAAGATAGTGAATGGGTCTATTCAGGGGATTGAATAAGATGTCACTTCTCCAACATTCGACCGACGAAAGACATTAATGAACAAAAGTCAAATTATTGCATGATGTGACCTCTAAGTTTATCGGAACGCTACATTTAGTTTGGTACAAGGGATATAAATAACTCCATTTCAAGAGGTTTGCCAGTAGGCTGCTGCTCTGAGAGAAGTAGTTAATGCTCATTATCCGAGCCAATCGAAAATAACTTTTATAAATAGGAAATTAGAGTACAGCAATTGTTCAGTTAACGCATAGTTAAAATGTTAAAGCATTCGCGTCTACATTCCATCAAACAGTGCAAGACAGTTCAATGACAATCTTAAAATAAGTTGAACCCTTGTTATTACAATTAAACGCAACCTAATTTTTAAAAATACTGAATTTATACTAACCAACATCTCCATCAAATGGAGAGGTAGTTGAAAATAATCCCATAATTTCCTCTTCCTTATGCTCACAGTGCTGACGTCCACTTAAAATATTTGCATGGGATTCCCATAAGAACGAAGGCACACTTAATTTTAAATAAATATCCAAGAGAAAGTGTATACTTCAAAGAAAATATTTATCGACTCTACACCATTTGTTGAGTATTTACTCAAATGTTGTCGCCGACGTGTTTAATTTCATTATCTTATGAATCAGATGTTTTCGAATACCAACCAGTTTCACGAGTGAATCACACTGAACGACTCAACATGGAATTGATTAGTTCATGTACGAAAAAAACACTTATTTCAGGGACTTCGACTGTGATACCTCTGAAACCACGCGCACCTCATTAATTACATGAAAATCTTAGCATACCTAATACCCCTACCACAAAGAACAAAATCTTACGTCATGAATTTACAATTGTGACGGATAAGACGTGCGCAAGTCCACATTCACTTGCCTGAACTCCGAGTTTTTTAAAATGTTTTCGAACCATGAAATATAATTCATATTTATCCGCTAATCTAGCGCTGCATTCTCCTGGGCCTTGGATAATCCCATGAACAGAGATACTACATATACTCCTTTGTCCATGAATATGGGATAATCCTACCAGAAACTTAAATTCACAATTGCCTTTTAAATAATAATTACCAACTTCATCGGTGGAAGAGCAATGGAAAAACGACTCGGTAAAGTTCGGCCAGGAAATTATATTTTATTCTGGTTCTGCGTGTCAGCTAACTTTCCAAATTCAAGCGACGAAATCGAATTTAGTAATATACTACATGCTATAGCTCACGGGATGTCTTATTTATTTATTGAGATCACGAATGAATTATGAATTTAATCTCTGGGTATTAGCATGCCAGCACTGGCATTTGCCAATTTGGTTTTTCAAATCCCCTGAGAGAATTATGAGTAACAGGAACTTCATTATGTTAAATTATGTACTTTTACAGGCATCATTTCACATTTATTCAGTGCAATAGTCTTATAATATCACATTTCTACATCTCCCAGAAGCTTCCACATCTAAGACACTGTTCTGAGCAGAAGACCGTGATCGGAGTGCAATGAAATAGGCCAATTTGGAATCCAAAGGAAGATGCCTGGCCTCTTTCACCTAAAGAAAGAGCACTTGTGAAGCATCTGGAAAGACCCTAAACACCAAGCAACAAAAGAGCAAATGTAGAGAAGAAATCACAGTGGTTCAACCAGCTGCAGGCATATCATAGTCTTCAGGAATAACAGAAAACCAAGCCCACAAGTTACATACATACTATATACCCAAGATAGCAAGTCCTGAGGAACATGATTGGACAGAGGAAGTTCAACCGTATAGGATATAAGTTCAACCCAACTATATATAGTCCGCTCTTTCAAAATCCATTACTCCTTACGACAGTTAGGAGGTGAACATCCCCATTTTGGGGTTGAAGAATTGTCCAATGCTAGATGACTCCAAAATTGTTAGTGCTAATTTTAATAGTGTCACTATAACAGCAATGAATTGACATGAAAAAACATGTAAACTGGGGTAAACAAATGGAAGGTTAACTGCATTTTGTTTATGCTTAGTAAATATTTTGTTTAGTTAGTGGTTACAGTGTATACAATATTTCATTACTGACACAAAGCAGAGAGTGGCATTTGCCGTGTGCTTGCCAGGCAGCCACCAAGAACCCGGGTAATCAGGGATGGACGGGTGCCTAAGTCACACAGGTGGAGGTGATCACAGTCGTGGGCAGTCAGGGATTCAGGGTGATGGTCGACCAGATGAAAGCCTCTACCGACCACCCCCATGGCCCATTAATGGGTGCTCCATCTCCATTTTCCACCACCACAACCAATGGAGTTACATGAAACTTGGTAGAGCAGCATTCAAGCCTTATGGTCTTTCAGGGGGGTGCCAATGTTTCCAATCCCTCAACTGCACCCAGAGCTCCATTGTTAATAGTGTCACTAAATAATAGTTTATTTAGGATGCAAAAAAAGGCAGTCAGGATAAATTCATTTTCACACCCAAGAGATCACTGCAAGCCTCTTTTCTGTGAGTTGGGTATTATGACTCTGCATATGTCTGTATATATATAAGTGCCTATGCAATGTAAAAGAAAATCTTAGCTCCTTTCAGAAAAGGTCAAACTTTCACACCCACATGACATCTAGGGCTTTCTGGACATCTAGGGCATCAATTGATGCCCTAGATGTCCCTTATTGTAGGCTAGCCAAATACAGCAATTCTTTTAATATTTTCAAAATATGTCTTTTTAATAGATTGCCCCCAGAGGCTAAAGATGTGTGCATGCCGAAATTTAAAGAAGCTATACGTAAATGGTTAACAAAAAAAGCATTTTACTCTGTAAACGAATTTTTTTATTGTGAAATTGAGTTGTCCTTCGCAGATATATAATCTTTTGCCTTGCCAAATGTATTTTGAGTATTTGTGTATTTACTTGTTTTATGTAAACTATTTGTACATGTAATTTTAAATCACTTAACTTTTGTATTTCTTATGTATATGACAAAGACTATTGCAAATCCAATTTGTTTAATGTCTAATAAAATTATTATTATTATTGTGGGGATTAATTTTGATGAACATGGATTCCATGTATTGCTAGAAATATACTGACATGCAACTGTTGCATGGGGTTTGAGCCTTACCACATCATGTGGTGACATTAGCATGTTTCATGGACCACCATACATCCCCTATAACCTTGCCTTGAAGGAAAATATTGGCCATTTGCAAGAATATCATCAGGGACTCATCAGTGGGTAAAATTACTGTCTCCTCTAAAACATACCCACCAAATAGCTGGCAAAATTTGTAATTAAAACTACCTGCGTCTTAGTCATAGCTGCCCCTTAAGCCTGAATCACCCAGAAATTTTTCACTTACAAGCCCAGTGATCATTTGAGCTATAGCTTTTCAATGTCAGGTAAAATGACAGTTCATTGACAACAGAAGTATCATTTTCCCTTTCACATGGTAATTTTTGCTGTAGCTGCAAGCATCATTTCCATAATGCTTATAATCCTTGTTTGATAAAAACTCATATGTTGTATCACACCCTATTTGCTGCCATGCACACTGATTGTTCAATTCATGCATGTGTTCAGGGATGGAAAACAGGGTTGTTACAAATGACGGAAACAGGGACCCCCATCATCACTGCTAAGCCGGAAAATTGTGGCATCACATAGCCATCATTTGAGCTCTCATAGCTACTATCCCTGAACTTTTACGTGAAAAATAACCATACGATTCAGGCTTAATGAAAGGGAAAAATAATATACGTAAGCCTTTGCAACACGTTCTATGTTTTCAACAATAATAATACAAAAGTGCTAACGTCTTTTGCCTTTATCTAATACATAATACTAAAGAGTAAGCATAGATATGTTAACTCTATGATAGTGTATCGCTATGGATCTTGCTGATAATCTAATATCTATTGAATATCCCATTTAAATACAGTAAAACTTCAATTTTACGTAGTTTGAGAGACCAAAAAAGAGGCAGTATATAATATCAAAGTGCATAAACTCAAAGGCAATTGTATCGCGGGTTGCACATTCTGACTTCCGCAGCGTTGTAGATCTATAGAAATATTGTCATGATGAAAACTAATGAGATGATAAATCCTTATAATTCTTCAATTCTTAGAATAATCATTGAACATATGAGAAAAGTTGCTGGTCTATCTTTGGTAGGTACCACAGTTCAAGCAGAAAAAATATTCATGACACCTATGCATTGCGGGTTGCATAATGTCTAACAAAGTTGCTACACAGCTGTAAAGCCATAACAACATTGACATTCAGTAGGGACCGATCAGTATGACTATGTAAAAAGAAAAAAAAAACAAATCATGACTTTACCATTGGAATACTCTAAGCTTCCCGGCCGGACCTCGTTATCAAAAAAAACATTTACAGTAACGTAAAATTGAAGTTTAACTGTATCTTGAAAAGCAGAACTCAGGTTTAATAAGATTAAGCAACTTCTAATTCATTATTCAGCTAATAAAAAGTCAGATCTTCAACTGTAAGCAGTGAATGAAGAGCTCTCGGGTTTCACACCGGGTCAGGTTCTCCACAACTTCCAATACAAAGTAATTCTTGGATGCCTGAAGACAATCATGGGCTAGTCGCTCATGGAAACGTCAGAAGTTATGGAAAACTTGAGCCAGTGTGAAACCCACAATGCTCTTCATTCACATCATCAGCTAGTGTACTCCAACCTTATCCTGAAATAAAATACACAGAAACACTATAGAGTACACGCAACATAAAAAGATCTTTTCCTGCAGCAATCACTGGGAATACATAAAAGAAAGAAAATATTAATCACTGAATTTCTCAGCTGGAAATGAAAAACCACATATATAGGACAAATAAATTCATATTCAAATTTTAAGTAGTGTGGGCTATACCATTTCACGATGTAAATGCTGACGGCAAGAAGAAATACACAAAATCTGAAGGTTCCTAAAACTCTTTATTCACAGACTAGATGGCACTGTGTAGTAAAATGGTTAAAAAAGTGAAAATATGATACAAACATACATATGTAGGTATCTAACTAGCAGTTCAGTACAGTTCACAAGGCGTAAACAAAATATACAAGTATGTGAGGCAAGCTCCCAAGAACATTCTAAGGAGAAATAAAATCAACAATATGATGAATGTCACATATGATTCGGAATGAGATAAAATTCTAATTGGATTAAAAACCATGCACTGACAGAGTTCTTTCTTAGTTTATACATTGATTAAACAATAACCAATTGAGTATTCTGGCCCACTGCTTCCTCACATGTGTCACTTGTTCTGTCACAAAGAATTTAATTACTCAGCTACAGCTTTGTTCAGAGAATATGTTATAGAACATCATTTTATAAAAAAAGTTGAATATTTCTTGTCATAAGCTAATGGATGACAAAGAAATACTTTCAGAGTTCCCTGAACTTCCAACACTGATATACTCTTTCGTAACAAAAAAATTCATTTATTCATGTCCTGCATGAGATATTTAAACTTGCCAAAAAATGTGTGATAAAACATTGTGAGTTTATAC
Source organism: Pyrrhosoma nymphula (assembly GCA_963573305.1). Lineage (NCBI taxonomy): Eukaryota > Metazoa > Arthropoda > Insecta > Odonata > Coenagrionidae > Pyrrhosoma > Pyrrhosoma nymphula. The sequence continues at coordinate 23,461,636 of OY754338.1, forward strand.
ATCAAATAAATAACAATATGTCATTAATAGATGGAAAATACTCATTACATCATGCACAGCATTCACAGGTGAAAGTAGCAAGTAACCTAGTTTTAAGGCACCATTTTACCATAAATGCATTTGTTGCCAAAACGTATATGAGCCCATAAAACACAATATTCAATTTAAAAACTCTTCATCACTCTAAAGATATGGATTTCAAATATTGTGGTCTTTTAGGAATGTCAGTTATTGAACACTAAGGGTTGTTCATGGTTGGCAAGTAATCTACCTCATTGCATATACAGTGAGGGGAGATTGATGTAGTGAGATAAAATTGTGCTTTATTAGCTATCAACAAATATATCTTTTATATTGTAAACATCAATGATGAACAATTTAAAATGACATCTATCTCCAGCTTGAAACAAAAAAAACATTTAACAAATAAAAAAATAGTTTATCTTACGTAGATTTAAATAAAAACATTTCCATTCTGTTACATATAACGATTCATATTTACTTAGTGTAACAAATTCTACTGAAACATAATTTTTACAAAATCTTTACAAAACTCATCATGTGATTAGTTAGGCCAATTTCTATGTGATATGAAGCGAAGCCATTCGTAGAAATCACATGATTCATGAGCCAATGATTCCTTTCACAGATGAATTAATTGCACAACCGATTGACGAAAGGCTGATGAAATCTCTGGAGAAATCCTTGAGTCAATTACCTCTTTTAAGTATGCAGTGCTACATCTTCCTTGCTTATTTAGTGTCCAAGAAAATGTATTAGAACTAGTTGGCTTTGGTTGAGCAGCTAATATCTACACTGATAACTGTGAAAAATTATACACACCATGGTTAATAAGGACAGTAAATTATTTATGAGAAATTGGTACAGACAGACCAGGACACCTTTGATGAGATGCTGGGCAAGAAACAGTGAAAGGGCCACTCAAAGGTCTGAGAGCAGGAAATACCTGTGCTCGATGATTGTTTAAGAAACCAGTATTCTGGCTTGGAGTAGAGGTTTGACAGGTAGAGTTCTCTTCAACATCATTTCCTCTTCATCTAGATCGTATGATTTAACTGTACATCCAGCTTTACATACCATTCACAGCTGCTGCAGCATTTTATAGCCACCAACAGCAGAATGCATTCCTCATTGCATATTCAACATTTGCAGCCACATTGAGACACCACTTAACATTCTGACACCTTTGTCATGCCACCATGGTGTCCTTTTTTAACAAGAGTTTCAGAGAAGTTTTATTCTGGAAACTCCATACTTTAACCCTGATGAATGATTGGTCAATACATTCGTAGCATTGCTACCCAGCTGTATCTGTCCACCATTCAACTCTGATCTTAAGTGCTCACACAAACCTTAGAGAGTGATCTCTTAACTTCAAGTCATAGATTTAGCTGATAAGGCTGACATGAACCCAAACCTTATGCTGTGCTTGAACCAATGGAAGCTCCACCAATCATTCCAAAAAGAAGTCTGCTGTTCCTCTTCCTTATGTCGCCAGGTTCCCTTTCATCAACAGTAGTTGGGATCGGAGACTCATAACCTGATGTATGAGAAATCACCCCATCCGTCAATTTGTGCAGATCTTTCACGAGCCGCTTAAAATTATCAGAGAGAACTTTTTGATACTCATATCTGTCAGATGAAACAATGCCAGCATTTAATTTCAGAGCAGCATTGCAAACCTTTAAGAATTCCCTGAAAATAAAAAAATAACACCATGATATAATTTAATAATAACCCTTCCATTAATAGCAATCTCTGGCAGGGTGTGCAGAGACTGCCAAGGCCATTTTTTGTGTAGTTAAAAATGCTTTAGTAATTATATTTCCAAAACCTGATACATTTACTTAAATTTAATTTCTAACATTTGGAATAAATCAGGGGCACAAGTCTGTAACTTGGGGTGCCTCAGATGGGAGAAAGAGTGCTCTCCCAAAATTTTCTCATCTAAATCTGTAAATGGATAGAGAAAACTCAGCCGCTTGAACCGGAAGGAGAAAAGTGAGGGTACGAAAAACTCTGAAGCCAAAGCTGATTATTGGACGTATTTCAGCTACCTACTTCTGAGAACCAATGAAATCGACTCTACCATTTCATGCATGTGGGTGGACTGTTCTGCTTTGTTTACAAACTTTCTGAAGATGAATATTTGTGATATGGCTTGATTTCTGCTATTGCAAAGTATGCACCAGTCAGATAATTAATACCATTGTACTCGAGTTTCCATTACACTTCACCCTTGTTTAAAGCACACCAAAAAAACATATTATTGAATCATCTCGGCAGAAAAACAGTATCACACAGGCTGGGCAAACTTCATTGGAATTGCATTTGTTGGAACAGCAATATATGGATATTTAACTGAATAATTATCTAATATATAAGTAATTTGATTAATGAACACATTTATTTAATGGGCTACATACATGATAAAAGGATGATTGAAAAGATTGAAAACAGACTAATAGCCCTCAGTTGCACAACATTTCACTGAAACTCATCAGCTTAACCACTTGGCAACCCATATTAATTTTACAATGTACATACATATTTCAAAAGTAGCATTCAAAGTTCGAGTAAATGCCAAACATGCCACAAAATTGTATGAAATATCCAATGCCTAACCATAGTAACAATGACACATTGTAAAAAAATACACAACTTTTTTATAAGGAAAGTTGCCAATGATTTTCATTTATATATTCAGGATTGTATGCATATTTTACTGAGAGTTGGTCAATGTTTTAGTTGGTCAATTTTCAGGATTACACATCACACTAGCATCACTCCGTAGGTAAAACTATCCACAAAATATCAAACGCCAATTCCTTAATCATTGTAAGCATTTCAGCATAATCTGACCAAGCATAGAGTGTTTATGCTCAAGTCGTTTTAGTCGATACAGTGAAGATTAGGATTATATCAGCATTGCAAACATTTATTTAGTGGCGTACAACCTGAAATTTGAGTTAAACAAAATACAACTTGGAAAATAAGCGTAAATAGAAAAGCTACATAAATGAAAGAAGAAGAAAAGAATATATAACTTTAAGAGCGACACGGAGAACATCATATTAGAACCCCACTATATTTCCAGGTCCGACAGAAACGATAAATTAAGAGAGATATTTTGCCGAAAGGATAGGTATTGGAATTCGTTTTTCCCCCGAACAATAAGGGACTTTAATAAATGCTAGGCGTAATTTCAAGAGAGCGTTTCCTTTTTATATATAAACGGCTGGTGTCCTAACACGCCACACGCCTATTGAGGCGGCTTGCGGGGTAGTATGTAGATGTAGAAATGCCTTCTCTTTGTCAGTGGAGGAAGTTAACGGATGACTTCTTTCCCTTGTATCAGTGGTGTAAATAATATATGAGAAGCAGTCACTCACGGATGAATTAGAATATACGAATAAATACATGACAGAACATGTTCCTTGTAATGTTATGTGTATACCATTCTGCGGTGCACACAGTCCCAATCTCTATTTGATTCCTGGAATGCCCGCATGGCATATCCAACTAACAACCAATATGCGTTCACTTCATATTGTACGTGCTTCTATGGTGGACTTACAAAATATGGAATTTCGTCTAAGTTTGGTGTCGTTTGAAGAAGTGGTTCATTTAGGATAACTGAAAATTCAAATGCCCTAAAAACTGTCCATCAATGTGAAGCTTCTAAAAATAATGGAGCAAAACTTGCACATGTAATTTTGATGTATTACACAGGACCCAGCTTTAATTCAATGAATGCATCGTGTATGGCACATAATTTCTCGTCAAACTCTTCCTTAATGTAAATAGTGCAGCAGATTTTCATATCTTGTGAACTACATACATATAATTATGGTGCATATAATATTTGCTTTGGAGTGTCTTTGCAAAGCCATAAGTTGTTGCCACTTGTAAATGAAAGGTGAAAATTTTGAAGACTCCGCTTCTCATTCTAACAGTTTAACATGATTTATACTTCTAGATTAAAATTGAGATTTCATGGAAGTTTTTGATGAACGCTTCATTTATAATAATTAATGTGGATAAGAAGGTCTGTGCTAATGAGCCCTCATGGCTCTTTCATTTCAAAACTGACATAATGCAGATACTATACTCATGCATGTGTATATTCACGAAAAATACAGAAATTATTCACATGTAAAGTGGATTTGTTTTTTTCCAAGCAGAAGTAAATCATCATAAATACTCTTATGCCATCGTTGAAACGTCACTGTCGTAATGAGTACTTTTCTCTAAGGGAGAAAACTTACGTCGGCCTAGCAAGGATCGTCTTTGAATCTCCCATCTGGGGCACCGGAAGCTGCTTCGCCGGGTTACAGACTTGGGTCGGGCGACTCATGCTCTCTGTGTTTCTCCTTTCTCCCTGCGAAACTCATTACAGGATACTGATGGGAGAAAAGGCTACCTTGGGTTCCCCACGAATCTCCTTTCTTCCATTTTCGGGAGAAAAGCAAGTTACAGACTTGGGCCCAAGGGAATTGTAGGGTCAAAAAAATGCCTAATGAAGGTATAATGTGAGTGAGAGGTGGGCATAGAAAATTTTGAATCATGGCTTTAGTTTTAATAATAAGGAAACCATTTTACTGCATTAGTAATTGCTGAGAATTAGCCATTAAGTAAATGCCAAAGGTTTTTCGGAGCAATGGAAATTTAATGAAATATTAGCCCTGAAGTAGACAGATAGGTAGATAAACGTCTTTATTGGGGCAAAATTGAGACTTTAAAAGTCCCATCTTCCATTTAACCTATAGTAGGGCCCACTCATGTGCATTTATACAAGTTACATAGGGTGACATTGAACATGTTTACTAAATATTATCATTATGATACATGCCAAGCAAATAACCCTGAATATTCTATATATTGTCATGCCATATCTTATAATGAGATGCTTGACCCAAATGTCGTAATAAAAAATTAATGAAAACGTTAAAGACTCTCAATATACAAGTTGAGCTACACATTGCTGAGGTATGCCAGAAGTTCTTCTACAAACATTGGAGTCTAGTGGAGGGAGATAACGTGGATTTAATCAAGAGAAGAGGACACATTTTTCTGCCAACATATTTCTGAAATGAGTCAGTTTGTAATTTATCATACATCACCTCTAACATTTCAGACCCTAACAATGACTGTAAATAATTTTTCACATGGACAACCCTTAGTTATGAACAGTAATCCACAGGTTCACTTTACGATGGAATTGACATTATGAATGGCCGTTTGGAATTAATTAATTTTGAAAAGCATGTGTCCACTTATGGTTAGGTTGGGATGGGATATAAAGTCACCTTAATTAGTGACTCGAGTGTAAGTCGACGGTAGGTTTTCATTGTCTGAAAAGTGGAAAAAATTTCTTGACTTATACTTAAGTATATATAGTAAGCAAGCAGACAGATCAAATGCATTTCCCATTCAGACTTGCACCTAAATAAACTCTATGTGATGTCATATAAACCCCAAAGGATGGTTATTATCCACTTTTGGAACCCATGTTTTGCATTACTGTGCAAATATAACAAATGCTTTAGAAACGTAAAAATAACTTACACAAAAACTTCCCTCAGCTGATCCAGCTTTTCCTCAGGGATCTTCCCATCACATCTTGATGGATCCAGGAAAGTTTTGGCATATGCGAGTGGGCCAGCGTTAACTTGAACACACACACTACCCTGGAAAGTAATTTAGGGAATAAATTAAGCCGCATTTTGATGCTGCACTATAAGCAAGATGAGCAAAGGAGAAATATGGTTTGATCAAGATGAACGAGACAACTCAATGAACAGCATATTGTACAAACAAACTATTATTAATTAGCGCTGTCAATTAATTAAATAAAACTTATATCCTATTAGTTCAGTCTGAATACCAGTCAATTAATGACATTCACAGACGAAGTACAATAAAATTCACATATGTATTATGAATACGTCAGGATGGGACAACCTGAATGGATTGTCCAAGGTGATTTTATAAATAAGAGTTCACTGAGAGAAATTCAGTCAATTAAATCATACCACAAATAAAGTTTGTTGTAATGAGAGATTTGTTGAAATGAAGTTTGTCATATTAAGGTTTTACAGCACACATTTCCATGCATTTTGAATGAAAACATTCACATTTTATTTCCGAATTAAAGTGAATTAACAAACTTATATATGACTGCCAATTTGAACATCTTAACAGACTAATGATCACAAAAAGACAGGCGACACCCTTGATCCAGTTTATATCTGATATACAGTTGATCCCTGCAAAATGATCAGGGTTGCTACAGACAAGAAATTGTGAAATTCCAGTACTTTTCCAAGTTTTCCAGGAAAAATTTTCATTTTTCCAGGTTAAAATATTGTTGTAATAACAGAAGCAATTTCTCATATACCCTGGCGCACCACTGGTGGCAACTGTTTTCTAACAAGTGACTGTTGAAAGTGTGTGTGAGACGAGGTGGTGTGGCCTGCTCAGGACTGTGTCAGTCGGTTGGTCGAAGTCAGTCAAAGTGTTTTTGTTGTAAGTCACTATGCGAAGTTCGCTAATTAATATAGTGTTATATTTGTAAGTGTTCTTTGGAATAAAATTCAATATCTCCCGGAAAACCCACTGTGCATAATCATTTATCCCTATCTATTTTAAGCGTTTATTATAAAGAAAGAGCAAGAATAAGAGAAAAACCCATCAACTCATGCACACCGTATGCTGAGATAAATATGCATTACAGTAGAAACTCGAAAATACGAACTTCGAAATTACGAAATTTTGATTTTACGAAGCAAAATCTTCGGTCCCGACCAAAAGGGTATCTTAGTGTATGTAACAGTACGCGATATTACGAAATAACGAAGTTTTAAAATTACGAACCTCGGATCTTGGTCCCGATGTGAAAAAGTTACTCGTTTATACGAATAGTGATGGATTACAGTAACGTTTTCCGGCGCTCCTTGTCAGATTTAAACATCTAATTAATCATCGTCGCCGAATACGTTATGCACTGAATGTATTACCTGAACGATATCTCATTTTTCAATGCTACAATAGTAAAGGTGTGGTTTCGCTGGGGCATCCCACGGCCGCGTGCGGCGTCCGCGTCCAGCAGCCGGAAGTCACTGCCGTACTCATCCAATTCAAATGTGTTCGGTATCACTGATACGTCTCGGCCGTCGAGTTCGACGGCTGATGCCCGACGTCTGCGTCTCGACTGTTTGAGAGCAGTCGAGACGCGGACGCCTAGTCGGGCAGTCCCTATTTTTGGTGATTTTTCTGCTCTCCTCTCTCCGCATTTTATATTACGCGTCCTTTCCAGCTCTTTCTTGTAAAACTACTTGCAACATTGGTCGTCCTTTTCTTCGTCTTCCAACAAAACTAAATCTTCACCATCCATTTTAGCTTTAAATCAACTAACTTTCAGGAAACACAAAGCGATAACAAATTCGTAATTAAACTAAATCCACGCTCTCCCACATCGCCCAGCCGCGGGAACGGGATGTAGTTGCCTGAAAAAAACCACCCGGCCGCGTCGTCCAGCCGCGGCGGTTGGACGTGGCTGCTGGACACCCCAGTGAAACCAGACCTTAAGAACAACTTTGAATCGTAGGCATCGTAGCACATAAAATATGGAACCAACCGGACTAAAAATGCGTTCGGCTTTGTTACCACGAGTCCACAGAGTTGCCAACGAGTAAAAAATGTAAATTAGTCGTGTACGGATATACTCGCCCGCGAGAGACAAATTGCTATAACCAGCATTTTCCTCTCATGATCCCTGGCATTTTTTGCTACCGATTTTCGCAAGCATTAATCCATGATGAATATTCCTGGTACAGAATTTGTTTGCTGCGCGTGTGTGCTCAAAAACTATGACATGTATCGGAGATGGTGCTGTATTGTTCGAGCGGTAGATTCAGTCGTAAATATAACCCAAAGAAGCTTTTTTTCGCACTATTTCAGACTGATTACACTCAACCTTGCTCCAAGGTATAATTATACCGGCTGGCAATAGCTATCATCGAAAGAATCAGGTTTAATTTCCCGCCCTAATTGAGCGTTTTGATGTAGACTTCGAGCAAGGCATTGTCCTTCCCTTCTTTCGTCGCCAACAGCCAAGAAAACCAAGGAAAACGAGTTCACTTGGTTTGTACCACCAATTACTTTTACGCACATTTATTCCAAAGTATGACTGGCGCTGGGCGCATGCATAATCAAAAGGGAAAAAACGCTAAAGCACCCATACATATTTGTATCGGAAAATGTTGAAGGTACCTTCTCCCCTTTCGCTTCAACCCAGTTATTGAAAAATTATTCTAAACGAGAGCTCAGCTGCGTTCCTGCAGATTGATTGAGAATTAAATAAGGGTTTTGTAGCTTAATTCTTATTAGAGATATAAACAAGAAGAGGATAAGTGGAACCATCCTATGAGATGCCGAAAGTCATGCTGTCGGAGAGGGATCATGAAACCTCGTCAGCATCGTAGCCCAATTGGAAGCACTTGCATCTACCCCCCCCCCCCCCCCCCTCGGGAGGACATCGGGGGTGGGAATTACCTACCAGTGTGGAAGCAGGACACCGAATTGGCCAGAATCTTATGGTAGGGGCGTTGAGGCATTACTTATCACAAGTTGGCAGTTTATTGGCTGTAACCCCCCAGAAATTTAAATCGATAGATCACGATCTTGTAACGAAGCGAACTTGAGGCTTGTAACGAAAATGACCAAGTCCTGATTTCACCTAATAACAATGAAATTTTTCTAACTCAGGATGCATTACATCGATTCCAAATTGCTAATGGCGTCAACACCCAGTTCAGTTTGCATTTATCCAAATGAGAGGCCATGGTGGGAGCGACGATGGAGCGAAGCAAAGCGCAAAAATATAGAACTTTTTTTTGTTAATTGAGTGATTCTCTCGACCGAAGTGCTGAAGTATTTTTTACAATACACATTCATTCGATTGTCATACTTCTTCTTCAATTCTTATTCACTGATTCCCTTTTATAAGACTGCCTGAATGGACCGGAAATTAAGGAAATGCGAAATAGAATTGCCCGCACATTCCCATATTGTTTTTCCCCCACCCGGCAATCCCCACCAGGAAAATTCACCCTGCTTTCCATCTCTGTTGCTCTAAACGGCGGCTTACTCTTCTCCATCACCTTTGTCACTTCCGGCGAAACTATCAAACGCTTCCCTTCTCTCCCATACTGGTCATATTTCCCCTCAAGTCTCCGTGTCCCCCCCTCCCCGCTCTTCAAGGTTGACAGGAGCCATCACCTTCACACCGAAGTCCCCGTTCCGGCCCCCTAAGAGATCAGGCCCCTTCGAGTGGCCACTCCCTCCCGCCCCCTCAACACTAGTAGGTCAGGATGCGATGTCCCACGCTGACTCTGCCGGCCCCCCATGCCAACTCTTGGACCCTTTAAGTAAAAGCCCCCCACTCTCCAAAAGCATGTCTTCCCTCTCTGCTAACGCAGCCGGTCGATGTAAGGGAGGAGGAAGATAAGATGTGACAGTTCGGTGTAAAGCCGATGATTCATTCGATGTTTATTCCTCGCGTGCATCTCTTGGCTTTGGCTGCCAGGTAGATCCACGTCTCAAGTGACGCACGATACTCCAAGACCATGGGTCGCGTAGCTGTTTTTGTGAGAGGGAGAATGGTGGAGGGTGAGTAACCCCCGCAATGACGAGGAAAGGAGGGGGAGACAGCTGATTCCGGCCTGGTGCGTGGCCTGGCCTGGAGCTGCAATGCTCGGACGAAAATCTCCTGGCTTGATCGAAAGCAGAGGGAAAACAATAACAAAAAATATCCCAAATTTTAGTTCAATATCAAATCTTTAAATGGATCCTGAGACTTAATGAATGAAGAGCAGCCGACCGAATCTGAATAGAGCCACAAATGAAACTTTCGCATAGTAGAGTGGAAAACGAAAATTATTGATTTGTAGTGATAGCATCGTTAGTAGCCGATGAAGTGTGAAAGGAGTTATATCGCCATCGCCGTTGAAGTGCGTGGCTTGTATGTACAATCTACTTTTGAAAGGAGGTATGTATTTAGTTGTACTCCTCTATAAGCTCTTTCGTATCGGAAATAACCACGCACAAATAAGATGAATCCAAGGGAGAATAACGATTGTTATTTCACGAGATTAACGGCATATCAGTATTTGTACAAAATACATAACATGCATTCATCGCATAGCATCCGCGAGAGAATCTTATTTTCACTGTCTTCAATATCCGGTGCAAATGATCGCCCAAGTCGCTCACTTCCTTAATGTATTTATAAATCAATATTATTGATGATTATACATCGCTAACGCTAAAGTTACGAGTTCTCCAGTTACGAAACAATATAGAAAAATTTGCTAAGAAGCTTCATAGACTTAGTCCAAACTGCACGAAAATTGTGCAAAGACGCTTCACTGCCTAATCATTCATTGGAAAAAAGAACGAAAAGTTGGTTGTCGGTGATGTAAATTTCGGCGGGGCTTGGAAGGAGGTTGATTCTTCTGATTTTCGGGATTTCCGCCGCGAAAAGCTGGAACGACGCGGTGGAAATCCCGAAAATAGGAAGAATCAAACTCCGATAAATAAGTTGTGTTCAACTGACAATGAGTGCACCCTGTGGGCATGGATACACATTTAAATATACTTTCAAGAATTATAACTTCGTAAATCATGCAAGTACGTCGTGAGAATACATCTTAATCTAAGGAAACAAAAAAAGAGCTTCATCGCGATGTTTTTGAAAGATACTCGTTCATACGAAATTTGATATTACGAAGTGGCGATTTTTCCAGTCCGGTCGACTTTGTAATTTCGAGTTTCTACTGTATAATGAAATACATGAAAAATAGGTTAGTTTTGAATCTTTTATTAAACATAAATCTGAATACATATAAGCAATGGGTTATGACCGAAAGCACTACACCTCGGCCCCCTGCATTTCTACAAATAGCAGAAGTGGCGACAATTCAAGGTGATCTTATTTCTGCATGTTCTCTCTAGCTGAGACTGAAAATTTAAGGCGAGCTAACAAAGATATCATTCAATAAAAGCATCTTCTCTGTCTTTACGCTCATGATATAAAAAGTCATTGGTTGTGGTTTCCTACTGACAACATAAACTCACAAACAATGTTATTATGTATAAATTATTAAATTTGATGTTTCTTAAGGGAATTTCATGTAACTTTTAATTACAAAATGAACGGTTGATGTGCGAAAAGTTATGAAGAAATGCTTCATTTATGATGCCCATCAACATTAAGTACTCAATTGTATTTCAAAGACTGCATGGCCGGAGGACAACTTCCAATCGTATGGGCCACTGTACCACTGGCACATTTGGACTTAAGACTTTGACTTAGGTGGCACAGGAGGATTTTTCATTTCCAAATGTTAATGAACGTATTTTACTTCACGTAACTCCCTTTTCAAGGGCCGTTAATTGTAATAATACTTACTTTCTCACTGCACTTGAAATTTCCATAAAATATAGAGGCAGAAAATTATATAAGTATCTTAAAAAATTGTTTTTGGTCACGTTCATATTTCAGGAATATCTACAAAATCTTTATCTGCTAAGGTACAGAAACACCAAGTTTCTGAGAAAGAAGTGATAACTTCCTTAAGTCAGCAGTTTTTTTACTCATATTTTCTACTTCAAGGATGGTAGCTTTTTAGAAGGTAGTTTGTTGAATAAAAAATAGTGAAAGCAATCTTCTTGGAATAATTTCAAAGAGCCACTAAGGTTTTAAAAATATTCCAGTTAACAACATCACACAAAAATGGACAAAATCTATGACATTAGGGAACAATTTACAATGAATAGATTAAATACTTGCAATTAAAGTTATGCTCGAGGGTTTAATTCAATATCACTTTAGTGTCCATGTATCACCAATTTCAATGCGACTGTATAATACCAAATTTTATTTCGTACACGACATTCACATCAGGAGGAAGGCACACTCAGGGCTATGCTCAAGGGTGTCCACCGGGTGATTGTATGGTAGGTCAGCTTCCAGGTGAGTTGCGAAATAATCATCTATGTATACTCATCAGACAAGGAGTCAAGGGGAATAAGCAGAAAAAAGGGTAGCAGCCCTTCCTCACATGAGTGAATGTGGACACCACAGAGGTCAGTAGAGCAACACCCACTTCACTACAGGTGTGGTAACATTAACCTTAGCCAAGTTAAAATAAATGTTACCTAGCCTGTAACTTTGTGATGCTTAGTTGATTTCACATGTGGAATGCAAAGAGACACAACCCTATTACAATGACAAGGAGCTTCCTGTGACCAACACTTTTTCTTTTAATTCTTTCATCAGGCAAAGTACAAATGGAACCTCCTAGAGCAGCGGTTCTCAACCTATGGGTCGCGACTCCTTTGGGGGTCGCTTGACTCTTTCACAGGGGTCATCTAAGACCATTGGGAAACACATTTCCGACGGTGGACGAAAATAGTTATATGGTGTGGGATCATCACAACATGAGGAACTTTACCCCGCCACAAGCGGCGGGGTAAAGTCCTCGCCTGCCAAACTGAAGGTCGCTGGTTCGAATCCCGCCTGGGGAGGAAATTAACACCCCCCAGGGCATGGTTGTGTGTGTTCGTCGATTTAATAAATATCTTGTAATTGGCTTTGGCTGTAAGATGTATAGAAATTATTATTATTATGTATTAAAGGGTCGCAGCATTAGGAAGGTTGAGAACCACTGTCCTAGAGTAAAATATTCCATTGAAAAAATATGCATGGCTAATTTTCCAGGATGTCAACCGCATCAAATTCCGTACGACAGTTTTGCCGGCGTTTCAGCAGGCATCTTCATACCTGAAGACACCTGCTGAAAAAATAGTTCCCCAATCAGATAACCAGATGGGGAAAGTACATCAACTAAGCCTGATGGTCAAAATTCATGATTGGAATATGGAATGTAATATCACTTCACACCTGCATAAGAATGAAAATTCTGAAAACAGAAAAGTGGAGGGTGGGCCTTGGCATTTGAAAGTCAGCAAAATTAAGTGGTCTGGAGTTGAAGACTTTTAGAGACGAAGCATCAGGATCATACACACTGGATAATTTAACACGCTAAGGTAGGAATTATGCTTAAGACAAGCACTAGAAAGCATGCTTAAAGCTTCCTCCAAGGTAAAAAAGGATATTCATTGTTAAGATAGCAACTGAGATGACAGACACCATAGCTGTACAAGTCTACATGCAAATAGAATAGAATAGAATATAATTTATTTGTCCAAGGATCATTATACATGATATAGGACACGTCAGTTATTCACATAAAAAAACATTTAAACTCTGTACAATCATAAGTCCTCATCTATGAGGTATTCGTTTACTGAGTAGTACAATTTTTTTAGAAGCATTTCTTTAATTTTACACTTAAAAGTAACAATTTTTTCAATGTCTTTGTATTTTGTTGGGAGTTTATTATAGAGGTGAATCCCCATAGCTCTAGGACCATGGGAAGTATTACTCGTCCTTACAAATTGAATATGTAGGTTATTCCTCGATCTTGTCGAATAATTATGTACATTTGAGTTCTTTTCAAATTCAGCAATATTAATCGGTACATACATTAAAACATTATATACATAAATGCAAGGTAAAGGCAGTAATCCCAATGCCTTGAAGATAGGTCGACATGGAGCAATGATTGGAGCATTTACAATTAGTCGGACAGCTTTCTTCTGCAGTTTAAATATCACACTAGCACGGGAGGAAGAACCCCAAAACAAAATACCATATACCATGCGAGAGTAAAACTCTCCAAAATACAGAGAAAGCAGAACATCGATAGAAACAGTATGTCTTATAAATCTAATCATATAACATTTTGAACTAAGCTTACTAGCCAATTCACAAATATGAGGTTCCCAGGTCATATAAGAGTCGAGATGAAGTCCAAGAAATTTAGCCCGGGTGACCTGGAGAACATTGCTCTGGTTAATATTCACATGTATATCTTTCTGTTGTTTGCCTCTGTTCATGATGCACATAATTTGTGATTTATTAACATTAAGGTGCAAGAAGTTGTATTTACACCAATCGCTTAGTGTTTGGGCAGCTAAGTTGCATTGCTGTAGGAAACTGCAATAGTTATCAGAGGAGACTATAAAATTGGTATCATCAGCATAGAGAATTGGGGTGATATTATCAATGTTGGAGTATATCCCTGGCAGATCATTAATGTATAATAAGAATAAAACAGGCCCCAGGACAGAGCCTTGGGGAACACCATGGGGTACAGAATTGTTATGTGAGGAATGACTATACCCATTCTCTTTAATGATGACCATTTGTTTCCTCTCGTGAAGGTAAGACCTAATCCAATTGTTAGCAATGCCACGAATGCCAAGCCTATCTAGTTTAACCAGAAGCAGCTCGTGATTTACACTATCAAAGGCTTTACTGAAATCAAAGAGCATAGTGCATGCTTCAAGTTTGTTATCTAAGGATAACAGTAACTGGTTGATGGTATTTTCCATGGCAGAGATAGTTGATTTATTTTTCCTGAAACCATGCTGGCTGGGAGAAAAGAGATTAGAGGAATGTGCGAAAGAAACAAGTTTCGTGTTGTCGTAGAGCAGCGGTTGAATTAAATTTCAGACCACTACTTACAATTTATCGTATTTATTATCTTTATTTTCTTTCTCAGCTTTACATAATATGGATCGAGAACTTCTCTTTCCTTTCTCCATTCAACAATCCCAATCAACAACCCTCTGGCAACCTCGAGACTCAAAGGTATTGAGGGTTTTCTTAATCATTCAGACATACGTCAACTATCCCCCCCAAAACCCTCAATAACTAATAGCTAACCCTAGGTCTCAAGTTATACCGAAGTTCTACAGTCTCTCTAACCGTAGGTGTCACATGTCGAACCTCTTCAGGAGCTTCGTCTTCCCTCCGTAGTGGTCGAGGCAGCAACTTCAATTCCGATTGGTGAACCTTGGTGGGAGGGTCTGTCTTCAGTAAGTAAACTCCATTTCCCAGCTTCTTGTCAACCTCGAAGGGTCCGATCCATTTTGGTGCAAGACCAGCATGGTATCCCTGAAGCTTGTTGCTGAGTTGGTGATTCCTCCACAGAACTAGCTATCCAGGCTGCAAATATTCTTCAGCAACCTGGTCTACCGCTTCAGCTTCCTTTTTAGAGCGCTTGGTCGCTTCTTTGTGCATCTGGTGAACCTGTTTCTGGTGATTCTCGACCCAGGTCACATAGGGGATATCCTCTTCTTCTTCAACAGCCTTGATTCCCCAGTCGCCAGTGCATCGAATTGGTCTTCCCAGGAATAGCTCTGCCGGAGAGTAGCCAGTGATGCGGTTGACTCGCTGCCTAGTAGCAAAAAGAGACTCATGTAGGTGCTGGTCCCACCTGTTATGCTTCTCGTTCAATAGGTGTATCCGTAACATCTTCTTCAACTCCTGGTTCCTTCTCTCCGTGGGGTTTGCCTGAGGATGATAAACAGGCGTAGTCCAGTGTTCAATTCCCCATGCCTCTAATGCTTGAGCCCACTGCCTTGAAGTGAACTGAGACCCGTTATCGGTGAGAAGACATCTGGGATAACCATACCGACTGAATACCTCAGTCTTGAGAAGATGGAGTACTCGTCCTGAAGTTGCCTCGGGTATAGCAAAGGCTTCCACCCACCTGGTGAACAAATCGGTGACAACCAGGATACTAGTCTTCCCACGTGCCGTCCGAGGATAAGGTCCCATCAGGTCTAGAGCCAAAACTTCCCAAGGTCGATGTGGTCGTCTTCCTCTTGAGCTGGTACTGGCCTTCTGATTGCTCGCCTTGGTGCATGCACATACTGGACACTCTTGTACATATCTTTTGACGTCTTGGCGCATATGCACCCAGAAGAACCGCCGACGGATCGATAAATATGTTTCCTCCTGGCCGGGATGACCAGCTTCAGGCCCATCGTGGAACTTCTCTAATAATGCCCTAGCTTCAGATCTTGGTACCATAGGCACCGGTGACAGATCCGAGAGATGGGAGACACATAAAAGTACATCGTTCTCGAGACGGAGATTCTTATAACACATCTTGAAAGCAGCAGGAACACTTTTGCTATCAGTGCTACGTTTTCCAATCCACGATTTCATCTTTTTACAGGCCCCATCATTATTCTGCCATCTCCTAATAATATCCATATCAAAGGGTTTCCTTTCACCAGTAACAGCCATAAGAACAGGTAAGTCTTCTTTCCTTTTCCGTAAATCCGGAACTTCCCTCTCCACTAGTTCTCTGTCTGAATTTGGTTCAGTCACAGGATTTCTTGACAAGCTATCAGCTGCTTGATTACTCGATCCAGGGACATGACAAATGTCAAAGTCAAAGTCCGCTAGTATCAATGACCAACGCATCAATTTCGATTTGGTTCCAGCCACTTCATTTAGCCATTTAAGGAATGAGTTGTCAGTGTAGAGTTGGAATTTCCTCCCTTCAAGGTAGCCTCGAAATTTCCCAACGGCCCAAACTACCGCTAAAGCCTCCTTCTCAGCTGTACAGTAATTCCTCTCTGTTGGTGACATCTTCTGGCTAGCATACTCTATAACTCTCCTCTCGCCTCGGTCAGTCTCTTGGAATAGTACAGCTCCAAGTCCAAGATCGCTAGCATCGGTCTGTAGATTTAATTTCCTACGAGGGTCCGGGTGTGCCAACCGTGGAGCATTACAAATGCTTTCCTTGATCTTTTCAAAGGCTCTTTGTTCGCGTTCAGTCCATTTGAAGGGAGCTGTATTATTGAGTAAGTCAGTCAGTAGAGCAGCTTTTACTTCAAAATGAGGGACAAAACTACTGTACCAACCACAAAGTCCCAAAAACTGACGTACTTGCTTCTTAGTTTTTGGTCGATCGTATTCCTCAATAGCCTTATTCTTCTCTGGTTGTCTTTCTAGACCTTCAGGAGTTAAAACATGTCCGAGGTATTCAACCTTTGGGGTAACAAAGTGGCATTTCTTCAACTGGCATGTTAGTCCATGTATCTTCAGTCTTTCTAATATTTTGGATAGATGCATTAGATGTTCTTCAAATCCGTTTTTACTATAGACTAGAATATCATCAAGGTAAACTTGACAAAAATCACCTATATATCCAGAGAGTACTTCATCCATTAACCTCACAAAAGTGGCGGGGGCATTTTTCAGTCCAAATGGCATGACCCGGAACTGGTAGAGACCACGAGGGGTAGCAAAGGCGGTCATTTCTCTTGAGCCTTCTTCCATTTCCACCTGCCAAAAACCTGAATTTAAGTCGAGGGTACTGAAGATCTTAGCACCACTAACTTTCTTCAATAAGTCCTTAAAATCAGGCATGGGATAGGCATCACTAACAGTCTGAAAATTAAGCTTTCTAAAGTCAACACAAAGCCGGTACTTCCCATTTTTCTTCTTTGGCAGCACAACCGGCGAAACCCAATTTGAAGTAGATGGCTCAATTAACCCTTCGCTCTCCATTTCCTGTATTTTCTTGTATACAAATGCTCTCTTGTCAGGATTCATGGGATAAGGTCTCTGTTTAATGGGTTCATTACTTTTGCAAATAATTGTATGTTTAACAGTGGAAGTGTAACCAATGCTTTCTGTAATGACTTCTGGAAACTGATTGAAAATATTCATCAATGCTTGTTTCTGTTCGGGTGCTAATGGACCAACTTGCAACTCATCCAGATTGATTCCACAATCGTTTGTGCTTTTAGAAAAATGTCCGTTTCTCCAAGCTAGTCTAGCCCTGGTACTTTTCCCTAAGAATATTTCATTTGTGTTATAATCTAAAACAGCTCCATATTTAGTTAAGAAGTCATGGCCAAGGATCACATCGCTGATCAAATCCTTAATAATTAATACAGGAATGTCAATGTCTATGTTAGAACACTTTGCTCTAAGGAATGTTCGGCCTTGTACCATATAAAGTACATCATTTGTAGCACCGATAACTCTGTTACCAGGAGAAATTTTAATATCATCAAAATCGTTCATTATCCTATCTGAGGTAAATGTGTTACTAGCTTGTGAATCTAAAATGGCTTTATAAGTTTTATTTTTGACACAAATCGTTATGGCTGGGCGGGGACCGTCCTGGTCAACCCCAATCTGTCCAATGGTATTCCAGTCTTTATTTGTTGTATTACTTGACACCCGGGGCTTAGTTGTTTTGTACCCAGAGCCATCCTCCCCCAAGACAGAATGACCCCTTTTTAGTTTTCCGGGCAACGGTCTCGTACATGGCCAGGTTTTCCACACCCAAAACATTTCTGAAGGTCAGTTTCTCGATGAGTAACATTTTCGTCTAGTGAAGTTTTAATCTTCTTATACTCCTCCTCTAGTTGCCTAATGACTTCCCTTAATTCGTCAAAGGTCTTCGGATTAGCCACTCTTACCAAGGGTCTCATTTTATCATTGAGTAGCTCAATCATATAGGATAGAGCAGAACTACTGTCCCATTGAGGATTCAATCTTTTAAATAGTTGATATTTCTGGATCACAAACGCACCAGCTCTCATGCCCGTAGGCTGCGTTTCGGTTAAGAATTTCCGATTGACAGCAGCCTTTACGCCATCAGAATCAAATCTAAGACATAACTCCTTTCCAAAATCGTCCCAATTCAGGCCCAGGCCCCTTATATTATTCCACCATGTAGCGGCCTGTCCCTTCAATTGTTGTGACACCAAATGCACATAAATATTCTCAGGCAGATTCGTCCTTCTAAGTAAGGAAACAGAGTTTGTCAAAAACACTTTTGGGTCTTCTTCTAACCTACCGTGATACTCTGGTAGGCTTTCCCTAATTACTTTAGGGTCAACAGGCATCCCTATCGAAGTAGCTGGTTGAATATTTGCGTTGGAAATCGTCATGTTTAGCAATTCATTCTCTAATTGTGACAATCTTTTTGAGACATCTTGCATTAGCCCATCCAATTGCGATGTTTTTTTATCAATGTCGGTGTAAAGGCTAAGTTCATTACTTTCTAACTTGGCTACTCTTTCATTAATGTCGGCAATTCTTGCGTCCAACCCTTCAAATCTCGCGTTGAATTTGTTAATTAGTTCATCAACCTTGGATTTAATTTTTCCAGATAGTAATTCAGCTTGAGATTTAATATCTTCTTTTAATTCATACTTCATTTCTTCGAGTTGCAATTTATTTTTTTCGGATTGGGCCTTGATTTGTTCCGTTAATTTGTTAAACATAGCACTTACTTCTTGTCCTGCCTCAACTTCGTTGATTTCGAAGTACTCAGGATCTTCTCCACATTCAATAAGATCCTGCCGGAACCGCATTTCCAAATCTCCTTTGGTTCCTGTCGACGGAAGTCCCCGCTGTGTTAGCGCAGTCCTCAGCTGGGCGATCTTCATGTCCGCGATCTTCATCGTCCTTCGAGCGCGTATTCCTTGCGCAACGTCCTGTCACGGTCGCCAATTTGTCGTAGAGCAGCGGTTGAATTAAATTTCAGACCACTACTTACAATTTATCGTATTTATTATCTTTATTTTCTTTCTCAGCTTTACATAATATGGATCGAGAACTTCTCTTTCCTTTCTCCATTCAACAATCCCAATCAACAACCCTCTGGCAACCTCGAGACTCAAAGGTATTGAGGGTTTTCTTAATCATTCAGACATACGTCAGTGTAAAACACTTTTTCAAAAAGTTTTGCAAACTGAGATTGAATTGAAATAGGACGATATGAGTTCATGTCAGATGTACTTCCTTTTCTTTTGTATAAAGGGATGACTTTGGATGTTTTCAAACGATTTGGAAACACCCCTTGCTGGAAGGAATCGTTAATAAGGAAGAGAAGCAATGATTTTATTATGCTAAAGCAACGAGATATCAAAAAGGCAGGTACCTCATCGATGCCAGAGCACCTTTTGGATCCCAAACTCTTGATAGCATTGATCAGTTCATTCTCAGTACAAGGAGAGAGAAAAAAGGACTTAAGTTGAGGTGGAAGACTTGGGGTCATAGGCTTAGGGGGCACTTGGGAGAAAACTGGCAGACTGAGGAAGTAGTCATTGAAATTGTTGGCCAGAGTGGTTATATCAGTGATAGGAACACCAACGTTATCTGTGATTTTGGAAGAGGAATAGAAAGAGGATGAATTCTTGTTTTTAGAGCTGTTAATGATGCTCCATATTTCCTTGGATCGATTATTGGAGGTTAGCACTCTGTTGTTATTATAGGACCTTTTGGCATCTCTAATTATTTTAAGATAAGAGGATTTATAGCATTTGTAACGAGCCTTCAGCTCAGGATCATCACTATACTTGCTGGAGATGGCAAGAGATTTTAATTCGGCAGCCATCAGCCGGATTTCATCAGTTATCCAGCATTTAAGATTCCTTTTGTTGGTTACTCGCCTGGTAGTTACAGGAAAAGCTACATAAAAATAGCACAAGAATTTATCATAGAACACACTAAATCTAGCATTATAATCTTGTGCAGAGTGAACATCTGACCAATTTTCATCATTTAAAAGATTTAAAAAGTACAAAGTGTTTGCTTCAGAAAAACACCGAGAAGAAATTTTCCTGGCATTATTAGGTGTAATAGTTGAAAAAGTAGATAAACAGGATAATGATCTGATAGATCAGAGATAATAACTTTTGTATGAACTGAACTAGGTTCAAGATTCGTTACCACATAGTCAAGTAGAGTTTGTGAGTGGTTTGTGCAGCGTGTGGGTTCAGTGACACTATTAAAAAGAAGGTAAGATTTAAAAATATGAGATAGGTTAGTATTGCTTATGCTCTTCGAGAGCCAATCACAGTTAAAGTCACCAGTAAGTATGATGTTGGGGTTGTCAGTGTATTTAAATATTATATCAAGAGCACAATCTAGCTTATCTAAAAAGTTCTGGAAATCACCCAGAGGAGATCGGTATAAAGTAACAATGAAAATAAGAACACCACCAGCTATAACATTAGTGACTGCAGATTCAAAATCCATTTCAGAATTCAGGTGGCTTAGATCAATATCACAAGCATTAACAACAATATTTTGTTTTACCAATATTGCAACACCTCCATTCTTATTCAAAGTGCGGCAGTATGAGGCAACAACATTGTAGCCAGGAATATTAAGTGAAAGGATCTCCTCATGAGAGAGCCAGTGCTCACACACACACAAGATATCAGGTTGATGTGACCCAATCAGAATTTCCAGTTCTAAGAGTTTATTGCGAATACATTGCACATTAATAAGCATAGAAGCTAGTTTATAATCACTTTGAAGCACTGCCGGGCTAGTTAACCCGGTGTGATATTTGCGCGGGCTTTCCGAAAAAAATACGGCTTCACCAGGACATTTTCAGGCCAGAAGGATGGAGTGGATAAAGTATCTTCGAGGCTATCATCGACCGACACTCGAAAGGACGCATAAGCCCCTTTCGTCACTTTTAATTGCTCTATCTCGACAACCTTACCTGGGATTTTCGTAAGAACAGTCTTTAATCATCTGAGGTGTAGTATTCTCCCTAAAATTCCAAATATGTATGTGCTTTTTCCTCGGGATGCCAGATAAAGGTCCCTCAGTAACAGCAGTTCCAACAATTACCTTGGATTTTCTCTTTTCTCTGCTCCCGAGTACTTTCACCCAATTTCCTTCGCGAGAATCCTGCTCATGCGACGGAAAATCACTTTTAGCCTTAGAGTTTACGACGTCACTGACGTCTTTCACTCGCGACTCAGAAGACGTAACTGAATTAGACGCAACATTTACATTAAGCTGCGGGTGAGTAGCTGAATCAGGCATCAGGGACGGAATTGATGAGGCGGCACACTGATTAATGAGCTGATCACGGACATGTGAGGGGGCTGGTATTGGTGTAGCATTATGGAGTACGAGGAAATCGAAGTACTCAGTAAAAACTATCTTGGAATTTAAAAAAATGTGAAAGAAGAAGACAACTGAATAATGCTTGGACACTGGAATGCCATTGTTACACAAAGCCAAGAAGGAAGAACAAAGGGTCGATATGGATTAGGAAAATACAATGAATGTGGAGAACCTCTCTTAGCATTTCAAACAAATTAATAGTAGCTGTTTAAAAATCATCCCTGAGGAATTTAAACATGAAAAGATACACAACTCGTTTTACATGCGGATTGATTAATCAATTAACGAAGAGGCACTGAGAAGAGGAGAAGATAAAAGTGTCCAACGAAGACAACCAGAAGCAGAGTAAGATCTCGGCTGAGATACATGGAGCAAATAATGAATTATGAGGACACAAAGAAAGCTGTGTCAAACCAACCACAGGGTTGATGACAAAGGCACGATTGTGATTTAGCAAGAAGAGCACATTCAGAATAAACATTTCACAAACAATGAAACATAATATGAGGCATGTACAAAAACAACTTAAATCCCACTACCCCTATTCATTTGAGCTCTTTACAGGATGTAATGAATTTCCTTCTATTTTAATCATTAAAAATTCATGCACTTCCGGTGTACCTTGACCTCTCAATGAAAAATTTCTTCACTATGTGGAGTAAGGCTTTCGAAGGTAAAACCATCTTTCCTCAGACATTCTAGTCATAATACTCCCACAAAAAGGGAAATAAGGGCACTCAATGGACCAGAGGTTGCTCATTCCTTTTGATTTTACTGACTCTTGCTGGAGGTTATGACCTGGGAGTAGCTTGCAAATAATTACCTGCACATATGCAATCTGGTGAGAAATAAATATTCCATCACCCTCAGCATGAGTGCACAAAATAGGTCCTGAAATTTAATTTTAGGTGCATATAATTAATTAATAAAAAACCAAATAAAAGCTCCAGAGCCTCATTAAGGCAAGGTAATAATGCACTAAGCCAACGCACACAGAAAGTGCCTAAAATGGTACTACTCACTTATTGAAAACAAACAGATTTTGACTTGGGTAAGAAAATTTCCAGGTAAGTTCTCAGTTTCCCTGACTTTTCAAGGTTTTCCAGAGCCATTTTCAATTTCCCTGACTTTTCCAGGTTCTCCAGGTCTGTATCAACCCTGATTATAGGGTCATATTACTTTGGGTTCTCTTCATGATCAGATTGGAGAAGAGCATTATTTTCATCAGAAACTGAGATATGTACTAATTTCTTGCATATCTTTACATTTTTTTTCTCAATGGATGTTTAAATTCCCAAATGAACAGTTTTTTCTTTCATTCACACTGTTAAATAGTTATAAACAGCCATTTTGTTATCCACATATACAGTAAAACCCCCATACAATGAGCACCCATACAGCGAAATTTTAAGGAAAACTCCCTATTTCGAAGTCATTGGCCTGATCCCGGACCCTTCCAATGGACAATGCACGCAAAAAAACCTCCCGTAACGAACCTCTCTAACTACGAAAACTCCGTACATCGAAGCCTGCGCTTGGGCCCAAAACATGAAAAGTGCCCCTCTAGAACGAATTATTGAGAAAAAAAAAACGTAGCATTCTTCATTTACAGGTAATTTTTCTGAAGACATTTACGTAATAAGCAGGAAGTAGAACCGCAGCGGGGAGTAACGCGTCTTAACCCTTCCGCTCCGGGCTTCGAAAATGTTCCCATCCGAGACCTACAGAGCAGAGGGCATGAAGGAGACTTGACGCTCTGGCTCGGTGAAGGCTCGTTTACATGTTTCTTATGGTGGGAACTGTCAACTATGACGGTTCCCACAATAACAAACGTGCAAGGGAAGCCAAAGCTCAGCTCCGCGTTACCTGAACCGGGTGATAGTTGGGTGGATGAGTAATGCACCAAGAGGGGAGGGGGGAATATCAGTGCCAGCCCGCCAGCCGTAACCCAAAACAGAGAGGTAATCATAGATTTCTGAGGGCCTATTCTCTAACTCCAAGCATCGGAGCTTTCTGGCGGAAAGATGCTTCAATAAGCTACTTGCTCCCATCGGTATTCTATATCATGGAAGCTACCGAAGAAAGTGCAAGCAGAAGCTACCCGTAGCTTATTAGGCTCCCACCCATATTCTGTAAATGTCACGAAGCTACTTCCGTAGCCCCAATAAGCTCCCATGGTAACCTCACGAAGCGTGGCCTCTGAATACCCTGCTTAACACTTTCAGGACCGCCCTGAATATGGATACCTATCCCCAGGGGCCAAAAAAAAGAAAAAAATTAATACGGCATTTAAACACACTTCTTTAACACACTTCAGGACCTGCGGACGCACACGCTGCGGGCGCACGCCAGGACGCAGCGTATGCGTCCTCGGTCCTGAACGTGTTAAATATTGGTCATTTTATAACGCTTATCTATCTATAATTATCCAACGCATGGGTATGTTTCTTAAATTTACTTAATGCGGATTCCTTGCACTTTCACTGGGTTCCTTTGTCATTTTCGCCATTTGCAGGATTTTTCACAAAAAGATATTAACTGGAGTGACGGAAAGCCATATTTACCTTCGGTAAGTAACGTGATTCCAGCCCATAATGGGATACTTATTGGGCCGTGGTAGCGTGTATCACCTTCGCATTTCTTTTGAAAGCTTCATCTTCGTATATCATTTAAATGATTTGAGGCAACTAGTAATTGATGAAAGCAAATAGCACGAATAATATTGTATCATATCATCGACATGAACCCTAATTCCCGAATATATTTACGAACAATCTTATTTCAATTGATCAAAACAGCCAAGATAAATGTCATGCTTATGTATTATTCACGAGATTGTTCACGAGATTATGTGAGCAAAAATAAAACATTTTAGAATTTTGCTCACATGATTTTAAATGCGTGGAATTTGTCGTTAAACACGATGTACGAACATCTTCACCGTCTACAATGACCTTTTCAGGTTTCACCAGTTTTATCCACGGAAAAACATTGAGACGAGCTTTCCTATTGGTTCTAAGAATGACGTCACCAGAAATGAAGTTTCCGCGGATTTGGTTTTAAAATGTTCACATACCCGCCTTTCGCCAAACCTCTCTCCACTTCCTATTACGTTCTTGAGAAAGCTCCCGCGAGTTAGCGAATACGGTTGGTAGCTCGAAGCTACTGCATCGTTAGCTTCGAGATAGAGAATAGCCCCCCTGATCTGATCTTGACAGAGTATCTTTCTGTATTGGGTTACGGCTGGCTGGCACTGACTGGTATTCCCCCCCTCCCTTCTTGGTGCATTACTCATCCACCCCACCTCATTTGCGAAGGTGCAGGTGGTGAGGATGGAGCTCAATTTTCCCTTTTTAAATCGTATCGGATTGCTTTTCCGTATTGGGTTATATTCCCGGGACCCCGTGAATGGGAGGAGCTCCATGTTTTCCTTTAAAACGGTTTCAAATTACCTTTCGGTATTGGATTTTATTTTGGGAGAGGCAGGTGGGCGGTTATCGTAAGACTGTCCACCTGCCTGTGGACCGTGTTCATTCCCTTCGGCGATAAATTTTTTCATGTTTATTTTCTTTGTTTTTCCTTTGTGGAATTCTATGTTGACATCTAATTTTTACTATTCTATTCAAAGTTTATTTTTAAAGAGTGGAAATATTTTTTTTCCCAAATATCAAAGGGCTTATTTTTTTTCTTTCCCGCGAAGACAACGTAATTTCTTTGTTTCCCCATTCTTTCACCACGCAAACTTCATTTGCAAGACCACCTGTTGATATCATAATTCTAAAATAGTCAAAATAATTGTTACATCATTATTTATAAGACCCACCATCAAAGATCCCCGTTTTCTTGTTTTGTCGTGAATTGAAAAAAGGAGGGGAAAATGTGATCGGCTT
Organism: Pyrrhosoma nymphula; assembly: GCA_963573305.1. Classification (NCBI taxonomy): domain Eukaryota; kingdom Metazoa; phylum Arthropoda; class Insecta; order Odonata; family Coenagrionidae; genus Pyrrhosoma; species Pyrrhosoma nymphula. The sequence continues at coordinate 23,487,427 of OY754338.1, forward strand.
ATCTACTAATTTCTGTAATCGAATCACCATTTCACGATCTAAAGACATACAAATAAATACATTGTAATAAGGCTCGTCGAGAAAGGCTCGTGTTATAAATGGCGAGAGTGACCTCTTGCAGAAAATTTTCATTATTGTATAATTATGATATCAACCGGAGGTCTTACAAATGAAGGAACAAATCAAGTTTGCATGGTGAAAGAATTCATTCAAGTATTCTACCAGCTGATTGGTAGGTTCCTGGACAGTCCCCATTTTGTATACCAACCTAATAGAAATTGTCTCGCTTTCCCTCCTAAGGATGGTCTGTTATTAGATCCCTCTTCAATTCTTCATATCTTCTACCTCCGCTTATTTCTTCCAGAATTCCTATCCTCTTCCTTCCTCTCCCACACTTCCCCAGTGTTCTCCCCTCTATCACTCTCTTCAACATGCCCTCTCCTCTCAAAACCTCCTCCATCCATCTCTTCTGCCTTCTCCGAACCTCTGCCACAAGCTTCCTCTCCTCTCCGACCATATCCAATACCTCCTCGTTCGTCTTTCTCGCCATCCAGCTAACCTTCTCCATCCTTCTCCAAACCCACATCTCAAATGCCTCAAGTCTACGCACATCCTCCCTTCGCAATGACCAAGTTTCCAACCCATATAGCACCACGCTCCATATTAAAGTTTTCACCAGCCTCTTCTTTACGTCTCTTCTCAGACCCCCCCTCATCAATTCCCTTCTCTTCAAAAATGCTTCTTTAGCGAGCGCAATTCTGCATCTGATGTCCTTACCACTAAACCCATTTGCCTCCAAAATACTACCCAGATACGTAAACTGCTCGACCTGCTCTATCTTCTGCCCTCCCACCCTTATATTCAGCCCTGCCTTCTTACTTCTAGAAAATCTCATTACTTTAGTTTTCTTGTGATTGATCTTCATCCCATACTTTTCGCACTGCACCTCTAATACATTCACCATTGACTGTAACCCCTTGGCAGACTGACTAACCAATGCTTGATCATCTGCAAATCTCACTGCTTTTATCAGCTCCCCTCCTACCTTTATTCCTACCTCCTCCTCCCCCCATGCCTCCCTTACCATTTCTTCTGAATACACGTTAAAAAGCAACGGCGATAGTGGGCACCCTTGCCGCACTCCCCGTCCTATCGTGGCCCATCCCGATTCTCCATTGGCTACCCTAACCTGCGCAGTCTGATTCATATACAAATTTCGAATTAGACGCCTGTCCCTCCAATCGACCCCTAATTTCTTCAACACTCCCATTAATTTAGTCCATTCCACCTGATCAAACGCCTTCTCGAAATCTACGAAGCATGCAAAAACATCCTGCCCATACTCTAGGTTTCTTTCTACTAGCGTCCTCATCACCGCTACAGCGTCTCACATTCCCGTCCCTCTCCTAAACCCGAACTGGTCGTCACCCTGGTATTCATTTGCCTTCTTCTCTAGCCTTCTGTTTAGAATCCTCAGAACTACTTTGGCCGCGTGGGATATTAAGCTTATTTTCCTATAGTCTTCGCAAGTTTTTGCCTTACTCTTCTTTGGTATAGGAATTAGTACAGTCTTCGCGAAGTCTTCCGGCCACTTCCCCCCCCCCCCCCCCCCCCCCCATGGTGAAAGAATGGGGAAACAAAAAAATTTCACGGGAAAGAAAAAAAATAAACCCTATGGTAATCACGAAAAAAAATATTTCCACACGTTAAAAAAAAACTTTGAATATAAAAGTAAAAATTAGATTTTAATATAGAATGCCACGGCAGAAAAACAAAGAAAATAAGCATGAAAAATTTGTTGCCGACGGAAATAGAATACGGTCCCTCCGCACCGCAGACCTGCACGCTGATCAATGGACCACACCACCCTTGTTGCCGGAGGCTGATAAATAGTTTTTATAACATCTATAAATGTTTAAATGCCTTTTTTGTTTAAACTATTGGATTTATACGCCCATAAGTGGGGTGATTCGTGAAAGGCATTCGGAGTTCTATATGCATACGAATTTTCATCTACATCTGCGACCCATTTATCGGACACTCCCCTTGTTAGGATGGCGAAGTATTCAAAATTTCATTGGTTGGTTTTCAACCAATGAGAGCGAATTTTTATCTACTCTGTCCCCATCCCAGAGGAAAATCTGGAGTAACCTCTCTACTCTATCCAAATATTGCTATTGCCGTCTTAACCTTGATGGATGTGGTCTGTTAACCGGCAAGTGGTGCGTTTCCTCGAGATCGCCCTACTATTTGCTCGATTGCTTGAGGAACCTTTTTTCCCAGAAATCGCAGCCGAAAATGAGGGTGCGCCTCTTACACGAATTTTTTATCTGCCAACCTTCGAGCCTCGGTCACGATATGAGTGGTGGGCGGCAGAGCAGTATCGCGGCAGGGAGGTAGTGGCCACAAAACGAGCAGAGATTCGACCTAAGATAAGTTTGTTTGTTCATTTACGTATCACTCTCCCAGTTTCTGGTTGGACTGCGCACTGTTCTCCTGACTGCTTTTGGCCTGCGCCTAGCGCCAGGGGGAGCGTGCGAGGTCCTGATTTGTTCTGGGACGAGTGGAATCACCCCGTGCCACACACCCTAGTGGTGGCTTGCACGGTACATCGTAGATGTAGATGAAGTTCAGAATCAGAAATGGCAGTACATACTGTCAGACGACAACGTTCTTGGCCGAAATTTTGCCACAGAATGAGTAGAGCGGCACCTATGCTGCTCACATCTATCATGGCTGGGTTCAAGTGTGATCCATGTCAAACATTAGGAACATAAAACTCAGCGTTGCCACTTTTCACACACATCAAGGGGATGGTATCATTCACTCGCTTGTTTACGGGGGACGCAGTTGCCTAATAACTTTAAAAACTTGTTGTAAGACAAGGCAAGGGGGTGGGGTGCAATTGGGGGACAGCGATAGGCCGTGCGACAAGTGCAAGCACTGGAATTTTCCAACCCCCTAACTTTCTCATTTTCTGTCACCGGACAACTTTGAGTGACTCAACTGTATGCACCTGCCTTTAGCTCAACTGAGAGAATTCTGTGAATATTAACATTTGTGCATGCGTCAACATAGGTCAGTGTTGTTCCAAAATGAAAAAGGGCAAAAATTTGTGGTCTTTCACGGTAGTTGAAAAAATTAAAGTGCTTTAAGTCGTCAAAGACGCTGAGGAAGTAGGAAACCGCGCTGCCGGACTAAGGCATGATGTGCCGGAATCATGCATTAGAAGATGGAGGAAGGATAAGGTTGCACTATTCCATACCAATAGGGACAGAAGGTCTTTTCGGGGAAAATCTACGAGCTGTGACAGGACATAAGCGCGTGTGCCGCCGTACTGCGACGCCCGTCTCAATAGTAAGTCAGCCGTTTTTATGTAAATCATGAATTTTTTTTATTTTGTCATTCATTGAAGATTTTTGTTGGACCATATTGAAATAATAAATGCTTTAAATTCCATAGACATTTATGATTTCTTTCAAAGTTTGATTTTTTTCAAGTTTTGATGTCGTATCTACGCCTTATCGTTCGTTTTTTACGCGACTGACACTAGGGTATTTTGCATTTAACGTGTTTGCATTCCCACTCGTCATCGTTTACAGCAAAATATAATTTGTAAAAGTTAACCATGTTTTAACCCATTGGCTTACCATTTTTCTTGCAAGCTACTCCCTCAGAAATACCATTTATTTTGATAAAATGTTCTATTGATAAATATGCTATAAATTGTAAAGTTTATTATTTATTTTATTGAAATTTTGTATATACATAGGTTTATATTTTGTCAATTATAATTTGTTGTTATTTGTCCCCAGTTTTTATTTATTGAACAGTATTATTAACATTTATAAAAAGATTGCAAAATTATAAACAAATTTTTTGTGATCATATTTTTGAAATATTTTAAAATATTTTTTCGTATTCTTATTTTCATCTATATCTTCTTTCATTCTTGAAAGTTTCATTGAAATTCATTGACGGATTCCGGAGATATGTTCTAATGTATCTGGAGAAGTTCTGAAAAAAAAGTTTTACTGTTCCATTTTACAGCAGCGATTCCATTGCTATAAACTATTTTTGCCTGCCCTTTCTTCAACTGTATATTTTTGAATTCTGCCGGCATATTCCTTCGATTTATTCTGAATGTGCCTAAGGCATTAGTTTTCTCATCGATCAACTTGAGAAATAGACCAGGTTTTGTGTACCAATTATCTAACGCCACAGTGATACCCTTGCGAAAGTAGGGATGCAAAAGGTCTAATACTACTGCTGCCTTAGAAGGATTATCCTTTGCTCCGGATGGTTTTATTCCAGTGTAAATAGTAAATTGTTGGCAGTACCCTGATGAGCTTTCACATATCTTGTAAAACTTGATTCCAAATCGAGCGCACTTACTTGGGTTATACTGGGCATAACAGAGTCTACCACGAAATTTCATCAGGCCTCATCCACAGCAAGATTTCTCTCCGGAATGTACATGGCTGTAAATTTTTTATTTACATAGTCGATCACTGGAGATATCAGCCAATCATTTCCATTCAGTTTTGAATTATCTACAAATGTAAGAATTTGGATAACAACAAAAAACGTTTAAATAGGCATAACTCTGCCGAAAACGGTGTTTCTGTCACGTTGCGAGTACTCAAGTATTTTTGAAGCTTATTTTTTTTCACTTGTGCCATTAGCACACACAATGAGAAATAGGCCTGAATCTCATCTGTAGTTGTTTCAAACCATCCTTTCGTAAGATCACTTTTTCTATTTTTGTCGGAGTTCAAAAAGGCATCTGTGTACTTGTTGCTTTCAGTTGCGATGAGTTCCCAAAAATCACCTTCTAGAAAGTGGAAGAAAAAGTCTCTTTCACTAGGATTGTTTCTCAAGCTCCTATGAATTCTTTCATTTATGCCAGGTTTACCAGAGAATCTAAATTCTTTCACACACTGGTTGTTTTTACACCAATGCCAATTGTTTTCTACCTTAGCCTTTTTTCGATCTGCCGGACAAATATTGCCTTCATTTTCGCTGGAAAATTCTGCACTGTCTTCACTACTCAAAGATTCTGAATATTCAGAATTATCGGTGTCACTTTCTTCACTGTTATCAATAACACTGATGTCACTATCAAAAAGAAACTTTTCTACATCATCGTCTGTAAAAAATCTTGCCCTTTCTGCCGGCTATTGCTTCGGGGGGAGCACGAGTACACACAGCCTTGAGCGGGAGCGTCCGTGGTTATGGCGGCAGGAATACTGGCTGCGAACTGGCTGCTGGTGCCGAAATGGTGGCTTATAAGAAGTCCACGACTTCATTCAGTAATTCTATCTTCTTTGTTGATGTAGCAGCGAATAGAAAAAGATGAAAGGCTACTTTCATTTGTCAGCAGAAAAGATTATATTATCTTTTGCATAGTAGCAAGTTCACTGAAGACGAAGATATTAGGTATCTTTCGTTTATGTTCAGCAGATGGCACTCATCAAGTATACAAAGTGAAATATTGCTTCCTTTATCTTATGTTGGCTATGAATAGGTGCCTCAACAATACTTTACCAAATAGAAGGAAGATGGGAGAGAAAGGAGACAAAGAAAGCCAGTGTTGATGGTGCATTGGGTTCATGATAAACGAAGACGGCGCGATGAAAATGCTTTGAAACCATTGAGTATATACATGAATAAAATATGAAATTCAATATAATGACAGCATCGGAATATGTATTAGAACAACATAAAAGCAATTAAGAACATAAACTATGAATCTATCTGAAATTTATGCTCCAAAAAAAGAAGGCTGGAAAAAAATATACGAGACCGGCGAATCGCCGTCTTTGTAAGCAAGGGCTAATTTTGAGCGGACGGCGAATCATCCTTTGTAAGCCAATGGGTTAAGAGGCAACTTACAGCGACTATGACTCGTGCATTAGGAAAATGGTGGGGGGATTCGGATTTATAAATCAGAGCTCAGTGCGACGGTCCGCACTTACCAACAAAACACGAATTGTAGCGAGGTCGAATTTGTTTTGTTTTAATGAATATCAATTACTCCACACATTCCAAAGGACAATAAACAATGCAAGCATTGTAGGGCTAAGGCTACAAGTGAATACTTGCCTCCGAGGTCCATACATGCCTATGAAAAATGCCGCGTAAATTATAAAAGAATATCGCAAGCAGCTTTGATAATGGCCGAAAATTCGAAGTTAGGCCCGCAACATCTCGCAATAGGAGAAAAAAAGCCCCAAAATTTTTTCTTCAACTTCGAGGCATAAAAAGAAGGGTGCGCCTCTTACACGCGTTAACGGCATCGTCAATGCATTATCATCTGAGATTGCCATTGTGACCTCAATGCATTGCCGACTGCCACGTTTTTAATCGTGGTAACTAACTCGCCCCACCTAAATTCCATTGTCGTTTATCGTAGTATATTCTGGTCACGAACATAGATATTTACCGGTATTTCAATGGGATTCCAACAGTGCGTTTTATTTCGGAAGTCTAAATGGGAATATGTGCTCTTTCAAGCAAAATTGCTGCATAAAACTGCCAATTGATATTGACTTAAATTATTGCACTCTAAGAATAATATCGACTAGATACTCAGAAAAATTATGGAGCACTTTAAAATACGTAATCCTTAGGCATTAATTTTGGCGCTCCTTTACTTTCAGACCGTAACTTAAGTAAGCTATGAGGCGTAGAGCAGAATCGACGAAAAAAACAATAATTTCAATTATAAGTACGCAGATTGAAAATAACGCGGTGATAGCCACGGTATTTCATGGTAAACAATAAAACTTGTTTATCATCACTCTTGGTGAATTGGTTTTAATGGTGAATAAAGCAATATTGAGATATTTACTCGACTTGTATCGTAAAGCACGCGGAACACTTGGATGCCCCTGTGGGGACGCAACCCGCACACCACCTCCATACATCGACAACCCCCTACATCGAAGTCATGATTTCGGTCCTAACAAATTCGTTGTATGAGGGTTTTACTGTACAAGTTTTCTGATACAGTAAAACCTCATTATAACAAATTGTCAGGACCAGAGGAATTGAGTTCACAGGTAAGAGTTTCAGTACATAGGTCATTCTGGGGTGAGTCTTCTCAAGAAAGCCCTAGGTTACGCGGCGATTGGGGCCTTGCTTTGTGATAAAAGGCATATCAATTATGCAAGCAATTGATATTGAGAAGATAATTGATGTAAATATTATCTCTGTCATTCTGTCTATGATTCAGAGGTACATAATACCAGCCCTTCATCTTAGTGCCAACCCCACTCATTGCTTCTATCCACTGCCAACTATTTGTTCATACACTGGATTAGCTGAAAAAAGTATTTGTTGCATACTAAAATAATATAGGCTATGATATGCATTCCTTATGTTTTGTTATGCATTTAAAATTCTTGCAGAGAGAACTCTATGAACAAATTTGGGAGTTTTTCTTCTAAGGCGAAGACCTAAAAATATCCTTTTTTTCAGGCCATGTTTTTAAGGAATTCCTTAAAGTCACATCCACACATATGGACATAAGCCACAAGCTATGTTACCATGGTGTTCATTCTCTGGGGCATAAAATTTTACACTATAATTAATAGCTTTGGCTTACATTATTGAAAAAGCTTTGACAGGTTAAAAAAGCAGTCTTCGTAAAATGGTTTGTAATAGCTTATTATTCTGTGTTGTTTGCCCATTAATCATGAATCAGAACTAAGAATTAAATAGTATTCTATGGTCATTAAACCACAATCGCACATTAACTGTGAACATATTATGCATTTTATGGGTCATTCCATAAAAAAAAGGTATTTTGCATCAATGGCTATCCTAAGAATAATTTTACTGTTCAATCAATATATTATTAAAGTCACAGTCTCCCATGAATTTTGATGGCACAATTAATTCCAAAATGCACAATATTACCTTTGTAAGGATTCCAGTACAATATATTTCCACGAGAGATAAAGATGAAATGACAAATGTTAAGCTCTAGATTAAATATTTTGACAGTGGAGCCCAAATGAGATTCAATAAAGTTGGTCCCTATGCCTTAAGGATGAGATGAGGAATTTAGTTGAAATTTGGTTGCTCTATTAAAATTGTGGAAAAAAATACTATAAGATTCTGAATTACAAATATATCAGGAAGTTTTGCAAGGCGACAAACTAACACAACTGATTACTCTTTACCACAATCTACATCTTTCTCATGCAGAAGATTAAAATAGAATTAGTAATGCCATTAGAATTACACTTCTTTTATTTGTTCGAACTGACGGCCATTTAAGAAAGGCAGTGAAGACCATGTACTTGCCTGCAAACGCAGCTGTAACTTCTTGGCATCAATGGGGGCTGAAGACACAACTTCCTGCAGCTCAGCCACTCGTGCTCTCATTTCGTCAAGAGCTACTTCAATTGGGCTGAGCCTCTCTTCTCTCCTCTCGACCACGAGGATGCGCTTCTTCATGTATGGGAATGAATATTCCGCTGGAAGGGTAAACAAAGCCAATGTGAATGTAATAAATGTTTTCAACCACAGTTGGTCAACTAGGATGTTTCTCAAAACTTTCACAGAAAGAAAAGACAATACCTCATAAAGAGGACAGAAAAATTTGCTGCAATGGTAACCAAATCCAGTGGGTTAAAATCTGGGAGAGGCCTTTGGGCATTCCCCAGCTGAACACAACTTGTGTGACTTGTGACAAGAAGAGAGCACTTGACAAGTAAATTTAAAATAAAGATTAATCCAAATTGTCCATGAAAGCAAAGAAAGTTTTACTCCTAATTATGCATTTCGGTCATCCAGCTGTCCGAGTGCTGTGTGTGCTGTCTGAGTTTATAACTCTCCCTGTTGATGATCACCGGGATGACAAAGATGCATGGACACAAGTCAAAATTCCTTAGCTTTCATTGACAATTTGGATTCATTTTTATTTTTAACAAGCTGTGTAATTTTCTGGGTTTATATCTCTCTGTGAAACCACAGGGAAGGAAACTGGGCCCCATATATCCTGATGAGTGAATTTCATGAACCTTAGGGCTTAGTATTAGGTGAGATCTCACCTCCTCAACAATGAACCAAATTTTGGGTCAATGCCTGAGGAGAAAATTTTATGTCTTCTATACGTTTGAGAGAAATACAATACTAAAAAGTAAGGTTTGCAAAGACAGATTTTTATCAAATTATTTCAGTTTTTATTTCCATCGAAGAAAGAGAAATTAAAAAAAAAATAAGCCTGAGTTGAAGAAAAGCAAAATCTTGCTGTGTGTTTACTAGATCAAGGATCTGCAACTTACTGCTTGTGAGCAATCTAACTCTGGAGCCATCAAATTTTAAAGATTTCAAAGAGATCAACAATAATGCTTTTAAGCTCTTGAAATATGGCACTGAATGGTTTATCGCAAAATTACAATGATTGTGAACCGAATTGAAGAACAAAGTCACTTGAACAAGCCAAAAATATATGACTAGGCTTTAAATGATTTTCAACCATAATTTTTCTATTTTAAATCATACACAATTGCACTTTTCCACAAAATATTTTAACCCCTTCCCTGACGCAGGCGAGATATCTCGTCCTGAATGGTCGAGCAAATTCTGATGCGAATGAGATATCTCGTCCTACCCTCTTTTTCTCTTCTTTAGTTGTTTTGAACGAGATATTTCGCCCCCTTCGTAGTAATTTGTTGCTTCGCCACTAAATGTCATATATGGACGCATACCTCTGTATTCTCCCTTTTTTGAAGGCTTTCCACTTGTATTATGGTGTCAAAAAAAACTTCACTCACCAAAATTACCCTCCGTATACCAAAATTTACGCACTATTTTTTCATCCAATATAAATGTTAGGAAACGTTTAATGGTCATGAACATTCAATTTTATCAAGCGCTCTGCCTACTACTAGGCTTATTGTAAGTTTAGCTACTTGATATCCTGAAGTACAACAGTTGGAATCTTGCTTATGCAATTGATAACGTAATTTATATAATGATTGAAGGATTGTTTTTTAGATGTATTATTTTTTTGCACGATTACTTATTATTCCCTATCTACTTATGAAAATTATATTCTATCACATCTCACAAAACTCATCTATTTTATTTATCTATCCTACCGGAATACTAGTGGAATTACGCTCCCTGGAAGCGAAATCTTCCTATGGGGTCATAAGTTCTTTTCTGCATTTTTGCTAAATTACATTCGATCTAGAAGACTAAAGTGACAATTGTTACTCAGTAAATCTTTATCGGTTATAATATGACCAACAATGCGTTCCCAATTTTTTTATTATGCTTACTTTCTAATACATATTTATCTATTAGTCATGTATTATTTAATTATTTACGCTGTAGTTTTGGTATCCGTGTATGCTTCAATACATTGAACTGTCGGTGTTTTTGGAAGTTTTGGAATTTTGTCTTGATCTGAGAGAGGGTCATTGGCAAGAACAGTGACTTTCGCTCGCAGGAAAGGAAAACTGATTCCACCCATCACCCGATGTTTCTTCCTCATCCCCTCCTCCTTTCCTCAACCCTTGGCCCATACATCCTTCTCTCTGTTTTCTATTGTCGTCCTTTCATGAACATTAGACCTGCAGGCAGGCGCAAAATCCGAAAGTCCCTCGCCCTGCTGTGTGCAAAGGAAAGAGAAAGAAAAAGACTCTTCCCTCCCTCCCTTCTCAGCGGGAGAGGGGGTGAGAGTGTGAAGGGTGGGAGGCTCTAGCGCCAATCGCTCGGAGGGAGGGAGGACCGACCCCTGCCGGACGTTTGCCGCTTAGGTTTCACTCACGTACCCTTTCTGATGCTCCTTGTCTTTGGTTCACCAAGGGGTCTCTACCACCCTTCCTTTGGTATTTCCCAAAATTCCCCTCCCCTACCCTGATGTCTGGCGTGTGTCACATACTGGCTGGTCACCCAGCAAGACATGGTCGGACACGGAAGGACATTGATGTTACTCGGGCAAGAAAGATCACGCGCAAGGGCAATAAACAGGCGGTCGGAAGTCTTTCGGATTTTCTTACCATCTGCAGGTCTCTCATTGAACATCCTCAACAATTTTCTGCTAATCTATTGTTACTCAGTCTATTTTTCCTCTTTTCCCAGGGTTATTCACCTCTCAGACCCCTCATACTCTTTTCCCTCATCCTATTCTCTTCACTTGTGAAAATGGATTTTTGTGACACTACCTCTAGGAAAACGGATTACAGTAGGGAAAAGGGACAAAGGTTTTTCTTTCATTTACTGATACTTCGCTTTTGACGAATACGTTTTTGGTTCTCCTGCCATCGGCCTCTTTCTAGCGGTCGCAAAATTTTAGGACGCATTAGCTATTCATCGTACGTTGTAGTGTGCACATCTCGAAGTTTCCCTTGAACTGGTGATATCATTTCGTTGCTTCAGAAGTTCGTTTTTCTTTGGTGTACGAATCTTACCGTTACGGAGAGTGGATCTGAAAGTGATTCGACCGTTGATGTTTCCAATGAGGAATTGGAGGATGTTGAACACTCTGGCTCTGAGTCAAGCCTCTCTGAGCATAAGAAAATTGATTCGGATGTTAGTGAGGATGGAGATGTGATGCAACGCAATGACAGGGAAATGAGGTGGCATGCAGTGGATACTTCAGGTCCTCCCAATCCTGCTCCTCAGAGATTCAACTTTGAAGGCAATTCAACGATGAATTTCGAAGTTGACCCAGATGGTAACGTGAATAATTTCTTTGATGATGAAGTAATAGAACTGATAGTATCAGAGACGAATTGCTATGCTGATCAGTGTTTACAGGAAAAACCATTAACCTCAAGAGGTCAGTAGTGGAATGTGAGTGCTCCAGAAATGCGAATGTTTTTGGCACTGATAATGCTGCAAAGCATTGTGAGGAAACCAGAGCAGGAGCACTTTTGGTCTGCCAGAATAATTCTGAATACCCCTTTTTTTGGTGAGACAATGGCCTAAAGGCCATTTGAGAAAATTTGCCAATTTTTGCATTTTAGCAACAATGAGGACTATAGAGTGGAAACTCACCCAAATCCAAAGTTGAATAAAATTTGGCCTATTTATAAAATCCTCAATGAAAAATTCAGCTTTTTGTGTACTCCAGAAAGGGACCTAACAGTTGACGAAAGCCTTCACCTCTACAAAGGGCGATTGGGTTGGGGTCAATACATTCCAATGAAGAGAGCCAGATTTGGCATAAAGACGATTGTACTGAGCGAATCGAGAAGTGGCTATGTGTGGTCAACCATTATATATACAGGGAAGGGCACATTGTTGGATCAGGAGTTTGGAGGAATGCCTATGTCATCACAAGTAGAGATGACACTTATGAAGCCGCTGTTCGGCAACGGGTACTGAGTCACAACGGACAATTTTTATACCTCGCCACAACTGGCTGAGGCTCTAATTGCACAGTTGTGTGATATATATGGTACAGTGAGGGTCACAAGAAAAGGAATGCCGGAGGAATTAAAAAAGAAAAAAATGAAGAAAGGGGAAGTGTTAGCGTATGAAAAGGGCAAAATAATGGCTCTCTAGTGGAAAGACAAGAAAGACGTGACGGTTCTTTCCACAGTGCACAACACTGAAATGGGAGTGATTAAAAAAAGAGGGGTGGCAGTGCCCAAGCCAAAAGTGGTGATTGACTACAACCATACCATGGGGGGTGTGGATAGGGTGGACCAGCATTTAGCTGACTACCAAGAAAGAGGGGTAAAAATATTATAAAAAATATTTTTTTTATTTATTGGAAATTTGTATGTGGAATTCTTTTGTCTTCCATGTGAAATCAGATGGAATGAAATACCACCACCCACGAAAGCCCATATAGGCTGGACCTGATAGAAAAAATCATGGAGCTCCATTTCCCCAGTGTTCCTTCCCCAAAGGCAGGTAGGCCACCCACAACAGCACATCCCCGACGGCTGTGTGCTCCCGAAAAAGGGATGCACGTGGAAAAATTATTAGGAGGGAGAGCCGGTACTTTTACCCGATTGCAATGTGGGACTATGTGTAACGCCATGTTTTCATTTGTACCATACTAAAGTGAACTTTTAAAAATTTTTATTTCATGCAATACCTGTTTTTTTTTTCATTTTTTATTGTAATTTTAGGTTAAGAGTTTATTGTGTTCATTGTGCTACACTATCAATATTTATAATCAATTTTGTTATTGAAAAGAGAAATAATGATTTTACAAAAACCTTTATATATATATATATATATATATATATATATATATATATATATATATATATATATATATATATATATATATATATATATATATATATATATAATAAATATTTCGTTCAAACAGGTGGTGAAAGAAAGAGTATAGGAAAAACATAAAATGTGATGACACAATGGTGATGTGAAGATGGAATGATGGCCGATTCCAAGTGAAAAAAATTCGTCTAGACCGGGATGTTTGATTCATATAAACCCCCCGCCGATTCCAGTGTTTCTTTAGTAGTCTAGATAGCTTAGTGGTCAGAGCAGCCGGCGTGAAATCGGAAGGTCCGTGGTTCAATTCCCGGTCTAGACGAATTTTTTTCACTTGGAATCGGCCATCATTCCATCTTCACATCACCATTGTGTCATCACATTTTATGTGTTTCCTATACTCTTTCTTTCACCACCTGTTTGAACGAAATATTTATTATTTACGCCTGTGAGCAGTTTGAGTGAATGAATGAATGGTTGTATGGCCGGAATGGCTCATTTCTACTTCTTGGGCTCTGCGTGCCCCGAAACGCCTGTTCTATATCTTTACCACTGTCTGTGTGCCTGATTCAAACTTTGCTTTCCTCTTCTGTGTACGTAATTTCTTCTCTGCCGGTGAGTGAAAATGTCCAGCGCCATCTCTCGGCGACTTTTACGGACTAATCTTGGGGATGTTTGATTCATATAAACCCCCCGCCGATTCCAGTGTTTCTTTAGTAGTCTAGATAGCTTAGTGGTCAGAGCAGCCGGCGCGAAATCGGAAGGTCCGTGGTTCAATTCCCGGTCTAGACGAATTTTTTTCACTTGGAATCGGCCATCATTCCATCTTCACATCACCATTGTGTCATCACATTTTATGTGTTTCCTATACTCTTTCTTTCACCACCTGTTTGAACGAAATATTTATTATTTACGCCTGTGAGCGGTTTGAGTGAATGAATGAATGGTATATATATATATATATATATATATATATATATATATATATATATATATATAAACATATATATAAACATATATATAATCAAAAAATGAAAGAAAAAATATGACTAATTTTTTAAGTTAATTATTAAGAAAAACCATCCGGGAAGGGGTTAATACTACAATACCTTTCAACTCACAGAGCCATCATCAGGCATAAGAAATAAATTATCTGTCTTTTATGTTTTCCTATAAATGTCTGTCTTTTATGTTTTCCAATATTATTGCTTGTTGCCCCATTCTGATTTTTAGAAGATCATTTCTTATAGTTTCTCCCATACAAGGGCTATCAATAACATTTTTTTCATTTTTCCATTAAAACAAAATTGCTTCTTCACGGCATTGAATTTAAACTCCATAAAGCTCCTAAAGATTGACTTCATAACCCATAAAAATTAACTTATTTATCAAGAAAAAATCAGAAAATAACCATAAAATATTACTCAAATATGGTTTTGTACACTTCATCCATGAGCAAGTTTCAATGACAGGCAGGGAAACTAGAGAGAAAAGATTTGCTTTCTCACTTACTAGTCAGTATTGATCTTTTCTTCCACTGTAGGTGGAGTTCTTCAGAGCGTGTTCCTCCTCCCCCCTCAACAAATGGTGTCTCGAAGACAAAGTGCCGGATATCATGGTGACGATCAAATGAGGTGACACGAGCCATCCACGGACCCCCTCCACCCCTCCTCTCCTCACCTTCTTCAGTCTCAAAATAAGGCACAACGTGCGTCACTTGGATATGTGCTAACTTTGGGTCCAAGCTGTCTGGATCCAGCTGTAAATATTACATTTATATATACATGCAAAACGTTACAAAGCATACTTTGAAAGCATATATAAAATAAACTTTGAAATGGGTTATCTACCCCGTAAATAAATATTATTATTATTATCATGCACACACATGCAAAACGTCAGCACAGAGAATAAATATTTTTCAAATTTATAGACCAATATCTCCTGAAAGAAGAAAAATATTGCATTATTAAAGAGAGGTCATGCAGAAGAATGATCTAGATATTACATTTATATGAAAAGAGCTCATAATATTAAGGCTTGGATGTGAATAAATAATTATCTGTGATGCCAATCAAACAACTGAAAAATTTCACAACAATAACTTCTTTGATCTAAAAGTTCTTTTTCAATTTCTGTAAAAAACAACAAAGATATTCTTATTGTCTATTATTTTCCAAAATGACAATTTTTGCTTTTAATTTGATAGGCTCATAAAAGGATATAGCACTACATTTCAAGGGCCTTACACTGAAACCTGTTCTGGGTTACTACAGAAGCCCAGTGAAATAAGACAGCTAATTTAACTTACACTCTGTGATTCCATTACCAGTCGAACTGAATCGGCTCCATATCGGTCACAATGCTGCTGCCTCAACCTCTCTGATATCTCCGCCAACGGAGTCACTTTTGGTTCATGATATACATATTCTACACCTTTCTTCTCCCAAGGACTAGCCTGTTCAAGAGGAATTCAAAAGGGCAGATAATGAATAAGATGGACTGACTTCCAGACTGGATATTGACCCTTTTCAATTATATTAATTCAATATCCTCAAGAAAGTATAAGATCTATTTTAATAGCTCCTAAAACATTTTTATGATTTTGTATATCATGTGATATTAATGATAATGTATATCATCATCATCATCATAACATGCAATGTATGAAGTCAGAGAATTTTAACTTTATAAAAAAGATAACATAACAATACCAGGGGTTGTTTCATATTCTTCGAAATGAACAAAAAGAATAAATCAAATAATCACACACATACATGAGTAATGAGCTAGCCATACCTGATTTTCTTCAGAATTTCAAATTTACAGCTAAGCTTAAGACTCTCCCTTGTTAATTCAGAACTTTGTAGTAAGAGAATTTAAGGTAAGCATGTAATGATCAATATTATGAGAGGGCAATTAAAGCTGTTTTCTAATGAGCATGTATTTTCACAGGCACCTTTCACAAGTCACTTCTTCATACCACTTCCCTATCATTGAGAAAAACAACAAAAGTGCTCAGTTAACTAGTGAAGAAAAGAAAGTCGCAAGAGGAAATATAAGTGCAACATAAGGAGGGGTAAGGAATGAGTTATTAAAGGGGATGTGCTGCTAAAAGCCATGATTCAAGAATGAATGCAGGGCAAGTATTAAAAAGAGATATTTGATGGGATACATTGAAAAGAAAGAATGCTAAGATAAGCACAGAAATATATATGAAGTACGAAAGAGACAAGCAACATCAAAATAGTACATCACACCCTATCCTGTCAGGTAGAAAAATGATTATGATATTTCCGATATTCATCTGAACAGGCCCAGCTTAAGAAAAAATTTCAACCCGGATGAGAGAGTATTCCAGCGCCCCCCGCTTATCAAACCTATTCACTATTCACCGGTTAAACGTAGTACAAAAATATTTTTTCACAATCACGGCGCCCTGGGCAGTCACCCAGGCCTTAACACATTCAGCGCGGAGCACGTCTATTGACGTGGTCCCGTCTATACCGATCTACGGGACCACGTCAATAGATGTGGTCCTTTAACTTTAGGCCCTTTAAAAAATGGGTTCCGTTCCTAGTGTCTCCCTTAAATTCGCGACCTACATTGAATGTGTTAAGCTGGGCCTGCACCTGAACATGGGTGGACTCACTGGTGGAAAACTAAAATAAAGACAAGAACAAAAAACACAATCATGACTACACTTACCCGACCGTAGAATGCCACACGGAAGTAAGTGCCAAGAAGTCGCCGGCCTGAGCGTTCCACTTCAATTATCTTGTTACAAGATAGGGCAAGATTGTTGTATGCAGCAGCAAGGGCATCATACTGCCTCCGTTTCTCATAAATGGGAAGCACAAGGCGATAAAGGGGCCCAAGAAGTTCATACCTCTCAGCTTTCCTTACCCACTCAGCACACAGCTCCACCTGTCTCAGTAAAGAATCCTCAGAATAGGAAGCATCGACGGAACCTAGAGGTGAAATAGAGGAAATGTAATTAGAAAAAATAAATATTTTCACAAAAAATACAAAGATTAAATCAGAGGGTGTGGTCCTGTTGCCACTCCAAACACTCCAGCATTTCTAGTGAATGCCCGAAAGGTCCACTTGGGGCTCTGGAGCACTCCCGTAGCATTGAAAACGTCATTGACGAAATCATCGCTTTCGCTCTTGCCAAGCTCCAGAGTGAGCTGTGGTTATGGTGGAATTTCAAAGTGGACAGTTCGGAATGTTGTTTGTGGGTATACACAAGGGTTAAGTCCAATCAATGTAATTGGTGTTTTGACTATTTTAAATTGTGATTTGCCTACCAGAATGTTAGAAATTTCTAAATTCATAGGGTAATCCTGTTTATTGTGCTAGGGTTGCTAAAGGGTTCTTTAATTATTAATGTAAATCAACTTATAATACCTAATAATTTATATTTCTTTACACGTAACCTGGAGTAAAATGTTTCTCGTGTTCTCAAATTTCACTTGTGCATAATGAAATAATAATAATAATCTTTATTCATCTGTTGCACAACAGGCGTTGTCGTAGATTTCGTCAGTCATTATACACCTTATGTGAGGATACAGGAGCAACACAATGCACAGAATACAAAACACATTATAAGTATAAAATTAGAACCTTATTGTGGAGAAGTCGATTTCAAAGTACATATTCATCCAGAAAGTACAAAGGTTTTTCTAAAAGCCATTTCTCTAGGGCCATACGGAAAACATTGTCACCTACCATTCTTGCTGAGTTGGGCAGCACATTTAATGAGTGAACAATGGGGTATCGGAATTGAAATAATTTATTTGATTTTTGAGCAGTTTAATCAGAAAGATTTAAAGCAGTTTAATCAGAAAGTTAGTCGCTTGGTCTGTTTTAGAGCCAGCACTATATGAGCATAGGTTTTTGTGTGTATTAATATCATAATTTATGAACTGGCTGAGTGAAAGTCGGATTATTCCAGACCAATAATATTCCTAGAATCTTTTGACTTAAATATAAATCGGAGTATTTTCTCAATTATTATGAGTCAATGTTTCTGGTAGATCCCTACCATGGGGTACGGTTATCGAAATATTCTTCAGAAAATGTTCACATTACCAGCAAACTTCATTAAATTCGATTAAGAGTGCATTGTTTTGATGTAATTTATAATTAATTTAAACGAAATGTAGACACCATTTGTAGATACAAGATAATGTATGACTTCCATTTCAAAAACTTGCGTGTCAATGGCCAGAATGAATAAAATGCCTCCCAGATATTCTCTCCTTGTTATCATAAAAATATTTGCTATTGTTTCCGTGATCGCCCTCACAATTGTCAGCAATACAACCTGATCGTTAACAGAATAACTAATAGTGTTGGTAAATGAAAATTTGTCACAAAACTAATACACTCTAATACATATAGCAGACGATTCGTTCTTTATGAACAACAATAACAAACATCGGCAATGACACATTGCCACAAACACTCCAAAACCGGTCCACTTGCGAAGCTTCCGTAGCAGTTGTAGCACAAGTGGACTGCACTTTCGTAGCGTTTGGAGCGAGTGTTTGTAGCGACCTGTAGAGGCAACTGGTCCGCACCCTGAGGCATAATTAATATGTCCCTGAGCAGAATAAAAACATAAATGGTAGATTTCCACATTTCCATGCATCACAAAGCACTTATTCCATTGCAACAACTTTTTTTTCCCATAAATGCATTCTAAAATCAGCCTGCATCTAATGGGCTGAGGGAAAAGCTATGTTTTCAAGCATCTGATTTTGCATTGCCTTTCTACTTTTACTTCAGACTGTTGTGCCAGTTAGCTAAAGGTGTGCTCTCCATCATTCATTTTTTTATGTGATTCTACAACAAATGTAAGTGGGCTCTTGTTATGATGCTCCTTGATAGCATGTTTTACTTATTTGCATGTCCATTTCCTCCGGTTCGAGTCACAGTGCATGTAATAATTATGGTTAGCATATTTTGGTTACCTATTTAGCATGTTTGGAGGAAGACCAAACCAAATTTGTCCCAGGAAAATAATAGCACCGTAGATTAATTTGACTATGGATATCTCTCAAGTGGTTTAGTACTCACATTACAAATATCATTATCGCTTACAATAATATTTTGATAGGTATATTATGGTAAAAAAATATTTATGAAGTAAAACAGAGGCATTCTCAAACATTTGAATGAACTATTCAACAACTGGCAAGGTCCTCAAAATCCGTGCAAGTACAGAAAAAGAGTGCGAGGCACAAAATTTTGCAAGTTGGAGGATGTTCTACTGAAGTAGTTCAAACAAGCACTCTCATCAAATTAGAATGTAAAGATGGTGTATTAGTATGCGAAAAGGCCTCTTATTTCGCTGATAAAATGGGCTTTTAGTGAGAAAAAAATAAGTGATTTTAAGGCTTCAAATGGATGGGTTGATGGATTTAAAAAATGTCATGGGATAGTTTACAGGTGCATTCGAGGCGATGCAGCCAGTGTGGACACTAATGTTTGGGAAACATGGATGGAGTTCACCCTCCCAAACATTATTAAAAACTACAGCCCGAATGATGCTTTTAATGCTGATGAGACGGTCTTATTTTTTAATCTGCTTCCTGATAAAACATTGGCATTTGATGGAGATAAGTGTCATGGATGGAAAATGAGTTAGGAGAGGCTGACTGTACTCCTATGTTTCAACGAAAATAGAATGAAAAAATATCTTCCATTAGTGATCAGATTGATTAGGGAGAGGTAGCAATTAAGGAAGTGCTACCTCTCCCTAATCCCCAACCCTTCCCACCCCCTTCTCCTCCCACCTGCAGTGAGGCACACTGCTTTCTCAAAGTCCATCTATGCAACCACTTCTCCCCTATCCCTTCCCCCACCAACCTCCAAAACATACACTACCACCCCCCCTTTCCTCCAACCTAAGCCTTCATTACTCCCCCCCTCCCCTTTCCTTTCCCCTTCTTGTCACTGCCTTCCTTCCCTTCTCTCCCCCATACCCTCCCAGTTCATGTATATACGAGGGGGGATCCAAAAATAACCAGACACATTTTTTTAAATATCAGAATTTATTTTTTTGAGTTATAAACGTTAGTCACCTTCGAAGTACTTTCCATTAACGCTAATGCATTGGCTCAAAAGTTTTTTCCACTGCGCGAAACACCTTTGGTACTCGTTCTTTCCGATGCCTTGCAGCGCCGCCTTCGATTCTCTTTTCACCTCCGGAATGTCTGCAAAACGTTTCCCTTTCAGCTCTTTTTTCATTCGGGAGAACAAAAAGAAATCACAAGGTGCTAGATCTGGTGATTAGGGTGGGTGAGGAGCTGGTGCATTGTCATGGTGGAAGAACCAGTCCCCACTCCACCACAAATCGCGCCGTTTCAATTTGTCTAATTTGCAATTCTTCAGCTAAAATGTGCTGCACTGAACTCCATGAAAGATCAGATGGTTCTGTGAGTTCATCAATAGTACGCCTTCTACACTGGTACACAAGTGCATGAACTTTTTCCACGTTTTCATCAGTTCTGGACGTGGAATGCCGGCCTGGGCGTTGAATGTCTTCGATCGCCATGTTGCCGTGTTTGAATCGCGAAAACCACTGATAAACTTTAGTTCTTTTCAAGGCGTGTTCTTTATATGCTGTAGACAACATGTCAACCACATCCGACGCACTTTTACCGAGCAGAAAACAAAATTTCTACGCTGCACGCTGTTCTCGAATATCAGCCATTTCCAAAATCGAAGAAGTTGATAAACTCGTCGAACGAAAACTGTCACAGGGGCTCGCTACAACCATCTAAAAGGACGCCGCTTGCAACAATGACTCAGGAGAGGTTACCTAACACCCATCCAGTGGGAGAAGCCCGAACTACAAGAGAGACGCACACAGCGAATTCCGTCCAGTTATTTTTGGGTCCCCCCTCGTATATTCTGTGCTTCACTTGAAAATGTACCTGAAGATGTCGCTTATGCGATGAAACCGGTTGTATTGAATAAAATCCATTGTAAAATGAACTAAGTTGGTATTGATTCTGTCAATATGGAATTTTACAAAGTGACGCCTGAGAATATCGAGTTCATGGTTCAAACATGTTCGGATATTACCTTGCACATATGAACCCAACTCTGTTGCATCGATGACCATAAAAATTTTCGAAAAGTTCCTGTGAGCACTGGATGCCAAGATAGGTTGACAGAATCTTAAAATTTTGATGCTCATTGACAACTGCACAGCATATCCAATAAACACTGAATGTTTAAGAAAAGTTAAAGTTGCATTTTTTCCTCCTAATTGCATGAGTTATCTTCATCCACTCAATCAAGGCATAACACGATGTATAAAATATAAATACAGGAAACTACTAGTCAACGAGAGGTTGGGCTGCAGCTTGGTTGATTGAATATATGCAACTAATAAAACTGAAGGTTCATTAATGGAGAGAACTACGTAATAAATATGTAAGTACTCCAAAAATAATCTTTCAACTTATGGAGTTTTCCAACATTTAATTGAATAAGTTGGTGAATCTCATTACCATGTATTTTTAACTGTAGATTGACATCAAAAGATGAAGTCTATGAACAGAAATTAAGAAATGAACAAGAAGAAGAGGATGGGAAAGATGAAGCAGAGTCCGAATCTCCTCCTAAATTCGCGAGAGCAGAAAAAGCGATGGAGACAGTGCAGCAGTTCATCACCAGTCGCAAAGTTGATATAAGTGTGATGAATGCTCTCATAAAAATAGACTCTACCATCAAAGAACTAGGGCTCAAAATTAAGAAACAAAGTACCGTGGAGAGATTCTTCTGGCTCTTATAAGTTTATATGTATTTCCTTTAAATTATGTATTTTTGTTTTAAAAACTTGTAAACAATGCGTGGGAAGTTCCATTTTAATTTTGTTACAAGTAGTCACATCGTGCCATTTATGTGCTGGAAAATGGAAAGTTTTTGGTCCAGGAGCTCATTTTGTTCATGTTTTCAAGGAATAGTGACAGTCCTTATAATAAATTAACATTTGTTAGTAGAAATATTCATCATGGTTAACCCTTTTAGTGCCAGCGGGCTGATCTATCGGCCCATGGGGTATGTGCGAAGAATGCCACGGGCCGATCTATCGGCCGGGAGTTTTTACGCTCACGCCTTTTCTTTGCTGTGTGTCTCATTGGTTTTGTAGACATATGTTTAGTATCTGTCATGCTTTCTTATTATTATTGTCTAATTTTTATCATGAAAATTAAATATGTGTCCGTTTTTTTTGCTAGTAGAACATATGGTATTTTCTGCATTGTAGCATACCTGAGTTCACTGCGTAGCGGATGCCATATCTGCGTAAGTTGACCTTGTATCATCCATCTTTGTATTGCTATCAAGCTCGTTCCTCTTTTCGTAATCACTTCCGATGACTGACTTATATTATTATATTATGAATATTCATCTCAATGATAAGGAAGCATTATATCTTCGCTGTGACATGGGCTTTCTCTGTAGTAGCCCCTTGCGGAGCCTTTTTTTTAGCGTAATTAAGCTTACCTTGTAACATCCATCTTTGTATCACTATCAAGCTCGTTCCTCTTTTCGTAAACACTTTTCCGATGACTCACATGATTATTCGTCTCAATGATAATGAAACATTTTATCTCCGCTGTCGCATGGGCTTTATCCGTAGTAGCCCTTGGCGGAGACTTTTTTTTAGCGTAGTAGGCCATATCTACGGAAGCTGACTTTGTATCATCCATCTTTGTATCACTATCAAGCTGGTTCCTTTTTTCATAAACACTTTTTCGATGACTCACATTATTATGCATCTCAATGATAATGAAACATTTGATCTTCGCTGTGACATGGGCTTTCATGGGAGATGGCAGTAGCCCTTTTGGTGTTGCATCGGAAAGACCGTAGCAGTGAGTTCTCTTCTTTGGTCGTGTGTTGACGCGCCAAAGGCGCTTCTCTTCGGGCTGAAAAGTGCTTTCAG
Source organism: Pyrrhosoma nymphula (assembly GCA_963573305.1). Classification (NCBI taxonomy): domain Eukaryota; kingdom Metazoa; phylum Arthropoda; class Insecta; order Odonata; family Coenagrionidae; genus Pyrrhosoma; species Pyrrhosoma nymphula. Next base: position 23,510,615 of record OY754338.1, read on the forward strand.
GCATTTATAGTTCTGTAAAGGATTTCCAGTAATAAAAGGTAAGATAATTCGTTTAAAAATATAATTCAACTATAATTCCACAATTTTTTTATGATCTTCACATAATAATTTACCATATTAGAATACGTAAAATTATGTAATGTGTAACTTTTATCTCTAGGATATTTTTTATCCTGCAAGCAACGATGGCGAAGCATTTAAAAAAAGAGACTATTGAAAGTGTGCTATTGGAATCATCTGACAATGACAGCGAGTTTTCATTGGAAACCGACGATGAAGATAATAATAATAATAATATAGTCACCGAAAGTGACATGAAGAAGGCCTTCTCTGGCAAGAAGAATTTCTCGGCTCCAGGAATGGATGCCGTGAATAACTTCTGGTGGAAGAAATTTACTTCCACCCACCAACACCTTGCCAGAATCTTCACGTCCTTTCTAAATGGTGGAAAAACGATTCCACCTTGGCTGACTGAGGGACGCACGGTTCTAATACCTAAGAAGGGAGACTTGTCCAATCCAAAGAACTACCGCCCTATAACCTGCCTCAACACTGTATATAAGGCGTTCACCTCGATCTTGAGCGACCTTATCCTACACCAAGTCCAGCCGGTGTGGGAGGAGGTGTACGAGCAGAGGGGCTCAAAGCGGGGAATCGCGGGATGCAAGGACAACCTGCTCATTGATAGGTGCATATGCCAGGATGCCATCCGGCATAAGTGAAACCTATCAATGGCCTGGGTGGACTACAAGAAGGCTTTTGACACCACTTCGCATGAGCTTTTGATCGCCATGCTGAAGTTGATGAAAGTCCATCCAGAGGTAGTGTCCTGCATCCAACGCCTGTTACCACTCTGGAAAACGCGCTTCGTTCTGACCTCAGGCAAGCGGTCAGTTTCCACAAAGTTTCCACAAAGTGGCGTTTTTCAAGGCGACAGCTTGAGCCCCTTACTGTTCTGTATTTCCCTCCTACCCCTGTCCCTCAGGCTCCGATGAGGTAAAGGATACATGTGCGGTGTTCCAGGTGACAGGAAGCATAGGGTCACCCATTTGTTTTATATGGATGACCTGAAGCTGTACGCTTCTAATGCGAAAGACCTTCGCACTGCCCTGGACACCGTACTGGAATACAGTGAGGCTAGGAAGATTTTCGGAGATCAAAGAAGACGTGCAACTTGTTGACAGGAGCGTCATTCGTCACCTCGAGGACGATGACAGCTACGAATATCTCGGCGTCCCCCAGCGCCGAATGCAGGAGGTTGCAGCAGTGAAGGAAAGGCTCACCGCCAAATACAGACAGACTCTCAGGAACATCTGGAGTTCTGAGCTGTCAGGCAAGAACAAGGTTCTTGCCACGAACATGTTCGCGGTTCCTACACTGCTGTATACCTTTGGATGCATGAAGTGGAACGTCAACGAGTTGCAGAACCTCGATAGGGGAACGAGGAAGATGATGACCATCTATAGAAGTCTTCATCCGAAATCTTCCGTCGCCAGATTGTATCTCCCTCGCAATGTAGGTGGTAGAGGACTATTGAGTCTGGAGTGTCTCCACAACAGAGTTGTCCTGGGTACAGCTTGCCGAGTCTTGAAAAGCAGGGACCCCCTGCTCAATCTCGTGAGAGATCACGAGAGTGTGGGAGCAGGGGCGTTTCTCTTCCAGGCGGCAAAGAGGGCAGCGGACGAAACCGGTCTCGACTTCGACCCGTCATCCGACGGAAGCGACAATGACACGACCATCTTGTCATTGAAGGCAGACGTCCTCAAGCTCGAAATAAAAAAAGCCGAGCAGAAGGCCTTGCTCAAGGTGCATACCGATAAGCCCATGCATGGAGGTTTCTATCGAAACATCGAAAAGCATGGGCTATCGAAGGAGCTGACGTTTGCCTTCCTACGCTCCACCGGTCTGAAGTCAGAGACCGAGGGTTTTGTCCTCGCGTGCCAGGATGGTGTCATAAACACACTCGTGTACCGCCGCATTATATTCAAGGCGGAGGTTGCGGACACGAGATGTAGGGCGTGCCGAGCCCAGCCGGAGACTTTGAGTCACCTTCTCTCCGGCTGTAGTTATTACGCCAAGTCAGCGTATTTAGCTCGGCACAATGCGGCCCTACGAGTGTTATACTTTCATCTTCGACACCATTATGGCATCGACGAAACACCTGTGCTGCCCTATGCCCCTGGAGATATTGAGTCCGTCGTGGAGAACGATAAATGCACAATCTGGTGGAATTACTCCTTTTCCACCACCAGGCAGTTGGAGGCGACCAAGCCTGATGTCGTTCTCCTCGACCACCTCACACGCTCCATGTTCGTGATCGAGTTTTCGGCTCCGGCTGAAACTAACATGGATGCGAAAGAGGTGGAAAAACGGACGAAATATCAAGACCTGCTTTTCGAACTTCGACAGATGTACCCCGGACACTCTGTGAAACTGGTGGTCCTCATCATAGGTGTGCTCGGTGGAGTTAAGGGCTCGCTGCTAAATAACATCAAGTGCATTCCGTCCTGCGTGGCACAGGCGGAATCACTAGTTGCACGCATGCAGAAGGCCGTCATCCTGGGGTCACTCCGTCTACTGCGGACGCATGACCCGACAGCAGCGTAGCCACTCATCCGATGGGCGTCGGACGTGGCTGCGATTACTGCACAACCCCTCTCGAGTCTCCGGCCATTATGACGGCAATGAAACCCGATGCTTGCCGGGGACTCGGAGGGTCATGTTACAACTGTAACAAATAAAATAATAATAATAATCATAATAATTTTTATTGGTCCTGAGACTAGTAAAATACAAGTATAGGACAAGTCAAATAAAAAAAAGATACTAATACATATACGAATACATAGCACAATAATATTTTACAACCAAAAGCCCAGTGTAGCACATAAGAATAAATATCACAAGAATCAATTGCATAGGAATTCATTTACATCATAGTAGCACTCCTTCATCAATAACAAATTTAGTCTTTTTTTAAACTGGTCGAATTTCTCTATAGATTTTATATTTTCAGGAAGTTTGTTGTAGCATTTCAGGGCCATTTTGTAAGGGCCCTCAAGGTGTACTTTAGTGCGACTTTGTGTCATGTGAATATTAGTTCTACACCTTGTGTTGTAATTGTGTACATTGCAGTTCCTACTGAAAAGATGAATGTGCTTTTTTACAAATATAACAAGTTGTTATATTTTAACCCTGATATCAGTTCATCAGGCAGTGATGACTCGATTATCCGTCCTGGAGGACCTTCGGCAAAAAAAACGAAGAATATCTCCCTCCCAGAGTTCTTTGTCTAAAGATTCGGAGAGAGGAGAGGTTGTTTCTGATTCCGGGGAAGATATTTGGGAGGAAGTATTTGAGAACAGTGATAACCCCCTAAATCCCATTGTGAGTATCTTGAGCTACCAGGACCAAAGCATGCACCTCCCCCTACTGCAGCTCCGATTAGTTATTTTTATTTATTTTTTACCAATGCTCTTTTGAAAACACTGGTGAAAGAAACAAATGCTTATGCAAATAAGTTTCTCATGTCATGTGCAAATCTTTCTCCGGAATCTCGTTCACGTAAATGGACAAATATAACATTACCTGAACTGAAAGGCTTCATTGCCTGTATAATAAATATGGGTGTGACTAGGCGACCAACAATAGCTTCATACTGGTTTTCTCACAGATCCCAATGTATCCCATGGTTCCATGAAATGTTTCCAAGAAACCGTTTCCAGTTGATCTTAAAATTTTTCCACCTAACCGATACTTCAAATCTTGCTCGACCCGGTGAACCTGGATATGGGCCATCCATGTGCCAAAATCCAACCTCTCATAGATCATGCCAACATCTTGTTCAGACACCATTACACTCCACAAATGCAGTTGAGTGTTTATGAGAGCTTGGTTGGAACAAAGAACCACACACAACTCTTGCAGTATCTACCAAATAAGCGGCACCATCGGTGGGGTATGAAATTTTGGATGTTGTGCGATTCTGTCGTTAACTATTGTTTGGCATTTTTTGTATACAGAGGAGCAAAATGTAATGCAGATAAAACTGAAATCCAAAAGAACGGCCTAGGATATAGTGTAGTGATTAGATTATTGAAAATGGGGAATTACCTAAGAAAAGGTTATCATATTTTCATGGATAATTTTTTTATGTCTGTTCCACTAGCAAAGGACTTGTATAAGCTAGGTTGTTATGTTACTGGTACCATTCGTAGAAGTAGGAAATATTTACCAGAACAACTGACACAAAAATTTGCTGTAGGAGTTAGGAGGTATTTCTGCCAAGGCCCTATTCTCACTGCTGCCGTGCGGGAAAAGAAGTCACAACGTTTTCCAGTAATATTGTTATCGACAAAATCAAAAGCAGAAAACACTAAACACCTAAAAAATGTAGAGGTCAGAATAAAGAGGTAATGAAACCATCAATTATACAATCGTACAATGATTACATGGGTGGAATAGACACATCAGATATGATGTTGTACACGTATATTGATGAGAGACGGACTGTGAAATACTGGAAAAAAATGTGTTTCAACATATTTTCGCGAATGCTCCTCAACGATTTGCAAAAGCATGAAGCACGATTGAGTGAGAAGAGGGCATTCTCTCCACAGATTCATTTGTCCTCAGACCTGGCATTATGAGGAGAAAAAAATCGCAAGGTGGCTTTGCTAACTATGGCGCTGAACTTTGTGAAAGCAGTTTTTATACATTTAAATATAGACAAAATTTTGGTATTGTCACCATAATTAATTATTGAGTGAGCATCAATGTTATTCATCATATCTATTTTCTTGGGAGGTCTATTAAGTGGAAATGAACTAGTTTTAATATAAATGATCACCAGCTATCTATGGTATGAGCTAAATGAGTGGCAGGAGAACATTTCCTGAGAGTTATGCAACTAACAAATACATATTTAACTTTCCACGGATGGCCTACCCTGTTTTGCTCATTTTCCTGGTTACCACATTCATAATTTCATGTCCCTTCAAGAACACACTACCAGGAGTCCACTTACTTTAACATAGTTGCTACTTTTGGCAGTTAAAACTCTTTTCTCCCCATAAATTATTAACATTAATGATAGTTGATTATAATTTTATCCTTCTAAAATATAGCCAAAAAATCACAGAGCATCATATGGGCTGGAATATACCATACATACCCAGCATTTATTTTGACATATGTGCTAAGAGATATAAAATTGCATTGAACCTGACAGTCGAACTCAGTAGCCAAAGATAATCTTCTTGGATACCATACCATCAAAGTGGAAAGATAAAAAATTTTTATGCATACATTTTCCCAACACGAAGTACTTACTTGTTGAACATTTCAGGGAGTACTTCATTCCTAGGTTTCAATAATTCAAGTAGCTTTTTAGAGTAATTTGAAAGATTTTAACTCTCACCTGTGTCAAGCTCTGGTCCCTTTTCATCCAGTGCAATATTTGAAGATATAAGAGCAAAAGATTCTGCTCCCCACGACAGCAGGTTTTGCTGTTTCAGAAACTGAGCAATCAGTGCTGCCACATGTAGCTCGCACATGGCACCCTGGGAAATGCAAAATAAATACCACTTAAAGAAGAAATACCAGTATTACATAAGAAATACAAATACATGCATTAGGTTAACTGGAGGCAATCTAATTTTTGAGTAATAAGCCATCATGATCAATAAAATTGGGGCAATCTCTTATATAGGAGACCTCAGAAGAGGGACCCAAAAAAATTTTTTCCACAAAAAGTAATTCTACTACATGTCTCTGACAATTTTCACATGACAATAAAAGTACAGTGGAGCCCAATTTGCAACTTTGAAGCAGGCTTCCAAAAATTTTGAAATAAAGCTAAACAGTGGCTATAGGTAAAAATATGGTCTTCTGTTTTAGGCAAATAAAATAGTTTTTAACTTTAGCCCATGAACGTTAACCTCAAATAGTACTAACATTCATTCTCGGCAAAACATGTTGCATACAATCAATTAATAAAAAACACCCACCTCAGATAGGTTGTCATTCTTCTGATGGGAAATTGCCATTGAGTGTAGCCAAGCATGACGCAACTGTGGTGTAGATGCATAAGAAGATGCAAGTGAGTTTTGCATGTCAGCCAGCATTTCTGGATCACGTGCACCATGCTCCTTCATCCGTGCCATTGTTGCCAACACAGTTCGCACCCTCTTTGTGAGGTCAGCTACCTCCCTAGGGAAACCTACAATTTTGAATTATAAGATGTGATGAAATAGGATTCCAACTTAGAGATGTACTACAAGAACAATGTAAAGTGATGACATAGATATAATTAGAAAAAATCTTCTTAAATGAGACTTTTTCCATTGAAAATACATTTGTATAGCCATAACAGATAGTGTGTGAATGGTACACATTAATAACAAAAAAATAAATTTTAATTTTCTTTCAATGAATATGGACATTTTCATAATTAAATTAATCATTTTTAAAATATATGATGATGATAATGAAATAATAAAAACAAATTTACTTAACTTTGCAAAAAATTAGAATTTAAAATGAATTATGATCTCCTATCAACTATTCTATAGGAAGCATTTAATGTTACTCTGGTCACATCAAGGTATGCAAGTGACAACAATGGCCTTGAATGTTACTTCCCTTCCAAAATAATAGATAAGAATATTTGAAATTCTGAAAAAGTTAACATTTGACACAGCAACAGACCTGTTCCTCTAACACTGATATCTCTTTCAGCTAAGTCATCTATTAGACAGAGGCTTTCCCTGAGATTAGCTGAGTCTAATGTGGCAATCCCAGCATCCAGCATCTTAGAAACTGCAACCATGACCTGCAATGTTAGCAGAGGTTTCTTAGGTTTTACTGAAATTTCATATAAGTGCACATATTACTGAATAAACAACCATCTGCATATAAAACACAAATATCCACACAAAAAATCAATGCATCCTATCAGTATTATAAATTTCTATGTATTACTTATTGTTAGTATCATCAGGATATATTATTGGTTTAATGTCTAGGATACCTACTTCTCAAGATCTTTTACGATCAACAAACAACAACATCAACAACAAGATATTTTACGAGCATCAAAAAAGGCAGTGGACCCAGGATAGAACCCTCAGGGACCCCTACTGAGCTATGACACTCATTTGAAAAATACTTAGATCCATTAATGGGGATTGTTACAAATTGGGAATGTTTGGAAATGTAAGATTTAAACCAATCCAGTGGAATGCCTCTAACTCCTATTATTTCAAGCTTTGTTAAGAGCCAGTCATGGTTAACTCGATCAAAAGCTTTTGAAAAGTCAAAATAATAATCCTTAGACAGAGTAGACATTCCTTTCCTGAATCCATGTTGTGAAGTAGAAAACATGATATACTTTTCAAGGTAATATAAAAGTTGTAAGAACATGACTTTTTAAAAAAATGTTGAGAAAATATTTTGAATGTCAATAGGTCTATAGTTGCTCAAATCATTGACACTACCAATATTTTCAGAGCGTGGGACAATTTTGAATACTTTAAAAAGGGGGGGAAGACACTTTGCATTAGTGATTCTATTATAAGATACAATAGTGGTGATTTTATTTTATTCAAACTATGAAAGATGGCATTGCCAGGTATTTCCTCTGTGCCAGCACTGATTTTGTTACCTAATTGTGAAATGTTTCGCAAATAAGGACCTGGCAATATTCTTATGGGGAACTTCAGAGCACGTGGAAGTTGTTTCAGGTTTCATAGTTTAAAAAAGTCATTGAAAGCATAAGCCAGTGAAGTATAATTCCCAAAGGTATGAGATTTGTTTCCATTTATTTTAGGAAGAGCAGGGACTGCATTTCTATTTTTGTAGTAATTAATTATTTCCTTTGCAGCTTTTACTTTATTGGAAGCTTTAACCCATTAATCCCCAGCGTTGCGTTTACGCAACATTATTGAATCGTAATTCTTAGAACAAACATTTACTTCAGGATAATTTTTTCTTCGGTTTACTGACTTTTTGAAATATCTGTAGTTCTTATTATGTTTTATTTTTGTCAAAATTTTCATTAAAATAATTATTTTTTTAAATTCGAAATTTACCTTTTTCAAAGCATTGCTGCACTACAAATTGTAAATGGTTTTTCACTAAGATTACTTGATGAATCTTACTATCGGTAATGTTTTATGTTAGTTCTAAGTTTCGTTATTCATCAAGTTTATTTTTGAAATGAAATTTCATCGTTAATGGTATAAAGCTGGTTGTTGTAAATAATGTTGTGTTTACGCAACGATGGGAATTCTCTGGTAAACCACGGGGCTTTTCTCTAAGCAGAAAGCAGCTCGTCAATATGGCTTTTAAAACGGACAATGTAGTCTTCTGGCGGCAGTTTAGCTGCATTTTTGGTACTCACAGGTTGTGAGTAAACAAAGTTATGGGTGAATGACATTTGGAATTCCATGATGGTCATCTGAACGAATTTTAGATTCAACACTGTGTTACTTAGTAGAGTCAAACTGTTGCGCGCCCATTTGGAACCGGGACAGGGCAGGATCATTCCCATGTCGTTGAGTGGAAGTGTTAATTAGTAGACATTGAGTTCAGCTTTCGATGTATTCAATTTTAGAGACGATACAATGAGAGGTTGAGAAACGTATTAGTTGAAGCAGGGTTATGACAGAAGGTGGAGTGTTCCTCTAGTCGCTCCTTGGAGTTTGCTCAGTGCAATCGTAAGTGCTTGCTATTCTTTCTTCTAGCGCTTAGGTGGTGTAAGGCTAAGAATCTAGCTTTAATTGGATATATATATGTTAAATAGTCCTCTGAAATGCCTCTTTATCTCTGTTCCAGTAATTATATTAATAATACTGCAGTATTTTTTGCAAAACTTAACGCCTTATTCTACACCTCAGAAGTATACTTTGGAAGAAGCGTCAAGAAGGTAACTGAAGAGTATTATTTAACGAGAGAGGTCGTGTATAATTTTTTTTTAAACTTGGGAACTGAAATGAAAATTACTTCTTCTCAGTATTTCAGATATGGATGATTTCAGGAGGTACACCACGGCCGATGAAATACTAGACGCACTGGAAGAATTTAGCGAGGGAAGTGACGAAGTCGATGCGGTGGTACTCCCCCCTGAAGTTAGTGAACTCACCGACGAAGAAAATATCGACGATGGGGAGATAGTCATAAATGACGGCGGTATTTCCCTACCTTTGGACATTTCTGGGACTTTTGAAATACATTCAAACGAGTTACAAGGCAAGTCACAGTTTACTCCAGTAGAATCTAAAGAACAATCATCCAGTAAACGCGCACGCCCAGGGAAAAGATGCAGAAAGCAAACGGGTTCACCTAAATGGGAAAAAATAGTCTACTTTCGTTCGAGCCCCAAATTTCTGTGAGAAAAAGTCAATAGAAACACTCATTACTCAGTATGGAGGCCATTCACCAATTGAAATCTTTCACCTATTTCTCTGTGAAGAATTACTTGAATTAATTTTGAACTATTCAAATAAGTACGCTAAGGACAAAAATAATCATATGTTTACTCTGAGTATGGCAGATTTAAAAAAATTCATTGGGATCCTAATACTGATGGGGTACCATACATTACCGCGCTCTAAGTTGTACTGGACTAGCCAAGAGGATATGTCTGTCCCAATTGTGAGGCAATGTATGACGCAGAATAGATTTGATGAAATTAAAAAATATCTACACCTCTCAGATAATTCTCAACTAGACAAAAGTGTTAAATTTTCGAAAGTCAGGCCTTTTCTCAATGGACTAAACCAAAATTACATTCAGTTTAGAATTTTTTCTAACAAATTGTCCATTGATGAGCAAATGGTTCCATATTTCGGGCGGCACTCAGCTAAAATGTTCATCCGTGGGAAACCAATTAGATTTGGTTATAAATTGTGGTGTCTAGCCTCATCTACAGGCTATCTTTATCAGTTTTTGCCATATGGAGGGGCCGAACCAGGAAAGAATAGTTCTTTACCACTAGGAGAAAGGGTTGTTCTAAATTTGTTGAATTTTTGTATGTCTCCAAAAAATCATGCCGTGTATTTTGATAATTTCTTCACCAGTTACAGTCTATTAGCAACTCTAAGTGATAATGGCTATTTTGCAACGGGAACAGTAAGAGAAAATCGAACGGGAAACTGCACACTCATGTCTTCGAGGGATTTGGCAAAAAAACCTAAAGGGGATTTTGACTATTCGTTTGACAAGTCAAAAAATATTCTCTTAGTTCGATGGCATGATAATTCTGTCGTCACCGTTGCTTCAAACTACGGGAATATTGAACCCATAGTAAGGACGAAAAGGTACAACCGGAGGCTGAAGAAAAGCGAACTGATTCCGCAACCAAATGTTATCAACGATTACAATCAGGGAATGGGAGGGGTAGATTTACACGATAATTCTGTTGCATGTTACCGTATCCAGATTAGGGGCAAAAAATGGTGGTGGCCTCTATTCATAAATGGGCTCAATAGTGCAATGGTGAATGCGTGGCGATTTTACACCATGGTCACGGGTGAAGCAATTCCTCAGTTAGACTTCCGGTCTGAGATCGCAAGAATTTTACTGAGGCAAGAAGTAGTTTCCAATACAAAGGCTGATGACATATGGCATAAAAATCATTGCGCACATGCAGAACGCCCTAGGAAAAATGACATTCCCCAGGATGTGCATCAAGACAGAATAGGGCATTTCATCCAAAGGAATACTGATAACTCCCGGCGCAGATGTCGAGTGTGCAAATCACAGACAATTTATGTGTGTTTAAAGTGCAATGTTTACCTTCACGCAGAATGTTTTCACTCATTTTATCAGAAGTGACGATGAAAAATAAAAGATGCAACCTAAGTTTTGAAAAGTTGTTTTTATTTTTATTTACCGGAGTTTTCCCAGCGTTGCGTAAACGCAACATTATGCAAATCATATATTATAATGAACATAATATTTTTTTCTGAAAATTAGTCTTAATTGGGCCAAAATAAACCGGGAAATACGAAAAAACCGAAGTTAAAAGCCCCACATACAGTCTGGGTAATAATGGGTTAAGTATCTTACCATCATTGCATATTTTCTTTGAGGAACTGAGCAACTTTTTGGAGTGTTTTATGACCTTTTCATATTCTATTTCCTTCTGTGTATTTACGTTGCTTTACAGAGGCTGAAAGATTTCTTATAAAAACTGAGAGCTGTCAAATTTCAATGATGATCCATTTATTGTTTATTTTTAGAATCGCTTTTCGCTAGGATAGATTTTTAGACTCACCATCACACTGTTTTTAGAAAAACAGTGTGATGGCGAGTGTGAACCTGAGGAAGAACATTTTCATGCATCATACACATCTGTAAGTTGGAGAAAGAAAACAAGCACGTAAATCAATCTTTGAAAGCAGATGTTTTAGTTTATTTGGAAAAATCGCATGAAATATGAGTGTATTATCCTCAAGGTGATCACCATGGTTTTATTTTTAAAGAAAATGAAAAAATTTCTGAAAGTACAATGTGCCAAGGAAAGAGGCAGTAAGCAGCTACAAAATTCTTATTGTCTATGCTGTGGTTTATCAACATATCCTCGCTAAATTTCATCAATTTAAAAATACAGTGGTAAAAATTTTACCAATTTCATGTCTATAATTAATATGATAGCATATATGCGTGATGTTACCCAGCATTACTGAATTGCTAACAAAATAGAGCAGAAAATTCTACAGCCATGTCAATGTCTGCCTTCAGAATATTAAAGCTAGCATATTTATAGATAGATTCTCAACAACAAAGTTCACAATAATGAGCCAACTACTATTTGGGTCCCTTAAACGTCACTACTCAGCAATGATGCATAGTTCAAAATGCTCAACAGACACCAGATATGCACTGACCTGAGTGTGGATTCGCATTATGCCCTTCCCAGCAGTGAACTTGAAATTCCCTCGCATCAGCAGATAGAGGAGTGTGCATGCCTCGGTTCGCGTAGTGGACAAGCGGCTCCCACAGCAACGCAGCAATTCATGGCACAACTGGCCACAGATAACAGTGCTCCCTGCAGACAAAATGGCAGGCAATGCATCCAAATAACATTTATTTGCCTAGTAGATCAAGTTACAAAGTTTGCATACAATATAAGGCACGTCAGGAATTAATTGCTGCTGACAAATGTGCAACTGTATCATTTCTAATTTCCTTCTCAGACAGACATGATATGTTTTTAAAAAAATTATTAACATAAAATGAATGTTCAGGAATTAAATGTTTTCAAAAAAGGTACAGTAAAGACATCCCTATGTGATATCAAAGGAGTGAATTAGCCTCATGATGTTAGCTGCTGCATTATACCAGAAGGGCTTAACCCATTCAATGCGGATGCCTTGAATTCAAGGCATCCCGTGCAAGCCAGAGGCGCGGATGCCTTGAATTTAAGGCATCGGTCCCGTTACTTTTCTCGGTTTTCCCTAGTTCCCAAGCGTCGGTGCAGACACTTGCAACTTCCTTCAGCATCTTAGGCTTGCTCTAGGCACACGTGGATGAGTTTTGTTCTTTGCTGGATGTATTTTCGTTTTATATAAATAAACGAAAAAAACCCTTCAGCGTGGGAATAAATGTCATGTCAACAGGTCAGCATTGAATGGGTTAAGTCACAAAAAGTTAATTACAGTATAAAACTTGGAAGAATTATGAATTTGGCATAGATTCACTCTAAAATATTAAGACTCTTAATATATTAGAAAGAAATAAAAAGCACTGCTATGCTTCAATAAAAAAGTATGATAACTTGAGACAAAGAAAAGTTTTCCCATCTGTGCAAAGGATGGCAGATGTCAAGAAGCAAATCAGTAAGGTCTCTTTATCAGCATCTTGCCCATTTGTACTGTTACCAATTTAATGTATTGTGGAGAGAATATACTAAGGTCAGCAGCAATGCTCGTTTTGAATTTGAAGTTAGACAATGAAAATGCTCTTCTGTTCACCAGGTGTAAAGATTTTCCATCTCCTAAGAAAATTTATTTACAGGCGGTTCTTGACTTTCGTACACCTGACTTTCGTACAATTTGCACTTTCGTACGCTCCAAATTGATACCTTTTACTTGACTTTCGGACACCAAATTCTGACTTTCGGACATTTGTCGAAAGTCAGAATTGTGTACGAAAGTCGAGGACTGCCTGTACTTTTAATTGTCATGCAACTGATTGAATTAAATCATTAGTTAACCTAGTCACATTATGTCAGGCAAATTAATCTTAATATGTTTATATTGTTCCACTAATGTGAGGTCAAAATTATAACTTCTTTATTCCATTCATTTATATCAAATAGGCGACTACATAACATCATTGTAGTAATGCCAATGGAGGCAGGCGATACTTTATGGAATTTAGTTGCACTGAACATGTTAAATGAAAAACTTTGTACTATTCCACAATATGATGTAAATCCTTTGCCAAACACCTGATAGAAACGGGCCATAACAGTGATTTTAACCTAGAAGTGTTACATGTACATGACAAAAGTTGGAAACTAGATACTCTCGAAAAATTTGAAATTATGAGACATAAAATGCTACCAAATGTTCAAATGCTAAATGACGTAACGGTTTTCAAATGTTCCCAGCTGCTTACAAAGTGTTTAACCTTGTTCAAATGTAACCTAAAAGACCACAAAACCCGGACTCCACATTCACCACCAACTGTCAACTATCCCAACCCCCCTCCCTCCCCTCATGCAAACGGCCCAATCCAATCCCAATACCAAAACCCAACTCCCACCCCCCCACCCGTGTAAGTCTTAGTACTCACCCCGCCTCCTTTCCCGGAGTATATATGGAACCCGAACTGTGCCAGATGTATGTATACCTTGAAAATGACGCTAAGACGTCGAAATCGATTGGGAAAAAATATACATCATATTGTGGAATCATTGTAAAACCTAATATCTACTAGACATTGTCTGACATAAATATATGTAAAGGAAAAATTAATAAAATAATACGTAAATACTAATATTAAGTTTAATATTAAATACTAATACACTAAGTGATGCAGCAACAAATAAGGCAGAGAGAATGCTTAAGACCTAATAGTGAACTTCAAATCTTCAAACTTTCAATCGACACTCTGGCGCAATGCCAACCTTGGCCTGCAATTAGGCCAACTCTTCCTCTTCACCATATAGTTCGCTCTCCCTCCACCCCTGCAGACACCGGATACTTTTTTTCAGCAAGGTCGCTCTAACCCAGGTCGTGACACGCTCTTGAAATCCGCCATCTTGGATCCATGTAGCTGCGGGAATTCAAATTCTCCATGAAAATGAATGGCTGACATAGGTTAAAAGAACCACTGACATCTCACTTAATACGCAAGATGAAACAATGAAACTTTCGAGCACAATAGGCAATGACATGATACTTGGGAATATGTTTAGACATCCGGGCTGAAGTCTTCCGTTCGACTCCAGAAAAATCGTGAAATTACCTCCGACTCCGAACTTTCCACTAGGTTACGCGGCAAACATATGCATAAGGAACCACGAATATCTCAATTAATACGTAAGGAAAAACAATGAAACTTACAATAACTATAGGCAATGACATGCTACTTGCGAATGTGTTTGGATATCCGGGCTGAAGTCTTCCGTTCGACTCCAGAAAAATCCTGAATTTACCTCTGACTCCGAACTTTCCGCTAGGTTACGCGGCAAACATATGTATAAGGAACCACGAATATCTCAATTAATACGTAAGGTAAAATATTGAAACATACAAGAACAATGTGCAATAATATGCTTCTTGGAAATATGTTTAGACATCCGGGCTAAAGTCTTCCGTTCGACTCCAGAAAAATTGTGAAATTACCACCAACTCTGAACTTTCCGCTAGGTTACGCGGTAAACATATTCATAAGGAACCACGAATATCCCAATTAATACGTAATGTAAAACAATGAAACTTGCAAGAACTATAGAAAATTACATGATACCTGCCAATGTGTTTGGATATCCGGGCTGAAGTCTTCCGTTCGACTCCAGAAAAATCCTGAATTTTCCTCTGACTCCGAAGGTTCCACTAGGTTACGCGGCAAACATATGCATAAGGAGCCACGAATATCTCAATTTATACGTAAGGTAAAATAATAAAACACCTTTATAATGCCTTGGGGTGAATGGGTACCAAGGTACATGGGTACAATGGGTACTTGGGGTGAATGCCTCAAGTACTGGGGTCACTATACCCCAGTACTTGACACTTCCCCATGATGCATCCTAATTTCTTCATCTTGGATCCATCTCGACGTACCATAGCATTTTCGCTCTCCAGTGAGGAAGAAATAACTTGCGAAAATTGTTTCTTGTAATGCTCCAAGTTTCTCGAACAAAATGAAAAACTATAGACTGTTTTGTTTTCCTACTGATCCAGCACGAAGACAGGTTTGGGAGTTGAACTTCCGCCGGGATAAGTGGAAACCTACAGCATGGGTTTTCCTTATAGATAGTATCTTCGTGTATTTCGAGTGACGAATACATGTAATCGCCTTATAAATAGCCGCATTTATGCTAGTTTTGCTATTATTAATCTGTGTCAGGCTCATTTCACGGAGGACCAGTTTGAAGCTATTCGTCAGAATGGTCGCAAGCTGCTAAAAAAAATCAGCCATCCCCACAATGTTTTCCTTTCCATGCAGCCCAGGCACCCCAAAGTCTCAGCATATGGTTACACATATGGTTACGGGGATCTCTTTTTCATATGCTCCTTCTCCAAGCACAAAGAGAAACACTGTTAGTGGTGTGGAATACCTTGCATAATTATTAATAAATATAACAAAAATACAAGTAACCTAGCGGGAAGTTAAGAGTCGGAGATAGTTTCACGATTTTTCTGAAGTCGAATGGAAAACTTTAGCCCGGATGTCTAAACATATTTCCCAGTATCATGTCATTGCCTGTTGTTTTGGCATGTTTCATTGTTTTATCTTACGTATTAGTTGAGATATTCGTGGTTCCTTATGCATATGTTTGCCGCGTAACCTAGGGGAATGTTCAGGGTCGGTGGTAATTTCACGATTTTTCTGGAGTCATACGGTAGACTTCAGCCCGGATATTCAAAGATATTCCCTAGAAGCATATCATTGCCTATAGCTCTTGCAAGTTTCGTTGTGTTGCCTTACGAATTTTTTGAGATATTTGTGGTTCTTTATGCATATGTTTCCCGCGTAACCTAGTGGAAAGTTCAGAGTCGGAGAAAATATCACGATTTTCTTGAGTCGAACGGAAGACTTCAGCCCGGATGTCTAAATATATACTCAAGTAACATCACATTGTTAATTGTTGTTGCGAGTTTAATTATTTTACCTTACATATTAATGGAGATTTTCGTGGTTCCTTATGAATATGTTTTCCGTGTAAGCCTGCGGTAAGTTCAGAGTCGGAGGTAATTTCACGATTTTTCTGGAGTCGAACGGAAGACTTTAGCCCGGATGTCTAAACATATTTCCAAGAAGCATATTATTGCACATTGTTCTTGTATGTTTCAATATTTTACCTTACGTATTAATTGAGATATTCGTGGTTCCTTATACATATGTTTGCCGCGTAACCTAGCGGAAAGTTCGGAGTCAGAGGTAAATTCAGGATTTTTCTGGAGTCGAACGGAAGACTTCAGCCCGGATATCCAAACACATTCGCAAGTAGCATGTCATTGCCTATAGTTATTGTAAGTTTCATTGTTTTGCCTTACGAATTAATTGAGATATTCGTGGTTCCTTATGCATATGTTTGCCGCGTAACCTAGTGGAAAGTTCAGATTCGGAGGTAATTTCACGATTTTTCTGGAGTCGAACGGAAGACTTCAGCCCGGATGTCTAAACATATTCCCAAGTAGCATGTCATTTCCTATTGTGCTCGAAAGTTTCATTGTTTCATCTTGCGTATTAAGTGAGATATCAGTGGTTCTTTTAACCTATGTCAGCCATTCATTTGCATGGAGAATTTGAATACCCGTAGTGACATGGATCCAAGATGGCGGATTACATTATTCAAGTGCGTGTCACGACCTGGGTTAGAGCGACCTTGTTTTTCAGGTTCCTGTCGCGTGATTGATGATGCTTAATCACAACGTGATGATTTGAGGCTGACAGTTTTTTTCCTATCTCTTGAGTAGTATTTAGGTTAGGGTGATTCCAACATGCGTCGTGCCAGCATAATAAAGTTTTGTGGAAATAACAAAGGTGGTTTTCTCATCATGAATATGTTGTCTATTGTCATATTTTGTACAAACCCATAAGCCTATTGCATCACCAAAATTTGTAAAATTTAGTAAACTGGTTAATTTATGAGTCGGCGCCCCCTAAAAATGTTCTGCCCTCCGCCCCTCCCCCCCCTGCCCTAAAATATTTCTGCCCCCCCTATACCCAAAACCTGGCTACGCCACTGCACATTTCCAGAACTTTTGGTAGGACTACTGTATTGGGGGCAGTGCTGCAGTATTGACATATCTTCTTACAAAAAATGTAGCATAAAAATGTGCATTCATAAATTAAGAATAATTTCTATTGTCTTACTATTATTATTCTTATTAGAAGGATTCGAGAGTTGAGGGTTTTGTGTACATTTCAGGATTTGGATTCAGGAAAATTTAGGAATCATCCCACCTCTAGTGCATAAGAATTGTCAGGGATAAACAGAGGGTCAGCTCTCATGAATGACTATCCATTAGTAGAAACTATGATTCCAAGCGTGCTTACATCAAAGTAACCAAGCCAGAGATTTTATGTATGCACTTTACTGCTTTACCTTTAAAAATAGCAGGAGAAAAATTATCTGCAAATGCCCTGAGAGCAGCAAATACATGGCCCAGGAGGGTTTCTGACTGGCCCACACGAAGGAATGACAGGTGGACTCCAAACACAGACTGAAGGATTGGTCCATCAACAGGAGGAAGCTCAGTGCCCGCACTGCCACCATGAGTGCAGAAGAGCCCCAGGGCATCAAGGACCACCAAGCCAACTTCCGTAGCAACGTTTGCCTCCAACAAAGCCTGGTATATAGGATCACACTTCCTGGAGGTCAACACAGGAACCTCCGTTTTAAAAGGTATCCCACCTGCAAGGTGATAGCATTGCATCACTAATTTGTATTTGTTTGGGTGATGAAACAATTAGGCTCACTTTTCAACAGTGGCCTCAGTAGAATAATTTTTGATTTGCATAACGTTATAAATAGCTAATATTAGCAAAAAGATGTATGATTAAATAGCATAAAGTATAATTAAAAAGGAGATAGAAATCCACCTTATGCCAGTAAACTAAGAAGCACAATTATACCATCCAATGAGGAGGTGAGGTTAAGTTCATATGCATACAAAACAACATCAGGAGAGTAATGACATTATTAAAATCTCACAAGATGCTCCAACAGGTGAGTCGTTTCCTGACCCTCCTATGCCACACAGGCTAAAAATAAGAAGCACAGCGAGAGGTATTTGTTTCAAATAGTTTTAGTACTCGGGGGAAGGCGATTATGGTGTTGAGCAGTTCTGTAATCAACTACACATACAGTGCAACCTCCATTAAACGAAAACTAATGGTTCTTGGGAAATCACTCAATCTGATGAATTATTGTCTCTGCCAGTGAGAGGTCATTAAATAACATGCAATGCTTTCGATTACTTTCCTTTTAAAGCAAAGCTTAAAAATTGCATTTGCCCATTCTGCCTGGTTTTTCTCATAGGCAATTTTGAAAAACATATCTAAGTTGTTTCTGAAGACGAAAGTAAAATGGTGAAAGGTGTTGAACAGTCGAGGCATCTTTGCTGCATTTGCAAGATGTACTCATGTTTAATTAATTTAATCAACTCACATTAACTAAACCTTCCGGTAGGCACGTGGGTATACTGAGTACACGTCCATCGGTTTTTATCTTTCTCATCCATTGCACTGTACGAAGAACAACTTGGGACCCTTTGCTATTCCTCATTTGTTTGAAAAGCCTTCATGGTGTGCAGACTTTCCTTTCTTAGAAGCATTTTTTGGGGAAGAAGAAAGTGAAACACATCGTGAAGTCCGTACATTGAGTGCTGCGAGGCCAGGTGAATCTACGAACACTCAAGGTCTGCTCATATATTTTTTTGTTATTCTATCATATATATATTGACTTTTTTATTGTTTACAATAACTGGAAAAAAATATCGCAAGTTACTAATTTTCGATTCATATTTTTATATGGCAGTAATATTTGCTAAATCGAAATTATGTATTGCGAGGACTTGCTGTGATAATGGAAACAACATCTATGAAAGTACAGTAGAAACCCCATACAACGTGTAGGGCATATAATGAGAAGCTCGAATTTGCGAGGGATGGCCAAAGAACAATTTAAAACCCTATGATTTACATGTAAAATAAATCTGTAATTGTGAGGACAACAACTAGCCTCCCCTGGGGTCGTTTACTAATACAAGTGGCAAATTTCTGCTTCAATCTCAGCAAACTTGCACCAACTTGTACTCATGTCCTCTGTCATTGAAATTATATGTCTAGCAGTATTTATTCCACACAATTTGACGTTTAAATGCACATTTCCGACATTCACGGCATACCCATATTCACACTAATAAATTCCTCATAAGTCTGTGCATTTCATTGTTCTTTTGTCATCCTCCCGCTTTTTTATCAAGTTCAGTCCGACTGATACAACATCATGGCTGGGAAACGAAATTTGTTGGATCTGAAAACTAAAACACGGATTATCAATGAATGCGAAAGTGGTGATGGGTCCAAAAGTGAGATAGGGAGGCGATTTGGCATATCTTTCTCAACCTAATTCACAGTTCTGAAGAATAAGGAAAAATTTCATCCCACAGTGCTTCAAGAAGGACTTCCAAACAGCCAGAAACATTTGCGCCCAGGAGAATATACGCAGTTAGAATCTGCCCTTTTCTTGTGGTTTTGCCAGCAGAGAGCAGCCTGAATTCCGATAAATGGCCCATTGATGAAGGCAAAAGCGGAGTATCTAAGTGAGAGACTCGGTATTGACAAGTTTAAATGTCCCGATGTTGAATACGTAAATTGTTATGAATTCGGATTCCCTATATTTTAAGTTGTATACTGTGACGGTAACGGTTTTACCGTCGCATTTAGTTTTGAGTCCCCTCGCGTCCGTGTGCGTTTAGCGCTTGTCTTCTGTTTGTTTTTTTTTTCCTTTTCATTCCCCACCCCCTTTTTCCTGGGAGACCAACTACGTACGATGCTCCGACGGGCGAGGTCAGTGATATCATCGGCGACGGGAGAGTATGTTTCCCTCCCCCCTCCCACGTCGTCGCCAGCGTCAAGTGGCCCAAGGGGCTAGTTGCGTTTTAACCCAATGTTTGGGGATTCCCCAGTTTCCCCACCCCCCGTTTCTTGTGTGGAGTGCCCACGGACACCCCTCTCCACCATTAGTGGGTATTTAAGGGCGGTGAGCGCTCTGCATCGAGGGAGAACATACTTGTAACTGGTGGCGGGAGGCTATGCCTCCGGGGAGATTATACTAGTGACTGGTGGCGGGAGGCTATGCGTGTGGAGATACTGGAGCGACACGGAGTTGGAGGCAGATCCGAGAGAGAGCCGCTACACTTCCACCCACTAGTAAATGGCATAAGCGAGGAAGTACGTTTGCGAGCAGCCGGATCTTCCGATCGACGCACGACAGCATCATTTCTTCCCGGGGCACGAGAGCAGCGAAGCCGCTTTTGGTGGCCGTGCATCTGTCCAACACGAGAAGTCGCTGCGTCAATGGTCGCAGCTCATCCCTGTCATCGCTTCTACCCAGATCTCCACGTAAGACGTCAACGAACCGCCATGCCCCCCTTCCCCCCCCTCAGCGTGGGAAAACCGCTTCACGTAAAGGAGTTATAGGTGTTGTGGGACTCTTGATCACAACCCTAGGATCCTTCATCATAAATTAATCTATTTTTGTGCAGTGTATTTGGCCTTCGGGCGTAAAAGTGTTCATTTCACTAGAGGAATCGCTACCTTATGCGGCCTATGCCGTGCGATCCATTGATTGTACCTGTTTATTTCTTTATTATTATGTCATTGTAGGGTTTTGCCTTCATCCATGTCATTTGTGATAATCATCAACATTTCATGCCCATCAGGGAATCTATCAATTTTTGTTTAGTGTCCTATGAATATATTACGCGTGTTGTTCATGTTAAGCCAAGAGCCCCAATAAATTGGTGTAAAAAGGAGTTATCTGTGGTTCGTCTCAGTCCCTGGGCTGAGGCCCCCCCCTTTTTCCTTTCCCTGGAAGAAATTATAGTGCACAACGCACCTGACGCCTCGGAACGATCCTCTTTTTATTTAATTAAATTCGCGGAGTACGCTCTGTGTGAGCAGAAACGTGTTTCACAATTGTGTGCAGCCGTCCTCCCTAGTAATTGCGGGCTGTGTGGGCGTGAACGGTCACAATACATATTGTATTGCCTTTTGTAATTGTTTCAAAAATTATAAATATAGAAAAAAGGTGAGGGATGATTCATTTTGATATGCACGAAAGGTATGTACTATAAATCATGTGTCTATCTCGCAGCAGGGAGCGTAATCAGTATTCATGGTATTCATTATCAAGAAGTTCCCGCAAGATGTAAGTACGGCAGAAGATTATGTGTATCGTGATGGAATTCATTGCGGACTTACAACCTTCGGAACTTTCTTCCTCGTGCTCAAAACTCACAGAAAATCACGTATATGTTCCATCGAATACCTAAAAAATAGTGAATCATAAAAAAGTTGATGTGCCCTGCCACCTAGCGGCCGCAACGTGCACTATCTCTAGAAAAATACGTGTTTTGTGGAAGCTGATACTGTATTCGCTAGTGATAAAAAGTTTCACGTCTTATCTAAACCCAATCGACCATTGAAAGTCCACGTTGTGTTCCCGCTCAATGCTTACAACTGTCATATATGGACTTGCTAGTAACAATTATGTTTCCATAAAGCCAAGAAAGTATTCCATGCATAATTATTGTAATAATAACACCAACGACAGTATACTGTAAAGGGCAAATCGTAAATGCTGGTGATATTGGGCTCAATGATTCTGAAAAGCCGAAGTCAGCTGTTTTCTGAGGCGATCTTACAGACGTTGAAGTCCTCTCCTTTATTTCCACTATTTAACTGTAACTCCCGGTCCGGCCCAGTGCTTGTGTGGAACAAAATCCCCGTCGGTTATATCTTGGTCACTAAGTTACCTAGCATTTTTGAAAATTTCAATTAATAGAACTTTCTCCGAACCATATATATTCTATACAGTTTTTAGAGAGTTAGGAGGCATGAAATTTTATCTCGTTTCCGAAGTGTCTGCCGTTTATAGTCCGTTGCATTGCTATTACTTGCAGCCACAACATATTTGGTGCACCCAAAACATCGGGGCAATAACAATACAGCAATGCACATTACAGTACAAGTGTCCTGAAGTGTCAAAATTCAACGTTTAATATTCCAGTGTATGACATCTAACATGGAATTTGATAACATTGAAAGTGAAAAAGATCATAAGTAATTGAAGTGTTCGAAAATACGATTTTTAATAGCTATCTCAATAGAATGTTTTTGCCACTCGGCAAAAATTCCCACAATAATGGCTAAATTAGTCTTACAGTTGTAGGAATAGGCTGTGGAGTAATTATTAATCATCTTTGGTATAAATGAGAGTTCCATTTAGTGAGTGATTTCTAGATCACAAGAGCTCTGGCTAAATAGGGCTTCTACTGTACATTTTCCTGAATTTTCCTGCCCTTACATTTATATCAGAGAATGAGTCACTATCTATTATGCAAAAATGATTTTATTTTGCATCAATGCATTTTGCATCAATCCATTTTGTATCAATGCATTTTGCATTGGTGAAACTAATTTTGAAACAATTAGTGTTCCAAATTGAAGCCATGGAACTATCAACTTGAAGCTTCTTTCGGACTCTGATGAAGAGGAAAAGGAAGATGATGCAATCGACAATAATGGTTTTGAATGCAAAGCAGAAAAGGTACAACAGGATGATGTGTAGAGCAAATCAGAAGAAGAAGTCTCCAAAGACAAAGAAGAAGTAAAGGCATTTCTGGTTGGCACAAAACATAGCTGCATGATACCAATATTCTACAACTATGTAGGTAATCCAGATGGCAGTAAAATCGTGGCACTTGACGGAACTGTCATGAGGTATTGGAGATGTCTTCAATTTGGAAGATTCTACAATCAGGAAGGCCAGAAGAAATACAGGCAAACTCGCGGGAATATAGTTGATTTTTTAGTGTCTGCATAAAAAATTACACGACGAGCAATTACATTGGAAACCACAAAATGTTGCATCCATTTAGACGTCATTGTATCTTTGTGCAGCACATTCCAAGCAAGTCATCAAGGTATGGCCTAAGTGTGTGGCACAATGTGACAAAAAATCGTTCTACCCTGACAATAAAGAACTCTATAGCTCAATATTTTCTCATTATAAAAATTACATTGATCGGGACAGTGCTGAAAAACAAGCAAGAAATCCCACCAGAATTTCTGCCAAACAAAGAGGGGTAAGTACATACTTCATTGCTTGGATTCCAAAGAAACGTGACATTTGTGTCATACATACCAAGACTCAAAGCCATCATTCTAATATCTACAACACATGGCTCACATTACATCAGCTCAGCTTCCAACAATCCGAAAATTATAGCATATTACAATGAAACTATAGGTGCAGTACAAAGTTGATAAAATGTGCATAGACTATATCACATTATATACCACACTATATCACATTTTTTAAATCCTTTGTGAGTCCCTGGTCACAAACTGAGTGCAGGTCATATGTACATGGGTACACATGATATATGAGTTTACATAGCATTTATATAGTTTACATTGCATTTGCATACATACATAAGAAACAGCAACAAATTTCAGACTCTTTTCATACATTCTGTCAAAGATGTCTTTAGGCCAATTTTGATCACAAGAAAATATTAGGGAATACTTCATTTTGTGACAGCAAGAGTCATGAATATAAGTGGAAATCTTACCAACTCCCCCACTTCCTACACCCCGACGCATTCCACCATCCAGGCCAATACTAGAGAGGGATGCTTCTGTTGGTGGTTGAACCCGAGCCGGAAGGGTCATTGCTCTGCCTCCATCTCGCCCAATGGCTCCACTCTGGGCCACATCTGACAAATCTGTACGACTACGTGCCTCTATGTTGCGTCGCCCCTGATAGCGGAAGTGGTGGAGGCAAATCCTGGAGAAAAAATAAATATACCCTTAGACTGCTATTATCTCCAATTTGCAATGCTCAATAAAATGCTATTATAGATGCAATGGAACATTTTAATCTTTTTTTAAATTTATTATAGATCTCAGATGGATATTCTGTTGGAAGGCTATTGAGATAAATTTATATTTCAGCATCATTTAGTCCCAAATAAGCTCTTCCATTTTGGATTTCAGAGACAGGAAAATATTTCTACCTGCCTCTTTAAAGGAAAATATAAACTATTGAAAAAAATAATTTAGAATACCAATACAAGTAAATAACAGGCAACATCTGCCTATGATTCAAAGATAGAAATGGCTTTGTCAGTCACAAAGACTAATAGAAAACACCATGAGCAAGGATAAGGTTAGGCATTCATAAAGCAAAGGGTGCAATTATGTAATATGATTTAGATTTGAATGCATCAAACTGGAAAAAAATGTTTTTACAGCTCCATACATTGGTCTGGTTTCGTTTAGGTAGCATAATGATCATTTCTCTTACTCGAGGATGTGGAAGAAGTTCAGCAGTTCATTTTCGGAAAGCTTAGACCACCACGCAACTAGTTTTTCCTCTCCCAAATGCTTCACGACAAAGAGAAAACAAAGAAGCATGTCGTGCACCTCTGATGATGATAAGTTTTCAAGATGAATCATTCCACTAGGTGACCTGAAGTGCATGATGGAAAGTACAGTAAGAGATATATTTCCTCTTAAATTACATAATGAATAAAAAATCAATAGTCTTCCATTGAAACAGAAGTATTTTCGTCAACATATTTTCATTAAAATATTCACACTAAAAACATAAGGCCAGCTACTCACAAAAATATTCACCAAAATTAAATTCAAGTAATGTAAATATTTAACTTGAGAAGGATAAGCAGTAAATGGTTTTTTACTAGCTCACTTGGAATATCAAATATTCATTTTTTACCTCTAATATTTTAAATTAAAGCATGGTTATTAAGAATTCACATATAGGAAGGACATCAGGATAAGATCAAACTAAACACCTTAAAATATTTATAAACATAAATTTATAAAGACTATTAACCCTTTCACTGCTGTAAACCTACTTGTACGTTCCCACGGTAGGCTGCTGTTAGCATACTTTCTCACGCGCGGACGATACGTTTCACTTTTCCGCCACATAGTAAGGGTCATACTCGGGGAAAACCTGGCCGCAGCGAAAGGGTTAAACACATTCAATGGGGCAAGATGTGATATCAAATCATGGCATACTATACGCTGGGGCTGATGATGTGACATCATCAGTACCCTGAATGTTCAAGCTTTCACCAGGGTCCCTGTATGGCTTTCTAGTGACCTAGAATACCTCCCTAGGATAGAGAAGAGTTCTAGCAGCCGGGAACTAAAGCTGCCTTAGCTGCCTGCTCTGGCTATTTGACCCTGAGGTAAGCCAGTTTCCAATCATTGTATTGTCATTGGCCTCCGGGCAAAATTGTTTCAAGTCAATTTAGAAATCGCTACTTAATATGGCCTGTGCTGGGCGATTTGTTTCATTTTGACTCTCCCTCTGTATCTTTTGTGATACGGGAGTCGATTATGTTTAATTGTCAAGGGTAATTATTCAGAAGTATTGTTTATTGTCAGATTCTTAGGGTATCGCCGTCATCCATATCACCTTTGTGCTTTCATCTCGGTCATTTCATCTGTCATTCATGCCCATCAGTGTATTTATTTTCTTTTGCATGGTCATTTCTTTGTCTGGTGTTTAAATTTGAATGGCGTGTGCGCTTTTGCTTTTTTTAACGCCTGCACTGTATATTGCTTTGTTTTATGAGTAATTTATTAAATGCATTAAATTTGTGTTAAACCGAGTTACGCGTGCAGATCGTTTCTAACCCAGAAGGGAAGTATGCGTCGTGGCGGTTTGCCATTTCCCTTATCCCTTTCGACAATTGCAACTCAACTCGTTGCGCACAGGACACCTTGGGGATCCTATTAAACTTAAAATACCGTGGAGTAGGCTAACTTTGGGTTGAAACGCGTATTATTGGTGCGCCATTGGTCTACCAAGTATCCGGGTGGGGGACGAGGACCGTCACAGTACATACACATCTCGGCCACTCCGTCCCTAACTTTTTTTCAGGGCATTCTCGCCATGACTAATGCCGTCCCCTCTCTTCCTTCCGAGCCTCCCCTCCTCAAGCGATGACTGTAGGATTCAGCACTTAACCATCGCCAGGCATGGTGGAGTAGTATTTTCCAGACGGTGTGATATTCTTTACCCATTTTCCCTGCGTGAGCACTTCCATCGTTTGGCAGCCACTCCTCCCATCTCACTTTGCGTGCTTCCCAAGATTCTATTGTTTGCCCCGAATTGCTAACGAGTTATGGTTCTCAGCTTTGTTTGAGCTTTTCCCATCTACTCTTGTCCCATCTCCCCAAACTCGAATGTGAATCATGAGGTAAGGAAGGCAGAAGATTTAAGGACTACTTTTGGGTGGTGTCTGTCCGGCACTGCAACAGCAATTTTTTTCTTTGGGTCCCTCGAGCTTCTTTCGATGTGCTAAGGGATTCTGGATTCGTCGCCGACCTTGAGGTAATGCTCCACCTCCTACCCTTCTCTCCCCTTTCCCAAACCCCTACCCTATTGGAAGCCACCTGAGAAGTTATGGCATGGGAAAGCGATGAGTGAAATGTGATACTTTTGGTTCGCAGTCATTTCTGATAAAGGACTTCCAGCGGACAAGGAAGATGATGCAGCATTCTTCGTTGTCGAAAAGTCTTGGGGGAAAGGGGCTGAGAGCAGGCTAGTAAAAGGTCTACAGTGAAAATTTTGGTAACCTAGAAAATACATCTTATGTGATGTTATTGGACACATGCCCGAAATCATACATTTTGTTTTTATTTTCCTCACTCCGTGATTGAGTCTGATAGTGCATACTTCTCCAGCTTTAACTTGAATCTGATAAATGTGAAGAATTTCATCCATTAACTCCTCATTTTAGTGCTTATTCTTTGCTTTTTATAAAAAATATAGCAGTATGGTGATTATCTTGGAAAATATGGGATCTGTTTCGTTAAATTTCGGAAAGTATGTTGAGTTCGAACCCGGAAAATTAGAAGTCCAATTTTTTTGGTCACTAAAATTTAGAATTAACGGGGTTTTACTGTAAATTATGGATAGCGTAATTTATTACAAATGTTTATGCATATTCATACAATAAAAGATGTTTCCCTAAAATAATTTCCATTGCATCGACATTTTCACAGCAATTATATAGGAAGTTATTCTGAAGAGTAGTTTTTCATATGTGCTAGTTTTTCTTGCTTTTTCAGGTTTTATCAAATATTTATTAATGTAAAATACTTTTTAGTTTACCTGACAAACATTATTGAAGCTACCTCAGCCAACAACAAGACTACAGTAAAGCAGAATAATTTTTCCTAGCTAAATTTAGCTAGGAAAAATTATTCTGCTTTACTGTAGTCTTGTTGTTGGCTGAGGTAGCTTTTATCTGTATCAGTCCAAGTGATTAATTTTATCTTTTACCCAGTTTAATGCATACTTATGTATTATTATAATTATATGATAATTAATAATTAAAGATAGTATGTAAACAAGGAGGGAAAATTGCAAATATCTCAGGCTGAGGTGAAGATGATGCCGTATGAGAAAGAAGTCCCTTTTCCCTAAAGTTCCACAGAAGACCCACAGACTTTGATGTGAAGTTAGGATCCACAGCCTTCAACGTTAAGGCAAGAAAGACCCTCTAACTCAAATTCCTCCCTCTGATATTTCCACTTTATCCAGGATGGTTTATGCGGGGGAAAAGCTGACGGAGCTCCTGGAGGAGTAAGTTTCTGATTTCTTGGTCGACACCAAGGAGAGAGAGGAGAGTGGGGAGGAAAAAACCTCACTATGTATCAGGCCCACCACTGCCTACTCCTCTGCCCGATCCCTTTACTTCTATCCTAAGAAAATCATTATGTAAATGAGATATCGGGGGTTAATTTTAATGTACCACAATTACAATCTGTTAAAATTTGGATAAATTTATTTTAAATAAAATAATCCACACATTAAAAATGAATTTGGCTTCGCATAATTAATCTGATATAAACAGACATGTATCAAACTGCTAGAATTAAATGTAATAAAACTTCAGAATAGCTTACTTTAACCATTCCGGATATATGCTGTTTTTTTAAAATTAAGTCAGAACACTGTTCTAAAGCCAAAATTCAGGATAATCCCACTTTTTCAGGATGTATGGCAACCCTATACCAAACACCTTTGAAAATTTTAAAAATAAAAGGATTTTTAAAAGTTTAAGAACACTCACTTCCACTACCACATGACTCATGTGACCAACTCTCATGATTGAGAAATCACCAGACAAACCTTGAATGTCCACCTGTGGCTGTCCTCAATATACCCTGGCTTCCACTACCACGTAACTCAATGGCACTAGGGGTGGCATGAGGAATTGGTGAGTCAACCTCACTAGATTCACCCTGTATGAGGCCATTGACCACACCATTTTGAAAGACAGCAAGATCCCCTCCTCGACTGCTACGTGATATTGCAGCAAGAATTGGAGAGTCCATTGGAGAAGGCTGCTGCTGTTGTGTTAGCCTGGATGGTTCTCGTTCATCTGGCATCCTGTGAATATGAAGAAGGAAGAAGTAAGAACTCAAGGAATAATTTCCTTTTACATTGTAGGAATAAAAAAAAAGGTTCTTCAACTAGGAGGTAGCCCAACAGATGAGGGCAAGGCTTACCAAGGACAAAGTCCCATGTAATATACTAAGTTCCAACACCAGAGGGTGACCAAGACTCTTAGCCCTTGACAATCTCAAGTAAAAAAAGTCAAATAGTCATGCTTCGTTTTGTACAAAGGATGCATCCTACAAGTTATTGCACAATTCAATTTTTTGCAAAACAAAGAGCGTTTTAACATAATGGATGGAAAATTAACATGATGCATTCATGCATCACAAAAATTAAGAGGTGACCTTAGAAAAAAATAGGGACACTTGAGGATTTTACGCTTTGTGTTTATCAAGGATTTCACTTGAGTGAGAGTTCTCAATTTACCAACTGGGTTGAAAGTCGAACACCAAAATTCCAAATGCTACCTCACTCAAGCAACATGTTGGAAAAAGCTGAGCTCTCATACACTGAGCAGCATTTATCTTTTCAAAAACTGGTTCAACTTTGACAACCTCCTCAATGAGTTTTGCATTCATAGAGTAAGAATATTGCATGCAAATACGGCTTGAATATCCAGATAGATGGGTTTAAAAAACCCTGAATACATTCTATCACAAAAAACTCTGCACAGCAAAAATATTGTAATAAAATGGCATTTGAAAATCACATAGTGGGATACTTTTCATCACATAGTAGCACAAAGAGAATGTTTCTGGTGGGCACCCAGATTTTTAATAGCAGAGGAAATTACATTAGAATTAATTGCTGTCACTAAAGGGTGACATTGGAAAGCGATGCAGTTAATGGTCAATTCTAGTGTGAAATGAGAGCCGTGAAATGTGAGAGACGTGAGATGAGAGACTGAAAGAAAGCAATTTGAATCTCAGAGTTGAAGTAAAATCAGTAGTTAAGATGAGTTTTTTTATTAGGGTTCAATTTTTGTAGGAAAGAAAATTGTGAAAACTGTCACTAAGGAAACAACATAACAAAGAATCTTAATCCCATAGTTGGCAAAGCTTTGTACATGCTGGGACAATGCAAAAATTTTACTTCACAAAAATTTTAACTCAAGTAGCAGGAAGCAACATTGGGCAAAGGTCACTCACTTACTTCCTCTTCAGGGATCAACAACTTCTGATTGTATTCTCACTTGCCAGCCAGGTCATGAGAATGCTTGCAAGACTTCATTTCTGCAAAGAGTGGCCAGGAGAATGTGGAGGGGACCAAGTCTTTGAAAAGGCTGCCTGTTCATGCTCAACAACAAGGACATTCTGTCCACAAATGCAAGCAATAGTACGTAGTCAAGATCTCACCACTCAAAACTATCTACATACTACCAATCAAATTGTAAAGGGTGTTTTGCAGGGGGTGAAATAAATGAAGAGTTTTGACAAGAGGCATATGATGGGAATGACAAGGCACCCTTTCCGGCATTTAATTCAGGACTGGCCCAGCTTCTCCACTTCCACCGGCAATGATGCACTGCCAATGAATACCCATTAAGTGGAACACCAACATGCCAAGCAGGAGCAAACAAGCAGCAAAAGAGGTTGCCTCACCCATTGATTAGAGTGACAGCCCTGCCTAGAGAACCACCCTTGCTGCCTTCTCCACTGCCCTTCTCCTCCAACCTTCCAACATTCTCCAGCATGATTGTAAGCCAAGGCTCATAGAGTGCAGCGATTCGGGACAAACGACCCTTGAAAAGAGAGAAATGAACCAAAAACATACACTTGAACACACATGGTCAAACCAAATTAGAACTTCTAATGAAGACTGTAAAATCTTAATCGAGAGAAAACTGTGACACAAGTATGATTCAGCTTACACTTAGCCACACCTAAATGAGGAAATTCATCATGGCAAGATGACCACTGGGCTTCCAAGTTCAAAATCAAGGAGTACTCAAGATTTTCCCGGAAGAAAATCATGCTCTCCAAGGAGGCTGTATGAGAGTGCAACAATCTTAATTGGGCACTTAAAATTACCATTTGCTTATCTACACAACAGGAAGCAGCTCCCAACTGAATGCAAACTGCCATAAGAGGATGATGGAATGTTGAAGTCTTGTAGGTTTGAAGGTTTTCAGTAACCTTTCTCTCTTTCCAAAAGGAACACATCCATTTCCCAGAAACTTGAATCATATTCCATGAAAAGTCACTTAACCACCTCCCAGATGCATGCATCCTGGGCATGGCATTCTATTTATTTATTTATATTCACCATTGGCAAATACATGCATAGGCTATGTCATAGACAATACATAGACATGAAAAGTAATTCCGAAAAAAATAAATTTACACATAATTATAACACAATATTAGAATCAGATTAGAACAGTCAGTGAATCTACTAAATATTCAGTCACACTGTAATAACACCTCTCGATAAGAAAATTTTTTACCCTGTTTTAAAAAAAAGAAGGTAAGAAGATAGATTTAATTTCATTCGCAATTTTATTGTAAATTGTGGAATCAGAATTAAAGGGGTCTTTTAGGCAAAGAGAACTTGAGTATTGAATTTTGTGTACATTATTACTGGAGCGGGTGGTGTAATTATGGTAAGAAGCATTCGAAGGAAATTTGTCCAGGTTGGAATGCATGTTACAGGCACAGGTTAAAATGTACGAAGAAGGAAGTGTAAGGATTTTAGCATTAGAGAAAAGAGGTTTGCCATGGGCACATATGGAGACTTGGTACATGGTCTTAATTGCTTGTTTCTGTGCTGAAAACGCTCTTGTAGAGGCAGTTGAATTACCCCAGAATAAGATACCATAGGACAAGTGCGAATGAATTTTAGCAAAATACAACATTTTTAATAAATCAAAGGAGACGACATGTGCTTGCTTCATTAGCATATAAATGCCCACAGATATTTTATTTATTATGGCTTGAATCTGATGTGACCAATCGAGGATATCGAAGATGATAAGCCCTACAAACTTGGTAGTATTTATACTATCTAAATGTTGATTTTTATTATTACTGAGAAAATACTTTTATTCAACTTGAGATATTTAAACAAGAAATAAGAAGGAAAAACTAAGTGAGAATTCGAAAGCCTGGGTAGCTATACTGGTCTACACATTGACTAAGCAATCCAAAAGTCTGTGGCTTGATTCTTTGTCCAGGCCAAATTTTTCTTGTGGCAATTTCTATGTAAGGAAAAATTAAATCTAAACTTGAGAAAATTAAAAACTAGTTTAACAATACTATTAACTTGGCAACTATACAGTTTGTTATGATATGGAGCCTTACCTCTGGATGGAGAACTAGAAATACAAAACAAATGAAATGAAATAAATGGACTGAGAAATGACAATGTCGAGATAGGCTTAAACAAAGGCTTACTTACAAAGGCTTACTTAATGGCTAGGTGGTCTGATATGGTCAGATCAAACAGAGCAGTTCATATTTTAGTCACGTCATATTTTGCAACAGCACATTGAATAAAGGCATTTTTACACCGAATAACTCTAATGGGCTGAGAAACCATAAAATATGTACACATCAAAGGTTACACAAAAATATTGCAGATGTGAACCTTATGGGAAGCAGGAGTAACTATTTCATAATACCAACTGATACAATGACCATCTTGCCCTTTGTCTCATTTAATGAATTATTTAATAATAATAATAAATATAATACATAGCTTTATTGTTCTGTTGGTCGTTGTTGACATAGAACATATTCAGAAACATTTATACATAATAACCTTTCACAATAGATTTACAATATTGTCTGAAAAAACTCATCAGTACTATAATAACATTTACTAAGCAGTAGTTCTTTGAGTTTTAATTTAAAAGAAGACACAGAGGAGGTACATTTAAAGTTTGTAGGTAACTTATTGTACAAAAGTGATGCTGAGTGAATAGGGCCATTCTTAAATACAGCACGTGATTGTACTCGCAGGTGAACATTCTCCCTTCCACGAGTCAAGTGACTATGAATCATCAAGTTAGGAATGAACATAGATGGATTCTTTTTTACAAATAAACATGAGTGAAAAATATATATACTGGGTAAAGTCATGATATTCAGTGGCCTAAACAAAGGCCTTCCAGGGGTCCTGAAGGGTACACTCATCATGGCCTTTATAGACCTCTTTTGCATAGAAAATGCCTTCCTTGCTGCACTCGAGTTACCCCCTAAGACAACTCCATAAATCAAGTGAGCATGAACTTAAGCATAGTATATTAGTTTCAAAATTTCCACGGAAGTAGTAGGAACAAGTTTCCTGATCATAAATGTCCCAGTGGCAATTTTTTTAATTATATCATTAATGTGAGGATACCAATCAAGGTTTTCAGTCAAAGATATTCCCACGAATTTTATGGAGCTAGACTTCTTTATAGGTTTACTTGTATCCACTCTAAGAAGAGGGGTCAATATTGGTGGATTAATTTTATTGTGAAACTGTAGAAAATTGGTTTTGTTCTCATTCATTTTCAAATTATTCAACCTACACCAATTAAACATTTTGATTTGAGTTTGATGAGCAGAATTACAAGCATCTGCAAAATTGTCACCTACACTTAGTGTAGATGTGTCATCGGCATACAAAATCACTTCAAAATTGGGTAAATGGGTGGGAAGGTCATTAATGAATATGACGAACAGAAGTGGGCCCAATATAGAACCCTGTGGGACTCCGCAATTGGTTTCAACCAAATTGGACTTAAATGCGTTAGTGCCCAATTTATGCTGAGGAAATACGCTTATTAAAATAATTTCTCTTACATTCATTTATAGCATCTTTGTAGTTTTAAGAAGTTTTTTATATCCTTCTCGGAAAGATGGATCAAAGTATTAGAATTTTGCGTGGAGATACCTCACTTTGGAGCCCATATTAACAAGTTCAGGGGGGGAATTTGATATTTCTGCGACAACCATTGAAAGCAATTACTTTTGATTGAAAAGTCCAGTTAAAGACAATGATGAACTTATAAAGAAAACTATTAAATACAATATCAACATGAATGTGCGTTCCAAGTTTCTTCAGCCAGGTATACCAGAAATGCATCAATGTTAGCTGACAATGAGTTATAAAAACGTTTGGTGGTGTAAGAAGGTTTGTTAGTTTCTACATCACTCAATTTCAATTCAACTTCAATAGCAAAATGATCAGAAAGTTGATGAGATATTGTAGCACACGAGATCATGCTAACTGGTAGGTCAGTTGCTACCAAATCAATGAGAGTGGAAGAGAGTGATGACACTCTGGTAGGATCGCTATTAACCCTCCGTGACTCGTGCCCTATTTACTAACGCGAGAACTCGCGTGGGGTGATTCTGACACCCCACTCTTTTTTTCAATTCTTTAGTCTGATTTTACCAAAATTCCTTTCCTTTTTGGTGTATTTCTAATTCCTGCTAATATTTGTTATTTTATTACAAATTATGTTCGAATATAAACAAGATAGTGTTCTTATATTGCTATATAGTGAATGTTTACTAGATTTAAAAATGTAAAATAATCGGTTGACGATAATTAGTATTCAGTTTAACACTTAGGCCGTCATCATCACGTAATAATCATTTAATTCATTTGAGAATTCAAATAATATTACCGAGGGTAATTGGTAACGTTACTTCGTACTATTACGGTCTCCCAATCGCGGCTCTCTCACCTTAAACTTTCTTCTCCAACATAGAATCACGTAAAAATACGTGACATATTATAAGACCAGTAAATAATTACTCAGAGTATTATTTGAGTTATCCCCGCATTCTCTATACGTTTAGGTATCAAATTTGATTAGATGTGAAAAAAATGGCTTTTCGACTTTTATCTGCCATCTTTGGAGCTTATTGAAATAAATTTAACCTAATAACCCTAGCCGGTGATTCCTAATAACCTTCTAGTCAATTTCGACCTAAGTATTTCAGACTCTGAAATCATGGGAAATAAAACAGGTTTGCTAATTTTCACCACGTCTCCCTGCATTGCTGCCCTTTCTCTGCTTTCTTCGTGTTAGTACCGTATTGGTGTTGATTCTAAGGTCTTCCAAGAAATGGCTAAGGGACCTAGGTAAAGCTGCATCTTTTTGGAAATCACTTGCTGTGCACCAGAGACCTGTAAGCGGTTGGAAAAATCCAGACGATTCCCACGCGACTTTGTTTATTGCTCATGCCAGTATGATGTCCATATCCAACCATCCCGGTCAGTCGTACTCCTGCGGGACTGACACAATTACACACGCTTTGAGGGGAGAGAAGGGGAAGTCTGGGAAATACAAATGCAAGGAGAGTGAAAACTCCTCTGCGCACCGAAGACTGACTGGTAAAATAATACGCCTGCTGGTCTCTATCTAGGACTTTCTTCTTGTACATGGAAAGTTTATTGATTTTGGTATAGGACTCCCCCCTCCCCACCCCCGCTCTCTTCGGTGAGCCCAACACTTTGCCTGCAATAAATGCTTTTGTTCTGGCGGTCTCTGAATCCATGTAAAGAAGAACAGTTTTTGGCAATTTGGCAATTCAAATATGAATGTTTTTCGTTATTTTTCTGAACGGTATTTTTTATTTGTGATTTATAATGGTTTATTGTAATTATTTGGCACAATTTTTTTTGTCTACAGTAAGTCTTTTATTGATCAATTATAGATGATAATATTTGTGAAATGATACCTATGTAATGGTATCTTTGTGAAATGCGATGCGCAAATATTCCTTCCACAAGTTGCAAAGAATAAATTAGTTTTTATGTCTTTGCCTCTGAGAAAAATCACACACCTCCCACTTCCTCTCCTCTGCTTCTAATTTTCTCCTAAATTCCCTTGGCAAATTTTTTTGTAAATCTCTCTTGGCAATAAAAGAATTAGTTAAGCTATTGGCAATTTCTCGGAAGACAGTTCTCCTATTAGTCATCATTACAGGATATATGCTGCTAAAAATAATGAAGGTATTGATGCCTGATGTATTCAACAAATTGTAAAATATCACCACTGCAATCTCTTTATTTTCCTGGGAACACTATAAGTAGCACACATCTCATCTACTGTGTCTAACCACCTTTCTTCCCTTGGGCTGTCGTTTACTCGAAGAGGACCGTCTGGCTGTATCCCGAGATAAACCTCCAAGTTTTGTGTGTAATAGACAGTAGTATCCATGAGAACAAACATTTTTATCCCGTACTTGGCTGGTTCATTCGGTAAATGTTGGAGGAAAGAACATCTACCCCGGAAAAGTATCAATTGCTCATCTGTAGTAGCAAACTTGCCTATGCTGTAAAGCTATTGACATTTACATAGAAACATATCGAAGACCTCTCGTATAGGAGCCAACTTAGCTGTTTTTCTCTTATTTTATCTGTCTATGACATCATAAAATCGTAAACATTGCAGTAAAATTTCAAGTCCCTGATCACTCATTGATTCCCAAATATCTCCATACTCAAACCATCTTCATCCCGAGTATTTTTTATGTTCTGGCGACCTGATCTGTTAGCACCTAAATAAAAAAGTATCCAAATGAGACATCTGATTTCAGAACCGTCCGTAGGATTAGAATATCTTTTTCAAGAATAATTTTGCACTATTTCTCCAAGTTTCATATTTGTACTACTTACTATGATCTGAAGGATTTTTTCATCAAAAATGATGCTGAAACAATCTAATGGAAAATTATATCATTTTTATTTCCCTTGAACCCAACTGCCTGAGATACAACGTTATGGATTAGTGTTCGAACGTTTCGTCGTGGCTCAACGAACTTTACCTATAAAAATATTCATTTGTCACAGCAGCATGCTCAGTCTCTAAATCACTGATGTCCTGACGTGGCTGGCTATGTCGTGCTCCGATTTTTGTGCTGAAGCAACCGAATATTCGCTGCTTGAGTCAAATTCTTCTTCATCAGATATCACTCGAAAGCAGAACAGCAGTTTCTATGTCCCTGTCAGAACGTAAGTAGGCCATCTACTGAGAAAAAGAGTTATGTAAATTACGGAAATACTTTTTACGATGCCTAAAACTTTAATTTATATTTTTCACGGAGTAAAAATATTATATCCACTGACCTTGAGTTTTTCGCAAAATCGGTAACATTTCCACAAACAACAGCTTCCGATAGAAAGTGTTCTCAGAAATAAATAATAAAAATTTCATAAAATAATGCGATGACACGCGTATCTTTTATTTTTTGCTCCCCGACGATTCTGGTGGTCAGTATGCCCCTGAAATCCCGATAAGCCATTGGCTTGTCATCAGGTTTTTCAGGGGCTGAACCACCAGAACTTGACAAACACCCATGCCCTGGGCAAGTAAAAAACTGACCCAGGCGGGACTCGAACCCGCGACCCTCGGATTAGCAGGCGAGGACTTAACCCCGCCGCCACCGAGGCCGGCACTAAGTTTAAAAAAAATAAGATAAAAGATATATATTATGATGAAAAAAATTGAAAATTTATAAAACGTAATGATGTCTCAGTAAGCTGAATAATAAAGATGTATCTATCGATATTAGAAATTAGATTAATGCGATAATTTAAAATAAATAGATATACCAAATATTAGGATGAACTATAACTTGCGACAGTAGTATGTAGATAATGCACTAAACACAATGAGAAGAAAACCTTAACCTATTTAGGATACGTTTGCAAGCATTAAAATAACACTCGCAAAATTCACTCCGAAAAGATGCGCACTGTCTTTAAAAAAAGCGTTCGATCTCGACCAAGATCCAAAGAAAACTAACCATTTTCACAGGATAGGTCAACAATATCTTAAACTCCAGCTACTGAAAAGAAGGGGCCATAAAATTTGACCGGAAAAATATCCCATCCAAAATAAGATGCTGGGGTGTCTGGGACACCCCGCGCGAGTCACGGCGGGTTAATTATTATTAAGCCGAAAGAATTAAATACAAGGTGTGATCAAAAAAAGACCGGACTGATTTTATAACTTGTTTATTTCGACGGATACAGCTTAATCGAACTTGTCGCCCTTAAAGTACATGCCTTGGCTGACGACACACCTTTGCCAACATTTCTTCCAGCTCTCGAACCCTGCCTGGTAAGCCGCCTTAGGGATCCTCTTCAGGTCCGCCGTACAATTAGTTTTCATGTTCGCAGTAGAGTCGAATCAGTGCCCTTTCAAGGTTGATTTTAACTTTGGAAACAAAAAAAAGTCTGATGGAGCCACGTCTGGAGAGTAGGATGGCTGCGGGATCACGGAAGTTCTGGTTTTGGAGAAAAACTCTGTCACGATCAGCGCCGTGTGAGCCGGCGCGTTATCGTGGTGGAAACGCCATGCATTGTTTCTCCACATGTCCGGCCTCTTTCGGCTCACTGCAACCCTCAACCTCTTCATAACCTCTAAATAGAAATCTTTGTTGACGTTTTGACTTTGAGGGACGTATTCGTAATGTATCAGCCCTTACCAATCGAAGAAACACACCAGCATGACCTTCACATTGGACTGGGACATGCAAGCTTTCTTTGGTTGCGGAGAATGATGACCCTTCCACTGAGAAGATTGGGCCTTTGTCTCAACATCATAACCGTAAACCCAGGTTTCGTCACCGGTTACGATGGTTTTAAGAAACTCTGTGTCGGCTTGTTAAATCATTCCAAATGTCTCCGCAGCACTTTTGCCATGTTTGAAACAAAATTTCACGCACACACGCTGTTCCTCTAGCTCCTTAATTGCTGCCATTGCACGGGGCGACGAACAGGTTAAGACACGTACCACTGCTGCTGCGTAATGACTCGACGTAAACAAACGCAACACCTCTCGTTTTAGTCGTCAGATGTGTAGCTAGATGGAGCACTGTGTCTCGTTTCGATCCGTTGAACGGTTTGCGCGGAATAAAATCAGTCCGGTCTTTTTTTGATCACACCTTGTAGACTAATCAATTCATCACACTGTTTGGACTTACTATACAAGTCAATATTAAAGTCACCAAATAACAAAAGATCGTCGATTTTACTATTCAAGATAACCTGAATAGCATCACTAATTGTAAGTTCATTTTTGAAAGAATTAAAACAGGCATTGGCCAATCTATAGATAACTAGGACACCTAAGTGAATTCTTTTTGACCTAAAAATAACAGCAGCACACTCATGGACCTTTTTGATATTATTTTTTAACTTAACAGGTGTAAAGGGTAACCCAGATTGACAGTATACCGCAACACCACCACCTCTATTGTCACTTCTACAGAAATGTGCACCAAATTTCATTCCATTAACTGCATAGCACTTAATATCCTCACCAAGCAACCAGTGCTTGGTTAACAGGAGTACATCATATTTTTTTTCTTGAAGAAGTATTTCAAGGACCCGTAACTTTATTTCTAATTGATTGAATGTTTAGATAAAAAAATCTGAACAAGTGGCTCTTACGGTCAACATCTAGTCACTTTTGCACTTGAGATTTATCTTGAGATTAACCCATTAAATAGTTCTTACTAAGAAAAAACCTTTCAATCCCAGTGTTTACAGGCCAAAGGCTGGGATCAATCAACCTGTTCAGAAGATTAAAATCAATAGCGATCTTAAAAGATGCGTAGTTACCTTTAGCGTTCAAAGTTTCAACATCCACTGAGATCTTCAATTTGGAATCTACTTGAATTGATTCAATGAATCTCACTCAGTTGGAGGCTAGTTATGAATGACTACTACACATGTTCAACAGCATATTCTTTTACTTCAGGAAAACCATGGGTTAGATAATGGATTGGTACACATAATAATTAAATTTGATGCACTAATGTTACACCATATGGATTAACATTGAAAAGTAAGGGTGGACTCTGTTAACTTGTTATTGAACAGCTCCATAGCAAAATCTGTACCTTAGTTTGGTAGCGGTCATCCAGCTCATGTTTTGTGAGAAGTTGTCGCAAAACAGAGAGGGCACTGGATCGCACATGCATTCCCTCAAAGAGTGCAGACCTGACTTCTTTCTGAAGGAGGCCAGCCAAGAAGTGGTACTGGCAGAATGTTTCTGATGGAATGGTCTGTGAAACTTGCACCATACTTTCAGAATCCTCTGCAATAGATATCACAGATTAAGAAATCACAAGGTTTTTACAAAGTTAGGCTGGAATTAAATTGATTTACTGTGTAATAACAGACACAGACCAACAATTAGCATTTGAAACACCATATGAGCAGTTGATTTTTGAAATTGGGCAAGTCCATTTTGTTAAAAAAAAAAGTTACAGCTAATTTTCATTAGAAATTAACTTAAAATTTCTGTTTTTAATCAATTCACAATCATATCTATAAATGGTATCTTTGTATATAGACATGATTGTGAATTGATTGAAAACAGAAATTGTAAGTTAATTTCTAATGAAAATTAGCTGTAACTTTTTTTTTTAACAAAATGGACTTTCCCCACTTTCAAAATCAACAGCTCATATATTACATTTACAGAAAAAACTAACAACATCACACTTGTGAGAAACCAAGTATGTAATGTTAAACAAGCATATTTTTAATGGTGGATAGAGGTAACAATATCAGAGGAAATATCTTTACATAGAAATACATGCCTAACTGTAATTTAGCCATTTTCATTTATTATGCCTAATGTGGATAGTTTGTACTATCACTTTCAAAAGTCGGTCCACGCGGTGAGCACGGCCAACTTCATATTTCACTGAATTCAAACTTCGGGTATTACCTATGCATTCAGTGACTACTAAGGGCCAATTTTACCCATTCCCACTCACTAGGGAGACCCTCATATGGCCTTCTCCTGCTATCGCTGCCCAGCCAACTCCCCCTACTCCAAGTGGTAGGCAATGGTAGGGAATGCAAAAGGGAAGGTTCTCAGTTAGGTGTTTTTCACTCTTACGAGTAGCAGGCTTGAGTATTCTTCAAATATCGAGGAAATAGATCGGCGTGGCAACAATCATTTAAGCGAAGCCCAGAGGGGGCAAATAGTCATTTTATGAAAGCGGGAAAACTGTGTCCCAAATAGCGGCACACCTAAAAGTAGACCGGAAAACTGTGTATAAGTGGCTAAAGAGAATTGAGGAGGGTGACGAGTCATTAGAATCAAAACTGAAGAGTGGACGTCCGAGGGGCACTAACAGGCAAAAAGATGAGGATATAAGGGAGGCCATTCGTCAGAATCCGTTGTCCGTCAGTGGTGTTGCAGAGTTGAGGAGAAGCAGTAATTTTAACTGCATCTATGCCAAGGTAAGGCGCCGCATTATAGAGGGGCGAATTTTATCCTTTTCCATACATCTAATACCAAATTCTTAGCATGCAATTGAAGATCAATGGAAATAAGAAATGGCCCGGCCTTAACCCCTCAAGCGTGTGCGACGCAGCATATGCGTCCACTCAATTCCATGTCTCCAGCGTGACTTTAATCGGAGGTATTTAAATCGCCCAGGGTTCCTTTTTTTCGCAAGCAGCGAAGAATTTGTGCAGACATTAGCCTAAATATTTTTAGCATTGTAATCGCTATTTTAAAAAATTCAAAAAAATTATATTATATTTAAAATTGTATATACTGTATCATTACAAATTTATACTTACATTTTTTCATGCCGTTTATTTTTTTCTGCTCCCCATATCCGATGTTTAGTAGTTGATCTGAGTATGGTATCGCTCAA
Source organism: Pyrrhosoma nymphula (assembly GCA_963573305.1). Classification (NCBI taxonomy): domain Eukaryota; kingdom Metazoa; phylum Arthropoda; class Insecta; order Odonata; family Coenagrionidae; genus Pyrrhosoma; species Pyrrhosoma nymphula. The sequence goes on from OY754338.1 coordinate 23,552,168, forward strand.
AACAGGGGTCTAGGCAGAGAGACGGTGTCCCTGGGCAGTTTTTACACCTGTACCTTGTTTCTTTTTTCTTTCCGTGTTTCGTACACACCACACACCTTCTTCTTCCAACTTTAAAATTATCTGTTTTAGGATTTTCTTGAATGAAATGCTGACCTGTCAATCGCGTGCATTCAGTGTCGGTATCTGAGGGCCGTCCTTAGCGATTTTCTAAATTCTGCCCGCGGTACTTGCCTATGATCTTTTACACTAAGTCTATTCTGAACGATAGATGATCTTTCTTGTTTCCAGCCTTGCAGTAAAGAATGTAAGCATTCAACACAGCCGTATTTACTAAGTGGTTGAATAATTTTTTCATACCACACTTTTGTCCTTTTCCTTTCTAGCAAGAACGATTCTAAAAGTTGATCTTTCAAGTCTACACCACCCATATATTTATTATAATCTATTACACAAGTAGGCTTATTTACCAATTCTAACCCACCCTTTCGACTTACAGGTTGCATATCGTCTGAATGTTTAGTTGTCAGCATTGAGACATCGCGCTTATCTTTCCACTTCAACGCCACCAATTTACCACACTTTGCACTAATCACTTCTCCTTTCTTCTGTTTCTTTTTTAGATTTATCGGTATACCTTTGCGTGTGATTCTAACTGTCCCAACAGCATCTGTTGTCCTCTGAACCAATCTCTGGAAAAGATCGGGACAACTATAATAATTGTCCATGTATACACATCTTCCCGAATCTAATAGTTTCTCACACAAACTTAGAACAACTTTTGTAGAAAAAATATCTGTGTCTTTGGTTATTTCACAGCCTAATTTTGTTCCTGAGCCACTGTAAATTATAAAATTCCACAAATATCCTGCGGAATCACAAAGTTCAAACATTTTTATGCCTAACCGGGAAGCTTTCATGGGAATATATTGTTTCCACGAAAGCCTACCTTTCCACAACAACAAAGATTCATCGACACTGACTTCTTTACCTGGCATATATACTTTCTGGAATTTATTTTTCAAATATTCACTTATTGGTAGAATTTTATACAATTTCGGTTCTCTTTCCACAATTTCCTTTTCGGTGTTATCTACAAAATGCAGAAATTTGGTCAGCAACGAAAACCTTTCTTCGCTCATTACATTGGGGAACAAAGGTGTTTCTAAGATGTGTTTCCTACTAAAGTACATTCTGATACTTGGTTTCTGAATTATCCCCATCAACATAAGCAAACTTAGGTACACCCTAAATTCTTTTGGAGTTGTGGGAACCCACTTTTGAAAGCGCGATTTTTTTTGCATCAAGATTTTTTCTTTCTTGTGAGCAAGAAACTGTTCCGCGTAACGGTTTGTTTCAGTTACTATGATCATAATTATATCATCGCCGAAAAACAACTCGAAATATTCTAGGGTATAATCGGCACACTGAACTTCCACTATTTGTTTCCCAACTAAATCACACGGAAAAGTAAGATGATTAGCACTGTCGATTTCTTCTCAAGTATTCTCTTGATTATTCACAGAAAAACGAGAAGGTTCTTCCTCTTCTGAACTAGAGCCCAAAGTGTATCCACTAGAATCCTCAGAAATTGTATCTAATCTTTCGTTACTCGTTTCTTCCAAAGCATGAAGCACTTCCTGGCCAGAGAACTCACGAGAATTAGACGCCATGGCAAACTGAAGAGGAGTTCAGTAAGGGGCCGGTCCAAAGGAAGAAAAAAATAAAAAAGCCACCAATGCAGCTTAGGCCTTTCGGCAATAGGGGTCAAGAAACCTCGACCCTTCAACTCCGTAAACATCGTAAATAAGATAGGAGACGAGGATAGACCTTATGAGGTTCTGAGAAGCATTGAGTGACCAAGCCTGGATGGACCATGCCTGCGAAAGCATTACCATGATGAGAGAGAAGGGGAAAATGTGGAGTGCAGATAACAAGGAACCACAGAAAGAAAGCAGTCAGCATCAACACACAATCATAAGCTCTCTGAGAGTAATAAATCAGAGCGTGAGTGGAAAGATCTGTTCACAATCAGGCACAAGACGCCGGGTCGCGAGTAAGCATTTTCTTTACCAGGCATGAGTCAGGAAAAAAATAATTAAAAATACGAACTCATATATACAGGCAACAAAGAAGCACAAAAAGAAAGCAGGCACCTAAAGCTCACATATATACTCACTGGAAGTATATATATCAGAGCGTAGGCGATAAGAATTCTTAATGAAAAACGCAAACGGTGCGTCGTACACGCTTGAGGCATGGATTTAAGCGGACGCAACTGCTGCGTCGCACACGCTGGGGAATTTAATACGTCCATTTAAAGTCACGCTTGAGGGGTTAATCATCTTCCAACCTATGCACTTTCCGAATCGTCATTCATTACCATTACGTGAACCACTTCATCCCGGAGAAGTTTTATAATAAATCGCGAAAACTTTCAGTGTACTCCCTATTTCTGCAGGAATATTTATTATTCTTGTCCAATGCACTTTTTTTATAAGTCTTCCATCAGTCTAAGAAGCAAATGGAGACATGTGGCTATTATCTATAAATAAATGTTAGCATTTAGCATACTCATCACCCGAATTGCATTTCGTGTCACGCTCCCTTTCTTTGACCCATACTGGTCTTCACCGAGGAAGTCTTCTGCCCTTTTCCCAATTTCATTTTAATAGCTATCTCAACCATTTTATATTACAAGCAAAATAAAAATTCTCATCTCTTAACATTATCTTTCTTTTCCCATTGTCGGGAATAGTTTCCGAACTGATTTTGCAGCAGTGGATTTGGGCAACGTGTACTTTATAAATACTAGTTTACCTGCACGAAAACGAGGCTACTATTTGTCCCCTTTGCGCAGGATTATTGCATTATGCCATGAGAAGAGTCTGGGAATTTCTCGCCATCTTCCACGCACAAGAAATAACGATAAGTCCCTGCCCAAAGCCGAAAATGCTTCATGGGTTCTTTCGCCAGCTAATTCTTTTGGGAGTGGGGGTGGGATTGTTCTGGCTATTCGTTGTCGGAGGGAGAAGGTCACACAAGGGTCTCTCAGCGAGTACAAAATAAACTCAAGTTGCGCTAGTGTTAACAGTAAAATTGGCCCCCAGAAGTCATGGAACGTGTATACAATACGTGAGGCTTGATTTCAGCAGAACACAGAGATGGTCGCGCTCACCGTGTGGACCGACTTTTGAAAGTGATGGTACCTCAACAGAATAGCTAATTTTCAAAATGCTTTTAAAAATGCAATTGCTAATGGTTCTCTTTGAAACATTCAGCAGTCAAGTTTTGTTAATTTATTACACTGGAAATTTTTTTTCAAATTCTTGTTTTTTCAAAAAAAATTTTTTTTTTCAAAATGTATGAATTATTCTTATTTTTTTGTGATCTAGAGGAAAAAGTTACAATTTTGGATTCCTGGCACTTCAGCAGCTAAGTGCGCTCTTGCAGCTGTCATAATGGCATACATACTCTAGTACAGTAAAATCCAGTTATAACGTGCCTCAGAATACAGGGTCTGGGCTTTTCCCCCAAAATTACCAGTTTATTTTTCCCTTGTACTGGCTTTGTATCGAACTTATCATGAGCTATTCCATAGTTTCACACTCCTAATTATGACAATTAACATCACACCAGATCTATTGTTGTTTGGCAGAAATGTTACAAATTATGTAGTACGTTCCCGTTTCTCTTTTCAATGGTGGTACTGTATACTGCAGTCCTTGGTTATACATGGTATATGTACTAGATTTATCAATCACAGGGGTTTCCCTTGATTATCTGCATCTACCATTCTATTCCACTGAAATTTCACCAAAAAATGCTTCACACTACTTAGATGCCTCCCTATCCCGGAGGTCCTTTTCAGAACCTGCTTTTTGGGGTATCTGCAGCCTAACAATAATGAGGGCAATCTGAGGTGTGGTTGACCCAATGTCCCTCGTAACTGCATAAAGGCAGAGAAATAATTAACATGTTGCTCGCCCACTCTTCATCATTGATGGAAAGAACCATATGGTTAAGTATTACCCTGATGATGAAAACACAATTAATAAATATGCTTTCACAATTTACAATTCCAAAAATCACATTAAAACATAGCCAGAGAACACTAAAGTTTGGACAAAGGCCATTCCACAATAGACATAAGTCTTAAGCTGTAAGCCGTTGACCGTGATAATTTTCTTAAGTCTGCTAATCTCCAATAAAACCCGTAAGCCATAAAATCTTATGTGAGATATCAAAAACAAATGAGTGATGAAATTTTGTTTGCGCTCCATACTTAACATTAATTTTCCTATGCAATTACTCAGGGTATATCTTTTTCTTTGCCATCCCTCCATTCTCTAAAATTCAACACTCTACAGCTACTGAAATCAAAGGAATGCCTTCATCCGTTTCCGAGAAAGTCGTGGGTGAGTACCTGCACTGATCCTGGCAATAGTTACGGCGTACTCTGATTGGCTGGCGATCAGGCTTGCCGTAAGACTTAAGTCTTATGTCCATTGTGGAACGGCCTTAAGTATGCACAAAAAATAACATTGTTTCCTTAAATTTCCTCACGTTTAACTCCCTCCTGTTACCAAGCACAGGCTGAATAAAAAGATGAGGGAAAAACAAAGAAATGAGTACCATCCATGCCAGAGGGCGTTGTCCTTCCCACTGAGCTGGCTGAACTTCCCCTCAATGCAGCAGACAGTATGGCAACATCCAAGGGAAGGTTAAGGGCCACATAATGTTCATGAGAGCATAAAATGCGTAGGAAAGTGAACTTGTAAGCACAGAGGGAGGGAGGATCACCAGGGTTGAAGCGGCCCACGTAGCCATTAATGAGACGGAACACATAACCTCGGTCCATGAAAGAGAGGCATCGCTGTAAAGATTAAAGCATCCATGGTCAGATTAATGCCATTAACTGCATTGCATTGCTAACATAGGTAAAGGATCATGCATTGAATTTAATCAGGGTCCACACCATTCGGGAACACACATTCAATCCCAACATTTTCAGCCTCAGGGTTGCTACAGACCAGAAATTATGAAATTCCAGTACCTTTCCAGGCCAAAATTTCCATTTTCCAGGTAAAAATATAAATTCTATCATAATCGGGTATTTTAAAGAAAGTACAAGAATAAGAGAAAAACACATTAACGTATGCACACCATGTAGAGATAAAAATATGTATTACAGTGAAATACATGAAAAACAGGCATGTTTTGAACCTTTTATTAAACATAAATCCTAATCTAACCCATGGGTTATGACCACTAGCACTATACCACGGCCCCCAGCATACCTACCAATAGCAAGCATGTTTCCGCATGCTCTCTCTAGCTGAGACCAAAACTTGAAGGCGAGATAAAAAAGATACCCTTCAACAAAAGCATCTCCTTTGCCTTTATGCCCATGATGTAAAAATCATTGCAGTTGTGGTTTCTAATGACTAGATAAACTAACAAGCAACATTGTTTATGTATAAATTGTGAACGTTGATGTTTTTTAACAGAATTTCATGCCATTTTTATGTACAAAATGAATATTAGCTATTTGAAGATTATGCAGAAAAATGCTTAATTTATGATGCCCATTGACATTATGTACTCGATTGTATTTCAAAGTCTGTGCGACCTTGGACTTAGGTGGAACAGGAGGATTTGTCCTCATGTTGCTTCACGTATTTTACTTCACCTTGCTCCCTTTTCGAGGGCCGTTAATTGTTCTAATGTTTTCTTCAGTACAGCGCTTGAAATTTTCTTAAATTATAGAGGCCGAAAATTTAGTAGGTATCGTAAAAAGAATTGTTTTTGGTCACGTTCGTATTTCAGGAATATCTACAAAATCTTTTTCCCCTAAGGTACAGAATAACCAAGTTTCTGAACCATGTGGTAGAAAGAAGTGATTATTTTATTAAGTCAGCAGTTTTTTTATACTCATATTTTCTACTTCAAGGATGGTAGCTTTTTTAGTAGGTATGTAGTTTGTTGAATAAAACATAATAACAACAATGTTATTGGAATAATTTCAAAGAGCCACTAGGGTATTAAAAATATTCCCAGTCAACGTATGCACGAAATCTTCAACATAAGGGAACAATGCTCAATGTGTAGATAAAACACTTGCAAATAAAGACAAGCTCGAGAGTTTATTTCAATATCATTTAAGTGTCAAGGTACCTTTGCAATGCAACTTTATAATACCAAATTATATTTCATACACGATATTCACATTAGGATGAAGGAACACTCGGGGCTACGCTTAAGGGAGTCCACCAGGAGACGTAACTATGGTAGGTCAGCCTTCGGGTGAGCGGCGAAATAATCACTTATACTCATCACACAAGGAGTCATGAGGAATAAGCAGAAATAAATATATGAAAAAAATACTTTTTTTTTAAATCCACACTTATATTCAAGTATACCAAAAAGTAAATTAACTTGGTAATTGGTGAATTTAATGACTGATTCATGTGTTGGCATATAGAGTAAGTAAGTATGCCAAATTTCAGCTCGATTGAACATTGAAAAGTGCCACAGTGCCAGCAACAGGGCTGACTAGGCCTGGGCAATATGGACTATTCAATATCGGGAAACAATAACTTTATCATAACGTACAGTGGTGATAACGATAACTCATATCGTGATGATAAATATCATCTTATCGTGCCCTGATAAATTATCACGATAAATATCGCGATATTGTGCCCAGATAAAATATCACGATAAATATCACAATAGAATATCACGATAAATATCACAATAGAATATCACGATAAATATTGCGATAAAATATCGTGATATTGTGCTCCGATAAAATATCACGATAAATATTGCGATAAAATATTGTATTCGTTAATGCATCATGTAACCAGGCCTTTAGGCTAGCCAAGACCAGCCACCTGCACAAGCAATGCACCTGGTCATCACCAACCAGGCAGGCTGCTATGACGCAGGTCACACACAGTCAGTTCCGGCCATATGGAACAGACATCGCGAATCAGTTTCGTTCGAGTCATGTTTCGTAAATATCGTTGATCAACCGTAAAATTTCACCAAGGCTTGGTGAAAGGGTAATTTCTGTCAAATGAATTGGACTGATTATAATTTTTACCAAAAAATAGGTTACAGTATATTTGGGCATTACTACGTGTAAAGCAATCAAAATAATGCATATACTGAAAGTTACTTTTGATAATGATCTAAAGTCAGATCACATTTTTCTAGCAAGCTGAATAGTTCGTTTGCTGAGTTTGTTTCGATATATTTAGATCAGTGGCCAATACATACACTGATTTACAAACAGTTGTTTTCAGTTCCTTCCAAAATTTGAGAATGATGGCACCTATTAACTATCAGACCACTGAGAAAGAAAGATTGAGAGAGGACTGCTGAGACTTTGAATTAGCAGACAGCAGAATGGTAAGTTTTCAAACGTACTTGCTCTAGGTTAAACGAAGGCAAACCCAACAGCTGTCTTTTTCCGACACAATTAACCGGCATAATATCACGATAATTCATCGGGTGCGATTACGCAACATTTAATCAAGTGCAATATCACGATATTTTATCGCAATATTTATTCTGATATTTTGTCGGAGCGCAATATCACGATATTTTATCGGGATATTTATCCTGATATTTTATCGGGATATTAATCGTGATATTTTATCAGGGCGTAATATTGCTATTTTTTATCGGGTGATAAGTCACGATTTTTATCGAGCAACAATATACCGTCAATTTTCAAAACTCAAAATTGTATTCTCTACACATTAAAATATCACAATATTTTACCATATACAGTAAACTCCCGATTATCCGTGCGCGGATTATCCGTGTTGCGGATTATCCGTGCGTGATTTTTTACTCTTCGTCGATATTTTCTGTGGTCAATATAAAAAAATTCAATCAAAACACACATTTGGATTTTAGCAATCCAATTCAAGCAAGACATACGTAAGGCCATTTCTTTCCCCTTAAACCCACCTTATAAACCGTAATTGTTTTCCTTACATGATCACAATGAACATGTTATGTTTGCCTCTTGTTCATTGTCAGTATCTTTCCAACTTTTGAGCCGTGAATACGCACTCTCCGGAGCTTTCTCGCTGGTATATTTGCGATAATTAATGGTTTCGTACACGATAAACTTCATGAAATCCATGGAAAAAAAACAAACGGAGAAAATCTAGTATCGCAGAATCTTCGCTAGCACACGCCTTGCATCTAGAATCCTGGGGATCGCATCCATGAATACACGGTTTCAGATCCGTATCCACCTGATTTCTGGGAATTTCTTCTTTGAATGTGGGGGTAAGTCTTGAAGATACAGGTCTTCCGGGTTTTACTGCACGTTGGTCCATCATCTTTGGACAAGTTTCGCCGGCGTTGCAGTCGTAAAGTAGTCGACTCAATGCCGAATTTCGACTGAAACGCCAGCGAAACATTTCATCCAAACATGGACCAATGCGGAGTTAAACCCGGAAGACCTGTATCTTCACATCCATCAACACGCGGAACTCTACACAAGGCGGTAAATCGTCTTCATCTGACAATGAGCTATCTTCAGATTCAGAAGGTGAACTTGGAAATTATTTTTCTGTAGCAGAGGCTCCCGCCTGTCGTAGATGGTTTAGTAGATTGAGCTCTAGAAGCATCTTCCTCTCCCTCCTCAGAGTAACCTTCGGAAAAATTGCCTAAAAATTCATCCCCACGCTCATTTTATTCCAAAATTACTTAAACATCTTCCGTTGGAATGCTCTTCTTAACCCCTTCCCTGACGGGTATTTTTTTACAAAAATGGTCAAAAAAAGTCATATTTTTTAATTTCAGATTCAGAAGCATTGAAGGGAGGCAAATCCGAAAATATTTTCATTAATTTTTTATTCCAAATAACTAATGATTTATTCAATAATTTCTGATTGTTGCCCCTTAACTTAAGAGAATTAGGCCACCCGCATTACGGTACAACTTTCCTTCCCGTAATCCCAAAATCCCAAATCCCAAAAATATTCGCAGAAAGCGAAGTATCAGAAAATGAAAGAAAAATCTTCTCCCCTTTTCCCTACTGTAATCCGTTTTCCTAGAGGTAGCGTCATAAAATACCATTTTCACAAGTGAAGAGAATAGGATGGGGGAAAAGAGCATGAGGGGTCTGAAAGGAGAATAACCCGGGGAAAGAGGAAAAATAGACTTGAGTAACAGAAGATTAGCAGAAAATTGTAGAGGATGTTCAATGAGAGACCTGCAGACGGTCGGAAAATCCAAAAGACTTCCGACCGCCTGTTTATTGCCCTTGCGCGTGATCTTTCTCGTCCGTGCCCAACCGTGTCTTGCTGGCTGACCACCCAGAACGGTGACACATGCCAGACGTCAGGATTGGGGAGGGGAATTTTGGGAAATACCAAAGGACCCCTCGGAGAACCAAAGACAATGAGCATCAGAAAGGGTACGTGAATGAAGCCGCGGCGAACGTCCGGCAGGGGTCGGTCGGTGAAGCATATACGGATACCAAAACTACAGCGTAAATAAGTAAATAATACATGACTAATAGGTAAATATGTATTACAAAGTAAACAATAAAAAATCGGGAATGCATTGTTTGTCATATTATAACAGATAAGGATTTACTGAGTAACAATTGTTACTTGAGTCTTCTCAATCGAATGCAATTTAGCGATAATGCAGAAAAGAACTTATGACCCCATAGGAAGATTTCGCTTCCAGGGAGCGTAGTTCCATTAGTATTCCGGTAGGATAGATAAATAAAATAGATGAGTTTTGTGAGAACTGATAAAATATAATTCTCATAAGTAGATAGGGAATAGTAAGTAATCGTGAATAAAAATAATTCAAATCTAAAATCAATCCTTCAATCATTATATAAATTGCGTTAACAATTGCATAAGCAAGATTCCAACTTTTGTACTTCGGGATATCAAGTAGCTAAACTTACAATAATCCTAAGAGTAGGCAGAGTGCTTGATAAAATTGAATTTTCATGACCATAAAACGTTTCCTAACATTTATATTGGATGAAAAAATAGTGCGTAAATTTTGATATACGGAGGGTAATTTTGGTGCGTGAAGTTTTTTTTTGAAACCATAATACAAGTGAAAAGCCTTCAAAAAAGCGAGAATACAGAGATAGGCGTCCATACATGAAATCTAGCGGTGAAGCATTGAATTACTACGAAGGGGGTGAAATATCTCGTCCAAAACAGCTAAAGAAGGGAAAAAGTAGAGTAGGACGAGATATCTCGTTCACATCAGAATTTGCTAGACCATTCAGGACGAGATATCTCGCCCGCGTCAGGGAAGGGGTTAAAAAATACATTTGTTCTTCAAGTATATTTGCACGTAGAATCAATGAATGTCTCAAAAGGAACGGTGGAGAATAATCCAACGATAATCCAAGCACAAAATAAAGCCTAAGTTACAAGGATGCTGCAAGACAGCCATAACAAAGCACTAGTCAATGTAAAAATAATCAGTTCCAAAATGCCGAGAGAAATTTCCAAGATGACGCGCAGGACTATAAACAAGCAAAACACTGTTGAGGTTGGCTCGGGTAATCCAAAGAACGCCCTACCACCAATCAAACGCAGAGGTGGGTAAAAAGTCCAGAGATAAATGACCAAACAGGAGTCCAGAGAGATTATCAATAAATACACAGTGGAATTATTTCCGAAGACAAAGTCCAAACAGTATGCGATGGGTCAAAAAATGAGCAAGAGGAAACTAAGTGAATCAAACTCAAAAGGCTAGCCCAGTAGAAGAAAATCATCGAGTAGAAGGACGCATCAAGAAAAAATAACGGTAAGGAAATCTGTACAGGCAATAACTCTAGCAGCTGTGGGTAATACGATACTCCAGAAGCACTATCGGGAAGCTAAGGGATAACCACGGATCCTCATCAACTCCCCAGGCTAACGTGCCTGGGAGAGGGAAATCCTCAAGCTCACAAGCTGTCAGCAGGAAAAAGATAACAGACAAAAGAAAGGCCAGAAATACGAGCGAACGCACTGTGACGGTCATGATAACTTCTAAGAATCATGTAGAACCAACAAGAGTTCGTCAGAGCAATCGGTGACATAACAAGCCTCTCAAAACAGTGCAGCGAAGCTAAGTTTTTACCCCCGAATGTCACTTCCATACTTCAGCCAATGGATCACGGGGTCATCGCGTCTATGAAAAGGAATTCCCGTGTTTGTATTTTCAGGACGCTAGCCAATGAAGATGACAATTTATTGAAATTTTGGAAGAGAATGGCAATATTGGATGCAATTAACGGTGTGTCACAGGCTTGGTCCTCAGTGAAACCTGTTACACTAGTTCGTTTTTGGCGGAAACTTTTGTTTAACCTCAAAGGTGATTTTTGGGGATTTTCAGAAACTGAAGTGCACGACTCCGAGTTGGGGGGTTTAGTGAAAACAATGAAAGGATTGAAAAATGTTGATGCGGAGAACTTAGAAAAATGGCTGAAGAGAGACGAAAGTGTCCCGGGCTTCCAGCATGCTACTGATAGCGATGTAATTTACGCCGTGATCGGACAAGGGGAAGAGAAAAGGAGTGGGGAGAGTTGAAGTAGCAGGGATAAAGACGAGGGGAGCATCGAATGCATGAGTCACACCCAGGCGCTCAACTTCATAGATGGTTTGCTGTAGTATATGGAGCATCTAGCAGATCAGGCTGGACGACTGGTCACCGTTCTGGTGTTTTCTTATTTATAGAATTCACCGCAGCAAACGCAAGTGATCAAAGGTTGTTTCGCATTCCGTTTCTACCCCTTAGCCTAATTATGACTCTAGGGGCCAGAATTTTCCCATTTCCTTACCCTTTTCACCCATCCTGTTTTTGCCCTCCTTTTCCCCACAGCCCTTTCGTTCCCCGGCCATGAGCTCGGGCTCGAATGCCGGGGGGAGGGTGGTGCCCTTGCGTGGAAGACCCACTTATACACTGTAGTATACTGTGGCGGTAACGATTTTACCGTCACTTGTTATTTTTGAGTCCCCTCGCGTCTTGGGCGTTTTGCGATTTTTTCTTTTGTTTTGTTTTCCCTTCCATTCCTCCCCCCCTCCCCCTTTTTCCTGAGAGTCGAACCGCACCAGGGGCATGCAAGGTCGGCGAGTAACGTGTGTTTCGGGTGGATGTGTTTTTCTCTCCCCCCGACGTTTCCAACATCAAGTGGCCGAAGTGGCATTTTATTTTGACGTGTGGGTATTCCCCAGTGCCCCCCACCCCCATTCATCATGTGATGTGCTCACCGTCACCCCACCCCACCATTTTTGGGGTACATAAGAGCGGTGAGCACTCAGAAGCCAAGGAGAAACGATTAGGAGAATGCGGCGGCAGGCTATGCCGGAAGAGTGGGAGAGTGCTACCAGTGAGAATCGGGATCGGGACGTCGCGGAAACAGACAGCGGGAGAGATTTTCCGCTCGTATACCTTCCCTTGTAGAGACGCGGAAGGCGTCTCACGGGCCGCCACGTATCCAGAAAGACACCGACATTCGCAGATCCGCGGGACGCTGGACCTCCGCAGCCACACTGGTTGCGATCCACCAAGTCCCCGGCAAGGAGTCGGTGCCTCCCGGTTCTCCAGCTCAGCACCAAGAACCATTTGGTCAAGTAAGCTGCCGTCAATTCACCCCCTAATTCCTCTCCACCATCACCACCCACCCCCCCCCAGTGTGGACGAGCAAGTCCTCCACACGTCAAGAAATCGTAACTTCAATGACCCCCGCCACAACGACGAAGCTCTGTGAAGCGGCTTCACCGCGTGTCATCAACGAACAATAGACGCAAACGAACGTTTTCTCATGCTTGTCCTGCGAGACGATACATTTTTCATTGAGAGTGTCAAGGGTAATTTTTAATTTGTGTCACGATCCGATTTTCGTTCGTGATTTGTTGTAAAAGGGCATTCATTAATCTACATCTGTAAGTTCACTCATTCATTCGCTTTTTTTTTGTGTTTTGGTGTAAAGTGTTATTTTGTTCATGTTTCACGCAATCGTTTTTTCTAGGGTATCGTCCTCATCCATGTCATTTCTGTTACATCCCCATTAATTTCATTCATGTCCATCAGGGAAATTATTTTCAAGTGTGTTAGTTTAGTGATCTTTTTTATCTTATTTGCCAGTGTGTGTGACACTATTGTTCAGTGTCCATTAATAAACCTGTGGTGTTAAAAGCAGCTCTGGGTTGTGGTTCGATTTCTTCACCTGGGCCATGCCCTATTTTTTTTATTCCCATTCCCCGTTAAGAAAAAAATAGCGCCATACGCGCAAGATGCCTCGGAATGATCCTCAATTTATTTTTTTTTCTTTATATTAAACGATTTCGCGGAGTAAGCTCTTTGAGCCGAAAGGCAAGTCTCAATTGTGTGCGGCTGTCCTCCCAAACAATTGCGGGCTGTGAGGACGGGGCCGTTACAATACGGAGCAGTGGGAATACGACTACAATGGCATTATCACTGCTAAAAAGATGCGCGGTCGGCATAAGAAATCTCGCAATGAGTCTAAAATAACGGACTATGTGCGCAAATGATAGTACATCGTTTTTTACGTATATTATGAAAAATATAAGAAATAAAAGTGAAAGTTCGGATTATCCCTGTTTTCTGATTATCCGTGCGTCCTCTCCCCATCATTAGCCCGGATAATCGGGAGTACACTGTATATCGTTATATCGCCCAGGCCTAGCATTGACTACGAGTAGACAATATGATGTGGGTCGTATCAGATTAGGATGAAGAAATATAAAATGTAACCTATTTAATTTTAGTAGATTAACTACGTAATTATTAAAGTTAATGACTGATTCATTTATTGCCATCAAGATTAAGTAAGTGTGCCAAATCTCTGCTCGACTGAACATTGGAAAGTGGTCATGAAACACAGCTTAGTACTTTTCTACAACATTTTATTATTACACGATGCGTTTCGCCGCTTTACGGCATCATAAAGATGCCGATGCCGTAAAGTGGCAAAACACGTCTTGCAATAATAAAATGTTGTAGAAAAGTACTAAGCTGTATTAATCATGAGTACTAGTAAATTCTACGAAGTGAAGCCTGCAGCAGTCAAGTATATTGGAAAGTGGGTTGGATTTCGATTACAAGATTCCATCCAGACAAACCAGAAACAAACAGGGCAAGTTAAAATAAGCGTGGCAAAAAGTGTGGTGACCCTTCCTCACGAGTGAATGTGGACACCACAGTGGACAGTACAGCAACACTCATTTCACTACAGGTGTGGTAAAATTTACCTAAACAAAGCCAAAGTAAATGTTACCTTGCCTGTAACTTTGTTGCTTTGACATGTGGAAGGCAATGAGAAACCACCACATTACAATCCCAAGGCCTTTGACCTGCCTGATAGAAGCCTGTAACCATCACATTCTTTTAAATTTTTATCCACCAATGAGCTAATGGAACCTCCTAGAAGCAACAGGATCATACACACTGGATCATTAAACATCTACATCTACATACTACCCCGCAAGCCGCCTCAATAGGCGTGTGGCGGGGGGTGTTAGGACACCAGCCGTTTACATATAAAAAGGAAACGCTCTATGAAATTACGCCTTGCATTTATTAAAGTCCCTTATTGTTCGGGGGAAAAATGAATTCCCATACCTATCCGTTAGGCAAAATATCTCTCTTAATTTATCGTTTCTGTCGGACCTGGAAATATAGTGGGGTTCTAATATGATGTTCTCCGTGTCGCTCTGAAAGATATCTATTCTCAATTGCTCAAGTAATCAAGTAATCTAAGCCTAGCGCGCAGCCTCCGAGTCTCTAGCGGCTCCCAGCCTAATTCGTTTAACATCTGCGTAACGCTGTCTGTACGCCCGTAGCAGTTTTTGACGAATCGCGCAGCTTTCCTTTGTATTTTATTAAGTTCCCGAATTAAGTCTTTCTGCACCGGATCCCATATCCTTGCTGCATATTCAAGGTGTGGCCGGACGAGTGCGAAATAGCACCTCTCTTTTACTTTTTCATCTGAGAATCTTCCCACAATACGCTTGACGAATCCTAGCTTCTTCAGAGCTCTGCCACAAATATTTCTTATATGTGTTCCCCACGATAGGTTTGAGGTTATCGTAACTCCCAGATACTTAACTTCATCTGTCGCCTTTATCTTAACGCCATCCACAGCATATACACGGGGATAGTTGGACGACCTCCGCAAGAAATGTACCGCCGCACATTTGCTCAGATTAAGTTCGAGTCCCCACTCTTGGCTCCACACATGAACGTTGTTTAAATCCGATGATAGAATTTCAAAGTCAGAGTGATCATTAATTTCGCGATAGATGACAGCGTCGTCAGCAAATAAACGTATTTTACTGCTAATTCGAGAGCATAGATCATTTATGTATATAATGAACAAAAGGGGGCCGATTACGCTTCCTTGTGGGACACCTGATGTCACTTTAACTGCATCAGAGCTAATTCCGTCAAGAACTACTAAACATGCAGGGGTAGGAATTATGCTTAATAAGAGCACTAGGATGCATGTGAAAACTTTCCTTCAGTGTAAGAAAAGGATAGTCATTGTAAAGATAGCAACTAAGCTGACAGACACAATAGCTGTACAAGTCTACATGCCTATGAAGGACTATGAAGAAATCGAATTAGTCTGTGAAAAATATTTTGGAATTAAAAAAATGTGAAAGAAGAATAATGCTTGGACCCATGGCATGCCATTGTCACACAAAGCCAAGAAGGAAGAACTAAGGGTAAATACAGATTAGGACAATGTAATGAATGAGGAGAACCGCTCTTAGAATTTCAAACAAATTAATAGCAGCTGTTTAAAAAATAATCCACAAGGAATTTATGCATGGAAGGATATACAATTGGACTTACAAGTGGATTGATCGATCGATTAACGAAGAGACACTGAGATGAGAGGGAGATGATTGAAATCTCATAAGAACTCGAAAGAAAAGGAGGGACAACCTACTTTGACATATTTTAACATACAAGTGTCTAATGAAGACAGCCAGAAGCACAGTAAGACCTCGGCTGAGATACAATGAGCAAATAATGAATGATGAGGAAACAAAGAAATATGTAGAGGTGAAGAAGCTAGCTGATAGACGCATAGAGTGGAAAGCCATGTCAAATCAAACTTAGGGTCGATGACCAGCAATGATGACAAGGCACGATTGTGATTTTACAGGAAGTAAGCCAGTTCGTATAAGATCACATTCAAAATAGACATTTCACAAAGAATGGTACATACAGGGTGGGATCAAAAAGTAGTAGGACTGAATTACTGTAGCGCGAACTGAGCGGTGGAGGGGGGTCGGACCACCTGGGCGTGGTAGTGGGGTGCCTTCCGAAGAGACCGATATTTTTTCCAGTCGCCTGCGGGCAAGCAGAGAGTAATGACGACGATTTCCGTGAACCTCTGTTAAGAAGTGTCGTCGCGATCCGTTTGCGTCTGCGTCCTCCGTGCATGCGGAGGCCGCGCGCCATGCCACGCCACCCTGCTGGTGCGGGGGTTTCAGGCCAAGCACAGGGTTGCCACGTTGCCTCACCCCCCCTACAGTCCAGATCTGGCACTGCCGGACTTCTTCCTCAAATCTCGGCTCAAGCGGGACCTCAAGGGAAACCGATACAGCTCCATAGAAAACGTCAAAGGGGCCATGACGGCATCTCTTAAGGGGATCCTGGAGAGCGAGTACCAGAAGGCGTACGTGCAGTGGGAATCGCATTATACGCATTGTGTCGAAACACAAGGGTGCTATTTCGAGGACTACTAAGAATTTGTACTGATTAGTTCAATAAAAAAACTAAATTAATGCAGTCCTACTACTTTTTGACCCCACCCTGTATTCTGAGGTATGTATAAAAACAACTTGAGTCCTCCATTCATACAATTCCTGCATTTCCTGTGTACCTTGACCTCTCAATGAAGAAATTTCTTCACTATGCTAAGCTAGGCTTTCGAAGGTAAAATCATGCTTCCTCAGACATTCGAGACCTAATACTCTCACGAAAAGGAAAGTAATGGTACTCAATAGACCAGAGATTCTGTTGCTCATGCTTTTTGATTTTACTGACACATGCTGGAGGTCATTATGACTTGGGAGTGACTAGCATGGAATTACCTATACATACACAATTTGGGGAGAAACAAATACTCCATCATCCTCAGAATGATAGTATAAAAAAGGAACTGAAATTTTATTTAAGTGCATATAAATAATTGATAAATACCAATAAGAGCTCCACTGCCTCATTTAGGCAACATACTAAAAGCGCTAAGCTAACACACACAGAAATTCCTAAAGTGGTACTGCTCACTTATTGAAAACATACAGATTTTGACTTGGGAAAGCAAATTTCCACGTAAGATCTTATTTTCCCTGACTTTTCCAGGTTTTCCAGGTCTGTAGCAACCCTGAGCCTCCAAAAGTAAATTACAGCTCATTGATATGAGATAGATATGCAAGAATTATAATTTTAACAATATAATTCACAATTTTAAAGATGCAAGAATTGTCATTTAGAGATTCAATCAATTCCATTCCAACAACTATGTAGATAACTGAAAGACGACTTAATGAATGAAAAACAAGGGCATAAACAGTTTTTATGAGATTTTGTCAATTAGAATTTGAAGCTTGGAAGGGAGGCAAATAGTTACTAAGCAAGCAAAAATAACTATAATTTGAATGTTAAACCATGCTTACTAGAGTTTCTGGATCAGAAGCGATTTCAGGAGGGATGAGATCAATATTTAGCAAAAGAAGCAAATTATGATGGGTTTTCAAATAAAAAGACTTGAAAGCACATACCTTTAAGAAGAAAGCTATGCTTCTGTTCAATTCTGATGTTTCATCCGGCATTTCTGAATGTTTCTGTGACACAAGTGGACAGAGAACTTGAAGCAGGCTCTGGACTCGGTACAAATAGTCTGATGAAAACCTTTCATTTCGGTGCATCTATGAAAACAATTACTGAGCATCAAAATCAACCAAGTTCAAGTAAATCCAAAGAAAAACAGTGTGACAGATAAAATGAATTTGGCACAGTTATCTGTGTGTATACAATATTGTTATAGAAAACCATTTCAGCATTTATATTATTATAAAAAAATAGCTCCACAGGATGGGAAATAATTTTACACACAAGAGTTCAATCAAAATTTACCCAAAGTAATTTAACAGCCAAGTTTCAATTTTTTTTAAACCACGAATTACATTCAACTACAGGCAAAATTGTCTAACACTCCTTGTATGACCAAAAACTAAGACTCAAGAAGCCATTTCTGATGAGTTTCCATTCTTATTTATTATTCACGTCCAAAAGCAGCTCAAGGCCAAGTACAATGTACAAATAACAACATTAATCCAAAACAAATAACCATATAACAGCATTAAATAAATTAATAACAAAGTAGCATTTAACACGGAACAAATTAGAACCAAACAGACAAGGAGCGAAAGACGAGAGCAGATCTAGGATGAGAGGGTCTGCTCTCGTCTTAAAACAATGCTAGAGTCTGGCAATATTTTTATCTGACCAAAAACCACATCATTGGCAGAATACCATGTTCTATGAATGGGATTCATTATTCTACAATATATATTAATTATACATAAACAAAGGAAATCTTGACAAAGCTTGATGGGTTTGGCAGTAAATAATTGCCTTCTAAATATTCCCTAACACAGTAAAACAATGTGTTTGGCAAGATTTTTTTAAGTTACCCTAAAATTTTTCTTTCTTTTGCCACAAAAATGGTATTAAAGACTCTCTCATCTGATCTTCACATCATTAAATTATAGTGTCTTGAGTTGGGGCTCCAACTTGATCTTAGTTAATGCACTGCAGTACCCATCTTACTAAATAAATCAATTCAATGCCTCATCAAAATTGTATGGGAAGAAAACGCAATGGGAGAAATTCGTAGGGGGAGAAAATGTATCAGATAACATAAAAACCTGGGCATCCCGATAATTTCAGATCTAATAGCAGGGAAAACACAGGAAAAACATTTACGTGAGCACATTGAAGGGATTAGGATTTACCGATCAAATAGCAAGGAAGTTCTTTGATGAAAAACTAAAAGAGAGATCACACTTTTCTCTATTTAGGCCACAAATTGAGTATGCTGCAAGCATTTGGTGCCTTGCACAGATAGACTTCACATGCGACCAAATGAAATACAAAGAAAAGCCACACGCTTCAGTAAACTGTTATGGGTGAACCATAACACACTAAGAATCTACACCCCAGGCTAACATTACTTAAAAAACTCAGAACACGCAAGTTTCAAGAAGATCAGGAGGATTGTACTTAACACGTTGGCGACAGAGGAAAAAATTGACTGACATCTTTAGGAGGGTAATTTTTGAAGAAAAAAAAACTAATTTTTTTTACAAATTTTCGGCTAGACTTGTTTGATAAGTGTTTTAAATGATTTTTTTACGATAAATGTTTTGCATATGTCCAGAATTCATTGATTTTTTTAATTTCCACTTGAGGTTATGCAACCACACATTATTCTTTTGATATGAAAAAAATTTGCCATTACCTACGTATGGTTTTCACCTTTTTTTTTACCTAACCTAAGATTAGAATTTTATAAGGTGCAATAATAAATCAAAATGAAGATACTTGCTTATTTATTTTCTGTGCGTTAAAATAAACATTGCACATTGTGTTAGGATGTTACTTGCAGTAATGCAAACAATATCAAATTGCAAGAAGCCACCTACAAGTATATACATGTATATTTTTAATGTAGGGTAGACTTATGATCGCAATGTTTATGAATCTAACAGCTAAAAGTTATTATATTACGCAGGTCTATTTGACAATAAATGATTGAACATTCGAAATTTAAATTTTACTTATCTGTACTTACCTTCCACTTCAGTATATTTTTGTGTCTTTATAATAAATAGCAAGAGTGTGTTTAATGCATACCTATCTTATGAATTTTTTCCCTTTTCCACGTAAATTTCTTTTATACCATTCTTATCAATCTTTCACACGATTTAAAAATTTGCCAAATACAGTAGAAGATAGATAATCCGGAATACGTGGGACCAGATGCGTTCCGGAATTACGATATTTCCGATGTATAGACAGCATTCCTTTAAGTAGGCAACACTGCAACACGGTAGGCAATTTTACGGAAAGAGCGATGGTGGCTCCTCAGATATGATGCTATGATCGCTGTGATCATTGAGGTGGCAAGAAATGAGAAAAACAAGCACATTATAATAAAATTTATCTGACGAAAAACATTTAAATAAGTTTCTCATTCGTAAATGACGAATTGTGAAGACAATCTAGATGAGGTCACCTGTAAATGGGAAAAAATCTACATGGGGGTGTTAGGACACCAGCCGTTTACATATAAAAAGGAAACACTCTATGAAATTACGCCTTGCATTTATTAAAGTCCCTTACTGTTCGGGGGAAAAACGAATTCCCATACCTATCCGTTCGGCAAAATATCTCTCTTAATTTATCGTTTCTGTCGGACCTGGAAATATAGTGGGGTTCTAATATGATGTTCTCCGTGTCGCTCTGAATGATGGCACTCCATGTCGAAAAATGGCACTTAATAATATAATCTGAGGAGAAAATCAATATTTCGCAGGGCTCATATTTTCCGACACACTCATAAAGCAGAATTTTCGACTCGATGCCGAATTTTGACTGTAATGCCGGCAAAATTATCGTCAGAAGAAGATGGACCAACGTGAAGTAAAATCCGGAAGACCTGTATCTTCACATCCATCAACCCGCGGAAGCCTACACAAGGGGGTAAATTGTCTTCATCTGAGCTATCTTCAAATTCCGAAGGCGAACTTGGAAATTATTTTTCTTTAGCAGAGGCTCCTGCCCGACGTAGATGGTTTTGCAGATCGAGCTCTAGAAACATCTTACTCTTCCTCCCCAGAGTAATCTTCGGAAAAATTGTAAAAAAATTCATCACCGCACTTTTTTCTCCAGAATATCTTAAACACTTCCGTTAGAATGCTTTTCTTGAAAAATATATGTGTCCTTCATGTATATTTGTGCGTAGAATCACTAACTTTCTCAAAAAGGGATGGTGAGAGAATAAGCCAACGATAATCCAAGTGCAAAATAAAGCCTAAGTTATACGGATGCCGCAAGACAGTCCAAAATAAACCACCAGTCAATGTAAAAATAATAAGAGTCCCAAAATGCCAAGAGAAATGTCCAAGATGAAGCGAAGGACTATAAACGAACAAAACACTGTTGAGGTTGGCTCAGGTAATCCAAAGAACGCCCTGCCACCAATCAAAAGCAGAGGTTGGTAAAAAGTCCAGAGATGAATGACCAAAAAAAGCAGAAGTCAATACCAGAAGAGAAGTCTACGAGAGTCCAGGGAGATTATCAATGAATACACAGTGAAATTATATCTGAAGACAAAGTTCAAACAGCATGCGATGGGTCAAAAAATGACCGAGAGGAAATGCAGAAAATCAAACTAAAAAAATATAAAAAAATGGCTAACGCAGTAGAAGAAAAGAATTTAGTAGAAAGACGTATTTAGAAATAAAGTAACGGTAAAGAAATCCATAGAGGTAATAAATCTAGCTGCTGTGGGTAATACGATACTCCATAAGCACTATCGCAAAACTAGGGGATAACCATGGACCCTCCTTTACTTAGAACGAGAAGGGGAAATTCCCAAGGCCAACGTGCCTGGGAGAGGGAAACCCTCAAGCTCACAAAATCTTGTCAGCAGGAAAATATAACGGAAAAAGAAAGGCCCAGAAATACGAGCGAGTGCCCTGTGATGGTCAACATAACTTCTAAGAATCATGAAGAACCCACAAGAGTTAGAGCAATCGGCGACACAACAAGCCTCTCAAAACACAACGCAGCAAAGCGAAAACTCGCCTAATGCCCCTTCCCCTCCAAATGAAAGAACACTAACATCCGATGATGGTTTAATCGTCACCAAGTTTTTACCCCCAAGCGTCACTTCCATACTGCAACCAATGGATCACGGCATCATTGGGTCAATGAAAAGGAATTGATGAGTTTGTCTTCTCAGGACACTAGCCAATCAAGGTGACATTTAATTGAAATTTTGGAAGAAAATGGCAATATTGGATGCAATTCCATGCGTGCCAAAGGTCTGGTCCTCATGTGTTGCACTAGTTTGTTCTTGGAGGAAACTTTTGTTTGACCTCGAAGGTGATTTCAAGGGATTTTCAGAAACTGTAGTGAATGACTCTGAGTTGGGGGTTTAGTGAAAACCATGAAAGGATTCAAAAATGTTGATGCAGAGAACATAGAAAAATGGCTAGAGAGAGACGAAAGTAGCATGTGACTGATAGCAATATTGTTAACGCCTCGATGGGACAAGGAGGAGAGGAAAGGAGTGGGAAGAGTTGAAGAGAAGAGTTGAGGGATAAAGACTAGGGGAGCAGCGAACCCATGAGTCACAGCCAGGCACTCAAATTCGTGGATGGTTTGCTACAGAATATGGAGCAGTGGGAATGCGACTACAATGGCATTATCACTGCCAAAAAGGTACGTGGTCGGGTGAAGAAAACTATCAATGAGTCCATGAAACAATCGAAAATAACGGACTATGTGTGCAAATGATAGAACATTGTTTTTTTTACATATATTATGAAAATTATAGGAAATAAAAGAAAAAGTTTGGATTATCCGTGCGTCCTAGTTCACTGTATTTCAATGGCTAGCACTCATGAGATTGACAGGAAGCCAAGCAGGCTCTGAGGCACGTTAACCACTTAAATAGCCATATTTTCGGCGGCACAACTTACAAAATAAAAAATTCACGAAATTCTGGAAAACCTTCCCTTATTTAGATCTTCTGTTTAGAATTCCGGATTATAGATCTTCTACTGTATGTTTAAACCAATTTTTTTATGATGAAATCATTTTTTTTGTGACGAAATAGAATTGTTGTGACGGAATTATACACCGAAAATGACAGATTTATTTGATGAAATTTTTAGTTTTTATCACCATAAATCTTTGCCCCTACTTATCAGTAATGAGATACATACAGTTTTATGCAGCCGATAAGTAGAAATATTGATCCCAAAAAAGTCACCTTATTTAGTGACTCGAGTATAAGTTGAAGTAAGGTTTTCATTAACCAAAGAAAGGAAGAAATTTCTTGACTTATACTCAAGTTAATATGGCAGTTGGTAATTTTTGAATCTTTGCCTGCTGTTGTATAGAACACAATATTGTTTTATATTCCTACTTTTTTATGTTTACTCATCAGGTGTTTATTTTTTGTATATCTGGTAAAAACATACGTAGACATCTGAGCAAACATTTTGGATTAAATGTACTCGCTCTCATAGGGTGTACCAAAGGACAATTTTATATCTATCAATAAAATAAATATTTACCTTTATCCTTCCCGTGGAAAGAAGATGCTGTGCCATGCTCTTGATCATTGCACCAAAAAAGAAGCGTGAATGAAGCATGAAGTGATTAATAACAAAGGAATCTGTGTTGGCAGGCCGAAGTAGCATTGGAAGGTGACGACTTAGCTCTTCATGGACAGTGGGTGTTGAGGCATTGGCACTTCCATGGTGGATAGGGGATGGTAGACCAGGGGATGACACCCTTATCAGCTCAGCCTCCATCCCACCCATTGCTGGGCCCAAGAACACATACTACAGGAATGAAAAAGCAATATCATAGACAATAAAAGCATGGGAGGGGTCATTTAGCCCTTTTTTTAAATTGAACCTATATATTTTAGTCATAATTTTTAATTGGATTCTTCTTAAAATGTGTGCTGTTTATTTTTTATATATTTTGATGACACATTCATATACAATTACGTAAATGTTATTGCACACTTTCTTACACTAAGCGATACCTAAAAGGACAGCGAGGTGTTATTTGACCCCTCATTCTATTCAGTGGCATAGCTGCATTTTCCGGACCTTTACTCTCCTTCAGTTGATTTTAATTACTTTATTCAAAATCCTGTACGTGTATGTGATGCTTAGTGGCCTTTTCTATCCTGGTTTGCAAAGTGATAGATGCAGAGTCTTGTTTCACATGATTGAGCTTTGGCACAGTCACTGAAAACAGTTCAGCAATGAATATTTCCACACTTCAACTTTAAATGCTGTAAAATAACAGTAAAATAATATAAAAGTAGAAAATTACTATCTCTGGTATCAAGTTTAGGAATTATGTGTCACAAACATGTATGTGATGTTAAATACTCCATGTGTAGAATTCTATATCTGTGTACTTTATCCCCTGTCGCTTGTATTCTGAGAAAAAGACATTACAAGGGCTGGATTACAACTGCAAGGAATGAGCCCTACTATCGCTCAACGTTATTGTTTTGCGATTCAACCAGGATTACATTTACACAAACCAATCATTCTTCTACCCAGGGTGTCCAGCCATGGCCAATTATCATCTGCCTTTAGGATGGTGTACTAGATGAGAGCACAAAATTACCTTTATCAAAATTTCCTATCCACTATTTAGGGGGTAATCTTTGAAATAGTTAACTTTTATTTTGACCATAAGTGATGAATGGATGGTCTCCAATGAACTTATCTCTTTTAACAGTACACTACTTAGACATTGCATACAGAAAGTGCACTGGATGGCTGTGAGCAAATGAAAATTCTCTTCTTAATTTTCTAGTCTGGCCTTGGGAGAAAAAAGCTAGCAACTGTCGGCTATTTCAACAAGCTGAAAGCACTGAATCTGCCTCATAATCCGGCAAACCAAGGGCAAACCACCAATTCACATCAACTAATGTTTTTATTACCTTTACTTCAATCAGACAATTATCATACTGACACTTAGCGGTTAATCTTATGCATTTTCCCTGGAGTTAGTCACTGCCTATAATATTTCAGAGTGCACGCAATTTCAGTTGTTATTACTGTCCCACATATTTTTACCCAATGTCGGGAGCAAGCAGTACAAGGTCCTGGCAAAAGTTGTATTTGTTTTAACTGCAGTATTAAGGCAAACACCAGAACCTAAACAATCTCTCATATTAAAGGAGGTCTCACTACAGGCTGTACTCATACTTACATGGTAGTGCTGAAGACGACAATCACAACACAAAGGGTTTATAACAAACAGGAGCAAAGGGAAAATAAAAGTCAGTTTTATGGAAGAAAGACACAAAAAATCGTCGGAATATATATGAGATAAAGCCGATAACAGTTATCACATTTCTCATGAGAACAACTGGAAATGCATAAGTCATTGATGTATAATGGTTCAGGCTTACCTTAAGATAACCATACAGAGCATTTGAATGTCCTGCTTGCAATAGCTCATGCACTAGATGAACGATTAAGCGTAATACAGCCAGCCCAACACTGTTGCCTATGTCCTTGTTCTCAGATGATGGAGGATACGCTGAGAGTAAGAGGAGGCGAAACAACTGGTTGAACAAGGTGGGAAGGAATAAAACTGCCGTTGGGATGCTGATCGCCTGCACCTCCTGAAAATAAATTGATGATGAATGAATACCATCAAGAAAATCTCACCACTAAGCATTGACACTAGCAGGGCTGATACGAAAACTTGCACAAGATGAACCAACTTATACCAAAGACACTCAATGCCCTCACTCTTGTAGGCACAAGAATCTCTTTGAAATTCATGTCAATAATTTCTCAGAAATCATCATCACCATCACCACATCATCAGCATTTTTCCTTCTTCATTTGAAAAAAAACAAGGCAAAAGAATATAAGAATCAAACTGAAGTATTCTGATAGGTGAAAGCAGCAAAAGGTTTCATGGGAGAGAAAGGCATGACAAGTGAAGATATTAACTGTTTTATGTGAAATGTATTACTATTTTATAAATCCTGTGTTTTCAAATTAGAGGTTGTAACCACAGATTTTAGACAAAGAAATTCTTCCTACATTTGGTAAGATTCATAATAACTGACCATTCAGCTTAAATTGAGTCAATTTCAAGGGATCACCAGTTCAATATTTTTTTATTTGTTTAGAAATAAAAATGAACCTTGTGATAAAATTCTGGTACACCTTGAGAGTAAAGCTATCCCATAGGCTAACTGTGTGAAATTATTGGGTATGCATCTTGATGCTTCTCTAACCTGGGAGCCTCACATCAATAACCTTGCTATGTACAAAACTGAGAGGTAAATGTTTCTTTATCAGATCTATAAGGTACACAATTTCACTCAATGTGTTATTTATGTTGTATTATGGTGAGTTCTACTCTCACTTAACTTATGGCATTATATTCTGAGGTTCATCTCCTCATGCCCAACGCATATTTAAACTCCAAAAGAGGGCCATTAGATTGATTTCTAATGCCTTGCATTACCTTGCTCCAATTCGCCCACTTTTTAACCCATTCCGTGCGGATGGCATTAATGTACGCCATAGCCGCCATTCCACTGACGCGGCTGGCGTATATGTACGCCACGGAAATCCCAATTTTTACTTGGCCGCTAGGGGGCTACGACAACCGCTGTCTCGCCTTTTTCACGCTCCCACAGTTCGTCTATGTCTTCGCATCTGTGTGGCAGCGTCCGTTTCCGATTCGGTGGTTTTATTTTTTTTTTGCAGAATTTCGCAATTTGAGTGCTTTTTTTTCCAGTTTTTGGTAAGTAGTTCTTTATGTATTGTATTCTTTTTCAGTTTCATTTGCTGTAGATGGTTTGATTACACTTATAAATTGGCTTATGAGTTTCGGGAGTTACATTGCGTTTTTTCTTCGCAATTTTTTATCTTTCTCTCATAGTACAGTAAAACCCCCATACAACGAATTTGTTGGGACCAGAAAAATTACTTCGATGTAGGGGGTTTTCGATGTATGGAGGTGGTGTGCGGGTTGCGTCTCCAAAGGGGCATCCAAGTGTTCCGCGTGCTTTACGATGCAAGTCGAGTAAATATCTCAATCTTGCTTTATTCACCATTAAAACCTTTCCTAGAGTGATGATACACAATTTTTATTATTTACCATCAAATACCGTGGCTATCACCGTGTTATTTTCAATCTGCGTATTTCTAATTGAAATTATTGTTTTTTTCGTCGATTCTGCTCTACGCCTCATCGCTTTCTTTAGTTACGGTCTGAAAGTAAAGGAGCGCCAAAATTAATGCCTAAGGATTAGGTATATTTAAAGTGCTCCATAATTTTTCTGAGTATCTAGTCTATATTATTCTTAGAGTGCAATAATTTAAGTCAATATCAAATGGCAGTTTTATGCAGCAATTTTGCTTGAAAGAGCACATATTCCCATTTATACTTACGAAATGAAACGCACTGTTGGAATCCCATTGAAATACCGGTAAATATCTATGTTCGTGACCAGAATATACTAGATATCGATAAACGACGATGGAATATAGGTGGGGCGAGTTAGTTACCACGAGTAAAAACGTGGCAGTCGGCAATGCATTGAGGTCACAATGGCAATCTCAGATGATAATGCATTGACGATGCCGTTAACGCGTGTAAGAGTCGCACCCCTCTTTTTATGCGTCGAAGTTGAAGAAAAAAAATTGGGGCTTTTTTTTCCTATTGCGAGGTGTTGCGGAACTAACTTCGAATTTTCGGCCATTATCAAAGCCGCTAGCGATATTCTCTTACAATTTACGCGGCATTTTCCATAGGCATGTATGGACCTCGGAGGCAAGTTTTCACTTGTAGCCTAGGCCCTACAATGCTTGCATTGTTTATTGTCCTTTGGAATGTGTGGAGTAATTGATATTCATTAAAACAAAACAAATCCGACCTCGCTACAATTCGTGTTTAGTTGGTAAGTGCGGACAGTCGCACCGAGCTCTGATTTATAAATCCGAATCCCCCCACCATTTTCCTAATGCACAAGTCATAGTCGCTGTAAGTCGCCTTTTAAAACGTGGTTAACTTTTACAAATTATATTTTGCTGTAAACGATGACGAGTGGGAATGCAAACACGTTAAATTCAAAATACCCCAGCGTCAGCCGCGTAAAAAACGAACGATAAGGCGTAGATATATACGACATCAAAACTTGAAAAAAGTCAAACTTTGAAAGAAATCATAACTATCTATGGAATTTAAAGCAGTTAATAGTTCAATATGGTCCAACAAAAATCTTCAATGAATGACAAAATAAAAAAAATCATGATTTAGGTACATACATAAAAACGGCTGACTTACTAGTGAGACGGGCGTCGCAGTACGGTGGCACGCGCGTGCATGTCCTGTCACAGCTCGTAGATTTTCCCCGAAAAGACCTTCTGTCCCTATTGGTATGAATAGTGCAACCTTATCCTTCCTCCATCTTCTAATGCACGATTCCGGCACATCATGCCTTAGTCCGGCAGCGCGATTTCCTACATCCTCAGCGTCTTTGATGACTTAAAGCGCTTTTATTTTTTCAACTACCGTGAAAGACCACAACTTTTTGCCCTTGTTCATTTTGGAACAACACTGACCTATATTGACGCATGCACAAATGTTAATATTCACAGAATTCTCTCAGTTGATCTTAAGGCAGGTGCATACAGTCACTCAAAGTTGTCTGGTGACAGAAAATGAGAAAGTTAGGAGGGTGGAAAATTCCAGTGCTTGCACTAGTCGCGCGGCCAATCGCTGTCCCCCAATTGCACCCCACACGCTTGGCTTGTCAAACAACAAGTTTTTAAAGTTATTAGGCAACTGCATCCCCCGTAAACAAGCGAGCGAATGATACCCTCCCCTTGATGACTCACGCTAAGCACCAAGGTCACTCAGCTCTCGAGGGACTTGCCTCGGGCACGATACGAGCGGCGCGAGCCGCGGCCACGATACGAGCGGTGGTAGGCAAGCGATCGAGTGGCAACGATGAGTTTTATGTTCCTAATGTTTGGCATGGACCGCACTCGAACCCAGCCATGATAGACGTGAGTGGCATAGGTGCCGCTTGCCACCAATCCCAGATATTAAATATTTCTTGTGCCGTTCTTCTCATTCTGTGGTAAAATGTCGGCCGAGAACGTTCTGTCTTCTGACAGTATGTACTGCCATTTCAGATTCTGAACTTATCTTAGGACGAATCACTGCTTGTTTCGTGGCCACTACCACCCTGCCGCGTTATTTCTCTGCAGCCCACCGCTCATATCGTGACCGAGGATCGAAGGCTGGCAGATAAAAAATTCGTGTCAGAGGCGCACCCTCATTTTCGGCTGCGATTTCTGGGAAAAAAGGTATCCTCAAGCAATCGAGCAAATATTAGGGCGATCTCGAGCAAACTTGCCGGTTAACAGACCACATCCATCAAGGTTAAGACGGCAATAGCAATATTTGGATAGAGAAGAGAGGTTACTCCAGATTTTCCTTTGGGATGGGGACAGAGTAGATAAAATTGGCTCTCATTGGTTGAACACCAATCAATGAAGTTTTGAATACTTCGCCCTCCTAACGAGGGGAGTGTCCGATAAACGGGTCGCAGATCTCGATGAAAATTCGTATGCATATAGAACTCCGAATGCTTTTCACGAATCACTCCACATATGGGCGTATAAATCCAATAGTTAACAAAAAAAGGCGTTTAAACATATATAGATGTTATAAAATCCCTATTTATCAGCCTACGGCATCAAGGGTGTGGTCCATTGATTAGCGTACGGGGCTGCGGTGCAGAGGGACCATGTTCGATTCCCGTCGGCGACAAATTTTTCATGCTTACTTTCTTTGTTTTTCCTTTCTGGAATTCTGTTAAAATCTAATTTTTACTTTTCTATTCAAAGTTTTTTTTAACGAGTGGAAATATTTTTCTTTTGCGAATAACTGTCATAGGACTTATTTTTTTTTCTTTCCCGCAAAATTTCTTTGTTTCCCCATTCTTTCACCACGAAAACTTGATTTGTTCCTTCATTTGCAAGACCTCCTGTTGATATCATAATTATACAATAATGAAAATAATCTGCAAGTGGTCACTCGCCATTTAAAACACGAGCCTTTCTCGACGAGCCTTATTACAATGTATTTATTTGTACGTCTTTAGATCGCGAAATGGTGATTCGATTACAGAAATTAGTAGATAAGCCGATCACATTTTCCCCTCCTTTTTTCAAAGCACAACAATACAAGAAAACGGGGATCTTTGATCGTGGGTCTTATAAATAATGATGTAACAATTATTTAGACTATTTTATAA
Source organism: Pyrrhosoma nymphula (assembly GCA_963573305.1). NCBI lineage: Eukaryota > Metazoa > Arthropoda > Insecta > Odonata > Coenagrionidae > Pyrrhosoma > Pyrrhosoma nymphula. Next base: position 23,582,328 of record OY754338.1, read on the forward strand.
TTATAATATCAACAGGTCTTGCAAATGAAGGAACAAATGAAGTTTGCGTGCTGAAAGAATGGGGAAACAAAGAAATTACGTTGACTTCGCGGGAAAGAAAAAAAATAAGCCCATTGGTATTCGCGAAAAAAATATTTCCACTCATTAAAAAAAACTTTGAATAGAAAAGTAAAGATTAAATTTTAACATATAATTCCACGAAGGAAAAACAAAGAAAATAAGCATGAAAAAATTTATCGCTGACTGCCTCTCCCAAAATAAAATCGGATACCGAAAGGTAATTTGAAACCATGGAGCTCCTCCCATTCAGGGGTCCCGGGAATGTAACCCAATATGGGAAAGTAATCTGATACGATTTAAAAAGGGAAAATTGAGCTCCATCCTCACCACCTGCACCTTCGCAAAAGAGGTGGGGCGGATGAGTGAGAGTGGAGAATAGCCCCCCTGATCTGATCTTTTCAGAGTATTTTTCTGTATTGGGTTACGTCTGGCCGGCTGGAACTGACTGGTATTCCCCCTCCCCTCTTGGTGCATAACTCATCCACCCAACTATCACCCGGCTCAGCTAACGCGGAGCGGAGCTTTGGCTTCCCTTACACGTTTTTTATTGTGGGAACCATCAGAGTTGCTGGTTCCCACCATAATAAACGTGTAAACGAGCCTTCACCGAGCGAGAGCGTCAAGTTTCCTTCATGCCCTCTGCTCTGTAGGTCTCCGATGTAAACATTTTCGAAGCCCGGAGCGGAAGGGTTAAGACGCGGTACTCTCCGCTGCGGTTCAACTTCCTGCTCATTACGTAAATGTCTATGGAAAAATTACCTGTAAATGAAGAATGCTACGTTTTTTTTCTCAATAATTCGTTCTAGAGGGGCACTTTTCATGTTTTGGGCCCAAGAAAAGACTTCGATGTACGGAGTTTTCGTAGTTAGAGAGGTTCGTTACGGGAGGTTTTTTTGCGTGTATTGTCCATTGGAAGGGTCCGGGACCGGGCCAATGACTTCGAAATAGGGAGTTTTCCTTAAAATTTCGCTGTATGGGTGTTCGTTGTATGGGGGTTTTACTGTATAATGACTACGTAAAATTATATTTCCAGCAAAATTATTTATCAGCTCTATATTTTTTTTCTTCTCTCGCGCTTATCAAATTTATTTATTTTGTATATTATCTTGGTTGTGATTATAGAAATGGAAAGAAAATCTAAAGGGACCAAGAGAGGTGGTCGAGTCAAGATGAGGGGAAGCACGTCTTCAAATCTAGGTAAGAGATTATATTTTTCTGTTTTGAGCATTTTGATCATTTTTCACAATAGATATAAAATTTTTCCTTGGGAATGTCTTGCAAAATGGAGACACTTATCGCAAATATATGTTTGATTTTTCTCAAACTTTAGCTTTTCTTTATTAATTTCAGGAGTTTCCGGCACTCCGAAAATAGTCCATGATGAGGAATTACCCGGCCCTTCGGGCGTCACTGGTAAGTGTCATAATTATCACTTAACCCTCGTGCGGTACAGTGGCGATCGCCCAAATAGAAGGTACGGTTGGGTCGAATCCGACCCGAACACTTTTAGATGAGGTTTATGGTAGAAATAAGTGCGCAGTAAGCAATTTTATTGCATGATAAAATTTAGTGACCGAAAATTGTGATCACGCAGCTGTTTCTAATTTAGAGAATACTTTGTATCTCCGGACGATATTTATTTCATCGACCCTCACTTCACTTCCCCACTCACCACCCTTCGCTTTTCCTACAACTCTCCCCTACTGTATGTATATATTGAGAATTTGAACAATGTTGTCTTGAAAGTAATACAATAGAGTCGAGAACTGCAGTCGAAAAAACAAATATCGTGAGGAAAGCTGCAATTCCACAAAGTACAGCCTGAAACCTTTGAATACGCCCAAATCTAGCCTCTTCCACTCATTAATTATGTGTCTAAAAACATCGTGGCAATTTCCTCCGAAACGGCCGGCCAAATATATGAATTATTCGTCTCCCGTCTACAGTTTGTGTCAATGTAACATCAATTGTGCGAGTGAAAACGTCATGGATAGCCATGGAGCTCCGAATGCAACGGAGTCGACCATCGAACGTACACTCATCCCCTGTCGTCGCCTTCTCAGAACATTGTCTCTGTTGCATTCGTTTAGTCCGAAATGAAGATCCATTTATGATATTAGCAGACTAGAAAAATGACTCAAAGCGACCCTGCCTTAGCAAACATTGTGGCAAAGTGTACACTGATAGAAATGCTTTGACAGTTACGCCAGACAAGCTCCGCGCGGATGACCCGATTTAGCAACCGATACAGCATTAAATGCTATTGAGTTTTTAGCTAAAATAGTAAACAAGTAAAAATTGTTGGAAGAATGAAAAATTAGATACAAAATAAGATACCATAACAATGTGGAAATCGTATTTGCATAAAAGCGTCCATTGCCAATTCCGTAAGTCAAGGGACGTCACCTTCGTGAAAATTGCATGTGGACGTATTATTACGCTTTTAAACCTAAAAGTTTTAAAAATAAATACACAGTGAGTACATTCATTGCATAATAACATTTTCTGTATATTTTCAATATAGAGATCATCTACATAAAAAATAGGCACCGAACAATGTATATACAATATAATAATTTTTAAAGAAATGCATGAGAACTCAAAACATAAAACCAGACTTAGTAGCTTTCAAAACCAAAATGAAATATATGAGAATGATAAAACAAAAATTTACTGAAGAAATACGCTTATCTACATGGATACAGAAATACAAAAATTATCACATATATGTTCATCACTAGAATTATCCCCACCGTACCGTTTGAGGGTTAAATTTCTTCAATCTGTATGTATTTTATATATTCAAATAATAAATTTGTAATAACACTAGTTTTCAGCACAGAGGCGAAGAGGCGAAAACTGGACTCAAGAAAAGAGCCTGTTAGTGAAAAAGAAATTGCCAGCATTGTACTGGGGAGCTCGGATGATGATGCTTCCAGTGACGATTATCTGCCATCAGCATCTGAGTATGAGAGCAGCGAGGACGAGGACATTCCCTTGGACATGGATGAGTTTGTCACCCCCTCCACCGCCCAGCCTTTTGCTGTAGGGTTGAGTCCCGTTACACCCGCGGCTACCTGGAGTAACTCCCGTAGTGCGTCGCCTCCAAGAATTCCATTTGAAGGGTCCCCTAGGCTAAAAATAACTCCTTCGGGTGGCACTCCAAGGGACTACTTCAAGATGCTTGCCAACGACCAGTTTTTTGAGATAATCCTCAGGAGAAAAATGCAGAATGCATTTTTCTCCTAAATCCATCGCCGAGGGCTCGCATAACCGATTGGAAACCACTTGGCCGGGATGAATTGGAAGTTTGGCTCGGTCTTCTCCTTCAAATGGGGATGATTCGTACAAATAGAATGTTCGACTATTGGAAGAAGTCCCATCTTTTCCGCATCCCCATATTTAGTGAGACGATGAGCCGTGATCGTTTTCTTGGGATTTTGCAGGCTCTTCACTTCGCGGTAACGCCAAAAGAGCAAGACCCTGTCCCAACTGACCGGCTATACAAAGTAAGGCCTATTCTAGATTGCTTTGATCAATCAATGAGAAATGTTGTTTCCCCCGGCAAGGAGTTGTGCATCGATGAATCGATGGTGCTGTGGAGAGGTCGCCTAATTTTTAGGCAATACTTACAGGGGAAACGCCACAAGCATGGAATTAAGATTTATATGCTAGGTGAACCTTCCGGCCTAGTACTAAGGATGATTGGATACACAGGGTCAGGAGATGCAATTGTTGGAGGCAGGGGGCATACGGATAATGTTGCGCACAAACTTGCTGAAGATTTTAAGGGCTTAGGACATAGCTTGTTCATGGACAACTTTTAAAATAGCCTCAAACTTACAAGAGACCTACTCCAAAGCAAGACATTTTGCACCGGCACTCTGCGGGCGGGTAGGAGGGAGAATCCAAAGGATGTCGTATCCGCCAAATTAAAAAAAGCGGAGTTGATTGCTCGCTACACCGATGAGGTGATTTGCGTTTTCAAGTGGAAGGATAAGAGGGATGTCATGATCATCTCCTCGGAATTCGGTTGCGAACTTACCGAAGTAGCTGGCACCCGAGGGGCAAAAATTAAACCAGAGGCCATCGCCAGATACAATAATTTCATGGGAGGGGTTGATCATTGTGACCAATTCTTATCCTACTACCCTTGTGAACGCAAATCCCTAAAGTGGTATAAGAAATTGGCAGTGCACATATTCCAAATTATGGTGGTGAATAGCTACGTGCTCTATAATAAATATAGTGGGGGTAAAAAGACCATGTATGACTTTAGGGTAGAGCTAATTGATTCCCTGATTGGTACAGGCCAAAGACCGGCCTTACCAAGGATAGTGCATTCAACGATTTCCCTGCGTACACAGAATCTGGGGAAAAACATCGACTGCAAAAGCGGTGCCATATGTGTGCACTATGATCCGGTTATGATCCGGTGCAGAAAGAATTAATTCGGGAACTTAATAAAATACAAAGGAAAGCTGCGCGATTCGTCAAAAACTGCTACGGGCGTACAGACAGCGTTACGCAGATGTTAAACGAATTAGGCTGGGAGCCGCTAGAGACTCGGAGGCTGCGCGCTAGGCTTAGATTACTTGATTACTTGAGCAATTGAGAATAGATATCTTTCAGAGCGACACGGAGAACATCATATTAGAACCCCACTATATTTCCAGGTCCGACAGAAACGATAAATTAAGAGAGATATTTTGCCTAACGGATAGGTATGGGAATTCGTTTTTCCCCCGAACAATAAGGGACTTTAATAAATGCAAGGCGTAATTTCATAGAGCGTTTCCTTTTTATATGTAAACGGCTGGTGTCCTAACACCCCCCGCCACACGCCTATTGAGGCGGCTTGCGGGGTAGTATGTAGATGTAGATGTAGATGTGTCACGTAAAGGGTATTAGAAAGTTAGTGACCACTATTTTCCCTGACTGCGAAGGTAAACCAGGGCTATGTCTACAGCCCTGTTTTCAAAAATATCATGAAAACTTGTAATTTGTAAGACTTGATGTGTTTGTAATAGTTTTTATTCAATTTTTAAAATAAAGAATTTATAAAAATACATCTGTATTCATAGTTATTCGATTGATTCCACCAAAAATTAGTAATCCATACATTTTTGAAAAATTTGTAGGGCATAAAATTATTTTCTTGAAATAAAAAGAACTTAAATATGCCAAACCGGAAAAAGATACGTATTTGAATTGCGGGTTGCATACTTTCTTCAATTACCAGTGGCAGGTGGCGTATATATATGCCAAAGCTGATTTGTTGCAATTTCATCATTATTATTTATAATTTTTTAAAAATTTCTTCCTTTATTTGATATTTAGTTATATTTAAGTGTTTGTACACATTCCGTCATTTGCGATGACATTGAAAATTGTGTACGCATTGAAAGGGTTAAAAGACTGGGACTTTTACCATAGCACTGTATTTATCATTTGCATGTATTGTTGTCATAATTGGAAAAGTTACGACAAAAATTAACTGATTAAAGTTAAAGTTAATCTCTGCAAAAAGTAGCAAGTTAAAGTGAAAAGTTACTTTTCTGAAAAAGTAAATGATTAAAGTTAAAGTTAAAAAAAGTAACTTTTACATTAAAAGTTACTTTTTCAGTTTCTTTTAAGAAACTTTTAAAAGATTTTTTTCACAACTGGGATAAAATACATAAATACAAACTTCAAATTCAAGAAAAATAATTAAACTTTTACTTAAAAAGTCATTTAACTTAAATAACATTCTCATTTCAAAATTTGTATCGGACATCCGTCCTCTCCTGTCAGAAAAAATAAGAAAAGAAAATTCGAACAGGTCGACATTCGCCAAAAAATAACAAAAAAAATTAACTGAAGTTCGTATTGTATCAGTTAATGTATTATTTTAATGATTCAAAATTAAAAGTTAACTCTTCTAAAAAGTAACAGTTAAGTTACATAGTTAACTACATTTTTAACGATTAATTTTAATCATTAATCACAACTATGATTGTTGTACATTCATAAAAATTTATCTCGGTTTAACAAGAATAATGATTTACATGAGCATTTCACCAGGGACCATAATCATTTACAAATAGGCTATGTTAATACTAGAACCTCTTTACTAAGTCCTAGCTTGAAGGGGCCTAGACTCTTCAATGCAATTCCTAATGAAATAAAAAGCATAACCATAACAATTCATATTTAGAAAAATGTATTACAGTGTGGATCAACTTGTGAAAGACAAGTGATTTGTAATTGATCCTTATCCATGAATGTGACATGTCCTATATCATATTATGTAGTGATCTTTGGACAAAATAAAGTTGTACTGCATTTAACTGTATAACATCCTCAAATTACTAAAATTCTTCAGGTTTGATTTACATGCAAAATTTCTCCTCCTGGGTAGACTAAACACAAAACGTAAAAATGGCAAATACACGATTAATAACTCTTTCGTTTCCAGCAAATCACTCAATTGACCTTTGGTAGCTGAGCAAAACTAACACCAGGTGATATATCTGCAGGCATTTACACACAAATAAAATAAATATGTTTATTGTAATGGGGGCGTTTACTCTAAACCAAAATTGCTATTTTATTCACGAAATTGTTAGATGGAAAAAAATGAACTTTAGTGAAAAAATCAATCTTCTAACCATAGCCATTCACTCATAAATTGAAAATTAAAATATGCAAAATGTAACGCCCATCGAATGAGCTGCGCTGAGACCTCTACGTCATCCACCTCACCTCATTGGCTGTTTTGGGGAGTGGAGTGGGGTTGGGGTTGGAGTTGGGGAGGGGAGGTCTGCCTACACAGCAACTGGTGGAGCAGATTTTGATTGAAGGGATGATGTAAGAAGTCTCAACACGCTCATTCCAGCAAAAGGGTAAAGAACATCACTTTTTTGTTGCTTATAACTCGAGAACTAGGTGAGGAATAGAACAATGGAAGAATACGCGTCTTTTTATTTTACAAACTCTATCAGATTCGGCAATAATAAAAAAATGGTAAACGCCCCCATTGCCTCCAAATACAACCCAAATGCATTACTTTTCACATTTAAACCCCAAATTAATTCCCAACCCTTGATTAATTATTCTTATGAGAAAATAACTGAAAGATCCTAATCCATTTTGATCTGAAATGTAAATCAAAAGTAATCAAATAAAGTCAAACCCTGCCAACTCATTGAGGGCTTCAGGACAATAAACTTGAATTGTGATAAGTGTTAGGCTTAACTGGATGGCACAAAATTACCATTACATAACTTTATTTAAACAAAGCAAAACTTAGTGGCACTCACCAGAGGAAGTTTTTTGAGGGCAGTGAGGGTGAATCAAGCATTAAAAAGTAAGCAAAGATGCCGAACAACTCCTGCAGGGACTTCTGGAGGAACCATAACAGCCTGTATCCTAACAATCTAGCATGCTTTCTTCTCACTGACATGCTATTCACTAGTGAGCACCACCAAGCTCTAATACCCCTAATTTTAAAAGACATTCAGTCTGAAACTAGTCAGCAGAAAATAGCAAAGAAATTCATCATTTTCAATGCGCAACCAACATTTCTCTTTACTTCTTAATACAGAGGAGTAAAGAGAAATGGTTTTGGCCCTGGAGTAAAGAGAAATGGTTTTGGCCCTCAGGTCAGATAACCCACAGGAAAATGAGTAAGGTAGGGAATAGCTGCATACGTTAACGAACACAAACTGTCCTGTGCATTGCCTAGCCATCACGAGCTGGCAATATATTTATAACCATTAGTTAGCTAATGATCAGGGCAATAACTAATATCCTTGCAAAATGTACATAGTAGAAGGATATACATTTAACTGTGAAAATATACCTACATCCAACATTAATAAATCAAAATTGTCATATACAGTGAAACCTCTACCTAACGAACTCCCGATAAACGAAGAACTCCGATGAACGAACAAATGCTATTGGTCCCGCCAAATTCCTATTTAAATGCATTGGTAAATACCTCTACTGAACGAACTCCTGCTCTACGAAAACTCCCGATAAACGAAATGAAAGATTAGCCCTGTATTATAATATTTACCTCTTCATAACGTATTTTCAAAAAAAAAGGCTAATTTTGAATATGTTGCGAGGTTTTTTCAGTTTTTGCTGATTTGAAAGTGACTAGGACCAATCAGAGACTCCGTACAAACAAGCCAATCAGAAAGGTCCTTCTTGTTTATCCACTTAATTGCATTTCCGGTATTTTGCGTCAGTGTTAGCGGCGTGGTTAGTGATTTGGTCAGCGTTCTTGAGTTTTACTGCGGTTCATCATCGTGAGTTTATAATTTCAATCTTTTCGAGTGAAAACTGGTTGCTCTCTAGTGTTACTGTGGTTCAATTTCGTGAGATTGGGATGCCGAATTGGGACTGTCCAAGTGTTAAAAATATTTTTGGTTGGTAATGAAAAGAATGGAACTTATAGGTTGGCAGCGCAAGTCACGCGAAGTGATTTTCATTTCTTTTTTTTTGTGAACTGGATTGTAATTTGAATTTGTGACAGAAGTGTTGTACCAAAATGACCTGGTCATGTGAATAAAACCTCGTTAAAGTTAACCGGACGTTCCTTTTCTTTCGCTAAAACTACGGACCTCAACACCAAGAACATAATAATTAGCTGGTAGAATATTTAAATGAATAATTACAATCTTTGCGATTGAAGCCTGGTTTTGCCTTAAGTGGCAATTATTACGTCTGGTAATTTATCTACTTATTTGCAAGGTAAGTTCGTAATTTATTCTCCACGCTTTTGCAAAAGTTGTTATCCATGCTTGATTTATAAAATTTCAAATGTTGACTTTCATATCGCTGGCTCGAAAATTTCTTTAGCATACTTGAAACACATCTAATGCAATGAAATCCCGTTCAGTGGTCATTTACGTTGTGCGCATTCCTAAATATTTTTATTGCTGTAATAACATTATTTTTTTGAATTCGAACGTTTCAAATGTGACAATTGTTTTTTTCGCTCGCCGCCATCTTGAAAATAATTCTCGAAAAAAAGTAGCTGGCGGAACGAAAACCAAAATATATCGCGCTGTATTTACGGAGCAGTTCTCAAAAACCTTGAATACACCGCGGATTTGACCGTGTTAAGTTAGAGTTCTTGAAAGTGGCGGCATAAGAAACTACTATCATTAATTCTAGCGTGTTTGTGATGCATTGGGCGGGAAGATAAGGCCAGTTTACGATTGGCATCAACGCATACTCCACCCTCGAGCTGAATACACGGGTTCCAACCCACTACTACAATTATCACAGCAATTACGAATTGATAATACTTGTACTCATCCATGTTCTTGCTCTTTTGTAGATAGTAAACAAATCAACACATGTTGGCAATCGGCTGCATGTAAACATCAGCATCCAAGCAAAGATGAATGAAGGCGACCAATGGTTACCGACGCACATTCTAGTTGACGGCGATCGTAACAGGATGGCGTCAACGCGAAAACAATTCATGTTTAAAGTTTGACGTTCATGCCAACTATAAATCGGCCTTTAGAAATCGCAGTAAATAGTATAATTAGCAGGACTTGCTGAAAGACCTGCTCGTTGTTATTCCACGGATTTTTATGAGGCAAGGGAGCAGTAAGGATAATAGTATGCTATCCTCTGTGGAAATTTTACCTTTAATTGAGTTCTTCATACCATATTCCCTGAAATTCAAGGTATAAGAAGTGGATTATTTACATTTCCCCTGGAATGATGCAACGTGAAAAGCACCTCCGACAAACGAACTCCCGATTAACGAACTGGAAAATTATCGGTCCCTTGAATTTCGTTTAGTAGAGGTTTTACTGTATATCGAATATATTCGCTTCAAAACCTTTAATTTTCGACACTTTGAAATTTTGGCCCACCCTAACTGCCAACAGTTACGCCATAAACTGACGTACTTACTTCCATTTATAATTCAACACTCAGAAAAATATTACATTCTATTCAACAAATGTTATGATTGGGTCCACTCACCTTCAATATTCTGCAAGCATCAGGTTGAGGCTTATTAGGCAGACTTTCAGCAAGCTCAAATAAATTGTTCAAGTGTTGGTCAGATGAGGAAACTGTAGATGTCACTTTCACAAAGACAGAGAAGATGGGTTTTCGTCCATCAACCCATGCAAAATCGGCCATGTTCTGATGCAAATAAATACATATTGTTATTAGGAAATTGACTGGTATCTGCAGGAAGACAACTAAAAATATTGGATATCATAGTTCAAACATCATCTATGCAGTTCATTGAAGAGTTTTAGACTCATTTATTTCAACTAAATAGGCATGAAATCAGAAAAAAAACTGTGGAAAGAAAGAATTCGATAGTGCACAATTATGCACTGCAAAAAAAACTCTGCTGAAAACACCAAAGGCTTTTTTAAGCAAATGGTCGATTTTTCTTTTTTTCAGTTCCCAATCATTTCTCAACTTCATTGCTGACTTTAACAACTCATTTGTATAGCTGTTTAATTTTCTGCAACAAAGGAAATTTTTTGAAGATTTACATTGTGATAACTGTAGCTAGAATAACTAATGCATAGGTACTACTTTCAATATTCAATGCTACACCTCCACCAACAGAAAAGGTACACCAACACCAGAGAGAATGCACGGTTCTATTTATTTACTATCAATGATAATATTAAGACTGTTATTAGCTAAAGGCTACTCTCTAAATAAGAACAAAATTGTCAAATTATTATACAACATTAACTACAACTTCTTACACAATATTATCAAGAAGATGAGCTTGATATTCTCAGGCATTACTTTGTAAAATTCCATATTGACAGAATCAAAACAAACTTTGTAAATTTTACAATGGATTTTATTCAATATGACCAATAAACTGGTCATATTGAATAAAATCCATTGTAAAATTTACAAAGTTTGTTTTGATTCTGTCAAGAAGATGAGTTCTATAAGAATATCATTAAGTCATAACTTGATGTATACAGGTACCCCTTACTTAAAAACTAATTCCATTAATACATTTTCACTATAACACAACAGGCCTATTATGAGTGTATTAACATAGCACCCTGTTAAGCATGATTTCTGGAATTTAAAAAATGATTTTTATGATTAGGTGATATCCGATTAACATTCACCCTAGTTTAACAGACAGCAATAAAACTTAGCGGGACTATACTGTTTTCAAAATGATTCACCACAAAGTTATCTTTTTTAAGCAATTTTAACTCATTAGCCCTTTAAATTCCATCTCCAGGTGTGGGATTGGCACAGTCGTAACAATGGAAGGCATAATTGCAAATCCTTAAAACACAGCTCTTTGGGATAGCTATAGTGTCAAATGAAAACCAACTTTGTAAAATTCCTTACACTTTAATACTATGCAGACCTGGACTTCAGAGCCTAAGCGTCACTGTCATGGGCAGAAGTATAGTATTAGTTTTATGAAGAAGGGGGTGGAATGTGAACTACAAATTTTTATTTTATAACAGAAGAAGTACTATGCACTAATCCATTTACATGTGTCGAAAAGAAATATTAGCATTTTCAACTCTCTGCAATATAATGCTATGAGGAAAGCAGTAAGAACTTTCTCATATTGCAAATTGAACAAGATTGACTGTTGCCATATAGCAACATCGCAAAAGGGTGATAGGGTTTTCCAAATCCTCAGCATACGTCCCTGACAGTGGTCTTAAGGTGACAACATCCCCACTAGAAGAAACATTAGAAATCCTTGAAACAAAATTAAAAGGGGGATGCTAAATTATTCTGGAATGCCCTAAAATCAACACATTTCCTGTTCCATGGAAAGTACTACAGTAGAACCTTGTAATAACGTTACTTGACGTAACGTAAAATTTGATATAACATCAGCCGAAGGAAGGAACCAACGAAACCCCTATCATTGCCAATGTAAAAATCTTGATGTAACATAAAATTTGATATAAGGATATAACGTAAAGCTGTCGCGTCACCACCAGACGTCATTATTACGCAAACAGTATTAGTTCCTGAATCGAGTGTGGATGGCGCTGAAGTAGTGAGGCACAGGGAATACCGCCCGATTCAAATCTGTATACAAGTATTTCTTTAATTGAAATTGGATTAATAGAGAACAGTGAACCCAATGAATGTGATAGAAGTTTTTAAAATAACATAACCAGGGGTAACTGTGACAAGTAGAACACATTTTAGAGGTTACCTCAATTTATCACGGAAACAAGAACACTTGCATGGTAAAGAAAGACTCGTTCTCAAACAAAACACTGGTGGAGGGAAATACCATGGGGTCTTTCTCTATCTCGAAGATACTGATGCGGTATCTTCGAATAAGCTACAGGAATTGTCTACCAACCGTATTCTGTTACTCGATGGAATTTTCTCAAGAACGTAACAGAAAGTTGAGAGAGGTTTGGCGAAAGGTGGATACAAGAATATTTTTAAAGCAATTTCACGGAAACTTCATTTCTGGTGACGTCATTCTTAGCACCAATAGAATAGCTCGTGTCAATGTTTTTTCTGTGGATAAAACTGGTGAAACCTGTTTTAAGGCCGTTTTAGACGGTGAAGATGTTTGCGAATCGTGTTTAGTGAACTATTCCATGCATTAAAAATCATGCGAGTAAAATTAGAACATGTTCTATTTTTGCTCACATAATCTCGTGAACAATCGCATAATACGAACGCACAACGTACATCTTGGCTGTTTTGGTTCAATTAATAAGATTGTTCGAAACTATATTCGGGAATTAGGATTCATGTCAATGACATGATTTGTGCTATTTGCTCTAGTCAATTACCCGTTGCTTCATATCATTTAATTAATATACGAAGATGACTGTTTCAAAAGAAATGCTAATGTGATACTTACGTAACCACGGCCCACAAAGTATCCCATTATGGGCTAGAATCGAGCTACCTACCGAAGATAAAGGAGGTAAATCTTGCTTTCCGTCAATCCAGCTAATACCCTTTTTGTGAAAAACTCCCGTAAGTGGTGAAAATGACAATGTAACCCAGTGAAAGTGCAAGGAATGTGCATTTAAGATATGCAAGTATTACATTATACTCGTGTGTTGGATAGTTATAGAGAGATAAGCGTTAAAAAACTACCAATATTTAAGAAGGGTATTTGGAGGCTGCGCTTCGTGAGGCTACCGTGGTAGCTTATTGGGGCTATGGAAGTACCTTCATGACAGTTACAGAATACTGGTAGGAGCCTAATAAGCTACCGGTAGCTTTCTGCTAGCTCTTTCTCAGGTAGCTGCCTTGATAGAAAAAACCGATGGGAGCAATTAGCTTATTGAAGCATCTTTTCGCCAGAAAGCTCCGTAGCTTCCAGTCAGAGAATAGACCCCCATGAAGCCGTTAAGCCAGACAGATATTCAAATTACACCATGCACAAGGCATATTGCCAGTACAGATACGCATTAACAATGCCCTAGGAGAAGTGAGTTTTGTTTAATGATGATGGAAGCTTCTTAAATAATAACACCTTTTATCTTCAAAGTATTTCCGACTCAAAAGCCATATCAAATCTTTTAGGTGCAGCACAAGCTATTACTTCAAGAAAACCTCACTATATATAATAGGTAGGTAAATACTCCGACTGCCGATAATTGCCATCATGGATGTTTCACAGCGATTGTGGGCGAACGCGAAGAAATGAACTCAAAGCGGCAATGCACGCGTGCACAGTCCGTCGCACGTATAGATAAGCCGTACAAAATAGCCATGGACACACGTGCATGTTTTTCTTCGTCTCGGAGAGGATAGCTCACAAAAGCAGAATGCCGGCAATAGGCTTGGCGATCGCTGCAAATCGAGAGAGCCTCATCACTCCATATGGAACAATTTCACAGAGTTTTCAGCAGATTCAAGTTTTACGCGCATCAACTTTTTAATTAGCCCCATCACCAAAAGTTTTACGCGGCTACGCAACGAAACTTGCAGAACACACATATTCCTTGTGAAACACCATTTCATCCCCCTAATTGTTGAAAAGCAGTACTACGAACTATAAATATCAATTTTACACATATTTCTTCGATTTTTTATATGGACTTGAGGATTCTTTTCCTTTAATCGATCATACTTTATACGTGTTTCAAAAGTTCTATGCAATGAAACTAGGGTTGGCAAAAACCATTCAGGGCCAACTAGAATCATTCAAGACTGGCAAAATAATTCAGGCCGGAAAAAATTATTAATGGCCGGAAAAAATCATTTAGGGCCGGCCACAATCATTTATAGCCGGCAAAAATCATTCATGGCCAAAAATAATAATCAATAATTGGGCCGACTACAATCATTATGGGCTGCCAAATTCAATAAATGATTGTCAAAAATATGTTTTTTGCAAGCTCAACGCATGATAACCTGAAGTCCTTAAGGTCCAGCACATTTTCAAGAAATGGAATAGATAGTATTTAATTAGCTGGCCTCGGTGGTAGTGGGGTAGAGTCCTTGCCTGCTAATCTGAAGGTCGTGGGTTTTGAGTCCCGCTTGGGTGGGTTTTCTTCCACTCAGGGCATGGGTGTAAATGTAATGTAATGTCTTGGGTTAAATGTAAGAGAGGGCTGTATAACCCTAATTTCACCCTAAACAAAGGCAATAAATAATTAGACAACTTGAAAGTTGAAGTTATGAAACCCTAAAATCATTCAGGACTGGAAAATTTTAACAAAAGAACCAAAAAAATTATTCAGGGTCGAGAAATAGTACTGAAGATGGATAAAATGGACTGATGGATGAAAGATGGACACTGAAGACCATTATTTAAAGGGAAAACCTTGGGTAAGCTTGGAGGTTGTAATAAATGGATGAGTAACATAGATGCCATGAAAGTGAAAGGAAGTATGTATGGTAAAGGAATGCACAGAGTAAGACAAAAAGTTTTTTAGTTAGGTCTATTCACTGATAAATGGTTTCCTGATATTCGATTCTAACCTTTCTTAACCATTAGGATACTTCCAGGGCTTCAAAATTTACTGAATAAAAATTATGATGAAATCTTGTGATAACATAATTTGTTATAGTGTAAAGGCACATTTCATACCCCCTTGCCTTTACGTTATAACAAGGTTCTACTGTGCCAGTAGACTGGTGGCATTCCTATGAACTCCCCACTATCTCCTGCTATAGCCAACCTCTTCATGGAGAATTGTGAAGAAAAGGCCCTGAGCACAGCACCACTATGTCGAAGGTATTTTTTCTGGTAATTGGATGATACATTTGTCATTTGGCCACATGGATGGAACACATTAGATCACTTTCTGAGCCAAATGAATCAGCAGCATCCCCAAATACAGTTCACTATGGAAGTGGAAAACAACTGCCTCCCTTTCCTCGATATATTAATTGAGAGGACACTAAATGGAATGTTGGGAGGTAGATTCTGTGGAAAGCCTTTCACCGTGACGCTCTTGTCCCCTGTCTGCATGTGGGAGACAGGCATGGGGTTGGCACAATGGACCAAGAAGGTCTAAGTGGCCGCTCCTGTCGAAGGCCCCCCTACAAACAATCTATCTATCTATCTATGGAAAGCCTACTCACACCAACCTCTACCTTAACGGGAGCAGCCACCACCACCCCTGCCAAGCTGACAACCCTGATACATTAGGCAAAATCAGTAGCTGACACGGAATCTACCAATCGAATTGAGACACCTAAGGATGACTTTCAAGTAGAAAAGATATAACAGCAAGGATTTTCTCCTAGCCCTAAAAGGGACCAATGAACCGATGACGTGACTGGTGGAAGATCACGTAAAACCATTGACCTGCATCCACTGTTTCCATGGTTTCTGGGAATATGGGAGGAATATTGAAGAAACAGCATAGAGACAATCCATACCCCAACAGGGGAACTTCAGGACTGCCTCATAAGAGTAAAGGATACCCTTGGCCTCACAGCACCTGGAGTCTATCACATCCTTTGCGAGTGTAGCCAGGCCTACATTGGAGAGACTTCATGCAGCATGGAGACTAGAATCAAGGAACATCAGAGGCACAATAGACTTGATCAACTCAAAAAATCACCCCTTGATCAGGCTTGCCACATTAATTTTGACAATGCCAAAAACCTTTGCCACTCCAACAGATATTGGGATTGTCTGGTAAAGGAGGCTATTGAATCAGTTTAGAGGAGAAATACCTGAACACGTACACAGGACATACAGTCAGCAAACTTTGGAGACCTGTAATATAAAAGATAAGAAGAACACGGAAAGGAATAAATAATCCTGACAAATCATGAGCCACCTGAATTGATAAACTAAAAAATTAAAACCTTGCCAAAACCTAACTCGGCTCAAAGTTTTTGCCCTGAGGAAGATGAGCGAGTTGAGCATCGAAACGTTGATTATGGAAAGCCTTATCCAGTGCAACACCTGAGAAGATTTCATTCACAGTTTTAGTATTTTAACATGCAGATAGTTGATTAAATTAACAAAAGAGAAGCACCAATGCTTCATTCACCAAAGCAGACAATTAATTAAATTAATAATGGAGAAACACCAATGCTTCCCTTAGAGCCTTGAATGGATGGAATGACAATGAGCAAGTTAAATGAAACAGATAAATGTTACAGTTTAACCACTTCCCTGACAAGCCTGCATATATTCGGGCACTGAGGTGGTGCAAAATCTGACAAGCCCGAATATAGTCGGACAAGTCCACGATGTCCGTATCTTTTTCTTTACGCCCGCATATAGTCGGCCATAGCTAGTAGTTTACGTTCCTGCCGCCCCCTGCACTGTTGAGCCAGCAAAGCGACAAGCAGCGTTCTTTTCAAATATTGATTTCTGATGTTAAAACAATGGTCATTTTTTTGTAATACAGTAGAAACTCGAAAATACGAACTTCGAAATTACGAAATTTTGATTTTACGAAGCAAAATCTTCGGTCCCGACCAAAAGGGTATCTTAGAGTATGTAACAATACGCGATATTACGAAATAACGAAGTTTTAAAATTACGAACCTCGGATCTTGGTCCCGACGTGAAAAAGTTACTCGTTTATACGAATAGTGATGGATCACAGTAACGTTTTCCGGCGCTCCTTGTCAGAGTTAAACATCCAATTAATCTTCGTCGCCGAATACATTATGCACTGAATGTATTACCTGAACGATATCTCATTTTTCAATGCTACAATAGTAAAGGTGTGGTTTCGCTGGGGCGCCCCGTGGCCGCGTGCGGCGACTGCGTCCAGCAGCCGGAAGTCACTGCCGTACTCATCCAATCTATATCAATGGGTTCGGTTCCACTGATACGTCAGCGTCTCGACTGTTTCGAGAGCAGTCGAGACGCAGACGCCTAGTCGGGCAGTCCCAATTTTCGGTGATTTTTCTGCTCTCCTCTCTCTGCATTTTATATTACGCGTCCTTTCCAGCTCTTTTTTGTAAAACTACTTGCAACATTGGTCATCCTTTTCTTCGTCTTCCAACAAAACTAAATCTTCACCATCCATTTCAGCTTTAAATCAACTCACTTTCAGGAAACACAAAGCGATAACAAATTCGTAATTAAACTAAATCCACACTCTCCCACATCGCCCAGCCGCGGAAACGGGATGTAGTTGCCTGAATGAAACCACCCGGCCGCGTTGTCCAGCCGCGACGTCCAGACGCGGCGGTTGGACGTGGCTGCTGGACGCCCCAGTGAAACCAGACCTTAAGAACGACCTTGAATCGTAGGCATCGTTGCATATAAAATATGGAACCAATAGGACTAAAAATGCATTCGGCTTTGTTACCACGAGTCCACAGAGTTACCAACGAGTAAAAAATCTAACTTAATCGTGTACGGATATACTCGCCCGCGAGAGACTAATTGCTAAAACCAGCATTTTCCTCTCATGATCCCTGGCATTTTTTACTACCGATTTTAGCAAGCATTAATCCATGATGAATATTCCTGGTACAGCATTTGTTTGCTGCGTGTGTGTGCTAAAAAACTATGACATGTATCGGAGATGGTGCTGTATTGTTCGAGCGGTAGATTCAGTCGTAAATATAACCCAAAGAAGTTTTTTTCCGCACTATTTCAGACTGATTACACTCAACCTTGCTCCACGGATTAATTATTACGGCTGGCAATAGCTATCATCGAAAGAATCAGGTTTAATTTCCTGCCCTAATTGAGCGTTTTGATGTAGACTTCGAGCAAGGCATTGCCCTTCCCTTCTTTTGTCGCCAACAGCCAAGAAAACCAAGGAAAACGAGTTCGCTTGGTTCGTACGACCAATTACTTTTACGCACATTAATTCTTAAGTGTGACTAGCGCTGGGCGCATGCATAATCAAAGGGAAAAAACGCTCAAGCACCCATACATATTTGTATCGGAAAATGGTGTAGATACCTTTCTCCCCTTTCGCTTCAACCCAGTGATTGAAAAAATATCCTAAACGAGAGCTCATCTGCGTTCCTGCAGATTGATTGAGAATTAAATAAGGGTTTTGTAGCTTAATCCTTGTTAGAGATATAAACAAGAAGAGGATAAGTGGAACCATCCTATGAGATGCTGAAAGTCACGCTGTCGGAGAGGGATCATGAAACCTTGTCAGCATCGTAGCCCAATTGGAAGCACTTGCATCTACCCCCCCCCCCCCTCGGAAGGACATCAGGGGTGGGAAATACCTGCCAGTGCCGAAGCAGGACACCGCATTGGCCAGGATCTTAGGGTAGGTGCGTTGAGGCATTACTTATCACAAGTTGGCAGTTTATTGGCTGTAACCCCCAGCAATTTAAACCAATAGATCACGATCTTGCAAAGAAACGAACTTGAGGCTTGTAACGAAAATGACCAAGTCCTGATTTCTCCTAATAAGAATGAAATTTTTCTAACTCGGGATGCATTACATCGATTCCAAATTGCTAATGACGTCAACTCCCAGTTCAGTTTGCATTTATCCAAATGAGAGGCCATAGTGGGAGCGACGATGGAGCGAAGCAAAGCGCAAAAATAAATAACTTTTTTTTTGTTAATTGAGTGATTCTCTCGACAGAAGAGCTGAAGTATTTTTTATAATACACATTCATTCGATTGTCATATTTCTTCTTCAATTCTTATTCTCTGATTCCCTTTTATAAGACTGCCTGAATGGACCGGAAATTAAGGAAATGTGAAATAGAAATGCCCGCACATTCCCATATTGTTTTCCCCCGCCCGGCAATCCCCACCAGGAAAATTCACCCTGCTTTCCATCTCTGCTGCTCTAAAACGGCGGCTTACTCTTCTCCATCACCTTTCTCACTTCCGGCAAAACTATCAAACGCTTCCCTTCTCTCCCATACTGGTCATATTTCCCCTCAAGTCTCTGTGTCCCCACTCCCCACTCTTCAAGGTTGGCAAGACCCATCACCTTCACACCGAAGCCCCCGTTCCGGCCCCCCAGGAGATCAGGCCCCTTCGAGTACCCCCTCCCTCCCACCCCCTCAACACTAGGTCAGGATGCGATGTCCCACGCTGACTCTGCCGGCCCCCCATGCCAACTCTTGGACCCTTTAAGTAAAAGCCCCCCCCCCCCCCCCACCTGTCTCCAAAAGCATGTCTTCCCTCTCCGCTGATGCAGCAGGTCGATGTAAAGGAGGAGGAAGATAAGATGTGACAGTTGGGCATAAAGCCGATGATTCATTCGATGTTTATTTCTCGCGCGCATATCTTGGCTTTGTCTGCCAGGTAGATCCACGTCTCAAGTGACGCACGATACTCCGAGACCATGGGTCGCATAGCTGTATTTGTGAGAGGGAGAATGGTGGAGGGTGAGTAACCCCCACAATGACGGGAAAAGGAGGGGGAGACAGCTGATTCCTGCATGGTGCGTGGCCTGACCTGGAGATGCAATGCTCGGACGAAAATCTCCTTGTTTGAACGAAAGTAGAGAGAAAACAATAACAAAAAATATCCCAAATTTTAGTTCAATATTGATTCTTTAAATCAATCCTGAGATTTAATGAATAAAGAGCAGGCGACCTAATATGAATAGAGTCACAAATGAAGCTTTCGCATAGTATAGTGGAAAACGAAAATTATTGATTTGTAGTGATAGCATCGTTAGTAGCCGATGAAGTGTAAAAGGAGTTATATCGCCTCCGCCGTTGAAGTGCGTGGCTTGTATGTACAATCTACTTTTGAAAGGAAGTACATATTTAGTTGGACTCCTCTATATGCTCCATCGTATTGGAAATAACCACGCACAAATAAGATGAATCCAAGGGAGAATAACGATTGTTATTTCGCGAGATTAACGGGCATATCAGTATTTTACAAAATACATAACATGCATCCATCGCATAGCATCCGCGAGAGAATCTTATTTTCACTGTCATCAATATCCGGTGCAAATGATCGCGCAAGTCGCTCACTTCCTTAATGTATTTATAATCAATATTATTGATGATTATACATCGCTAACGCTAAGGTTACGAGTTCTCCAGTTAGGAAATAATATAGAAAAATGCGCTAAGAATCTTCATAGGCTTAGTCCAAACTGCACGAAAATTGTGCAAAGACGCTTCACTGCCTAATCATTCATTGGAAAAAAGAAAGAAAAGTTGGTTGTCGTGATGTAAATTTCGGCGGGGCTTGGAAGGAGGTTGATTCTTTTGATTTTCGGGATTTCCGCCGCGAAAAGCTGGAGCGACGCGGTGGAAATCCCGAAAATAGGAAGAATCAAACTCCGACAAATAAGTTGTGTTCAACTGACAATGAGTGCACCCTGTGGGCATGGATTCACATTTAAATATACTTTCATGAATTATAACTTCGTAAATCATGCAAGTACGTCGCGAGAGTACATCTTAATCTAAGGAAACAAAAAAAGAGCTTCATCGCGATGTTTTTGAAAGATACTCGTTCATACGAAATTTGATATTACGAAGTGGTGATTTTTCCGGTCCCGTCGACTTCGTAATTTCGAGTTTCTACTGTAATTCTAGCAATTCGAGGGTCATAATTTTTTTTCTCACTGAAAAGTTATTCTCTTATGGAATTGCATTCACCTTTATTGTCAATGGTAACCATCCATTTATTAACTTCATGCATGGAGTTTCTTTTGCGATTTTTTACAAAATTTACAACTTCAATTTTTGTCATTTATCGATAATTTTTGCAAATTCAAGATATAAAACTTCCGTTTTCGCATGACAAAAAACTTTCTATTTCAGTAAATAATTTTTAAATTAGTTATTTTCATTTATATTTTGTTATAGTTTATATTTGTTTATATATATATATATATATATATTGTGACGGTCTCGGCCCATCCTGATCTTAATCGTCACCCCCTCTCCTTTCCCCTCCCCCCCTTCCTTCACTCCTCTCCTTTCCCTTCCCCCCCTTTAACCAACGCGATGTGGGAAGAATGCAAGGGTGAGTGAGTGTGCGTAAATGTGTGTGTGTTTCGCTGGTCAGCCAGGCGAGTGTATTTGACGCTCGCTGAATAAGTGTTTTCCCCCAACCCCAGTTCACGAGTGCATCGATACCCCCCTCTTCCACCTGGGGCATATAAAGCCGGGTGAAACCCAGGGAGGTTCTTCTTCTTCTTCCTATGTTTCGGCTCGTGCGGCTGTTATGCTGCGATTACGAGTGCAAAGAAAGACAGTCGTGCGAAATAAGACTCGAGAGGACAACGCTAACAGTTGGCGCAGAGAGGACTACGAGACAAGCCGGACAATCATCTCCTGCATCCTGAAGTGGTCGCCAGGGAGGTTATAGAGGCAGCCAGGCCGCAGAGATTGCCGTTTCCGTGAATAAGGAACCGCACCCAAATAAGACGAGCCTGTGTCCCGCCCGAACCTCGGCGCCAAGGAGCGGAGTCATCCAGTGGTCATCCAGGTCACGTAACGTTATATCGCCCTGACCCTAGTGTGATACCACCCCTGTCCGAGTACTTTGTCCCAGTCCGCAGCAATACGCAACTGTTAGGCGGCTTGAGTACCGCAGTGACGCCTCAGTGATTTGCCTCCAATATCATTATTTATGTAATCAGCGTTAACAAGAAGCAATCAATCACCTGTGTTATGGGGACGGACTTTATTACCTCCCAAAGTTCAAAAGTGTGCCTAATTGCATAATTGAGATAAGTCCGCTTGACGGCACGAATATCGTTTTCTGTTCTGATATTTTGTTTCTAATATTTTGTCAGTTAAATTGTAAATTTCATGATCAATTCATCCTTTATTTGCTCATCACTAACCCTATCATCTCGCTCATCAGGGTAAATGATATGTAAATTGTTCGTGAGTTTTGAATATAGTTTAATTGATTGTTGAATGAATGATGTCCTTGGCATTCTTTGGTGTCCCTACAAAACCTGTTTCCCCACCCTCACCTGTCGTCGAGTCGTCACTCGCCCTATTCTAACTCATAGTCTCTTCACCACGAGATAAACTGCAAACGGGAATCCCCCACATTTTATATTATCAAGAAAAATCTTTGGTAAATCGTCCTCGGTGGCAGCTGGTCAAGAGGGTAGTTTATCGTTTATGTGTGGTTTCTGCGGTTTCATCCGGGTGACCGACAGTGAACCATTACAATATATAAAAACTTTGTCACAAGTGTGACTAAAATGAGGACACATAAAAAAGACACTCACACGGGTTGTAAATTTTTCGGTGGATCGCCGCCACCTTCTTCAGCGAAAGGTATAGGAAGAATGAAGAGGAAATGTTTGGGATGGTGAGGGGAAGAGAGCAGTGAGGAGGGGAAAGGTGAAAAGTAAAGGAGGGGTGGAATGGAGGTAAGGGAAATGGAAAAGACGAAATGGTGAAGTTGCCATGATCAAGTTAAGAGACAGAAAGATACAAAGTTGAAGGTTGGGAGGGGAGAAGATGTTACAAAATTATAAGTACAATGTTGAAGGTTGGGGGAGGGGAGGATGTTTACAAATTAATGGGACCGGTTGAGGCCAGGTGGCTGGAGAGCGTTAAAATAAAATATACAAGCTTGCTCTAATGTTCTCAAAGTAATTGGAGTGGCTGTGGGGGGTAGAGAGGCCAGAACAGCTACATTGTAGCAATTATCAAATTTAGTGGTATGGGAAGCGGCATGAGTAGGGACAGCGTGAGAGAAGTTTTGGGAGGATGGGTTGCATGAGGCACGATGATTATTTATCCTGATATTAAGTGGTGTACTACAAAGTCCAATATCTTTCTTTGTAAGCTATGCCCGGCCTTTTATATTGGACTTTGTAGTACACCACTTAATATCAGGATAAATAATCATCGTGCCTCATGCAACCCATCCTCCCAAAACTTCTCTCACGCTGTCCCTACTCATGCCGCTTCCCATACCACTAAATTTGATAATTGCTACAATGTAGCTGTTCTGGCCTCTCTACCCCCCACAGCCACTCCAATTACTTTGAGAACATTAGAGCAAGCTTGTCTATTTTATTTTAACGCTCTCCAGCCACCTGGCCTCAACCGGTCCCATTAATTTGTAAACATCCTCCCCTCCCCCAACCTTCAACATTGTACTTATAATTTTGTAACATCTTCTCCCCTCCCAACCTTCAACTTTGTATCTTTCTGTCTCTTAACTTGGTCATGGCAACTTCACCATTTCGTCTTTTCCATTTCCCTTACCTCCATTCCACCCCTCCTTTACTTTTCACCTTTCCCCTCCTCACTGCTCTCTTCCCCTCACCATCCCAAACATTTCCTCTTCATTCTTCCTATACCTTTCGCTGAAGAAGGTGGCGGCGATCCACCGAAAAATTTACAACCCGTGTGAGTGTCTTTTTTATGTGTCCTCATTTTAGTCACACTTGTGACAAAGTTTTTATATATTTGTGTTCACGCTCGTGAAAGCTTCCAATGATTATATATATATATATATATATATATATATATATATATATATATATATATATATATATATATATATGTATTATCTAATTCTATATTATTCGTCCGCACATTTTTCTTCCGGAAATTTTTACATATGTTGGAAATGCCTATTGAACCGTTCTCTTTAGATAAAATGGCCTAAGCGTAAATGTTTAGATATGTTGCGAATGTTATTTCATCAGCCCCTTTCATTTTTCTACTTCGAATACTGGCAGAAGTGGTGAAACATATTTACGAAAACAGCTATACGATGAAGACGTCTAAAGGTCGTACATTCTCAATAGAAACCAACACAAGTGCCCTGTGTATGTGCTACCCTAGCCCACATGAGTACGGGAGAAAGGAGAGATAGAGATAAATTCCAAACATGTGTATTGCCTTCTATTGTCATGTTTGACACTTTCCTGAGGTCAGAAAACACCCGCTCGAGAGCTGGTGGCCCGCTAAGCAACCTGGAAGCTGGTTTCATGTCGTGCTAATCTGCCACCCTTTGCTCCCCGGGCTACTTTCCTATCAGCCAACCCCTTACTAATGTGCTTTTCCCGATATCAATTTACCGTAAGTTGGAAAATCCATGCTGTTGCGGTACGCACACAAGTGTTTATTTTCCAAGGAAAGGTAGGAACGGAAAAGAAAAATTTTCTGATGAGCATGGGATGGGCTTTTCACACTACGGACGAGGCCCTTTGCATATCATGATTGTTTCCACGAGTACTTTGCCGGAAGGACGATGGTGACAGTCTTTCGTTAGGTTTCAGAGCATACACATCCTTGATTATCAGAGCGCATGCACTTTTTCGCTGAAATTGGACCGATGCAAACATTTCATTTTTAGTTTGAATATTTTCGTCCTAATACGAGCGGTGTAGTAGGAGTGAATTCTACGGCAAATTCTTTGTTTTCGCTCGGTAACATTTGGCAATCAGCAATGGATTCCGGAAAGGAATCAGTGTTGACCAGCAGTGCTTCCGAGGTTATGGACATTGAAGTTCTGGCTCCTAGTCGACTCTCTCCGGATAAACAAGCTCCGAATCAGAAGGCACAGCGGAACATTCGCGGGAAGCAGAGTGGGAGGAAACACTTTCAACGAATCCTCCCCCGGCACCACCTAGGTTTCTTTTTGAAGGTAATTCTTCAATGAACTTCGACCTGGTTCCCGAATGAGGTTCCCTAAAATAATTTTTTCAACGATGAAATTGTTGACTTTATAACTTGGGAAACTAATCACTGCACCAGTAACACTTTGCGTGAAAAAGCGGGGCCAAGCGTAAATCAGTGGTGAGCTGTGACAAGCTCAGAAATTTGTGTTTTTTGCCCTTGTAATCCTACAGAGCAGAGTGCGGAAGCCAGATACTGAGTTTTATTGGTCGACGAGACCTATACTCTCCTCTCCCTTTTTTGGACACACAATGTCTTACCGATGATTCATAAAAATAAGGCAATATTGATATTTTGCCTATAATAACGATTTTGATCCCCAAACACACCCCAACACCAAGCTAAATAAAATATGGCCGATTTGCCAGAAGCTGGAGGTAAAGTTCAAGGCACTCCATACACCAGAGACGGACGTCACCATCGACGAGAGCCTGCTCTTGTACAAGGGAAGATTGGGGTGGTGGCAGTACATGCCCATGAAAAGAGCTTCATTTGGCAAATATTTGTTCTTTGTGAATCGAGAACTGGATACATGTGATCAAAGGCAATTTACACGGGATAGGGGACAGTGTTGGATAAAAACTTTGCCCATTTACCCATGTCCTCAAAAGTGATAATGACTCTAATGAAACCATTTTTTGGCCTATGATATTGCCTGACGAGGGATAACTTTTATACATCTCCAGATCTAGCCGACTTGCTGATATTCAAGTGGCCTAATTCTCTTAAGTTAAGGGGCAACATTCAGGAAATATTGAATAAATCATTAGTTATTTGGAATAAAAAATTAAGGAAAACATTTTCGGATTTGCCTCCCTTCAATGCTTCTGAATCTGAAATAAAAAAATATGACTTTTTTTGACCATTTTTGTAAAAAAAACTATCAGGGAAGTGGTTAAGGACTCGAATAATCCAACCTAAATTAACATTTTTTTCAGCACAAAAATCAGGGAATATGCACAGGGGGTAATAAAGCAACATTGCAGAAGTCTTGAGTATGTACAATGTGTAGTTTGAAGCATTAGTTTGATATTTAAAAAAATAAAATTTCCTATTGAAGACATGCATTAATGGAAATACATGCACACACAAAAATAAGTCAGAGCATGCAAATTTGCAAAGAAATCTAGAGGTCACAGAAAATGGAAAATTAATTTCCTTAAAATACTTCATATTTCCCGTTATTTTTGTCCCTAACTTCCCCAAGTTGTGATACACTAAAGCTAGAGTCACACTCATTTCTTTCTCTTCTTTTTACACATGAAACTTTGTGAATGAATCCATATGGATTAAAAGACAAATTTGCAGATAACTTAAACCTTCAAATTATGAATAAGGAATGAGGTATTAAAAGATTGTGACGATAAGGTCAACATAGATTTTCTAGATAGTTCTGTCCAGGAAATTCCCTGATCTTAAGTAGATTTCCAAGGATAACTCTTTGAGTTTTCTAGATAATCCTCCACATGCTTCCCTGACTTCTGTCTGTCATCTGTCACCATAATGATAAAGCACCTATATCTGCAGCAAGCCTGATCTAAGCAGCAGGATCTAAGCAGCCTCATCTGAAAGCTTTAAGCAAACTAGAGGTCACAGCAAGGAGGGAGGATACAGACGGGTGGACAGGTGAACTCACCGTGGGTGTGTTTGTGGTTGGAGGCAATGAGATGTAACCGGGAGGCAGAGAGGTGGCCACCGGGAGGCAGTGTTCGTCAGTCCTGAGAAAGGGAGGAAGGAAACACAAATGACTCATATCCTTAAAGCCCTGACTGCATCCAAAGAGAGAGAGGCTGGGGTGAAATAAGTCTTTGTATGTACAATAAAGATAAGGTAGAAGAACTATAGGACATTCTCATTATCTGATGTAAAAAGAAACAAACAGATAAAGCTTAATACACATCATTTAGGTTGGTATGCTAACTTTGAGATAATAGAAAAGGATTAAAATACATTGAAAATGCATAATGTGCTTAATTCAATACATACTTCCCTGTGATATTAGTGAAGTAGACTAACAATATAAATGTGCATTTATAGTTAGAAGCTAGGTACCTAGAAGTATCAAGTATGAATTCATGTACACTGGGATACCATCATGAATATACCTTGCAAGGTCACCCACAAATGAAAGAAAACATACATTTAAACCACCACCTAAAGATTAATGACATCACCAACAATGTAGTTTCTCCAAATTAAAATCATTGGGCACACAACCTAGCAATCTTGTACTTTTTCCATTTAGACCCATCTATATTGCTTATTAGGTAGGTTGGTCAGCACATCAAGATGCATGTAAACCTAATAAATTTTTTTAGAAAATACAATTTATTGTTAAATTTAATCTTCATCTACTTGGAAATTTGCACTCAGATTTTTAATTTGCCAAAAATAATTGGCTATTTTCTGGTATACATGCAAAAGGCTGCTCTATGGACACAAAAAGTATGAAAACAGGACGGCCTCACATTAAGACCCAAGTTGTCAACAATGAGGAGAACAAATACCCTGCACAACATCTCATGTACACTACCTTCTTACAATTTCTCAGTGTACACCAGAAGTACTCAAGTGAGGTGAACATCAAACTATTGCACAGCTGAGAGTAGAGGCATAACAAAAAGTCAAAAATACATATATAATTCCAAAATACCTTCCGGGTTACTCAAGTTTTAACTAAAAGAGTTTTCCAGAATATTGGCATTTCTTAATCCAGCATATTCTCTGTAAAGTTATAAAAAGGAAACTTTCAGTGGTTAATTTCTCCTCCTCTCTATTTCAAGAATATATTTCAGCAATTGATTCTTTCTAATTTCCCGCCGCTCAAAAATAGGAAGGATTACCTTATTCTGCCATCTTGACATGCAAACCACACAGAGTCATGCCACATGCAGAATAAAAACCACACACAAGTGAACATCCTTGATTGCTTTCGGGGCTGGAATCACCCTCACCTCAAAAACATCAGGAAAAAGTAATTAAAAATGTATTAAGTATTAAGATAGTATAATTCAGCTTCCCATTCTGCTGCAATGTTCCTGAATTGGCCTGGAGAAATATTAGCCTCCGCCACACACACAGCAACTGTGATTGGACTTAACCAAATCAGTAAACATGGCTCAAACTCCTCCATAATATTTCCCATTCCTTTCATGTAACAATTTTCACTACGCAAGGGATAACTCATCTCAAATCTACTTCTCCAACCAACGAAGCCCCGTTTGTATTTCCAATTTTTAATGACCTATTGCTATAACTACAATTATATGATATGACAAACTATACACACATATTAATTCAACATAACTGATTCAATAATTCACTGCAATAATTCATCAAGATGTAATAATCACTCTTTGGCTAGAGTAATTAAAAAATTTTAAGGTACCAGCCCACTTTACTTTATCACTCACCATTAACTTTTATGTCCATTTATATTCTTCCTGTTATTTATTCTGCATATGTCAAAAATATATCGACAGAAACAATTGGGGCATCACACAACTGAGGAAGTTTTAAAGCCATCAAGGCAAAAATGTTAAATAAAAGTACCATACAAGGAGCTGACCTTAAATTCATATCCAATAAATTTTTCTAAACATTGTTTTTAGGCATCTGACATTCTCATGGATTTTTAAGCAAAAGAGAATAAATAACCAAAGTAGGAGGGAAAATTGAGATACATGTCTTTGTGACACCCTAAATGAATCATCATTAACCATGACCATTAACAGCTCTTCTTTCCCAAGTTTTCCTAGACAAATATGGTCACTTTGATAAAGTTTATCAAAGAAGAATACAGTAGAAGATCACTAATCCAGCATGTGTGGGACCTACTTTGTTCCAGGATTGCAATATTTCTAATATTTTGACAACTTTCCTTCTAGTATGCAGTATAACAGAAAAAGTTGTTGTAATTCACTGTTAGGATGTTTTGACCAATTCGGTAGAAATTAATACAAAAACTAACTACCTTCGCATACATATTTTTATACAATTTATTTAACCTAAAAATATTTAGCAGAAAAAGTTTCACATTCATAAAGAATGAATGAATTGTCAACAAATAGGAGAATCCAAATGAGGATACCTGTAAATGGAAAATAATAGCATTTTTAATCTAACCTGAAAAAAACATCGATCTTTAGTATTTCAAAGAAACTCGAAAATATGAAGCATGATTTTTATGAAGAAAGTTTGCATTATATGAAGAAAAACTGTTGGTCCCGACCAATAGCCTTTACTAAATACATGGCATTATTTGAATATATGAAGTTTCAAAAATACGAAATTTACAAAATTACAAACCACAAGCCCAGTCGCCAGGAAAAAATGGAATTCGATACTGCAAACAATTGCAAAATTCTCTTTTTGCAGACGTGGACACCTAACTAATCAGCATTGCCAAATATGATGCATCAACCATGTGAAATGCATGAATGATAGTGCATTCTTCTCTCACTTATGTATGAGTCACCCAGTCATTTCCACGAAAAAGTCATCATATCATTTAGACCTCGATGATGGGGAAAATGGTATTTTTCTCATTATTATTATTATTATATTAGACATTATTTCTCCTATCACACAGTTAATTTTTTTATAACTGTTAGCAGCATTTCTATCATCTAAACACTTCTCTTTTGGATTAAAAGTGACATAATGCACCACATACCTTACTTGCTGCAGAGTGCTCAGATTGTCGGCAGCTCAAAATTTTTATGCGTGCTCAAGGATGGAAAATTGACATGATAAAATAGTGGGAAATAGGACAGGGCTACCTGTTATAGCCACTATCCTTGAAAACATCCATTTGTCATCTAGCAATTTATCGTCTTTGTCTTCGCCTTGTCCCACTCATGTGGGGTCGGTGTTCTCAAGCAATTAATAATTGGAAGAAAATAATATTTCCTCACAAGTTTATATGTTCAGCTGATGATATGGAAGACACCACAAATAATAACCAGAGAATTTTTTTTTTAATGGGCTGAGTCCCTTGCTCCATTTACTTATGATTGAGTGATAACGAGAGGGCTACTTGAAGTGTAGGCTACCATCGTAACTGCATAGATGTTAGAAACAAATGCCTATCTTAAGCGTCCATTCAAGTTTATATATCTTCCTTTACCTCTCGCTGAAGAAGGTGGCGGTGATCCACCGAAATATTCAAAACCCGTGTGAGTTCCCTTTTTTATGTGTTTTTTCTTTTAAGTCGCCCTTGTGACGAAGTTTATATATATATTTATGTAAATGGCCCATAATGTAATATATATAAATATAAGTATATATGTATGTAACGAGGCACAAAAATAACACTCAATATCTTCTATCTTTTACTCACCAGCACTTGCTACAACCTTTCTCCACCACATCCCATCTCACACTGTCCTCACCTCAAGTCCCCTCCCCGCCACCGTCCTTCCCCTCAAGTCCACATTCTCGCCCCTCTCCCGCCATGTCCACCGCTTCCCCTCCGTGGCTCCCTCTTGCACACTCCGCATTATGGGCCATACTACGAATAATACGGTGCCCCACATCTTCGCGTAACAGCTCGGCCATCCTGACCGCCGAGTCGTCCTCAACTCGGGCATCTTCGTCTTCTCCAGAACTGCTCAGCTCCTCGTCCTCTTCGTACCAGGGTTTCATCCGGTCAGCTGCAAACACAGACTGGAACGCCCGTTGAGTCCTCTCTGTGCCCGCAATGTCGCCCAAGAAATACCGGTCATTTCCCAATACTGCCTTCACCTGATACAGACCCTTGTATTTGGCGGCTAACTTCCGAGTCTGCCCACACCTAGCTGCTTCTCTAAAAACCAATACCAGATCCCCGACCTCGTATGTCCGAGGTGGTATATGCCTGCTATCATACCTACGTTTTTGAGCAGCCTGACTCCTTTCTATTTCCGTAAGTGCTTGAAGTCTCCTTTCCTGTAACTGCCCCTCGACTTCGGGATCTCTGTGCGTCTGTATTTCTAAGGTGAGCTTATTTTTAAGGGCGGTCCGAGGTTGGAAATCAAACAAAAGCTCATGTGGCGTTCGTTTAGTGGTGTCGCTCTCGAGACTATTGAGCGCCCATTGTATTTCCCTTATTTTCTTGTCCCAATCTTTCCCATCCTCAAGTGTAGTCATTGTAATTACCGCGGTCAGGATCGTACGGTTTACACGTTCAACTTGACCGTTCACCCTAGGAGTTGCTGTCGCATTTTTAACGTGACAGATGTCATTTTCTTGATACAAATCTTCGAATTTCTTCGCCGAAAAAGCAATGCCCTGGTCTGTGATCACCCGGGTAGGTGATCCAAAGATGCCTATGATGTCTTCTAGGAATCTACATGCTGGTTTCGTCTCTACCGTCTTTACCGCTCGCAGGACCACATATTTTGTAAAATTATCTACGCATGCAATGATGTACTTGTTCCGCTCCGAACTTTCTGGAAATGGTCCCAAGTGATCCAAATGGATTGTATGGAATGGGATAGGGACCCTAGGTATGTTATGCAGTTCCCCTTGTTCTCTCCCAGCCATTTTCTTGTGATACGCGCACTCCACGCTGGCTTTTATGTACTTTTTGACAAATCGAGTCATCCTTGGAAACCAGTAGTGTTGCCTCAGGTGTCTTAGCATCTTTTCCTCCCCAAAGTGACCCATTTCATCATGGCTTCCCCGCACAACTCTCCATCTAATTGGCTTCGGCACAACCCACAAAGCCTTCCCATCCACTCGCCGACAAATCCTTTCATTTTTCATCTCATAATCAGTGTGTATTTGCTTTTCTTCCGATGTCTTCGGCACCCTCTGGAGCAAACCCCGAATGTTTTTCAACTCTTCGTCTTGCATCTGCATCGTAAGCAACCAGTCCTCTTGACTTATCCTTGTCGTCCAGACGCTGAGGGTTGCCACTTCGGTTTCTTTTGGTTCTCCTTCGGGTCGCCTACTAAGTGCATCCACGTGTTGCATTTGTACGCCGGGTTTGTATTGCAATTCAAAATCAAATTCTTCTCAAATCCCTCTTCAATTGTTGCACTGGGGATCAAAAAGTCGTCCATATATACTGAAATTTTGAATGGCTTCATCTTCCTCTCTATTATCTTCATCATCCTCGAAAATACCGCTGGGGCATTCACTAACCCGAATGGCATTCTGTTGAATTCATAGAGACCGTCGCTAGTCACGAACGCCGTCAGATGTCTCGACTCCTCCGCCACCGGTACTTGATAGTAGCCGCAAGCCAGGTCAAGGGTGGTGAAGTATTCATTCCCGGCGAGTTGATCAAGCTGTTCCTCGATTGGTGATACTATTGCGCGTTCCTTTTTGGTTATGGCGTTGAGACGCCTATAATCTACGCAAAGCCGTTCTTCTCCTGTTTTCTTCTTGACCAACAGTACCGGACTGGCGTACTCTGACGTCGATTCCCTTATGATCCCAGCTGAGAGAAGCTCTTGCACCACTTTATTCACCACAGCTCGTTTGGCATATGGTAAATGGTAGGGTTTTCCGTCAATTGTTTCTTCCTTGGACAAGTTAATTGACATTGTTGCCAACTGGGTTTTTCCTACCTCAAATACACTTTCCGCAAAGCATTCCTTGAAATCCTCAACAAGTCCCTTAAGTCTCTCCAGGTTTTCTCCTCCAACACACTCGTCGCATATCACTTTATAGGGGGCCCTGTTGTCTACTTCCTGGATCCTCCTGATATTTCCGCCCAACCTTTCCGTCTCTTTTTCAGCACTTCCATCGCTCCTAATATCCAATTTTCCGGAAGTTTTAACTATCATGATCCCGTCCCGGTCTAGGGCACTCCTTCCAATGATGAGGTCTTCCTCCTGCGCCTTGTCGGGTACGATCAGCACTTCTACGTCGATGTCGACTCCGTCAATCTCAAGATGCGCTTCCTTCGTCCCGGAGGGTCTGCAAAACCCCCTACCAAATCCTTTCAATTCCTTCGCCTCCCCGTTCCGCTCATAGCTCACGCCCAATTCTTCTGCCGCCGATTCTGTCATCATGACGCAATCGCTTCCCAAATCTATGAACCCTGCAACTGGTACTCATCAACTTTTATGGTACTCATCTTTCAGATCGGAATGATCTTGAAGGATTCTTCGAACGTTGCGGCTCTCTTCTCGTCGGGGGGTCACCCTTGGGCACTGCCTCGCCATATGACCCTCTTTACCGCATGAGTAGCATAGGAATTTTGGGGTCTTGGCACATTCTCTGGCCAAATGTCCTTCCTCGTTGCAATTATAGCACTTTATTCCTCTGGGGCTACCCTTTCCTGGTCCTGGCCTATCCCCTCCCGTTACCGAGACCGTCTCTCGTGTAAACCCTCGCGGATTTTGCGGCCTCACCGGTTGATCTACACTAGGTCGGCTTCTCTCGCAAAGATTCTCATATCTCTTTATGCTACGTAGTAGTTCTATCGAAGTGAATTTGACCAATGTCAAAAATTTGCTAAGGTCCCTATCTCCGATGCTGCTCAGAATGTATTTTATCAAAGAGCTATCCTCCACTTCCCCTTTCTTCGCAATGGTCTTCATAGTGTACACATACATCTCGTACGTCTCATTTCTACCCTTTTGTCTTCTCATCAGCTCTAGGTGCACGTCTGCCTGATCGACAGACGATGGGAACCCACTCACCAACTTATCTTTGAAGTCCGTCCAAGTCCTCAAGTCTTCAACAACACTATCGAACCAGAACTTAGCGGCCCCACCAAGTTTCCCGACTGCTTGAGTCAGTAGCATGGAATTACTCCACGAGTATGCGTCCGCGATACCCTCAACTCTTTTAACCCACTGTGTTGCTGTCATCCCATTCCTCTCCGACGGATTAAAGATAGGTAACAGCTTCTCCGCCAGATCCCTACACGACATCAATGATGCCTCATTCCCTTCCCTCCGTGAAATCATCGCCCTCTCATGATTTAGAAGTTCTCTTTCTCTTTGCACTAACTCCCATTCTCTCCTCAACAGCTCTCTTTCTCGCGTATTTTCTCCTTGACTTTCCACCACTTGTCTGTCATCGTCAAAACGCATCTCAGCTACACCCCAAGAAATCAGCCCTAAATCTCTTCCGACTCCATCGATGTCACCCTCCACCTTCACTTCCTGTAAATCGCCGCCAAAATACCAGCCCCTATCAGTCCTCTCTCTCTGGTCTGACATAGTCGCACCGCTCTTTGCCTCGTGTAGAGTCAAGGTCACTCATGCTGCCTGCCGACGCCTCGAGTGGCGGGAAACCGCCAGACACATGCTCTTCACGGGAACAGTGTTCAACAGACCTCGTAACACCCCAAACTAAGCTTGTCTGTAATGGGTTCACTAGCGTCGATGGAAATGTACTCACGGTCCCGAAAATGTCACGTTGGATCACCGATAACATTCACGTCCTCGGAATCGCCGTGGAAGGGTACCGTTGATGATTCCCCGAGCCAAGTGTCTTCTCCTTAAGCTTCGGATGTTGTGCAGTCTCAGCCTTGCTTCGTCTCGTCCCACGTTCTGATCCCACTTCTGACTTGTAACGAGGCACAAAAATAACACTCTATATCTTGTATCTTTTACTCACCAGCACTTGCTACAACCTTTCTCCACCACATCCCGTCTCACACTGTCCTCCCCTCAAGTCCCCTCCCCACTACCGTCCTTCCCCTCAAGTCCACACTCACTCCCCTCTTCATCTGTTCCCTCCCCGCCACCGTCCTTCCCCTCAAGTCCACATTCTCGCCCGTCTCCCGCCATGTCCTTTTATGTGTTCCTATCCCTTTCCATTTCCTATGATTGTATGAATTTATTCGCGCCTTTGAGCATCTGATTTTCGAATGGACGAGTATATTTGGCCATGTTGGCTCTTTTCTTCTTCTTCGGCTATGCGTGCCTTTAAACGCACTGTTCACCTCTGTATTTGTTGTATGTCTGTATTCCTCTTTACCTTTCCTCTTCCACTTGTGTTCGTCTCCTATATGGTGGGTGAAAAAGCTCCTGCGCGCCATCTCTCGTCCGCTAAAGTTGGGCATGGGGTGTGACATAAAACCCTGTCGAATTCAGCAGTTAATTGAGTAGCCTTGCTGGTGTAACTGGTAGCTCACTCGACCGGCAATTGGGAGATCCAGGTTCGAATCCTGGGTAAGGTGAAATTTTTTCTGTCTGGATTCGACACATTTTCATCTTCCCCACCAAACCTTGTGTTCGTCCTTTTATGTGTTCCTATCCCTTTCCATTTCCTATGATTGTATGAATTTATTCGCGCCTTTGAGCGTCTGATTTTCGAATGGACGAGTATATATATATATATACCTATATATACCTATATATACCGGTTACAATATATATATATATATATATATATATATATATATATATATATATATATACCTATATATATATATATATATATACCTATATATATATATATATATATATAGTTACAATATATATATATATATATATATATACCTATATATATATATATATATATATTGTAACCGGTCCCATTTGGACCGAGTTACGAGGTTGTGGGTATCCTGAGTGAAAAGGATGGTTCTATATTTTTTTTTATTTCATTGTTAAATTTGTTTGTGGTGTGTATTTCTGAGTGAGTGAATGTGAGTGTTCCCCCCCCCCCTTTTCCTCAGTTTTTTTCACCTTCCCCCTCCCCTTCAACAACCGGCGAGCGACCTCGGAGTTTAGAGACGTCCGGATGCTAAGTGCTTTTGTCCCCCCCCTTCCCCTTTTTGCCCCGAAGTCACTGGCGTGAGCTGCGTCGCCAACGGAGTCAAGTGCGCCCTGGGTGATTTTTGTTTTGGGTGAAGCTACGTCCCCTCACCTCCCTTATTTCCCCCCCCCTCTTCACCCCAGCCAAGGTATATAAGTCGTGAGCCACCCGCTATAGAGAGGAGAAATTCTGACGACTAATTTGGGAGAGGACTGGTTGGAGGAAGGTGACGAAAGTTATACGGCGTGGAGGAAAGAGCAATCGGCGTAAACCCTTGGCAGATAGACGGAAGCGAGCAAGGAGAGAAAGGCTGGAGCGGTTTGATCGACGGAAGGGAAGGGTGTAGCGGCGAAGGAGAATTAGAAGGAAAGAAGTCGCCGCCCAAATATTGAAGAGGTTCCGCATCCCGCAGCCTGGCCATACAGAAGTGGTCGCATTCGCAAGGTGTCTGCCCAGTAGCCGTGCTTCCTCCTGCCCACGATAAGTACTGTCCAAAATCTCGCCGCCCATGCGACCACCAAACCCAGTTGTCCCAATCCTCCCCTTCAAGAAGAAAGTGCACAGTTAATTACTCGTATCATTTTGTCTCACCCCTCCCTTTTCCCCGTGTGCATGTTCAAGTGCTTCAGCGAACCTACATGAAAGAAGTACAGACCATAGGAGCTGAATATTGTTTTTTTTTTAGGGTAAATTTTGTGAGAAGACTAGTGTATGACTAGATCACATTAATAAGACGCACTGCCGTGCTTAAAAATATTATTAGGGTGCCCATTACTATGTCTTGAGCTGTTGGGATCATCCTATGTACAATTAAGTGTCTTTTGATTTTTTTTAATAATACGTGAGCTCACGGATGATTAGTTTAATTGTTTTTTTTTCATCACAAGGCTATTTTTTTTATGTGCTCGTTCTCTCGTATTTTGCCTGAAGTAAATAAATTGTATATTGTTAATCTTACTTTCGAGAGAGTTTCTTTTCTTGTCAGTCGTGCCATCCTTTCCTCACGTCGTCCCGTCCAAAGTCAAAAGAAAGGAGACCGTGGAAACGCGTCGTGTTTTTGATCGTTAATGCCTCACACCTACCAAGAACCCACCCCACACCAAGTGCTCCGACGAGCTTAGCAGTTATCCCTTCCCCCCCCCATTTCCCCATCCCTGAACCTCCCCCCCCCAATTTTCCACCCATCATTACCCCCTCCCTTTCTTAGTTTCACCTCCGAGCCTACCAAGTGACGAAGCTGACAAATTGGCTTACCAACGCGGGGCTCGTAGGTGACAATATATACTCGTCCGCCTGTATATATATATATATATACAGGCGGTCCTCGACTTTCGTACAATTCACACTTTCGTACGCTCCAAATTGATACCTTTACTTGACTTTCGGACGCTAAATTCGAACTTTCGGACATTTATCAAACAATATTTTTGAATTTCCCGCGATGGTGCCTAGTGCATGCTGGCATTCAACTGTTTCATATGGCATTCTCGCTAGTATACGCGACCATACGTGACTGTGGGCAGTGTTGACTTAGAGCAAGGTTTAATTTGTTTATTTACTGAATTTAATTTCTATCTTATGATAAGAATGAGTGAAAAACGAAAAAATGATGTGACTGAGACCAACGAAAATAAGTGTAGGTCGCATAAACTCAATACTATCGAGCAAAAGTTGGCAATTATTAGACGTGCTGAACTGGGAGAATCTTTTGCTGCAATTGGACGATCATTGAACTTAAGCTGTTCAACTGTGTGTTCAATAGTAAAGGGGAAGGATAAAATAAAAGACCATGTACGAAATGCTGGGAATATTTCATCAAAAATTGTCAGTAAGCGGCAAGGTGTAGTGATGGAGGAGATGGAAAAATCGCTGAAATTGTGGATTGAAGATCAACATCAAAAAAACATTCCTCTGAGTCTAGCATTAATTCAAGTTAAGGATCGCAGTTTGCATATAGATTGGAAGCAACAATTGGGAGAAGATGATGCTGATACTCCTGAATTTCAGGCCAGTAAAGGCTGGTTTGACCGGAACAAAAAAAGAGCGTGTTTACACAATATTAAGCTAACTGGAGAATCTGCTAGTGCAGACAAAGAAGCCGCAAAAGAATTTATTAGATTTTTTTCTGAAATTATTGAAGAAGAAGGTTATTTTGCTCTTCAAATTTTTAATGTTGACGAAACGGGCTTATTTTGGAAGAAGATCCCTGCTAGAACATATTTGGCGAAAGAAGAAAAAGTTGCTCCCGGGCATAAGGCATCAAAAGACAGGCTCACATTGCTTCTAGGTGGAAATGCAGCAGGAGATTTGAAGTTAAAACCGATGGTTGTATATCATTCAGAAAACCCAAGAGCACTGAAGGGGCACAATAAGGGCTTGCTGCCAGTCATTTGGAAATCAAATTCAAATGCCTGGGTGACTGGAGCGATTTTTCAAGATTGGTTTAGTAGACATTTTTTACCAACAGTTAGACAGTACTGTCGAAAGAATAATTTAACTTTCAAGGTACTGTTAATTTTGGATAATGCTCCTGGACATCCAAAATCACTACAAGACCTTTACCCTGAAATCAAAATTATGTTCTTGCCACCAAATACTACGTGCGAGATTCAGCCTATGGATCAGACAGTTATAGCCACCTTCAAGCGGTACTATACGAGGAGAACGATCAACCAGGCTATTCGGGCAACTGAAAAGGAAGGCGGCCCCTCCTTGAAAGAATTCTGGAAAGGTTTCAACATCTGGAATGCAATAAACAACATTGGAGACTCTTGGACCGAGATAAAGGAATCTACAATGAATGGCTGCTGGAATAAGTTGTGCCCAGAGTTCGTACCAAATTTTAAAGGCTTTGAGGAGACCCCTGAAGTCGCCACAGATGAGGTTGTTCAGCTAATGAATCAACTTGATTTAGAAGTGAGCACTGACGATGTGGATGAAATGATCGATTCCCATTCACAGCCAATGTCAAATGAAGACCTTATTGCTATTCGAGAGTAGGACAGTAAGGAACTATCTGATGATGATGAAGAGACTCAGTTCGCTCAAACTTTGACGGTGAAGAAAATGACTGAAGCCTTTACACATCTCGAACTCTTCTTAAATATCATTGGTGAATGTGATCCAAATGCAGAGAGAAGTTCACAGGTTCGAAGAGCCATCGAGAGGGATACTGCTTGCTACAGACTCCTTTATCAAGAGAAGAAGAAAGCTGTTGTTCAACCTTCTATTGACAGGTTTTTTAAAAAAGTTGACAAGATGCCATCAAAGTAACAGCTTCCTTCTTAAACCCCTGAAAATTCAAAATCAGCATTTTTTTCTTCCCAATTGCGAGTTTATTTTATTTGCTTATTACTAGTACTGTTTACATTAGGTTGTGTATGACATGTACCTACGAAACGTCATTCCCGTCATTTCATTTTCATTTGTCTTTTGTCTCTTAGGAAATTTGCGAAATTTTGTTGTTTCTTTAATTGTAATAATTTAAATGACATCGAGCGTAAGGGTCCAAAAATTTAATTTCGTTACGCTTCTTGTTTTGTGTATTTGTAGTTATAGTGGATATTTTCAGTGAAATGTTAATTTCAGCTCGGGAAAAATTAGAAATACGTATATTGTGTCTAGGTTTCAAACATGGTATTCTTTTAGAAACATTTATCAAGACTGCGTAATTTTAAAAGTAATTACGTATTGTTCAACTACAATTAATGTATTTTTAAACTTTTGTATTGAAAATAAAATTTGATTGCAAGTTATGAGATTTTACTATGTATATTTTACTCTCTGGGAACGTAACCCCTAATTAGTATGGGACTTTATTGCTCGACTTTCGTACATTCGACTTTCATACACGTTTTCAGGAATGTATATATATATATATATATATATATATGTAATATGTATATATATATATATATATATATTTATTTATTTATTTATTTATTATAATTATATATAATATATTTTATTATTAGTTATTTATTATTATTATATATAATATATATATTTTTTTTTATAACTCAACACTATGATCATCAACTTTAAATCATTAGCATAGGGAACTACAGAGGTGGTAGATATTTTACGATTCTTTATGACTAAATTTATGATATAAAAGAATTTTTAAAATAATGTTTCCACAAATATTGACCAAAATCATTTAACACGTTCCCTGCCACGCGCCACCATAGGGCGTCTCACATAATTTCAAATGCGAGTTAGTGAGCCGCCATATGGCGTCTTGCTGTACTGTTGGATAAAAATCGCGAGACGCCAATTGGCATCATAGTAATGTTTTCTTTGTATCGTCAAGTGACGCTTACATTGTGAAACTTATGAAATGTTTTTTTTTATTTTACGAGACAATGTATTCTTCTATGAGGGGAAGCCTCGAGAGTCACATTTTAGCTCGAGTGTCACAAGAGTTTACCCCTCGTAATCCCATCCCTTTTGGGAATGAAGCTTGTAGTCGCTACTTGAAATTATGTTTCATACCGTGTAGCTGGTGAACTGCCTATCGTGGTGACAATGATTCAACTTACATTTCCAGTATTCTCTTCCCCTTTGTCAGTCTTTGTTCAGATCTTATTGAGTGAGAAACGCACCAGCATAAAAGTCGTCTCTACTACGCCTTCATTACACAAGCAATTATTAGCAAGTGACGTACCATGAGTACTCTTCGACGCAAAGGTGGCGGAAAAAAAAGTATAAGTGAAAAGGAAATTGAGTGGATGTTCAATTCCGACGAATCGTCTTCTAGTGATGACATCGGAGGATACGAAGACACCTCTGAATCAGAGTTTTCTGAAGAATCGTGCTCCTCAGCGGAATCTGATGACCATGCAACAACTGTTACAGGTGTGTGCTCCCATTCGATGTTTTATCAGTTATTAGAATTTTTTTAGTCTAGCTATATTTTCCAGCACCTAAGTCAAAACGGGTGATTCTCCCAACATTATTACACTGTTTGTGGGGATTTATTTATTCTTTTCATGACTTGGTTGTCCACCATAAATTTATTTTTATATCAATATTGTCGTACTAAATTGAAATAACTCTATGTTATATATTATTCTGCCATATTCATTAGTACCAATTCACAATTTTATTCATGATTACAATTCATCTAATTAAATATTTTTAAGCTATTTATGTCATGATCATTTCGTCAGCTAAAGGACTTATGATATTGTCGTGACCCGTTTTTCCCTTTCCCTCCGTTTCAAGGAGGCCCTGTTTATTTTTCCTAAGCGGACCTCGGACCAGGGCGGGTCCTCCGTCCTCGGTCACCATTTTGGGTTGGACCCACCTCCTAACCAGTTTAGGCCCACGTGCGGCCGGGCCGACAAAGCTTAGGAGTTATAGTTTCTAATTTAATCAGCTAACATAATCCAGTACTTTTCCATTCGGGACGTTCCTCTGCGGGCGGTCGGCGTTCTCGATGTTTCTTAAGACATACAAAACCGCAGGTTCCGTCCGGCCTCTCATACTTCTTGTCACTCGAGAATATAATTCTCGTCAACATCTAACTACGTAAGCAGCATGGGAACTTTCCAGAGGTTCTCTTTCTTGCCCAAATAAGGTTAGGCTTTGCAATAGACAACGCCCTAAGAAGCTTCTAGAACAAGGGAGGGGATTAAGGCGGTTAGAATATAAAAACCCTTTTCGGACGGAAGTGTGCTCTCTGTTCTCTCCGGTCTTGCTGCTGAACGCTTCGATCTTTCTGCCGTGTTTCGCCAATCGACTCCTCGACCAACGACCACACCCGTACACCACCGACGCTGCTAGAGGGCCATCCTTCCCTTCGTCCGTTTTCGACCAACTTCACTACAAGATGTACGGCATGGAGTAAGCATAACCTAACATGTACTAAATGACAATAAATGGATTTTACTTAAGGAATAAAAGATTGAGTTCTTTTTGACTGATTCCTGAGGTTTTGACCCCTGAAAAGTCTAAGTTACGACCCCTAAAACTAGTCGACCCTTCCCGGGCCACGACAATATAATAATAATGAAGTAGCTGAACTGTGATTCTAACTCCATTGGGAATAATATGATATACTTTATTATTCCCATTTTTGTTTGTAGATGAATCCCAAAATGAAATCAGCCCTAATACTAATGTTGGTAATGATACAACTACGCTAGACGGGTGGGGTCAAACGGTTGGTGCGCAGCGTGTGACTCCGTTCACTGGGAAAGAGGCGATAAATCTCGGACGTGACAGAAGCTCGCTAACACCTTTGGATGCCTACCAGTTGATGGTCACTGATGACATCATAGATTACATGGTGGAACAGACTAATATCAATGCCAATAATTACATTGCAACCCACCAGCTAAAGCGCTCTAGCAGGGTAAAGACTTGGATGGACATCAGCAGGAAAGAAATGAAAGAATTTTTAGGCATTCGCATATGGATGGGGCTAGTTAAAATGCCTCAAATAACAGATTATTGGTCTGAGGCCATTATTTATCAAAATGGTGTGGCTAAGAAAGCCATGTCTCGTAATCGCTTTCAGATTATTCTAAAATTTTGGCATTTTGGCCCAAATGACCCGATCCTAGGGCGTCTACATAAGATTCAGCCTCTCCTGGATATGCTTGAGATGCGGTATAAGGAAGTCAAAACACCTGGGCGGTTTCTAGTTATCGATGAGTCAATGGTGCCCTTCCGTGGGCGTCTAATATTTAGACAATATATGCCGTTCAAGGCAGCAAGGTACGGTGTAAAAGAATTTAAACTATGTGACCCCACAGGTTACACCTTCAAAGTAATTGTTTACGCAGGGAAAGGGACATGTACAGCCGGCACGGATCTTAGTATGGCTACGCAGATAGTCATGAATTTAATGGATCCTTATTTGGACCAAGGTCGTGTGGTGTGCACAGACAATTACTATACCTCCATTGAGCTTCTTAACAAGCTTTTAGAGAGAAAAACACATTTTGTGGGAACCGTTAGAAAAAATAGGAAAGGGCTACCAAAAGAAGTTACGACGGCTAAACTTCAAAAAGGAGGCATACACGCAATGGAGAACAGAAACAATGGAGCTACAGTCATGAAATGGAAAGATCAGCGTGATGTGCTTATGATCTCCACCACCTTTTCAGCTACAATGACGCAAATGGGAAAGCGAAATCGAAGAGAAGAGATGGTTACAAAACCAAAGATGGTGATAGAGTATAACAAAATAAAGGGTGGAATTGACATAGCAGACACTCTCTCATCTTATCATTGTACTCTCCGAAAAACTATAAGGTGGTACCATAAGGTGGCAGATGATGCTCTTTTTGGGACCTGCATTGTAAATGCCTTTCTTCTTTGGAATGAAACACGGATTCCAGGGGCTCGATTAATATCTCTGCAGCAGTTTCGGC
Source organism: Pyrrhosoma nymphula (assembly GCA_963573305.1). Lineage (NCBI taxonomy): Eukaryota > Metazoa > Arthropoda > Insecta > Odonata > Coenagrionidae > Pyrrhosoma > Pyrrhosoma nymphula. Next base: position 23,625,485 of record OY754338.1, read on the forward strand.
GAGAAATCGTTGAGAAATGGCTGCATATTCCCAAGGATTCTATTGATAGGACATCAAAAAAATCCACCCATTACCTGGAGAACACAGAGAACACAGAAGGAAAACTTCTAAGGTAGGTGCTAAAGACGACGAGAAATTCTTAACATAAAGTTAATATTTAGTCGTTTATGTAGATAGATAACTTTTCTTCTTTTTAGAAAAGCCCGTGGACGCTGTCGTGGATGCTACAAGGAACTTATCCGTACGATGAGTCGCAAAGTCGCCCTCAGCAAAGCCAAACGAGTTTCGACAAAATGCATGACCTGTCCGGACCAACCGTACCTGTGCCTTCCGTGCTTCAAGTCTTTGCACGAATCATCTCCGGATACGACACCAATTTCTGGCTCCTCAATGTAATCTGTAAATTACGTTTCATGACCCTCATTGGCATCGCAATTAATTGTGGCTATGTAAAAAATACCTATTAAAAGGATAATTTTACGCAGAAATGTGTAGAAATGTTTATTCTAAAACTTACTTTATTGTATGCAAATTAGATTAAAACTTTTGATTATGGTTCAAAATTTCTGAGTCGCCAAATGGTGTCTCATCAAATTTAAGGCATGAACAAAAGTGGCGAGACGCCATATGGCGTTGCACGTGACTCCAGTCACGATCGGTAGAGCATAATGTAATATACATATATATACAAAGATAATGTACTATTTCGCAGGGTTTTGCTCAAAATCGCAATTGCCGTTTTATAATATAGTCGAAAAAATTTGCTCGGCACATGTGAAATAGTAGCTTCATTGAAGCCCGGCAGGGAACGTGTTAAAAATATTACTAAAGCCATAAAAATTATGGAAAACAAAAATAAATATTTTTTCGTGATATATATGACACAAAAATACAAAACTCGAAAATACAAAGTGCTGATTTTTGGGCCCCGTTGACTTCATATAATTGATTTTTTACACAACTTCCACATTTCCCAGGCCATATGATGCACTTAATTAACTTGAAAATGCAAGCTAAACTTGACCTGCATCTTGAGGGCCAATGTTCTCACGCATCTGATTTTGCACTGCCGTCAAAGGGGCCTCTCTGTCTACCTTCATTGCAGACTGTGTTGAGGCATCGAGCTAGGCATGGGGTTGACACAAAGCTAAGCCAAGTTAAAGGTGACTTTTTTCAACTGGAAAAAACCATAATTTCAGGGGAGCAAGTGAAAAATGATGTTTGTGAAAATTCTACAAAAACATTCCGTAAATTAGATACTTCTGTTGTTTGGAATTCTGGATAAGTGATCTTCTACTGGACATGATAAAATAAAATTTTAATTTATTTCCATTACACTCACTAATTATGACTGGGACTGATATATCTGATGCATTACAAGTTCTATCTATATTGGACATAGTAAAGACCTTGATGAAACAATAATTAATTCATTTTGAAACTGCACATTGATGACTCACAATTCATAGGCCAAGTGAAAGGAGGCAATCTTAAAGATGGCGTATACGCATACACGCTGACTAATAATAATGACATAGATCTAAGACCTGAAGACATAACAGCAATGGATAAGAAATGTAATCAAGCAATTAACATTGGATTAAATTAAGAGTGAGATGACACGAAAACCTATAACTGTCTGCAATCTTACTCCTGCAACAACCTCCAGCTGAAATGATGAAACATTTACCAAATTATCTACTCTAAACATTCCTAGCCTTTCTTCAGTTTCCTTAAAATTTCAGTTTCCTAATGATTTCATGGTCCTCACAGGTGTCAAACACTATGAATCAACCTACCCTGAAGCCGCCACCAGGGGAAGCCAAGAGTAGCCAACACAATTCCCCACTGGAACAACACAGCCATCGTACGATGAAACAGACGATGCAATCGATGCCCTGTCACCGGCGTCACCACCTTCGGAGGAGACCCTTCGACGGGGAGCCTCACACGGCACGTGGTGGAATGTGAAGAGAAGGTGATGGGAGGATTGGAGGCATACCGGTAGCCTCACCTTGATCTCTTCATACCAAACAGGATTCGTTGAATGGTGAACAACAGGACAAGTCACCCTTCTCATCCAGAATGACGACTTATGTTGGCAAGATGGACGACCATATATACACTGCCAGCAAATGAAACACAAGAGATGGTAAAAACATTAACCATAGTAAACATAACTTGCAACATTGCCACACCTTCATGAATCACAACCTGTTGTGAGAAAAACTTAATGTGATATATCTGATGGAAGAAATAAATACATAGTAAGAAGGCTAATTTAGACATTATGTATCTTGAAATTAAGGTGCATATGTCAGCTAGGTGCAAATGTCATGTGCACGTGAAAAATAAGGTGCTTATGTCAGCAAGTTTGGTTTCTTAGTAGCTACCTGTCGAAGTTAAATAAACAACAATTGGTAAAAGCTAACATGTATATTTTACAAAATATGGTCCATGTAAGACACACCAAGAGCAAAAACATTAAATCATGTTAAAAGAAGAACCCCAACATTATCCAGGAGAAGAAAGGGATAATAAGTTAACTGAACATATTATGTTAAACTACGTATGTAGTTAAGGACACTGTCTATCTTCTTAAGGTTAAAAAACTGATCAAACCGGAATGTTGTGACCAAAAAACACCAACAAGAGCAAATTATGGGACTTATGTACAAACAGCCAGATACCATATCATATGAGGTAACTTTACTCTAGCCAATAGGAAGAGTACATTTCTCTTACAAAGGAGACAGGCTCATAATGAAATAAGAACATTTTGCACCTTTTTACCAAAGTTTGCTTAGGCAGGACTAAATTTGACACCCTGACGTCATCATTAGGTACAAAATTTTAAGGACAGTTGTAACAATTTCCCAGAACTTCCATTTTACAGAATGACATTAATTTCGTATATATGCATATTATTAAATTTAATCAACTAAAATAAGTAAAAAAATAAGATACAAAATTAACTAGACACTTTCATATTTGAATAATTTTCTCACTACAGCATCAACATTTCTGATAATGGTGATTATTAAAACTGCAGATAATCAAACTCAAACATGCTCAACAATTATGGAGTTTTTCTTATCACTGTAAAATATATCAATTTCGCTACAATGAAATAATAGTGAACCTCTCAATTTCTAAGAATATTGATTGCACTGTTCTCTATATCTATGTCTCCTACGTTATTAAAATATATATGAATACAGTAGAAACTCGAAATTACGAAGTCGACAGGACCGGAAAAATCGGCACTTCGTAATATCAAATTTCGTATGAACGAGTATCTTTCAAAAACATCGCGATTAAGCTCTTTTTTTGTTTCCTTACATTAAGACGTACTCTCACGACGTACTTGCATGATTTACGAAGTTATAATTCATCAAAGTATATTTAATTGTGTGTTCATGCCCAAAGGGTGTACACAGTTGAACACAACTAAGTTTTCGGAGTTTGATTCTTCCAATTTTTGGGATTCTCACCACGATGTTCCAGCTTTTCGTGGAGGAAATCCCGAAAATCAGAAAAATCAACCTCCATCCAAGCCCAGTGGAAATTTACATCATGACAACTAGATAGATTTTTTGTAGGGGGGGCATTCGAGAGGAACCCAGGCACTTAGACCTTCTTGGTCCATTGTGCCAACCCCATGCCTGTCTACCACATGCAGACAGGGGACAAGAGCAACATGGTGAAGGTATGTATGGTCATCCAACCCCAACATTGCTTAACTTCGGTGATCTTATGGGAACCGGTGTGTCAATGTGGCTGGGCCCTTGCCCAAATAAAACCATGACAACTAACTTGTCGTTCTCTTTTCCAATGAATGATTAGGCAATGAAGCGTCTTTGGACAATTTTTGTGCAGTTTGGACCTAGCCTATGAAGCTTCTTAGCAGATTTTTTTATATAATTTCCTAACTGGAGAACTCATAACTTTAGCGTGAGCAATGTATAATCATCAATTATATTGATTTATTCATACACTAAGGAAGAGAGCGACTTGCGCTATCATTTTCACCGGATATGGAAGACAGTGAAAATAAGATTTTCTCAGGGATGATATGCCCTGGATGCATGTTATGTATTTTGTACAATTACTGATATGCCCGTTGATATCGCAAAATAAAAATCGTTATTCTCCCTTGGATTCATCTTATTTGTGCATGGTTATTTCCTATACGATGGAGCCTATAGAAGAGTCCAGCTAAATAGGTACCTCCTTTCAAAATAAGATTGTACATACAAGCCACGCACTTCAACGGTGAAGGCGATATAACTCCTTTTACACTTCATCAGATACTAACGATGCTATCACTGCAAATCAATAATTTTCTTTTTCCACTCTACCATGCGAAAGCTTCATTTGTGGCTCTATTCAGATTAGGTGTCATACTCTTCATTCATTAAATCTCAGGATTCATTTAAAGATTCGATATTGAACTAAACTTTTGGATATTTTTGGTTATTGTTTTCCCTCTGCTTTCGATCAAGCAAGGAGATTTTCGCCCGAGCATTGCAGCTCCAGATCAGGCCACGCACCAGGCCGGAATCAGCTGTCTGTTCCTCCTTTCCCCGTCATAGCGGGGGTTACTCCATTCATTGTCTCACAAAAAACAACTACGCGAACCATGGTCTCAGAGTATTGTGCATCACTTGTGAGGTTGATCTACCTGCGAGCCAAGGCCAAGGTATGCGTGCAAGGAATAAACATCAAACGAATCATCAGTTTACGCCGAATAGTCACATCTTATCTTCCTCCTCCCTTACCTCAACCGGCTGCGTCAGCAGAAAGGGAGGACATGCCTTTGGAGAGTGGGGCCTTTTACTTAAATGGCCCAAGAGTTTCCATGGGAGTTTCCTGCAGAGTCAGCGTGGGACATCGCATCCTGACCTAGTGTTGAGGGGGTGGGATGGAGGGGCCTGATCTCCTGGAGGGCAGGAATGGGGGCTTCGGTGTGAAGGTGATGGCTCGTGCCCACCCTTAGAGAGGGGAGGGGGGACACGGAGGGTCACTTAAGGGGGAAATATGACCAGTATAGGAGAGAAGGGAAACGTTTGATAGGTTCGTCTGAAGTGAGAAATCAGTTGATGGAGGAGAAAAGTGTGCTGAGATTTTGGAACAACGGAGATGGAAAGCTGGGTGAATTTTCCTGGTGGGGATTGCGGGGCGGGGGAAAAAGAATATGGGAACGTGCGGGTATTTCCATTTTGAAGTTTCTTAATTTCCGATCCATTCGGGCAGATTCTTTATCAATCTGCAGGAATGCAGCTGAGCTCTCTTTTAGGATATTTTTTCAATCACTGGGTTGGAGCGAAAGGGAAGAAAAGTGCACCATTTTCCGATACAAATATATATGGGTGCTTGAGTATTTTTTCCCTTTGATTATGCATGCGCCCAGTGCTAGTCATACTTTAGAAATTAAAACTGATTCTTTCGATGATAGCTATTGCCAGCTGGAATAATTATGCCGTGGAGCAATGTTAAGTGTAATCATTCTGAAATAGTGAGAAAAAAAGTTTCCTTAGGTTACATTCATGACTGAATCTATCGCTCGAACAACCAAGCACCATCTCCGATACATGTCATAGTTTTTTAGCACAAGCACGCATCAAACAATTTCTGCACCAGGAATACTCATCATGGATTTATGTTTGGGAAAACCAGTAGCAAAAAATGCCAGTGATCATGAGAGGAAAATGCTGGTTGTAACAATTATTCTCTTGCGAGCGAGTATATCCGTACACGACTAATTTAAGTTTTTTTACTTGTTGGCAGCTCTGTGGACTCATGGTAAGAAAGTGGAACGCATTTCTTGTCCGATTGGTTTCATATTTTATGTGCTACAATGCCTACAATTCAAAGTCGTCTTTGGTCTGGTTTCACTGGGGCGTCCAGTGGCCACGTCCAACCGCCGTGTCTGGACGTCGAGGCTGGACGACGCAGCCAGGTGGTTTCATTCAGGTCTCTACGTTCTGATTCCACGGCTGGACGATGTGGGAGAATGTGTATTTTGTTTAATTATGAATTTATTATCGGTTTGTGTTTCCTGAGAGCAAGTATATGTTGAGCTGAAATGGATGGTGACGATTTAGTTTTGTTGCTTTTATTGGAAGACAAAGAAGATGACAACCAAATATGGCAAGTAGTTTTACAGAAAGAGCTGGAAACGACACTTTATATATAACGCGGAGAGCAGAAAAATCACTGAAAATTGGGACTGCCTGACTAGCCGTCCACGACTCAGCGAAATCAAGCCCATTTGATATATATTGGATGAGTACGGCAGTGACTTCCAACTGCCGGACACGGATGCCGGACGCTGCTGCGGGGTGCCCCAGCGAAACCACGCCTTTACTACTATAGCATTGAAAAATGAGTTATCGTTCAGGTAATTCACATTCAGTGCAATGTATTCAGCGACGATGATTAATTAGATGTTTAACTCTGACAAGGAGCACCTAAAAACGTTGCTGTGACCCGTCACTATTCGTATCAACGAGTAACTTCTTCACGTAGGGACCAAGACCCAAGGTTCATAATTTCAAAACTTTGTTATTTCGTAATATTGCTTACTGTTACATACACTTAGATACCCTTTTGGTCGGGACCAAAGATTTTGCTTTGTAAAATCAAAATTTCGAGTTTCGTATTTTCGAGTTTCTACTGTAATACAAATAAGTGAAGACCTATTGTGACCTTTTTCTACTCCTTAGATTTAGTCACTGAGGATTAACTTCACATCAAACGGATTTAAAACTAAACACTACACACTTTTATAAAGCATTTTCATAGCTGACTTTTGGATATAAACTGAATTATATTCATCATTCACACTTTGTTTTAATGCCAATCGTGTATTCTCACTGCAAAATAATAGCATACATAGAATAATGACAGAGAGAAAGTAAAGTATTTTCAACTCAATTGTTAATGAGTGCATGCATTTGTGAATCTAAATTTTATAATGGTGATATAATTTTAGCAGCTAATATCTTTACCTTAAGTGGCTGTGCTCCCTCCTCATCACTGTCACGAATTTCGACTGTACATGAAATATTCCTTGCTCGAGCATAAGTACGCTGAGCCTCAAAACGAAGGGACTTGGGGGAGATGTACGCATTGTGCAGAAACGAAGTGTGTGGGTAAAGAGAAGGGGAGGAGGATGGATCGAACTCCATAATTTCCACTGAGGCGGGGTGAGTGGGTGGCGATGGGAAGGGCTTCAATGGGACCATGGAACAACTCAGCGAATCTGAAAGAGAGAAAGGGAGACATCAAGTGCAAGGAAAGACTAAGTGTCACTGGCTTGTGGATGGCGAAAGGAGAACATGCACTAAAAAACTGTCCATCTCAGGGTGCAAAATGGAGAACAAGGTCAGGATTGAACTTACAGTTAAAAAAATCTCATTTACCTGTCAAATAATCACTAATTGAGTGGAAAAGCAAGGCAACAGTAGAAACGACTTTAATCGGGAGATTAAACGCCTAGAATAATCTCACCAGACTTATGCAATACTCATGTCCCATAAAACATAGTATAAGTGGTATTATGAGTAAGTTACAGTTTAAATAAGGTAAAAAATTTCCCAGTTGTTACCAAATTCAAAACCAAAACACCTTTGCCCTCATAAAGTCATATTCTCACGTTAAAACATAACTGATACACTTAACTCCACTGAAGTCATTCAGAATTTGCAAATACAGTAATACCCCATTTTTATGCACCTTGAATTTACTGAACTAACAATTTTACAACTTTCAGGTTAGGCCAGGGAATTTTAATAACTAACCCTTAAATTAAACAAGGTTCCTTGAATTAATGTTTTCTGGCACTCATATTTAGGCCCTATAGGAAAATATCGATTTTTTTACATGGCATCATTTTTTAAATATTTTTAACTTGCTGCAAGCAAAACTGTGGAATACGACAGTCAATACCAACATGTAAACAAGCAAATACCACAACAGTATTTTTCTGCTATCTTCATGGAAAATAAAGCACTAAATGCATCTTATCGGAATGGATGTGTAAGTAGCCTTTGACTAGCAATGCTATGTCTGGGAGGAATGGGTGAGATGCCTACGGGAACATAGGAGAGTCAATACAGCACATGCTGCAAACAGGCACTGCAGGCTTTTTATGTGAGGACACCAACAAAAATGCTGGCAAAACTATTGCCAGCAATAACAACATAGGCAGAGGAAACCCAAGAAAGCACAGAAAGCACCCTTTAAGTTCCACACTTAGGACCTCCTTACTACAAACATAATTTCTTAGTCCTTGTAACTCATTCACATGGGAGGTTTCACTCCACAATTGTATTGTTTGACCAAAACTTACTTCCATAAATTTGATCTGAAAACTTTAAATATACATGAGTACACACGTTAGGGGCTGTCCATAAATGATGTCACACAATTTTGGACCAAACTAGATCCCCTCCCCCCTGTCACAGTTAGTCACAAATAGTGACAACCCCCCCCCCCCCCCTTTAATGATGTCACAAAAATGAAAAAACCTCTACCCCCCTCCACAGTCTGAGTAAAAATAAGACATAATATACAGTGGAAGAGTAGATGCCACATGAAGCATAGCCCCCTCCTCCCCCATGTCAAATTTTGTCACAAGGTGGTGACCCCACCCCCCAATCGTGTGGACATCATTTATGGACAGCCCCTTATGCCACAATTACTGAATCTATCACCCTCTACCCAATTCTTTTTAGAAACTCATATCTTTTAAAATTGCATAGGCCTGGGGGCATTTTCGTAAGATGTAATTAGATAAGTTTACAATTAGTAATGGACCAGTAAAAAGGGAGCACTTTTAAAAACTCAAGTTCAATTCATCAAAGTTTGATTGGACATAAAAAACTTAATCTTACTTACTTGATAAAGGTTCACTGAATTGCTCAATGCTTAGCTCAATGCAGCCAGGTATGACAGTCCACCGGCTCATCTTCTCAGGTCTAAAGAGAAATTCCAGAAAAAGATGCATATAATGCAATGCTAGTTATGCACAATACTTAATACTAGGTTCATTTTTTACTTAAGGACAGATGACATACAGTAGAAACTCGAAATTACGAAATCGACGGGACCGGAAAAATCGGCACTTCGTAATATCAAATTTCGTATGAACGAGTATCTTTCAAAAATATCGAGATGAAGCTCTTTTTTGTTTCCTTAGATTACGATGTACTCTCGCGACGTACTTGCATGATTTACGAAGTTATAATTCATGAAAGTATATTTAAATGTGTATCCATGCCCACAGGGTGCACTCATTGTCAGTTGAACACAGTGGCGGATACATATGGGGGGCGCGCGCCCCCCCATGCGGGGCCGCCCGCGTTGCCGCCCGCGCCGCCCCCGCCAGTCAGCCCGCACGCTATTCGTTCGTTTCTTTCGTCAGTCGACTCTGAGACGAGTTATTGAGTAGTTGTACTTTCTTAGGTAGCACGCGCGCGTGTCCGCGTCATCGTATTTTATACGTTTCTGTCTGGCACATAGATAGCTAACCTACGAGAAAAGTTGCGGCCATTCTAGTGATCTCGATACGTTATTCTGTCTGGCATTTTTTCGAGAAAAGTCGCGAATATTCTACTGTTTGTATCTGTTCACACTCCTTAAAAGTCTGGAAGCGAACATTTTGTCACTGAATGTTCTCGAAACAACCGAGCTACATATATAAGGGAAGCAGAGTCGCTGCCAGGCAGTCAGTTTGAAAGCTACAATCGTCGCGATAACTTGGTCCCTCCTTGAGTTTTTTTCTGTATCCGCCACTGGTTGAACACAACTTATTTGTCGGAGTTTGATTCTTCCTATTTTCGAGATTTCCACCGCGTCGTTCCTAGCTTTTCGCGGCGGAAATCCCGAAAATCAGAAGAATCAAACTCCTTCCAAGCCCAGCCGAAATTTACATCACGACAACTAACTTTTCGTTCTTTTTTCCAATGAATGATTAGGCAATGAAGCGTCTTTGCACAATTTTCGTGCAGTTTGGACTAAGCCTATGAAGCTTCTTAGCGCATTTTTTTATATTATTTCCTAACTGGAGAACTCGTAACTTAAGCGTTAGCGATGTATAATCATCAATAATATTGATTTATAAATACATTAAGGAAGTGAGCGACTTGCGCGATCATTTGCACCGGATATTGAAGACAGTGAAAATAAGATTCTCTCGCGGATCCTACGCGATGGATGCATGTTATGTATTTTGTACAAATACTGATATGCTCGTTAATCTCGCGAAATAACAATCGTTATTCTCCCTTGGATTCATCTTATTTGTGCGTGGTTATTTCCGATACGATGGAGCTTATAGAGAAGTCCAGCTAAATATGTACCTCCTTTCAAAAGTAGATTGTACATACAAGCCACGCACTTCAACGGTGAAGGCGATATAACTCCTTTTACACTTCATCGGCTACTAACGATGTCACCACTACAAATCAATAATTTTCGTTTTCCACTATACTATGCAAAAGCTTCATTTGTGGCTCTATTCAGATTAGGTCGCCTGCTCTTCATTCATTTAATCTCAGGAACCATTGAAAGAATCAATATTGAACTAAAATTTGGGATATTTTTTGTTATTGTTTTTCCTCTGCTTTCGATGAAACGAGGAGATTTTCGTCTGAGCATTGCAGCTCCAGGTCAGGCCACGCACCAGGCCGGAATCAGCTGTCTCCCCTCCTTTCCCTGTCATTGCGGGGGTTACTCACCCTCCACCATTTTCCCTCTCACAAAAACAGCTACGCGACCCATGGTCTCGGAGTATCGTGCGTCACTTGAGACGTTGATGTACCTGACAGCCAAGGCCAAGGGATGCGCGCGAGGAATAAACATCGAATGTATCATCGGCTTTACGCCGAACTGTCACATCTTATCTTCCTCCTCCCTTGCCTCAACCGGCAGCGTCCCCGGAGAGGGAGGGCATGCCTTTGGAGAGTGGGGGGGCTTTTACTTAAGGCCGTTTTACACGGGGCACGTAATTGCACAATCTGATGTATGTTCGAACGTGCATTTCAAATTGCGTCGTGTAAAGCGGTGAAATGCTAGAACGCATGCGCAAATGCATGAACGCGAGATGGCAAAATAGCCCCTGTTCTAATTCCGAGCTCGCATTCTCGCAATTTCAACAATTTTTTTTCCGATAGATGTCGCAGTAGTAGGGACCGGAAGAAGCTGAGTGACGATGAGTGTTTGTTGTATTGGTGGATTGCATTGTGTGCAGTTGTTGTTGCTTGTTGTACTTTGCGGAATAAGTTTGAGCTGGTCACACAAGGACGTGTGACAACAGGTCAACAACGATGCGCACAGAATTTCGTTTCTTCTTTGTTCTAACAAGTGACTCGCTACTCGCGCACTCAACAGACGACGAAATTTCGTGCATGAATGCTTGCTTACCAACACCGTGTAAAGCTACCGCTAAAGGTAATGCATTCGTCTGCGCAATAATTATTGCACGCAAGATTGAGGAATGAATGCAGTGCTAACCTGCGCAATGACGTGCCCCGTGTAAAACGGCCTTTAGAGGGGCCATGGGGGGCTGGCAGAGGTAGCGTGGGACATCGCATCCTGACCTAGTGTTGAGTTGAGTGGGACGGAGGGGGTACTAGAAGGGGCCTGAGCTCCTGGAGGGCCGGAACGGGGGCTTCGGTGTGAAGGTGGTGGCTCGTGCCAACCTTGAAGAGCGGGGAGGAGGGGACACAGAGACTTGAGGGGAAATATGACCAGTATGGGAGAGAAGGGAAGCGTTTGATAGTTTCGCCGGAAGTGAGAAAGGTGATGGAGAAGAGTAAGCCGCCGTTTTAGAGCAACAGAGATGGAAAGCAGGGTGAATTTTCCTGGTGGGGATTGCCAGGTGGGGGAAAACGATATAGGAATGTGCGGGCATTTCTAATTCGCATTTCCTCAATTCGGGCAGTCTTATAAAAGGGAATCAGTGAATAAGAATTGACGAAGAAATACGACAAACGAATGAATGTATATTTTAAAAATACTTCAGCTCTTCTGTCGAGAGAATCACTCAATGAACAAAAAAAAGTTATTTATTTTTGCGCTTAGCTTCGTTCCATCGTCGCTCCCACCATGGCCTCTCATTTGGATAAATGCAAACTGAACTGGGAGTTGACGTCATTAGCAATTTGGAATCGATGTAATGCATCCCGAGTTAGAAAAATTTCATTCTTATTAGCAGAAATCAGGAGTTGGTCATTTTCGTTACAAGCCTCAAGTTCGTTTCTTTGCAAGATCGCGACCTATCGATTTAAATTGTTGGGGGTTACAGCCAATAAACTGCCAACTTGTGATAAGTAATGCCTCAACCCTGAGATCCTGGCCAATTCGGTGTCTTGCTTCCGCACTTGTAGGTAACTCCCACCCCCGATGTCCTCCCGAGGGGGGGACATCGGGGGTGGGTTCATCGGGGGTTTAAATCACTGGGTTGAAGCGAAAGGGGAGAAAGGTACCTACACCATTTTCCGATACAAATATGTATGGGTGCTTGAGCATTTTTTCCCTTTGATTATGCATGCGACCAGCACTAGTCATACTTTAGAATTAATGTGCGTAAAAGTAATCGGTCGTACGAACCAAGCAAACTCGTTTTTCTCTTGTTTTCTTAGCTGTAGGCGACGAAAGAAAGGAAGGGCAATGCCTTGCTCGAAGTCTATATCAAAACGCTCAATTAGGGCGGGAAATTAAACCTGATTCTTTCGATGATAGCTATTGCCAGCCGGAATAATTATACCTTGGAGCAAGGTTGAGTGTAAAAAGTCTGAGTAAAGAGTCTGAAAAAGAGTCTAAAAGTAAAGAGTCTGAAAAAGTGCGAAAAAAAGCTTCCTTGTGTTATATTCACGACTGAATCTACCGCTCGAACAATATAGCACCATCTCCGACACATGTCATAGTTTTTGAGCACACACGCGCAGCAAACGAATGCTGTACCAGGAATATTCATCATGGATTAATGCTTGCGAAAACCGGTAGCAAAAAATGCCAGGGATCATGAGAGGAAAATGCTGGTTGTAGCAATAAGTCTCTCGCGGGCGAGTGTATCCGTACACGACTAATTTACATTTTTTTACTCCTTGGCAACTCTGTGGACTCGTGGTAACAAAGCCGAACGCATTTTTTGTCCGATTGGTTCCATATTTTATGTGCTACGATGCTTACGATTCAAAGTCGTCCTTAAGGTCTGGTTTCACTGGGGCGTCCAGCGGCCTCGTCCAGCCGCCGCGTCTGGACGTCGCAGCTGGACGACGCTGCCGGGCGGTTTCATTCAGGCAACTACATCCCGTTTCCGCGGCTGAGCGATTTGGGAGAACGTGGATTTAGTTTAATTACGAATTTGTTATCGCTTTGTGTTTCCTGAGAGTGAGTTGATTTTAAGCTGAAATGGATGGTGAAGATTTAGTTTTGTTGGAAGACGAGGAAAAGGACGACCAATGTTGCAAGTAGTTTTGCAAAAAAGAGCTTGAAAGGACGAGAAATATAAAATGCGGAGAGAGATGAAATCACCGAAAATGGGGACTGCCCGACTAGGCGTCCACGTCTCGACTGTTCTCGAAACAGTCGAGACGCAGACGTCGGGCATCAGCCGTCAAACTCGACGACCGAGACGTATCAGTGAAACCGAACCCATTTGATATAGATTGGATGAGTACGGCAGTGACTTCCGGCTGCTGGACTCGGACGCCGCACGCGGCCGCGGGATGCCCCACTGAAACCACACCTTTACTATTTTAGCATTGAGAAATGAGATATCGTTCAGGTAATACATTCAGTGCATAATGTATTCGGCGACGATCATTAATTAAATGTTTAACTCTGACAAGGAGCGCCGGAAAACGTTACTGTGATCCATCACTATTCGTATAAACGAGTAACTTTTTCACGTCGGGACCAAGATCCGAGGTTCGTAATTTTAAAACTTCGTTATTTCGTAATGTCGCGTAGGTACTGTTACATACACTAAGATACCCTTTTGGTCGGGACCGAAGATTTTGCTTCGTAAAATCAAAATTTCGTAATTTCGAAGTTCGTATTTTCGAGTTTCTACTGTATAATAAAAAGTGTTAATAAATAATGGCCATATCTGATTACAAGCCTAGATCTTTAAGAGGACTACACAAATCAACAAAATAAAAGTTTGTGTAAACGTTATAGAACAAATCAAATTCTTTGGATACAGAAAGGTATAACCAGGTTTTAACGACCAAATGGAAATTAAAGTCAATGATATTTTATGTAAATAGGCATGCCAATGAATCTTATGCATGTACCATAATTAGTAACAAGAAATCATCCAACATTTAAAAATTGTTGACAAATGATATTACTAGAATAGGGGCTGTCCATAAATGATGTCTCACAATTTTGGACCGAACTAGGCCCCCTCCCCCCCCTCTGTCACGGTTAGTCATAAATGGTGTAGCCCCTCCCCCCTTTAATGACGCCACAAAAATGAAAAAACTTCTACCCCCCCACCCACAGTCTGAGTAAAAATAAGACATAATATACTCTGGAAGTGTGGATGTCACATGAAGCATAGCCACCCTCCTCCCCCCTGTCACACATTGTCACAAGGTGGTGACTCCCCCCCCGCCCCACCAATAGAGTGGATGTCATTTATGGACAGCCCCATACATAGGAAACTCAAAGGAATCATTAAATAATTGTTAACAAAACGAACAATGTCAGGGGTAACTTTGTGAAATTTCTTCATGATGGAAAATGAGCAAACTATGCAAATTTCACTTGTAAGTTATTTATTCACGACCTGGGTTTCAACAGTTTATGTCATCTTCAGGTGACATAAACTTTTGAAAGATGACCTGAAGATGACATAAACTGTTGAAACCCGGGTTGTGAATAAATAACTTACAAGTGAAATAATTGTTAGCCCTTAACTTCTTAAAAATGTCCCATATCTTTGCCCTTTCCTCAATATAGAAATCATGATTGCAATTTCTAACTAAAAAATTAGTGACCGGTCGGTTCCACTCATTTTCAGTTCAGATCTAGGCTTCAGTTCACAGATCTGGTTCTCTGTCATGGTTATGAATTAAACTCTCATTTTGCTTTGATTTTGATTTTAAATTTTACACGGCAAGATAAGCTTATTTTTCCTCATTTCCATATACATATATCGAGATAAACACATCAAGTCAACTCTACCTTATTATATAATAATAATAATTATAATAATTTTTTATTTGTTCTGTGGGATTTCTACAAATCATAGAACACGTAATACATCCATGTAATTTAAAAATATATTACATGTGCTTCAAACTCAGTCAAGGAATAATACCTCTCCTTTACCAGAAATGTACAAATTCTTTCTTAAATTTTATAACATTATCAATTTTCTTTATTTTGCTAGAAAGATTATTGTAGACTGTTGAGAGCCTGTACGTGGGACTTTTCTTATGTTGAGCACTATTATTAGGAAATTATACAGACATGAAAAGTGAAACAACATGACAATGAGGACTATGCCATATTTCTTAAAAATAATGAAAATAATCTTTATACGTCCTTGTCAAGTAATAATACCATAAATATCTGAAAATAAAATAGGCTTTTATTCCTCCTTTTACTTCTGAAAAATCACAAGTTGTCTCAAATTGCAAGTGCATGCCGGATAACAGGGAGTTCACTGTTCACTGAAAATAAGGCTGTAAACTATGGGTAACAGGAAACACATGGATCATGCTTCACTTTTGATTACACAATTGGGTATTACCCTCTATTACCAAATATAATTAGCACTTTACTGCATACCATGTCTGCCATTGACACATGTAAGTGCTGATATTAATAAATTGAAAGCTAATTATTAAAAACATAACTTATTCCTCATATTGAAGTAAGTGTCTCACACTTTATTGCTCCAACCAACCCAGGTTTTGGCATATTTCAACATGAAGAATATAAAAAATTTCCACAGGGTAATGCCGGAGAGAGTCTTTTATAACTGATTCCAATTACTGAATTGGTAAACTAAAATAGTTAACTGGTAGACTGATAGCCCAGAATCAAAACTACATCTACCATTCACACCTTTATAAATATCTGTTGGATTTTAATAGTCTACTAGGGTATATGAAAAGGAAAACTTTGTTATATTCCACCAATTTATTTTCAGGTACAACTAGTATGGTTGACTATGGTAGTATGGTTGATGGTATATAAGGATCATATTTTTGCTTTTACTCTTTGTACCTGAAGATGACGCCGCTGCGTCAAAACTAGTTTTACCTGAAAATAAATTGGTGGAATATAACAAAGTTTTCCTTTTCATTTACGATAAAATGAACTTCCACAAGGTTGAGCCTGAGACGATGGAGATAGTCTACTAGGGTTCTAATTCATGTGGGATGCTATAAATAACTTACTTTTTGAAATCGGCAAGAACCTTGAGAAGATCCTCATCACTCATCTTGCTAACATCCTGCCGGTATATCACAGGGAATTCACTTACAGTGTCCAGGCCACAACTTGGGGTGCTGAAGAGAGGCCTTGCAGACCAGGCAAATGGCATCCGATAATATCCCAATCTGAAGGAAGAGATACAATGAGATTTCAACCATAAATGGAAAACTCTTAACATAGAGCAATGTATCAGCCAAGCTTTATATGCAAGAGTACATGATTAGATTTTAAAATATCAATTTATAATTTAATTTTTTCTTTCCTATAAAATACTTTGCATTGGTGGCAGTGATCACATAACTGCACTACTTCTTAAGTTCTTGAGATAAATGATGACGTCAAAGCAAGTTAACTCTCAAGTTACTCAGACTTTTGATATCCTACTGATGCAAGTTTAGGAAGTTCATGGAGCATTAATAGCTTTCTTTTCACAGACCTTTGGCAAAACGATTGAATGGTCCGTAGAAGGCGAGGAGGGGCCAGGAGAGGATCACCGCCTTTTGCTGAGCGGACGTATGGCTCAGCGGCTGCTGCCACGCTCCCTCCCTGCAACACCTTCTCAATTCGCACCACCAGATAGACTTCTGGATGAGGATCGTGCACACTGAAAATTGCCTAATGGGGAGATAGAAAGAGAAGGATCAGCACTTCAGAATTGAGAAAATTTGAATATTCAGAGCAAATGTCACCAGATGAAAAAAGATTTGGTCAGCTGTTTCCAAAACACTGGTGACACCATCACAAAAATGTATCTCTTCAGATTCCCTGCCTCATTTTTCATGTATATCGGCTGAGAAAAATCACAGTTCAAATCAAGTTCAGAGCTTTCTAAAAATATAAGCACGATAAGAACACAAAAAAATTTCTACCATGTACCATTAACAAAGATAGAGAAAAAAGACAAAATCACATAGAGCAAAACGGTAGAGGAATGTTTACATAACACTTTCAATTTTTTAAATTAAATTTAAAGATAAAACCCAGGAATACCATCTAATCGGTTATGAATATTGTAATTTAATTATATTTTACTCTGATTATAATAAATTTTATTTTTTAATTTTGACATTAACAATATAAGTCTGAAAAGCTGAAAATACATTTATTTTTTAGGTGGGTAAATTTACTCATAAAATATTGTTTTCATGCCAACATTACAAATTCAAGGTTTCACTAGCTATAAACCCAGTGAGGTCTCCTGCAAACCATGGTGACTATTTTTGTAGTCTGATTATAGGTTTTATTTATTGTAATTATTGTTTGTCAGCGCAACAACCAAAAAAGTTTACACACAGAATAGGGAAACAAATATAATGGTAATGAATGAAAAAATATCCCATCCCTTCATACTATTTAACTAAACAGTCACTTTTGGGAATAAAAGTCAAATGATTGATATTAGGATCATAAGCAGGGAGAGGACATACCTTACGGGCAGAGAGGGCCCAATCTTCAGGAATTGTCTCAGCCACTGTATTTTTGTCATCTTCGACGCCATCATCCAACTTATCACAGAGAGGTGGAAGTAGATCCACAACCTCCTTCCCATTGACATCAAAATGAAAACTCTCTGATATCTTCCGTCCTCGCTTTGCATCAAACAGGGCGAGTGAGGTAAAATAAGGTTCTACCTGGTGAAATAAAATTGTCCAAGTTGGAAACATTAAATAAAACAAAATATTTATATTTGTTTGATTTTTAAAAAATATTTGAACACTTGAATCATTGAGTGAAAAAAGAAAATGTTGATAAGGTAAAAAAGCTAACATTTTATAAAGCATTCATGGTGAAAAATGACATTCACTCCTGCATAAATCCCCACTCCAAAAATTTAACAATCCCGCAACTTATCAACGCTCTTCAGATAAGAGTAAAGAAATGGATTTCAACTGACATGAACTTTATTTCACTAAGCTTCACAGTGATTTCTTGCACAACGAAGAATAACCCATGATTGTTCAGGTGCTCAAAAATTTCTGGAGATGATGCAATAATGTTTTAATACTTTTGCAAGAGGAAGGAAAGAAAAAAGGAAAATCATGGAGATTTCTATTTATATAAATATTGAGACAGTGACAAAAATGGTACTTCATCCTCAATAAAATAATAACCTTTAAAAAAATTGGACAAAACCTGTTTTATATGAAAATGATTCAGCTGCAGGTAGGGCATTAGATTGTGCCAACAGTCATAAAATTATTCCAAGATAGTTGATGATTCTGATAATACTTTAACTTTTTTAGCAATGCCTCCTTATCCATCTTCTAGGGCCGTATTCATAGTCTCGTCTTAAGCATTTGCTTGAGACCGTCTTGATGAAGATCGCCTTATTGATCAAGATCGGCTTATTTGGAATAAGGCGAGCTTGATCAAGCAAATGCTCAAGCGAATGCTTATTTGATCGACCAATCACCGACGACGTTACATTGACAACCAGCGCCACACTACAAAGCGGTAAATTTGAGTGACTTTTGTGACATTCACGGAAGCGCGATCATGGCATCCGCGTCTAATAAATACCGGCATTATACTCCAACGGAAAGGAAAGTATTTCTGGAGATACTTGCAAATAATAAAAAAATAGAAGATAAAAAAGGAGGTGGGGCAACCCTTCGTCAAAAAGAAGATGCTTGGCGACAAATTGCGAAGATGTACACCACGTCGAGTGTCATAACGCAGGAGGTATGGTAAAATTTTATAATTTTACGGAATGGAATACCTATGTGATAATTGGTTTTACCGCTAAAATGCGAATGCACGAAAGTCATTTATTTCGATGGCCTTCACAGCATTAATAAGAGAAGTAATTATTATGTTGCAGCGATCGGTGGCTCAACTAAAAAAATGGTGGTCTAACATAAAACAAAATCAGAGACGTGCATTGACCACCGAAAAGCAAAATTGAATGAAAACTGACGGAGGCAGGCCACCTAAATCCCCGGAAATTGACCCAGATGTACAAAATATTGTTCCGGATTTGATGACCACAGCCCCTACACTTTTCACCTCCAACATGGCTCCTGATGAAATTGCAGGTAAATGTTTTGTGTAGTATAATTATATCGAAAATATATCCATGAAATTTTTATTTCTGAAAGAATGTGCATGCATAGTGGCAGAGTATATATATTAAATAAGATATAAATAATAGCAAAATGAAAATAATAAATACAGCTGAGACTAAAATATAATAAAAAAATTATTTTAAAATTACGAAGATTTAACAAACCAATGTAATAATAGAACTTCAGGAAATCTTTCATGTTATATTAGTGGCCTTTTTATCACTGTCCCACATAGTTGATTAATTTATGTATTCTCTATCCTTGGGATAATTAAACCGCAAATATTTTGACTACTGATGGGCAACCTTGCATTAATGTGCCAATTAATTTTTCATTTTTTTCCGGTAACATTTTCATTATTAAAGTCACCTCAACATTCATTTAATATAATTATTTTTAATTTTATAGAAAAAGCAGACCTCCTCATATCACAAGATGTTGGTGACAATGATGAAGAAATATTCACAGGTGAGATATATGCTTATGGGATAGGTCTCAATGATGGACATGCATGCTATTTATTTGTACTACATTTTAAATTTTATTTTAAACCTTATTTTATGATACCTCAAATAATTAAGTTGAAATTTATATCATGTTATAGTTTCATACTTCTACTTCTGCTAATGCAAACAAGGCAAGAATTGATTAAATATCATGTATTCATATTAAATTAATAAATAGATTAAATATCATTCATTACCAAGTATTTTTTTAAATTAGAAAATCTAAAAAAAAAAAAATAAACTCATCAAACAGTTTTCTTTGTAGGGTAAGAAGTGAACCTTAGTTACATTATTAAATATAATAATTCATTTTCATTATTTAATAATTGCAGATATGAATGAGATGGTGATGGTCATGCAGGACACACAGTGTGGTGAGACATCATTAGATTATGGTGGGTGGATTGATTCTATCATATGTGAACATATATTTAATTTACACATTAGGTACTTCTGATCAAATTTTTGTCAGCTATATAAAGCAGGCATTGTTTCGGTACAATGGGAAAACAAATATAAAATTATAATGAATAAGAAATAAAATATGATTTGTGGATAAATACTTAATTTAATGTAAGCTAGAGTGGTGATTCATTATAAATATACATTATTCAAAACCTAGGCTATTCAGAAGAACACACACACAAAGGGAAAAACTTTTAATTTATTGCCAATTTTAGCCTATGACACCCTGACTGCAGCATTGATTTCCCTAAACATCATATATTTCATCAAGGGTTCATTCCAGTAAGGAGATGGCTTTGATCAGATTCATATCAGAGAGAGAAATATAAGAAAATGAGCTATGAAGTTGTAAGCTGAACACATAACCTTTAGGCTGGTGCAGTCAGTATATAGGTTGGTGTCCATCAGCTCCTATTCATTAGCCAAAACACAATAAACAAACATTGTGCATACTAATGCACAATATTTCACTTAGGTACATACATTTTCTGTTAATTAATCCAAAATCAAGAATGTTTTAGTTAGTTATTACTTAAATGCACATTTAAAAAATTAATTACAAGCAAAAATAAACAACTGGAATGAATTAAACTATTAAGAGATAATTGTTTTTCTCACAAATTAAATGAAAATTCGATTTATTAACGCCTGTCGCATAGCAAAACCATCTCCTTGCTGCCAGTTAGGTGGCTCAACTGGAACCACTTCATCTTCATTATGATCATCTTCTACAAGAACATCATTTAGTGTTAGGCTCAAATTGAGAAGCACAGCGCAGACTACAATGACACCCGTTGAGCAGAGAAGTTTTGTGGAAAGGCCCTTTGAAAGGCATGAAAACCTCCTTTTCCAAATGCGAAACGTTCTTTCCACGACAATTCTAGTTCTTGTATGAACTTCATTGTACCTATATATTTAACGAAGCAAATTTAGAGTATATCAGAATTAAAGGAAGGTGTAAAAATATTGGTTTATAATATTGATATTTATAATACAATGAATAATTGGATTATAATCAATAGAATCAAATTATGTCTCATTTTGAAAATATCCATGGCATTTTCAGAGGATACATTAATAATTGTAATCTGAGATAAAGGAAATTAGAATGCAAAGGTATATCCAAGGCCAATTTACATTTTTTTAGGAAAAAACAAAATGAATATTTATTTGTCCAAAGGTTATGGGCTTGTCAATGGTATTGGAAAAATTGGAAAACCAAGCAAAAATGAGGTTATAATTAGCAACATTGCCAATATGACTCCAAATAAGATTCTATTCTATTTAACTCAAATAAATATGAGATTTTGAAATGTTATGAAGTTATATTGGTTTCTTGCACTTGAGTACCTACTATCTCCAGGTATTCCAATTAAAGCACAACAGATTAGCTGAGGTGGTTCTAATGTAACCCCCACATTCGGACTACATTATGTGGTCTCAGAAACAAAAAACCACAGAACTCTGTTTCTCTAGAGGTTTTCAATAACATCCCATATCTTGGACAAGCTGCCCCTGCTGTCAATATACATATTGAGATGTAAGGAAATCAACTTCTGAATTCTTTTATTTTATCAGGTCCTTTGTTTGTAAGGCAGAAAATAAATACCATAAAAATCCATATGGTTCGGTTCACGCGTCAGAATGAATGAAAAATAAAATATTTTATGGCCTCAGAAACAACACTATAACTATATTCAAATCTGTGGATACCTTAAATTTTTGGCTGTAAATCACTGATTTTAAGAGAAAATAACTAAGCTTTTTTCCTAACATATCCTGATTTCAGAGGCCATGATGAGCTTTAAATGAATGTACCTAATAAATTTTATATAAGGGAATAAAATAAGTGTTTTTGTTGATCACAAGATTGATTAGTATAAATTAGAATATACTACCTCCACCTGATATACCACACAAGTAATAAATAAAAACCTTAGTAGTAGGTCCCTGATTATAAAACTGAGTAAATTTTCCTAAGGTAAATTAATTTATTTCAGCTCCTGCAACATCAAGCACAGAGAGAGAGGAAAATCTAAAGGAACAGAGAGAGATATGAAACCCTAAATCTGAGTTAGCCTTGAAAAGGGAGCGCTACAGAACACTGATGAGACAGAGAAACAAATAGGTTATATGCAAATAAGACATGCAAATATACAAGAACTAGAGGTGAGGGCTGCAACTAAGAAAGCAGAATTGGAGGAGCTCCTCCTTCAAAAGGAAAAAAATAAATTATGAATTTTTATTGTTTCTGTTATTGCCCCAGTTGTGTTACCGTGTTTCATTGATTGTGTTATGTCTTACATCAATTGTGTTGTGTTCCATTGATTGAGTTACGTGTAACAGCGATTGTGTCATTGTGTTACATTAACTTGTGTAACATTGTTTTTAGAAATACAATAATATGAAAAATATGTTATGATATCAAAGACTTCAAGACTATAATTTTATTTTCATGAAAATCTCCTTCTTTGACAACTTTGCATGGAATAAATCTTTAAATGGGAGCCTGACATCATACTAAACCATTACCTGGAAATCAGTTTCGGTTTTACTAGCAGTGTATTACATTCAAAGAGCTCATCCTTTAATGCATAAGTTCTCAACCATTCAGTTGTGACCACTTGGGCTGTGGACTGACCCTTTCACAAGGGTTGTTGGAGACCATCACGAAAAAAATATTTAAAATTACAATGATGAAGTAGCAATGAATACAATTTTAAGCTTTTTATACTTGGGAGGTCATGGCAGCAAAAAAAAGTATTATAGTCTCGTGGCCCAAGGTGAGTTGAGAACCTAAAGGAACTTTATTGAACAATAAACTACCATTGATTCTATAACGAAAGCAGAGTGGCAAATACTTAATATTAAAATGAAGAATATACTTTGGGGGAGTACCTTCTCCGATATGTTAAATGACTTAAGCACAATTATGTATTATGCTTACATAATACTTCAATTTAATTGATTATCACTCACATTCATGCTATAGTAATTCGAAATACCATGTTAACATTATACTTGTAAAGCTTAGGTCTATCTCAAGCTCAAGATGTAGCTTAATTTGATATTAGAACAGCATTTCAAAAGTTTGTCACAGTTTTAGAGCTCAAATCATTCCCCTACAATGCGACTAAAATACCACTAACTCTACACTATCATAATTGTCCCATCGAAGACTGTCGTATAACAGTCTTCGAAGCAGTGGCTATTTACTTTAATTCAAAATTTATGCCTATTTTATTCTCAATGGCACTCTCACAAAGATCCTCAAAATACATGTAGGTACCACCAGATATATGTATTCCCCTAATTGGAGAAGTTAGAAATCATTGAAAGAACAGCAATTTTACAATGTAACTAAAGGATATATTTATTTTCAAACGGTACAAAACAATTTATAGCTGACTTGGAAATCACTCCAAAACACTGATTTTGTTACCGTTGGGTACTCTCTGAAGAGTATATTTCTGTCATGAATAATCAGATATCCATAATGACACAGTTAATATTGTGTAAAACAACTAAAATGGAAAAATTAATGTAATCAAAGGTGTACACAGGAGCACAATCGCGAACTGCAACGGTACGTTAATCACACTTTCACATATCACTTTAATTATCAAATATTCCACTCAAACTGGTAATCCACGTCAAATATGACTCACAGATATTCGAAATGTTATTCCTGAAACATTTAATGCGAAGTAACACGTTCTTTCAAGGAAAAACAAGGTTTTACACACACTTTCCCGGTTACTCACTTCCCATTTTGTGACAGCAATAAGGTAAATAAAGTGGATTAAGAAGTGGGCACAGATTTCCCCAAAATGTATTGCATAACCTGCAGGATACGAAACACGTTCAATTATACGTCCTTTAACCTTCATTTTCGGAAAATATTCACCATTCCTTTTCATGCCTTCTTGCCTAATTTATTGTTCAATGCACTTCATTTCTCGCCGAATTTTGAAGCAAAAAACTCAAAACTATCATAGTTTCTTTAAAAATTCACGTAATGTCATCAGAAAACCGTAATTTATCGCGATTCCAGTGGGTAACGAAACAAAAACTTGAATGAGCATTTGCTCAAGTCGGGGTTGACGTCGACTTGACGAAGGCGATCTTATTCGTGGTCTTGTATGATAAACAAGACGACCTTGGACGACTATGAAAGCAGCAGTGCTTGAGCATTTGCTTGCTTACAATAAGACCCGACTATGAAAGCGGACAAGCTCGCCTTATTACAAGGCGAGCTTGATCAAGCTCGTCTTATTCAACAATGACTTGAGACCGTCTTGTTTGGCGACTATGAAACGAAAATCCTGATTAAGCTCGAGCTTGAGGCGAACTTCATCAAGCAAATGCTTAAGTTCTGACTATGAATACGGCCCCTAGACAGGGAACAATAGCCACACTTTAATTAACCACAGAACAAGGTTTTGTCATATTATGACAAATTTATTTGTCATAATATGACAAAACTTATTTACATAATATATTTTTTTAAACATAATATATTTTTGTTTTGGCAAATTTCTAAAAAACTGATATTTGGCCATGTTCACCACCAAGTAGTCATTTTTCCCATTTGAGAAGTAAACATGAAGAGCAGCCATTCACAAATATATCTTGAGGCATACTAAAATCCTCTGATCGAATGAGTTGTAGCTATGAATTAATTTTAGGTATAATTTAATCTAAGGAGTTATCGTTATGAGTAAGCAAGAATGTGAAGAGAGAGCAAAAACTTTTACAGGGTAGAGGTGTGGTGAAGGAATTTCTCCATTCATTTGATTGATTTTCGAAATAAACAAGTGCTAACCGCACCGGAAGGAGCATTTACCATTTGGTTAGTGTGACAGGGAGATATTCTTCTGTCTAATTACTTAGGCTATATAACCAGTAAAAATTCAGAACCTATTGGAGCTCATCCTAGACATTTACAAAAACACTGTCAAAATTTAAGGATATTTAACCATTAAACATTTTCTGAATCACTCCAGCCAATACAAATGCAAACTAAAAAAGCTTCTTTAACGTTTTTTATCAATGATCATCTGTAGCAACACCTTTCTTGGCATTGTGACCTGAGTAAATTCAAAGTTCTCAAAGAGAAAGGAAAATGACCGGCGTTTAACATCCCAACGATCTGAAAACACAAATTCCGGTGTAGCACCCACCCCCTTTGTGACGCATGAAATCCCTATTTCGAGTGAGTCCTTCTCGTGTATGCGTCGCACTGGTCATGAATATAAATTCGTGCAGTCTTTATTCAATAAAAAAAGATTTGGACTCATGGACTAGGTATATTTGTATTACTCTGACTCTATTTGACAGTTGGGAGACGGGACAAGGATAGAAAGGTGTCATTTAATATGCTTGAGACTCAAAAATTTTTGAAGACTTACTTTGAAAATGCATTCGTAGTGTCTAGAATATTTTAATGTCAGCCTCATCATGCAAGTCTATTGTTCACCTGTGCCCACAGAAGAGCTCCAGTTCAATAGGACCTTAAATTGGGGTGTTTTAGCAGACAGGCATAAAGAGATGACCTCCAATGTCAATGCCCATAGAAGGAAACTGGTTTTCTTCCAAATAGCTCTCTCATTTGAGTCTTCTGTTTTTCCTCTTAGTTGGCGTATAACTTAATTCTCTATCTATTGGGGATCAGGTCAGTCTGGCTGCTAAGAGCACTGGCTTCCCATTCTGAGGGCATGGGTTCAAATTCCAGCAGAGTTGGAGATTTCACAATGAAATCTCGACCTCTAATTGGGTGTCCTGTGGAGAGCACATCCAAATGTAGTGCCTTCTCTGTCCATCGAATGGAACGTTAAACTGTGGACCCTTTGGTGCCTTTCGTCAAAAGCAGGCCCACGCTGGGTTTCCTTCCACCCTCACCCTCCTCCC
Organism: Pyrrhosoma nymphula; assembly: GCA_963573305.1. Classification (NCBI taxonomy): domain Eukaryota; kingdom Metazoa; phylum Arthropoda; class Insecta; order Odonata; family Coenagrionidae; genus Pyrrhosoma; species Pyrrhosoma nymphula. Next base: position 23,651,895 of record OY754338.1, read on the forward strand.
TACTTATCCTAATGACGCAAATGTCCATAGTTAATGGCCACCATACCCCGAAGAATCAGTAGCGAAGAACTAGTAGGTACCATAGCAATTACAATTTTGTAGAGAGATACATAGTTCTCTTATTCCATGAGAACTTTAAATTCCATTAACTTGTATTAATTTAAAAACCACATTCCAAACCCAACCCCCAACAAAGTCAAACCCAATAAACAAGTTCAAACTCGTTTAAACCGTCGAATTATACCAGGCGCACATGCTCGCATAGGAGGTGGCAGTATTTTTTGCAATACCAAAAATCGTCAAATATTACTTGACGGCAATACTTGACGGCCAGGCGAGGTGGAAGTATTTTTTGTAATACAAAATGCTGCCAATGAATCTACAAAGTGAATCCAATATTCTCATGTGTGGGATATGTAACCTCAGATTGGACTGGAATACAAAAGATACCTTAGACAAGCATATTTTAACTAGTTCACATTTGGCTAAGAAAGTGTCTGTTGCTCAAGATCTGCAGGCAAGCAACAAGAGGCAAATCACTTTATTTGAGGCGAATGAAAATGCCAAGAAGACAAAAACAGAGAAACACGATTTCATACATGACACTCTGTCAATGTGCCTCAAGGCAAATATTTCGGTGCACAAATTAGACCATCCGGCAGTGAGGGACTACCTTTCAAAGTAAGTGGAAGCTAAATTTATGTTCTTACTATTATTATTATTATTATTTGATCTAAGAAAATTGGTTAAGTAGGCCTAGGCTATGCTTTCAAGCTAGGCCTAGGCTAGGCTTAGCAAACCTAAGCCAATAGCATAGGCCTAGGCCAGCCTTTCTTTGTTAGGCTTCTTCGGGCCTACAACTAAAAGTAAGAAGACTATGCCATGCATGTTTTACAAATCTTGCAGAAAGATCGGTAGGTAAGCCTATATACTTACTTTAGTTTGGCTCTTACGCTTAGTGGGTTTATTCCTGCTTCCAATTCAGAAGGTCCAGGGTCGACACCCACTTCGGACTATTTGTTCTTTAAACTAACTTTGGAATTAGACAATCTATATGATACAGGTGTACATGTGAACAGAGGCTTCGGAGCCGTCATAACAAAAAATACGTAACATATTGTATAAATGTCCCTCACTGAAAATCAGTTCTTGTAAATGAGTGGGTAGAATATAAATACAAATTTATTTATTTACAACATCTTTTGTGCTATTTACTGGAAAACTTGTTTTATAGGTACGTGAAAGGGTCTGGTGATTTACCAAGTGGTGATCAGTTAAGGCGAGAGTATTTGCCCAAATGTGGTGATGAGGAGCGAGAAAAAATTAAAAATGACTTAGCTAACCAAAACATAACACTAGTATATGATGAAACTACAGATAGCAGAGGCCGATGCGTGTATGCAGTTTTATTCAAGATGGCAAATGCTACAGACAAACAAAACGTAGTCTTGGCTTCGTGTTCTTTTTTGGAAAGAGCTAATGGAACCACATGTAGCCAGGCGGTAACGGATACTTATAAAAAATACGAAATAAAGTATGAGTACATTGACGGCCTCGTATCAGACTCAGCGCGGTATATGGGCACGTTTCAATGCATTGCAAGTGCTGATTGGAGACCACATCACACACTTCACATGTTGAGCACATCAAATAAATTTGCTTGGCGATGTGTTCATGAAGGAACTACCAGAGTTAAATCTTCTGGTTACAAAATTGAAGGTTGTGTTCCTTCATGGGCGGCAAATAAAAAATGCCTACATCACCTTCTTGAAGGAAAAATTCCCACTATTACCTGCTGTTTTATTCCCAAACCCAGTAATCACTTGATGGAACTCCTGGTTCAAGAGTGTAAAGTACTTGGTGAAATATCTAGAGCCGCTGGTACAGTTCCTCACACAGTGCAATGAGAGAAATGCCAGTGCTAATGCTGTTTGCGATATGTTTTCAGACACCACTCTTGGGTTGTTACTAAGAACGCAAGCTAATTTTGTAGCTGAAATCTGCCAACCTTTAATGGACTTAATCAACACACTGGAAGGGTCCACATATCCATACGCCCATTTAATATGGGACAAATTGCAAAGTCTCCAGGAATCACTAAAAATATTTGCAAATGGGGCGTTTCCGGTGCAGACCACACAATTTTTAGCCAATCAAACCAATGCCAACAAAAGAGCTACAGTTACAACAAGTTTGACTACAGCTTGCCAAAAGGCATTGACCAAGTTAGCTCTGCACATGCGGCCAAGTCAAGCTAATAACTTGTACTCGGCAGCTGGTGCACTTTTCAACCTATGGCTATTGCAGTTGCCAAAAGTTGCAGGTAGGCCTCTATTGTAGATATCAATACTTAAAATTTATAATCTGCAACATGCACTCCTGAATTGTGTGCAATTATATTTCGGATTGATGAACAACACGCCTTAGCCTTAAAAGCAAAGCTACCAGCCTTCCGAGACGTTGGGCCTGACTGCTTCATAGATGGTTACATGTATTTTCATCGGCAGCTACTAGAGAGGTTGAGAGAGAACCCTGGTAGCTTCTGCGATGTTAAGCAAATATTTGTTGCCATCTGCCAAGAAAAGCTGAGTTTGGAAATGCTGCACTCCACACAATCTGGGCACCAGTTAGCAGCGTGGATGCAGAGAGGTTTTTCAGCCAGTACAATCTAGTTGTGACTGACAGACGCAACCGGCTGAAGGAAGAAAGTGTTGAAACTTGTTCTATCTTGATGTTCAACTAGTTTAACCCTTTGAATGCTGCCCATATACATGACATAATTTTACCCCGTGGCGGCTATCTTTTTTTTACGTAAAACGTAAGCATGGATGCCAAATAAGTCAGGAAAAATAATTTAAAAATTTGGAGCACTCTAATTTGTTTGCTATTCGAATTTTTATTTATGAAGTGATATCACGTCATCGGTGACCAGGGATAGACACGTGATGCGGGTTGCATACACACGGCTTTTTTATCATCTTCAATTTTTCTTTCACATCGTTTCTTACATGCAGTAGCAACAAAATATATGCAAAATGCATGTATTTTGTTACTACTAGTAGCAGCTTACATTTATTGAACACTCAAGAGTTTTAATGGAAGTAATAATGATTAGAAATGAAACAAGTCCACGCGGACAACTGTTTGAATCTGATAATAATTCCTTGAAGGTTTCCTCTCGCTGCTGCGTTCGAGTATAAGGGTGCTGTCCTAAAATATTGAATAATATTTGTTCTTTTCCTTCTCAACCCACTATTTTGATCGTTGGGTTTTTTACTCCTTTCATATTTTCCGCTCCGTCCAAAACTTTTCCTCTAAGACGACCACCCGTAAGCGTTAGAAACAAAACAACTAACGGTTCCACATAGCATCGGCAATTTTGCTGCAACTGCATGTGTTGGGCGGTATTCCCCGACTCAAGATTTCTCTTTGTGTATTTATGATGGTGGATTAGGGTGTCCCTTTGTGTGGCACCACTCAGTCCGGCTCCGCTAAGGTTGGAGGGGGGGACCGAGAAGAGGTAAGAGGGTGAGGAAGTATAATAGCACGCTGTAAGTGGCAAGATTTAGCCGGTACGTTTGTATGTACTGTGAGGACAGCTTTCTAGGAAGTGCCTTCGGTATGTCATGAACATGGGTGTGAGGTAAGGAAAGATTTTGCCGACACGTGTCCTTTTCTAGGCTTTGGGGTGGTGACCGTGGTGAATCTGCCGCCAGGGTAGAAATGGATGCGGAAAGAAGGAAAAAATCAGCCCCAAATTTTGTCATTTCTCGTTTCCGAACTGAAGCCAAAAACAAATTTTAGTTAGCTTGACAGGGTTCATTCAGGCCACTTATTGCAGATCGTGAGAAGAATATTCTACCAAATGCTCAAGTTTAATTTTTTACTGGTAGTAGGAACGTTTTGAATTTTAGTGCCAACTTCGTTTCAGTTAGAGTTGAAAATTCAATAATACATATTAATTGGAAGAGCTTTGCAGCATCTTTATTCCATATTATGTACAAACCCACTCACTAAAAGCAAGAATGATAGTTACACGTTTTTTTACTACTCATACGAGGGAAAGATTGGATTCGTAATACAATGGAAATTCCAAATCAACTTATATATGTAAAAACCATACTCTTACGCAATAACTGAGCCATGAAAACAGAAATACTTGCCATAAAAATATATTATATAAAAACAATAAAATATTTACCAGCATAATGACACATCTATATACAAAAAATTACTACAAAAATATTTTTTAAACATTTAGATATGCATTTTTACAAGTACAAATTTAAAAAAATACTATTTACAATGTTTTATGATAGGGAGCAAAGCACTCGGGACAAAGTGCTGGAGAACCCTCACAATCAGGACATAAATATGCTGTATCCTTCCTGCGCCCGACGGTGTAACAATGCCTGCAGCGTCGATATGTCTTCTTTCTGCCATCTTCTACGAGGATGAGTTCAGGGAAGTGGGATAAAGATTTTGAGGATACAAGGGATATTGGGTCAGGAAGGTATGGAGGTAGAATGAGGGATTTAATAACAGAGAGCCGGAATTTATATAAGGAAATGTTTTCGGGAGGCCTACGGTAGAGGAAAAAGCTGTTGACAAGGATGATGTGAAAGATATGGATGCCCAACTTTTTGTACCATTTAAGGGTTTTCCTTTCAATAGGATAATATGCCATCATCTGATCAAAGTGGTCTATTCCGCCCATCGACTCGTTGTACTTCACAACGGCCTCAGGTTTAGGAACGAGCCTGTCTCCTCTTCGGGTTGGCACATCAACCATGCGACTCCCGAATTCGGAGCTGATCATCAGAACGTCCCTTTTGTCCTTCCACTTTAGAACACAGATACCATCGTTAGTAAAGGCATCCATAACTTCACCTCGTCTCAATTTAGCCTTTGCCACTTCGGAGGGGATGCCTTTCCGATTTTCCCTAAGAGTTTTCCGTGCAATACGTTCTCCTCTCAAGCAGTTCGTGGATCAAATTGACCCTGGTGTAATAATTATCCATAAGCAATTAATGGCCCTTGTCTAAATGGTCATTCATTAATTTATGAACAACGCGATCAACATGTCCACGCCCTCCAAGTTCAGAGTCGCCGGCCCTCGTGTACACAAGAAATCGCAGAAGAAACCCGGAAGGCTCCGTCAGCATATATAGTTTGATTTCGTACTTTTGCTTCTTGGATTTCATATAAATATGGAATCGCCGGAATACGGAGGGTTTGTCCTCCTCCCCACTCTCCTCCTCGCTAATCCCCCACTCGGAGTCTTCCGAAAAATCCGAATCCCCGCTCTCCTCTAGGAGCTCCCATAGCTCTTCGTCTGTATATATTCGCCTGGAGAAGTCGGAGATCTCGGAAGGTAGAGTCATAGTCCTGGTAGGAGCGTCCTGCCTTGACGTTGACGGCTGCGAATCCTGCGCAGACGAAGGCTGCTGGTCTGCCGTCGAGGTTGAGGCAAGCAGAATTTATCCCTCAAACGGCATCGCCTCCGCCTCAACCAAAGAGATTCGTCTTTTTACTCGCTTACGCACCACCTGTAGTTAAAACATATTGTCTTTGTATCAAATTGGTTAAATATGAATTTTGACAAATAATGGGCCAAAATAATCACTCAGGGTTATATAGACAAAAAAGGAAATGCTGCAGGCAATAATTATTCCGCTCAACTAAATGAAAAGAATCTGAATGAACTAAATATGTATAATGGGTAACTGAAGACTTATGAGTGCTTTTGAACAATAAATTATACATATATCGAGGGAACAACAAAAGCTTAAGAAAAATTAAGAATCACTTTCTCAGCGGGCCATGAAAGAATATCCAATGATTGTATCGGAAAATAATCATACATATGTATGTATATATATATATATATATATATATATATATATATATATATATATATATATATATATATATATATATATATATATATATATATATATATATATAATAAAAACACTTGACAGGGGGTGGGGAAAGAAAAGTAAAAAGAGAGAGAGGACTTACTAGACGTTTCAGGCATGTAGGCCCTTCTTCAGTTGTAGAAAATGGAGTAGTCATTCATTTTAGACTACTCCACATTCAGACTACTCCATTTTCTACAACTGAAGAAGGGCCTACATGCCCGAAACGTCTAGTAAGTCCTCTCTCTCTTTTTACTTTTCTTTCCCCACCCCCTGTCAAGTGTTTTTATTATATTGTGGCCTATTGGCGAAATTTTCGTTACGTGTATATATATATATATATATATATATATATATATATATATAATATACGTTTATTGTTTATATATATATATATATATATAATCATTGGAAGCTTTCACGAGCGTGAACACAAATATATAAAAACTTTTTCACAAGTGTGACTAAAATGAGAACACATAAAAAAGACACTCACACGGGTTGGAAATTTTTCGGTGGATCGCCGCCACCTTCTTCAGCGAAAGGTATAGGAAGAATGAAGAGGAAATGTTTGGGATGGTGAGGGGAAGAGAGCAGTGAGGAGGGGAAAGGTGAAAAGTAAAGGAGGGGTGGAATGGAGGTAAGGGAAATGGAAAAGACGAAATGGTGAAGTTGCCATGACCAAGTTAAGAGACAGAAAGATACAAAGTTGAAGGTTGGGAGGGGAGAAGATGTTACAAAATTATAAGTACAATGTTGAAGGTTGGGGGAGGGGAGGATGTTTACAAATTAATGGGACCGGTTGAGGCCAGGTGGCTGGAGAGCGTTAAAATAAAATAGACAAGCTTGCTCTAATGTTCTCAAAGTAATTGGAGTGGCTGTGGGGGGTAGAGAGGCCAGAACAGCTACATTGTAGCAATTATCAAATTTAGTGGTATGGGAAGCGGCATGAGTAGGGACAGCGTGAGAGAAGTTTTGGGAGGATGGGTTGCATGAGGCACGGTGATTATTTATCCTGATATTAAGTGGTGTACTACAAAGTCCAATATAAAAGGCCGGGCATAGCTTACACAGAAGTATATACACAATGTTAGAGGTGGTACAGGAGGATGAGGAAACGGAAGGAAGATGAGAATTTATGAATTTATTCGGGAGTCGGTTCGTGGTAAATAATAAGCATGTTTTGCATCTAGGACGGTTACAAGGGGTGGCTGGAGTTTTGGATTGAATAACTGATTTTTTTAGAGGTTTCGTGGCCTTAAATAAGTTTGATAGGTTGGGGGGACGCTTATAAGTAACGGATGGACATTTAGGGAATAAATTAGTAGTTGTTGGGTTATTCGAAAGTATGGGAAATAATTCTTTAAGGAGGTGCTTTAGGGACTGTATGCCTGGGAAGAATGTGGTGCAGATGGAAAGATTTTTAGGGTTTGAATCTGATGTTAGTTTAGGTTGGTAAGACTTTCTGAGTATTTTTTTATACAAAAGGGTATCAGGATATCCTCTGCGGAGAAGAGACTGGTGTAGGTTGGATAGGAAATGGTCAAGGGACTCCGGATTATTACAAATTCGATGACCTCTGATGGAAAGAGAGTATGGGAGAGAACGCTTTGTATGAGAGGGGTGACAGCTACTAAAGTGAAGGTATTGCTGTTTATTTGTGGGTTTAATATGGACAGAGGTACTAAATTTACAGTTGGATAGAGAGATGTCGACATCTAGGAAAGTTATTTGGGTGGGGGAGATATTAGAGGTGAAAGATACAGAGGATGATGCATTGAGAGAGGAAATGAAAGAATTTAGAGAGTCAATGCCATGTGGCCAAAGTAGGAAAATATCATCTATGTATCGGAGCCAGAGGAGAGGTTTTAAAAGGTTTTGAGAGAGGAAGTTCTGTTCGAGAAGACCGAGGAAAAGGTTGGCGTAAGAGGGACTGAATCTACTGCCCATGGCACAGCCCTTGGTTTGGAGGTAATGAAGATCATTGAAAGAGAAGGCATTATGGGTAAGAATAAAGTTGGAGAGTTCTACCAGGAAATCAGTACTAGGTACGTGAGGAGTGGGACGTTGACTTAGAAAATGGCGGACTGATTGTAGACCTTCTGAGTGGGGAATGGAAGTATAAAGTGAAGTTACGTCTATTGTGGCCATGAGAAGTGGTGTGTTATGGGGAAGTGAAATGGAATTGAGGAGGTTCAAAAAATGGTATGTATCTTTAATGTACGAGGGTAGGGTGTGCACGTGGGGCTGCAGGTAATGGTCCACAAAAGCCGATATGCGTTCTGTTGGAGAAAAGCACGAAGAAACAATAGGACGGCCAGGGATGTTAGGTTTGTGGATTTTGGGAAGGATGTAGAAATGAGGGGTTTTGGGGTGAGGAATGGAGAGGATGGAAATGTCTTTTTTTGTTAGGCCTTCTGACTGACCTTTGCTAAGGAGGAGCGAGGCTAGCTCATCTGAAAAATCAAGGGTGGGATCGGAGGGGACAGGAATGTAGGAGGAGGAATCCGAAAGTTGTCTATTGACTTCATTAATATAGTCACTTGTGTTAAGCACGACCACCGTGGAACCTTTATCTGCCTGGGTAATGACTATTTTGGGATTTCGGATGAGTTGCTTAAGGGCCGACATTTCTTCTGTGGAAAGATTGGGTTTGGGTTTTAGGGAGTTAATATAGGATCGATTGGAAATTTTAGAAAGTAATTGTTTGGTGAAAATTTCGACAGGGTGATTTGAAGGAAGAGGCTTGGGTTCAAAGGATGAGGGAGGTTTGAAATTGGTAAGTGCGGGGTGAAGGGAGTTTGCACTGATTTGGGGTAAAGGTTGGGAGTTCCAGAATACTTTCCATTTTAAGTTTCGACAAAAATTAAGGGCATCAGTAAGAATATTAATGGGATTGACTTTGGGTGTAGGAGAAAAGGAGAGTCCTTTGCTCAACAAGGATAGTTCGGCCAGGCTTAGAGGCGTGGAGGAGAGGTTTGCTACCTCTTGTTGCGGTGGGGCAGATTGACTTTCAGCATTTTGGGAAGGGAGGGGGGAAGGGTCTTTGATTTGCGGGGTGCGCACTGGATACATCCGGGTCGTAGGTGGAGGTGGGGGTGAGAGACGTAAAAGGGTCGCTAAATCTGGTTTGAATAGGAAAAGTGGTGGTGGAGTTGTGGTTGGGTTCTCTAAATGCAAAGGCAGGGGAAGACCTAGGCGGAAATAAGAGGCGTAAAGAGATGACAATTTTTTATAGGATTTTTGACGTCGGAAGACTAGAGTTTTGTGAGCTGATTGCAGAAATCTAATAATTTTAGGAAGGTTTTGAGGGGAGGAGAGATTTATGATGTTTATAAGGGAAAAGATATTAGATTGATATTTGTTGACTAAGGATAGAAATTGGGAGAGAACAAACTGGCAAAGAGTAAAGGATTGTTGATAAATAAATTTTTGAAAGGCTGGGTGTATGGAGGGAGGCAAGCCTGAGATGGGGAACTTTATGAGAAGTCCATTTGGAATAACGCCTATTGACAGGCAAGAGGATAGAAACTCCGAATGGCTTGTGTATTGGGCCAGTTTGAAGGCTTGTTTTTTAATGCTATGTAACCAAAAGGAGATCGGGTCAATGGCAGTCATTTCGGGAAAGAGGAGGGTGACCAGGGAATTGGTGCAAGGAAATTAGGAAATTGGAGTAGTAGGTAATAGGTGCGATGAGGTTAAAATAAACGTGAGAAAGGCACAGTGGTGAAGGAAGGATAGGACACTGAAATAGGTGGTTGCGACTTACAACACAGGAACTGAAGAAGCCGCTTGAAGATCACAAAGAGAAAGATGTCTGCGGTGCGCAGCAATAATCATTGGAAGCTTTCACGAGCGTGAACACAAATATATAAAAACTTTTTCACAAGTGTGACTAAAATGAGAACACATAAAAAAGACACTCACACGGGTTGGAAATTTTTCGGTGGATCGCCGCCACCTTCTTCAGCGAAAGGTATAGGAAGAATGAAGAGGAAATGTTTGGGATGGTGAGGGGAAGAGAGCAGTGAGGAGGGGAAAGGTGAAAAGTAAAGGAGGGGTGGAATGGAGGTAAGGGAAATGGAAAAGACGAAATGGTGAAGTTGCCATGACCAAGTTAAGAGACAGAAAGATACAAAGTTGAAGGTTGGGAGGGGAGAAGATGTTACAAAATTATAAGTACAATGTTGAAGGTTGGGGGAGGGGAGGATGTTTACAAATTAATGGGACCGGTTGAGGCCAGGTGGCTGGAGAGCGTTAAAATAAAATAGACAAGCTTGCTCTAATGTTCTCAAAGTAATTGGAGTGGCTGTGGGGGGTAGAGAGGCCAGAACAGCTACATTGTAGCAATTATCAAATTTAGTGGTATGGGAAGCGGCATGAGTAGGGACAGCGTGAGAGAAGTTTTGGGAGGATGGGTTGCATGAGGCACGGTGATTATTTATCCTGATATTAAGTGGTGTACTACAAAGTCCAATATAAAAGGCCGGGCATAGCTTACACAGAAGTATATACACAATGTTAGAGGTGGTACAGGAGGATGAGGAAACGGAAGGAAGATGAGAATTTATGAATTTATTCGGGAGTCGGTTCGTGGTAAATAATAAGCATGTTTTGCATCTAGGACGGTTACAAGGGGTGGCTGGAGTTTTGGATTGAATAACTGATTTTTTTAGAGGTTTCGTGGCCTTAAATAAGTTTGATAGGTTGGGGGGACGCTTATAAGTAACGGATGGACATTTAGGGAATAAATTAGTAGTTGTTGGGTTATTCGAAAGTATGGGAAATAATTCTTTAAGGAGGTGCTTTAGGGACTGTATGCCTGGGAAGAATGTGGTGCAGATGGAAAGATTTTTAGGGTTTGAATCTGATGTTAGTTTAGGTTGGTAAGACTTTCTGAGTATTTTTTTATACAAAAGGGTATCAGGATATCCTCTGCGGAGAAGAGACTGGTGTAGGTTGGATAGGAAATGGTCAAGGGACTCCGGATTATTACAAATTCGATGACCTCTGATGGAAAGAGAGTATGGGAGAGAACGCTTTGTATGAGAGGGGTGACAGCTACTAAAGTGAAGGTATTGCTGTTTATTTGTGGGTTTAATATGGACAGAGGTACTAAATTTACAGTTGGATAGAGAGATGTCGACATCTAGGAAAGTTATTTGGGTGGGGGAGATATTAGAGGTGAAAGATACAGAGGATGATGCATTGAGAGAGGAAATGAAAGAATTTAGAGAGTCAATGCCATGTGGCCAAAGTAGGAAAATATCATCTATGTATCGGAGCCAGAGGAGAGGTTTTAAAAGGTTTTGAGAGAGGAAGTTCTGTTCGAGAAGACCGAGGAAAAGGTTGGCGTAAGAGGGACTGAATCTACTGCCCATGGCACAGCCCTTGGTTTGGAGGTAATGAAGATCATTGAAAGAGAAGGCATTATGGGTAAGAATAAAGTTGGAGAGTTCTACCAGGAAATCAGTACTAGGTACGTGAGGAGTGGGACGTTGACTTAGAAAATGGCGGACTGATTGTAGACCTTCTGAGTGGGGAATGGAAGTATAAAGTGAAGTTACGTCTATTGTGGCCATGAGAAGTGGTGTGTTATGGGGAAGTGAAATGGAATTGAGGAGGTTCAAAAAATGGTATGTATCTTTAATGTACGAGGGTAGGGTGTGCACGTGGGGCTGCAGGTAATGGTCCACAAAAGCCGATATGCGTTCTGTTGGAGAAAAGCACGAAGAAACAATAGGACGGCCAGGGATGTTAGGTTTGTGGATTTTGGGAAGGATGTAGAAATGAGGGGTTTTGGGGTGAGGAATGGAGAGGATGGAAATGTCTTTTTTTGTTAGGCCTTCTGACTGACCTTTGCTAAGGAGGAGCGAGGCTAGCTCATCTGAAAAATCAAGGGTGGGATCGGAGGGGACAGGAATGTAGGAGGAGGAATCCGAAAGTTGTCTATTGACTTCATTAATATAGTCACTTGTGTTAAGCACGACCACCGTGGAACCTTTATCTGCCTGGGTAATGACTATTTTGGGATTTCGGATGAGTTGCTTAAGGGCCGACATTTCTTCTGTGGAAAGATTGGGTTTGGGTTTTAGGGAGTTAATATAGGATCGATTGGAAATTTTAGAAAGTAATTGTTTGGTGAAAATTTCGACAGGGTGATTTGAAGGAAGAGGCTTGGGTTCAAAGGATGAGGGAGGTTTGAAATTGGTAAGTGCGGGGTGAAGGGAGTTTGCACTGATTTGGGGTAAAGGTTGGGAGTTCCAGAATACTTTCCATTTTAAGTTTCGACAAAAATTAAGGGCATCAGTAAGAATATTAATGGGATTGACTTTGGGTGTAGGAGAAAAGGAGAGTCCTTTGCTCAACAAGGATAGTTCGGCCAGGCTTAGAGGCGTGGAGGAGAGGTTTGCTACCTCTTGTTGCGGTGGGGCAGATTGACTTTCAGCATTTTGGGAAGGGAGGGGGGAAGGGTCTTTGATTTGCGGGGTGCGCACTGGATACATCCGGGTCGTAGGTGGAGGTGGGGGTGAGAGACGTAAAAGGGTCGCTAAATCTGGTTTGAATAGGAAAAGTGGTGGTGGAGTTGTGGTTGGGTTCTCTAAATGCAAAGGCAGGGGAAGACCTAGGCGGAAATAAGAGGCGTAAAGAGATGACAATTTTTTATAGGATTTTTGACGTCGGAAGACTAGAGTTTTGTGAGCTGATTGCAGAAATCTAATAATTTTAGGAAGGTTTTGAGGGGAGGAGAGATTTATGATGTTTATAAGGGAAAAGATATTAGATTGATATTTGTTGACTAAGGATAGAAATTGGGAGAGAACAAACTGGCAAAGAGTAAAGGATTGTTGATAAATAAATTTTTGAAAGGCTGGGTGTATGGAGGGAGGCAAGCCTGAGATGGGGAACTTTATGAGAAGTCCATTTGGAATAACGCCTATTGACAGGCAAGAGGATAGAAACTCCGAATGGCTTGTGTATTGGGCCAGTTTGAAGGCTTGTTTTTTAATGCTATGTAACCAAAAGGAGATCGGGTCAATGGCAGTCATTTCGGGAAAGAGGAGGGTGACCAGGGAATTGGTGCAAGGAAATTAGGAAATTGGAGTAGTAGGTAATAGGTGCGATGAGGTTAAAATAAACGTGAGAAAGGCACAGTGGTGAAGGAAGGATAGGACACTGAAATAGGTGGTTGCGACTTACAACACAGGAACTGAAGAAGCCGCTTGAAGATCACAAAGAGAAAGATGTCTGCGGTGCGCAGCAATAATCATTGGAAGCTTTCACGAGCGTGAACACAAATATATAAAAACTTTTTCACAAGTGTGACTAAAATGAGAACACATAAAAAAGACACTCACACGGGTTGGAAATTTTTCGGTGGATCGCCGCCACCTTCTTCAGCGAAAGGTATAGGAAGAATGAAGAGGAAATGTTTGGGATGGTGAGGGGAAGAGAGCAGTGAGGAGGGGAAAGGTGAAAAGTAAAGGAGGGGTGGAATGGAGGTAAGGGAAATGGAAAAGACGAAATGGTGAAGTTGCCATGACCAAGTTAAGAGACAGAAAGATACAAAGTTGAAGGTTGGGAGGGGAGAAGATGTTACAAAATTATAAGTACAATGTTGAAGGTTGGGGGAGGGGAGGATGTTTACAAATTAATGGGACCGGTTGAGGCCAGGTGGCTGGAGAGCCTTAAAATAAAATAGACAAGCTTGCTCTAATGTTCTCAAAGTAATTGGAGTGGCTGTGGGGGGTAGAGAGGCCAGAACAGCTACATTGTAGCAATTATCAAATTTAGTGGTATGGGAAGCGGCATGAGTAGGGACAGCGTGAGAGAAGTTTTGGGAGGATGGGTTGCATGAGGCACGGTGATTATTTATCCTGATATTAAGTGGTGTACTACAAAGTCCAATATAAAAGGCCGGGCATAGCTTACACAGAAGTATATACACAATGTTAGAGGTGGTACAGGAGGATGAGGAAACGGAAGGAAGATGAGAATTTATGAATTTATTCGGGAGTCGGTTCGTGGTAAATAATAAGCATGTTTTGCATCTAGGACGGTTACAAGGGGTGGCTGGAGTTTTGGATTGAATAACTGATTTTTTTAGAGGTTTCGTGGCCTTAAATAAGTTTGATAGGTTGGGGGGACGCTTATAAGTAACGGATGGACATTTAGGGAATAAATTAGTAGTTGTTGGGTTATTCGAAAGTATGGGAAATAATTCTTTAAGGAGGTGCTTTAGGGACTGTATGCCTGGGAAGAATGTGGTGCAGATGGAAAGATTTTTAGGGTTTGAATCTGATGTTAGTTTAGGTTGGTAAGACTTTCTGAGTATTTTTTTATACAAAAGGGTATCAGGATATCCTCTGCGGAGAAGAGACTGGTGTAGGTTGGATAGGAAATGGTCAAGGGACTCCGGATTATTACAAATTCGATGACCTCTGATGGAAAGAGAGTATGGGAGAGAACGCTTTGTATGAGAGGGGTGACAGCTACTAAAGTGAAGGTATTGCTGTTTATTTGTGGGTTTAATATGGACAGAGGTACTAAATTTACAGTTGGATAGAGAGATGTCGACATCTAGGAAAGTTATTTGGGTGGGGGAGATATTAGAGGTGAAAGATACAGAGGATGATGCATTGAGAGAGGAAATGAAAGAATTTAGAGAGTCAATGCCATGTGGCCAAAGTAGGAAAATATCATCTATGTATCGGAGCCAGAGGAGAGGTTTTAAAAGGTTTTGAGAGAGGAAGTTCTGTTCGAGAAGACCGAGGAAAAGGTTGGCGTAAGAGGGACTGAATCTACTGCCCATGGCACAGCCCTTGGTTTGGAGGTAATGAAGATCATTGAAAGAGAAGGCATTATGGGTAAGAATAAAGTTGGAGAGTTCTACCAGGAAATCAGTACTAGGTACGTGAGGAGTGGGACGTTGACTTAGAAAATGGCGGACTGATTGTAGACCTTCTGAGTGGGGAATGGAAGTATAAAGTGAAGTTACGTCTATTGTGGCCATGAGAAGTGGTGTGTTATGGGGAAGTGAAATGGAATTGAGGAGGTTCAAAAAATGGTATGTATCTTTAATGTACGAGGGTAGGGTGTGCACGTGGGGCTGCAGGTAATGGTCCACAAAAGCCGATATGCGTTCTGTTGGAGAAAAGCACGAAGAAACAATAGGACGGCCAGGGATGTTAGGTTTGTGGATTTTGGGAAGGATGTAGAAATGAGGGGTTTTGGGGTGAGGAATGGAGAGGATGGAAATGTCTTTTTTTGTTAGGCCTTCTGACTGACCTTTGCTAAGGAGGAGCGAGGCTAGCTCATCTGAAAAATCAAGGGTGGGATCGGAGGGGACAGGAATGTAGGAGGAGGAATCCGAAAGTTGTCTATTGACTTCATTAATATAGTCACTTGTGTTAAGCACGACCACCGTGGAACCTTTATCTGCCTGGGTAATGACTATTTTGGGATTTCGGATGAGTTGCTTAAGGGCCGACATTTCTTCTGTGGAAAGATTGGGTTTGGGTTTTAGGGAGTTAATATAGGATCGATTGGAAATTTTAGAAAGTAATTGTTTGGTGAAAATTTCGACAGGGTGATTTGAAGGAAGAGGCTTGGGTTCAAAGGATGAGGGAGGTTTGAAATTGGTAAGTGCGGGGTGAAGGGAGTTTGCACTGATTTGGGGTAAAGGTTGGGAGTTCCAGAATACTTTCCATTTTAAGTTTCGACAAAAATTAAGGGCATCAGTAAGAATATTAATGGGATTGACTTTGGGTGTAGGAGAAAAGGAGAGTCCTTTGCTCAACAAGGATAGTTCGGCCAGGCTTAGAGGCGTGGAGGAGAGGTTTGCTACCTCTTGTTGCGGTGGGGCAGATTGACTTTCAGCATTTTGGGAAGGGAGGGGGGAAGGGTCTTTGATTTGCGGGGTGCGCACTGGATACATCCGGGTCGTAGGTGGAGGTGGGGGTGAGAGACGTAAAAGGGTCGCTAAATCTGGTTTGAATAGGAAAAGTGGTGGTGGAGTTGTGGTTGGGTTCTCTAAATGCAAAGGCAGGGGAAGACCTAGGCGGAAATAAGAGGCGTAAAGAGATGACAATTTTTTATAGGATTTTTGACGTCGGAAGACTAGAGTTTTGTGAGCTGATTGCAGAAATCTAATAATTTTAGGAAGGTTTTGAGGGGAGGAGAGATTTATGATGTTTATAAGGGAAAAGATATTAGATTGATATTTGTTGACTAAGGATAGAAATTGGGAGAGAACAAACTGGCAAAGAGTAAAGGATTGTTGATAAATAAATTTTTGAAAGGCTGGGTGTATGGAGGGAGGCAAGCCTGAGATGGGGAACTTTATGAGAAGTCCATTTGGAATAACGCCTATTGACAGGCAAGAGGATAGAAACTCCGAATGGCTTGTGTATTGGGCCAGTTTGAAGGCTTGTTTTTTAATGCTATGTAACCAAAAGGAGATCGGGTCAATGGCAGTCATTTCGGGAAAGAGGAGGGTGACCAGGGAATTGGTGCAAGGAAATTAGGAAATTGGAGTAGTAGGTAATAGGTGCGATGAGGTTAAAATAAACGTGAGAAAGGCACAGTGGTGAAGGAAGGATAGGACACTGAAATAGGTGGTTGCGACTTACAACACAGGAACTGAAGAAGCCGCTTGAAGATCACAAAGAGAAAGATGTCTGCGGTGCGCAGCAATAATCATTGGAAGCTTTCACGAGCGTGAACACAAATATATAAAAACTTTTTCACAAGTGTGACTAAAATGAGAACACATAAAAAAGACACTCACACGGGTTGGAAATTTTTCGGTGGATCGCCGCCACCTTCTTCAGCGAAAGGTATAGGAAGAATGAAGAGGAAATGTTTGGGATGGTGAGGGGAAGAGAGCAGTGAGGAGGGGAAAGGTGAAAAGTAAAGGAGGGGTGGAATGGAGGTAAGGGAAATGGAAAAGACGAAATGGTGAAGTTGCCATGACCAAGTTAAGAGACAGAAAGATACAAAGTTGAAGGTTGGGAGGGGAGAAGATGTTACAAAATTATAAGTACAATGTTGAAGGTTGGGGGAGGGGAGGATGTTTACAAATTAATGGGACCGGTTGAGGCCAGGTGGCTGGAGAGCGTTAAAATAAAATAGACAAGCTTGCTCTAATGTTCTCAAAGTAATTGGAGTGGCTGTGGGGGGTAGAGAGGCCAGAACAGCTACATTGTAGCAATTATCAAATTTAGTGGTATGGGAAGCGGCATGAGTAGGGACAGCGTGAGAGAAGTTTTGGGAGGATGGGTTGCATGAGGCACGGTGATTATTTATCCTGATATTAAGTGGTGTACTACAAAGTCCAATATAAAAGGCCGGGCATAGCTTACACAGAAGTATATACACAATGTTAGAGGTGGTACAGGAGGATGAGGAAACGGAAGGAAGATGAGAATTTATGAATTTATTCGGGAGTCGGTTCGTGGTAAATAATAAGCATGTTTTGCATCTAGGACGGTTACAAGGGGTGGCTGGAGTTTTGGATTGAATAACTGATTTTTTTAGAGGTTTCGTGGCCTTAAATAAGTTTGATAGGTTGGGGGGACGCTTATAAGTAACGGATGGACATTTAGGGAATAAATTAGTAGTTGTTGGGTTATTCGAAAGTATGGGAAATAATTCTTTAAGGAGGTGCTTTAGGGACTGTATGCCTGGGAAGAATGTGGTGCAGATGGAAAGATTTTTAGGGTTTGAATCTGATGTTAGTTTAGGTTGGTAAGACTTTCTGAGTATTTTTTTATACAAAAGGGTATCAGGATATCCTCTGCGGAGAAGAGACTGGTGTAGGTTGGATAGGAAATGGTCAAGGGACTCCGGATTATTACAAATTCGATGACCTCTGATGGAAAGAGAGTATGGGAGAGAACGCTTTGTATGAGAGGGGTGACAGCTACTAAAGTGAAGGTATTGCTGTTTATTTGTGGGTTTAATATGGACAGAGGTACTAAATTTACAGTTGGATAGAGAGATGTCGACATCTAGGAAAGTTATTTGGGTGGGGGAGATATTAGAGGTGAAAGATACAGAGGATGATGCATTGAGAGAGGAAATGAAAGAATTTAGAGAGTCAATGCCATGTGGCCAAAGTAGGAAAATATCATCTATGTATCGGAGCCAGAGGAGAGGTTTTAAAAGGTTTTGAGAGAGGAAGTTCTGTTCGAGAAGACCGAGGAAAAGGTTGGCGTAAGAGGGACTGAATCTACTGCCCATGGCACAGCCCTTGGTTTGGAGGTAATGAAGATCATTGAAAGAGAAGGCATTATGGGTAAGAATAAAGTTGGAGAGTTCTACCAGGAAATCAGTACTAGGTACGTGAGGAGTGGGACGTTGACTTAGAAAATGGCGGACTGATTGTAGACCTTCTGAGTGGGGAATGGAAGTATAAAGTGAAGTTACGTCTATTGTGGCCATGAGAAGTGGTGT
This sequence comes from Pyrrhosoma nymphula, assembly GCA_963573305.1. Taxonomy (NCBI): domain Eukaryota; kingdom Metazoa; phylum Arthropoda; class Insecta; order Odonata; family Coenagrionidae; genus Pyrrhosoma; species Pyrrhosoma nymphula. Next base: position 23,670,272 of record OY754338.1, read on the forward strand.
GTTATGGGGAAGTGAAATGGAATTGAGGAGGTTCAAAAAATGGTATGTATCTTTAATGTACGAGGGTAGGGTGTGCACGTGGGGCTGCAGGTAATGGTCCACAAAAGCCGATATGCGTTCTGTTGGAGAAAAGCACGAAGAAACAATAGGACGGCCAGGGATGTTAGGTTTGTGGATTTTGGGAAGGATGTAGAAATGAGGGGTTTTGGGGTGAGGAATGGAGAGGATGGAAATGTCTTTTTTTGTTAGGCCTTCTGACTGACCTTTGCTAAGGAGGAGCGAGGCTAGCTCATCTGAAAAATCAAGGGTGGGATCGGAGGGGACAGGAATGTAGGAGGAGGAATCCGAAAGTTGTCTATTGACTTCATTAATATAGTCACTTGTGTTAAGCACGACCACCGTGGAACCTTTATCTGCCTGGGTAATGACTATTTTGGGATTTCGGATGAGTTGCTTAAGGGCCGACATTTCTTCTGTGGAAAGATTGGGTTTGGGTTTTAGGGAGTTAATATAGGATCGATTGGAAATTTTAGAAAGTAATTGTTTGGTGAAAATTTCGACAGGGTGATTTGAAGGAAGAGGCTTGGGTTCAAAGGATGAGGGAGGTTTGAAATTGGTAAGTGCGGGGTGAAGGGAGTTTGCACTGATTTGGGGTAAAGGTTGGGAGTTCCAGAATACTTTCCATTTTAAGTTTCGACAAAAATTAAGGGCATCAGTAAGAATATTAATGGGATTGACTTTGGGTGTAGGAGAAAAGGAGAGTCCTTTGCTCAACAAGGATAGTTCGGCCAGGCTTAGAGGCGTGGAGGAGAGGTTTGCTACCTCTTGTTGCGGTGGGGCAGATTGACTTTCAGCATTTTGGGAAGGGAGGGGGGAAGGGTCTTTGATTTGCGGGGTGCGCACTGGATACATCCGGGTCGTAGGTGGAGGTGGGGGTGAGAGACGTAAAAGGGTCGCTAAATCTGGTTTGAATAGGAAAAGTGGTGGTGGAGTTGTGGTTGGGTTCTCTAAATGCAAAGGCAGGGGAAGACCTAGGCGGAAATAAGAGGCGTAAAGAGATGACAATTTTTTATAGGATTTTTGACGTCGGAAGACTAGAGTTTTGTGAGCTGATTGCAGAAATCTAATAATTTTAGGAAGGTTTTGAGGGGAGGAGAGATTTATGATGTTTATAAGGGAAAAGATATTAGATTGATATTTGTTGACTAAGGATAGAAATTGGGAGAGAACAAACTGGCAAAGAGTAAAGGATTGTTGATAAATAAATTTTTGAAAGGCTGGGTGTATGGAGGGAGGCAAGCCTGAGATGGGGAACTTTATGAGAAGTCCATTTGGAATAACGCCTATTGACAGGCAAGAGGATAGAAACTCCGAATGGCTTGTGTATTGGGCCAGTTTGAAGGCTTGTTTTTTAATGCTATGTAACCAAAAGGAGATCGGGTCAATGGCAGTCATTTCGGGAAAGAGGAGGGTGACCAGGGAATTGGTGCAAGGAAATTAGGAAATTGGAGTAGTAGGTAATAGGTGCGATGAGGTTAAAATAAACGTGAGAAAGGCACAGTGGTGAAGGAAGGATAGGACACTGAAATAGGTGGTTGCGACTTACAACACAGGAACTGAAGAAGCCGCTTGAAGATCACAAAGAGAAAGATGTCTGCGGTGCGCAGCAATAATCATTGGAAGCTTTCACGAGCGTGAACACAAATATATAAAAACTTTTTCACAAGTGTGACTAAAATGAGAACACATAAAAAAGACACTCACACGGGTTGGAAATTTTTCGGTGGATCGCCGCCACCTTCTTCAGCGAAAGGTATAGGAAGAATGAAGAGGAAATGTTTGGGATGGTGAGGGGAAGAGAGCAGTGAGGAGGGGAAAGGTGAAAAGTAAAGGAGGGGTGGAATGGAGGTAAGGGAAATGGAAAAGACGAAATGGTGAAGTTGCCATGACCAAGTTAAGAGACAGAAAGATACAAAGTTGAAGGTTGGGAGGGGAGAAGATGTTACAAAATTATAAGTACAATGTTGAAGGTTGGGGGAGGGGAGGATGTTTACAAATTAATGGGACCGGTTGAGGCCAGGTGGCTGGAGAGCGTTAAAATAAAATAGACAAGCTTGCTCTAATGTTCTCAAAGTAATTGGAGTGGCTGTGGGGGGTAGAGAGGCCAGAACAGCTACATTGTAGCAATTATCAAATTTAGTGGTATGGGAAGCGGCATGAGTAGGGACAGCGTGAGAGAAGTTTTGGGAGGATGGGTTGCATGAGGCACGGTGATTATTTATCCTGATATTAAGTGGTGTACTACAAAGTCCAATATAAAAGGCCGGGCATAGCTTACACAGAAGTATATACACAATGTTAGAGGTGGTACAGGAGGATGAGGAAACGGAAGGAAGATGAGAATTTATGAATTTATTCGGGAGTCGGTTCGTGGTAAATAATAAGCATGTTTTGCATCTAGGACGGTTACAAGGGGTGGCTGGAGTTTTGGATTGAATAACTGATTTTTTTAGAGGTTTCGTGGCCTTAAATAAGTTTGATAGGTTGGGGGGACGCTTATAAGTAACGGATGGACATTTAGGGAATAAATTAGTAGTTGTTGGGTTATTCGAAAGTATGGGAAATAATTCTTTAAGGAGGTGCTTTAGGGACTGTATGCCTGGGAAGAATGTGGTGCAGATGGAAAGATTTTTAGGGTTTGAATCTGATGTTAGTTTAGGTTGGTAAGACTTTCTGAGTATTTTTTTATACAAAAGGGTATCAGGATATCCTCTGCGGAGAAGAGACTGGTGTAGGTTGGATAGGAAATGGTCAAGGGACTCCGGATTATTACAAATTCGATGACCTCTGATGGAAAGAGAGTATGGGAGAGAACGCTTTGTATGAGAGGGGTGACAGCTACTAAAGTGAAGGTATTGCTGTTTATTTGTGGGTTTAATATGGACAGAGGTACTAAATTTATAGTTGGATAGAGAGATGTCGACATCTAGGAAAGTTATTTGGGTGGGGGAGATATTAGAGGTGAAAGATACAGAGGATGATGCATTGAGAGAGGAAATGAAAGAATTTAGAGAGTCAATGCCATGTGGCCAAAGTAGGAAAATATCATCTATGTATCGGAGCCAGAGGAGAGGTTTTAAAAGGTTTTGAGAGAGGAAGTTCTGTTCGAGAAGACCGAGGAAAAGGTTGGCGTAAGAGGGACTGAATCTACTGCCCATGGCACAGCCCTTGGTTTGGAGGTAATGAAGATCATTGAAAGAGAAGGCATTATGGGTAAGAATAAAGTTGGAGAGTTCTACCAGGAAATCAGTACTAGGTACGTGAGGAGTGGGACGTTGACTTAGAAAATGGCGGACTGATTGTAGACCTTCTGAGTGGGGAATGGAAGTATAAAGTGAAGTTACGTCTATTGTGGCCATGAGAAGTGGTGTGTTATGGGGAAGTGAAATGGAATTGAGGAGGTTCAAAAAATGGTATGTATCTTTAATGTACGAGGGTAGGGTGTGCACGTGGGGCTGCAGGTAATGGTCCACAAAAGCCGATATGCGTTCTGTTGGAGAAAAGCACGAAGAAACAATAGGACGGCCAGGGATGTTAGGTTTGTGGATTTTGGGAAGGATGTAGAAATGAGGGGTTTTGGGGTGAGGAATGGAGAGGATGGAAATGTCTTTTTTTGTTAGGCCTTCTGACTGACCTTTGCTAAGGAGGAGCGAGGCTAGCTCATCTGAAAAATCAAGGGTGGGATCGGAGGGGACAGGAATGTAGGAGGAGGAATCCGAAAGTTGTCTATTGACTTCATTAATATAGTCACTTGTGTTAAGCACGACCACCGTGGAACCTTTATCTGCCTGGGTAATGACTATTTTGGGATTTCGGATGAGTTGCTTAAGGGCCGACATTTCTTCTGTGGAAAGATTGGGTTTGGGTTTTAGGGAGTTAATATAGGATCGATTGGAAATTTTAGAAAGTAATTGTTTGGTGAAAATTTCGACAGGGTGATTTGAAGGAAGAGGCTTGGGTTCAAAGGATGAGGGAGGTTTGAAATTGGTAAGTGCGGGGTGAAGGGAGTTTGCACTGATTTGGGGTAAAGGTTGGGAGTTCCAGAATACTTTCCATTTTAAGTTTCGACAAAAATTAAGGGCATCAGTAAGAATATTAATGGGATTGACTTTGGGTGTAGGAGAAAAGGAGAGTCCTTTGCTCAACAAGGATAGTTCGGCCAGGCTTAGAGGCGTGGAGGAGAGGTTTGCTACCTCTTGTTGCGGTGGGGCAGATTGACTTTCAGCATTTTGGGAAGGGAGGGGGGAAGGGTCTTTGATTTGCGGGGTGCGCACTGGATACATCCGGGTCGTAGGTGGAGGTGGGGGTGAGAGACGTAAAAGGGTCGCTAAATCTGGTTTGAATAGGAAAAGTGGTGGTGGAGTTGTGGTTGGGTTCTCTAAATGCAAAGGCAGGGGAAGACCTAGGCGGAAATAAGAGGCGTAAAGAGATGACAATTTTTTATAGGATTTTTGACGTCGGAAGACTAGAGTTTTGTGAGCTGATTGCAGAAATCTAATAATTTTAGGAAGGTTTTGAGGGGAGGAGAGATTTATGATGTTTATAAGGGAAAAGATATTAGATTGATATTTGTTGACTAAGGATAGAAATTGGGAGAGAACAAACTGGCAAAGAGTAAATAAATTTTTGAAAGGCTGGGTGTATGGAGGGAGGCAAGCCTGAGATGGGGAACTTTATGAGAAGTCCATTTGGAATAACGCCTATTGACAGGCAAGAGGATAGAAACTCCGAATGGCTTGTGTATTGGGCCAGTTTGAAGGCTTGTTTTTTAATGCTATGTAACCAAAAGGAGATCGGGTCAATGGCAGTCATTTCGGGAAAGAGGAGGGTGACCAGGGAATTGGTGCAAGGAAATTAGGAAATTGGAGTAGTAGGTAATAGGTGCGATGAGGTTAAAATAAACGTGAGAAAGGCACAGTGGTGAAGGAAGGATAGGACACTGAAATAGGTGGTTGCGACTTACAACACAGGAACTGAAGAAGCCGCTTGAAGATCACAAAGAGAAAGATGTTATTTGGCAACTTCACCATTTCGTCTTTTCCATTTCCCTTACCTCCATTCCACCCCTCCTTTACTTTTCACCTTTCCCCTCCTCACTGCTCTCTTCCCCTCACCATCCCAAACATTTCCTCTTCATTCTTCCTATACCTTTCGCTGAAGAAGGTGGCGGCGATCCACCGAAAAATTTCCAACCCGTGTGAGTGTCTTTTTTATGTGTTCTCATTTTAGTCACACTTGTGAAAAAGTTTTTATATATTTATATATATATATATATATAAACAATAAACGTATAATTAAAAATAATTTAAATTGTTGATAATTTACCCACGTATTAACTTTCCACACTCGCAGCGCAGAACTACGTATTATTGCCGCTTGACTTGCAGCTTACCGCTGAGGAGATGAACTGAAAAAAACACGACGAGAGAAAAAATTAGAGAAATGTTATAAATAATTGAATTATTCAAATGTCAGAGTAAAACTAAGAAGAAACTTTAAATAAAAGCAACAGTTTACGTATTCATTGGATAAAAATGGCGCAATATCATAAGACAATAAAATAATAAATATATGACCTATCGGAAGGAAATAAATACGAATTAATAATTATATGCTCAACATGGATTGGCAAAAACGACCATTATATTAATAAAAAAAAAACAATTAATCGAGCTTCAGTAGCTAAATATAAGAAATTTAACATTACATTCAAGTACATTTGCCATAGCCAGGCATGTATGGCAACAAATACATAAACGTAAAACAAACTCGCACATAAGAGTGCGAGGAAAATGAATGGAAATCGGCTTACCTCAAGGCAAAAGAAAAACTTTTCTCCCGATGTACCCAGGACAGGCAGCTCGAAATGGTCTTCACTTCTGGGCTGCTAGAACTCAACTGAGCGATGTAGGGGTGTTCAAGGTCGTAAAAAATCTGAACCGAGCCCTAGGCGAAAGCCGGAACACTCAGGGTAACCATGACGTGATATCACGTCATCAGCCCCAGGGGATAGTACACCATGACGTGATATCACGTCATGCCGCACTGAAGGTATTAAATGATATTCAGGGTACTAATCTCACATTTAATTATTTACTATATATCTTATTCCTTACTTTATTATTGTTCTACCTCATAATTATTTCAACTATTCCATATTTTGTCATATAACTGTGTTTCACCACATTTTGTCTTCATCAACTAATGATACAGTATGAAATTAAGAAAAAAATAGACGCTAAAAAATGCTATAGACTGAAATTGAAAGTGCTATAAAATAAAAATGAAAGAGCTATTTACACGTATCTCTAAGTATGAGACATTATCTCTGACATAAGTGAATTATCTTGAAAGTCACCGAAAATTACAGTAATTTCAAGGGGCATGGTAAATTACTAAAAATACCACGGTTATTTACGAAAATGTCCATGGTAATTTTCAGAGTTGCCTATCTCTACTTCTAACAGCACCTATTTCAGTCAAAAGTTCTCATAACAAAGAATGATTAATAACTGGGAATGATAAAAATCCTATGCCTAAGTATTTCGCACAATGGGGACCACTCTGTCATGAACCATGTCACAGCATAAGGGCTGATTGAGCTGTAATTAGAATGCACTGCCAAGCAGAACTAGACGCCTAGATAATGCAACCAGCCATTCGAGCGTGTTTTGCTGGTTGCGTTCACAGGATACTTTTCTTTGGCAATATGATTGGTGGAGGTTTATGACCCATTCCAGGAGTGAAACATTCCCATCTTATATTCAGGCTAATCTGTATTATATCTGCTGCACATATATTTTCCTCACTTGGAAAAATGTTCCTATATATCTTTCCATATCCCTGTTTTTCACCCAAGAGGCTTGTGCTGTGGGTCTATGATAAAGTCTTAGGCCTCATACCAATTGTTGTTATGATGGGGGCATCAGAGTTATGGCTGCCCTCGAAAAGATGAAATTCTGCAAATGTCAGAGGTATTATAACTATGTCACCACCATCATAGTCTAAACTTAGAAAAACCCTGTCATAGCCATCATAAGGTTACGAAAAGGAGTGCTTTAGTTGATTGCAAAGGAAATTAAATTAAAGGATGACCATTTTCATCTATAAAAAATAAAAAAGCATAATATTTACTGTGACAAAGTGCAATAGCTGAAATACCTTGTTATAAAATTATACTAATTTTTAAGGGTACGTGGTAATTTTATTCGTCATGAATCACAATATAGAAGATTTATGCAATAGCACATATTAAAACAGTGTATCTCTCTAATTTTGTCACTCCTATCAGATCTAGAGATACCACAGGGATAAAATAATGTTCTCCGTGTCATATTGAAACTTGCCTGATCAGAGTTTTTGAAGTAATTTAAGCCTAGCGTGCAGATCCCCCCAGTCTATAAAGCCCTGGTTACACGATACATTAACATGTACAAGTTAATGTGTGAATGCATGAACGCAAGAATGAACGCGTAAATTCATCGTGTAACCACACCAAAATGTACGAATGCATCAATGCATGAACAAAAAATAGAACCTGTTCTAATTTGGTTCATGCATTAGTACAAGTTGCGCTCATGCTTCAGTGATACCAGGGGCCAGTTTCTCAAAGCTACAAGTCCACAAATTACAAGTGTGATTTTACAAGTGTTACTTTCGAGTAACATGTGAAATTCTGTTTTTCAAACGTAAAAGTCTACTAATTACAAGTAACGAGTCCATTTCACAAGTTACAAGTGTTTACTCACAAGTGTTTTCATTGTTATGACACATTCTGTTCCTCAAACAGACTTGTGAGTAACAAGTTCATGTAACTTATGAGGAAATTTCTACAAGTCCTCCGAGGTGAGTAAATCGCAGTCAATCGGAAGGAATAACTGGGAAAACAAATGAAAAGCGACTAGCGATCTCTTTTTCTCAACTGTTATGAAGGCGATAGCGACGAACAAGGTATCAGTAGATAGGATTTTTTTTACCGACTTTTGACATAACATGCTCAGTTTATGTTAAAACACATTGTTTTTTTATAATTTAAAGTTAAAAGAAAAGTCTTTTAGACTAAGACGTAACGAGAAAAGAACACCCCCGTGGAAACTTTGTGAATAAACAACGAAGAGGAAAGATTTATTTCCAACCGGGACAGGAATGTTGCTTTAAATCGTGCAATTTATAAATGATCTCATTTGATAAAGAATACATTATTTTGGGGAGGTGGGAAAGGTTGAAAATGCGAAAGTTAAGCGCAAGTCTGCTAGTATTATTTATTACTAATTATCAACATATATACCTACTTTTCATGTCACGTCATTATGTTTATACATTGAGAGGTAAAAATGCAGAGCATAAGTTCCCGTACTTAAATGATAAATCGCTATGAAATATCAAGTCGCGAAAGTTCAATAGGAAACTCCATACGTAATTAAAGTCGACATTTTTATGTGACATCTTGCAAATGCTACGCTAATGTGCTGTGGTTTTTCCTAATACACCGTAGGTATGTGTCCGATACCCTTGGTGTAACTTGGGGATCAAGAACAAGTAAAATTAAAAATAAATTGTGCAAAGTTCTAGAACGAAGTGACATAAATAGGTGGTAAAATATCTCCTTAGCCCATCAAAATGATAGAGGAAAAAAAAATTACCCCGGCGGGGATCGACCCACTGTCCAATGCTTCATGAATCTCGCACGCTACCACTACAGCAACTGGCTTCCTTCATAGCTTGAGATCCCTTTGGGTATTAATAATGAACATTCAAAATGGCTGAAATAGTCTTCGCTTGTCTGATGATAAAACACTATTTATTCGTACCTATGAAAGATAAACACTGCACAAGATGATGTCTTGACATGCTAGAATTGTGAATAACCTTCATTTCGAGTTCGTCTTTCCCTTCCTGTGATGGAATAAATGACTTTTCCTCATTATGTTCAACTTTTGCAGACGATTCCTCCTCGCTTAAGATATTTTAAGGTAAACTGTGAACTAAAAATTCCGTTTATCTTGTGTTCACGCATTTATAGACACCGAGCAACATAGCACTGACTCTTGGTTAAAAAAGATGCAAGAAAATGTACGTCCCGTACGTATCCCATCCTTGCCGTAATATTGTTATTATGTCTTACGAAAGTGGTTTGAAAGATAAACACAGGACAACAATATATCTTGGCGTTCAAGAATTATAAATTACTTTCATTACAAGATAAAATAGCAATTCATACATTGGAATAAACGATTCCAATCGTACGTATCCCATACTTGCCGTACAATATTGTTATTATGTCGTACTTACGAAAGTGGTTTGAAAGATAAACACAGCACAACAATATATCTTGGCGTTCAAGAATTATAAATTACATTCATTACAAGATAACAATGCAAATCATACGTTGGAATAACCGATTTTTCCTTATTATGTTCAAGTATTGCCGATGATTCGTCCTCGCTTGGGATATTTTAAGGTGATTGTACACCAAAAATACCATTTATCCTGTATTCACGTATTTATATAAACCAAGCAACGTTGCAGTGACTCTAGGTAATAGTAGATTGCTGGAAACACTCTCGAAATATATTTAAAGGTTAAAAAAATAGCTAAATACGGACAAGATGACGACCACCATTTTTACTTGTAAAATATTAGTTACAATTGTTGAGAATCCACAAGTCCTCCGTTTTCGTTTGAAACACTTGTAAGTAACACTTGTAAGTCACACTTGTAAGATTCGACTTGTAACTTGTGGATTTGTAGCTTTGAGAAACGGGCCCCAGGTGGTAGATAACGGAAATAATGTTTTCTGCTCGTATGGTGTTTGCATACTTCTAAATTCCAGTTTGTTTGCGTTTGATTCAGCTATTAGTATTTATTTTGACGTCTGCTCCATTAGGACTTCGCTCTACAATATGAACTTAGCACTGTTGGCACTTCCTGGACAACCTGTATGACCTGTATGCTACGTTTATTGACCTCTCGCTATCGTTGGACCTCTCCTATTATAGATCATTGCTTGGACTACCCTCCTACACATTCCGTCGGCATTAGTAAAATAAAGTTTCAAATGCATTACAGTAGAAACTGGAAATTACAAAGTCGACGGGACTGGAAAAATCGGCACTTCGTAATATCAAATTTTGTACGAATGAGTTCTTCAAGAAACACGAGTATCTTTCAAAAACATCGCGATGAAGCTCTTTTTTTGTTTCCTTAAATTAAGATGTACTCTCGCGACTTACTTGCATGATTTACGAAGTTATAATTTATGAGAGCATATTTAAATGTGTACTCATGCCCACAGAGTGCACACAGTTGAACACGACTAATTTGCCGGAGGTTGATTCTTCCGATTTCCGGGATTTCCACCACGTCGTTCCAGCTTTTCATGGCGGAAATCCCAAAAATTGGAAGAATCAACCTCTATCCAAGCCCCACAGAAGTTTACATTACGACAACTAACTTGTCGTTCTTATGGCCAATGAATGATTAGGCAATGAAGCGCTTTTACACAATTTTCGTGCAGTTTGGACTAAGCCTATGAAGCTTCACAGCGCATTTTTCTATACTCTTTCCAAACTGGAGAACTCATAACTTAGGCGTGAGCGATGTATAAACATCAGTTATATTGATGTATGCATATACTTAAGGAAGTGTGCAACTTTTGTGATCATTTGCACCAGATGTTGAAGACAGTAAAATAAGATTCTCTCTCGGATGATATGCACTGGATGCATGTTATGTATTTTGTACAAATACTGATATGCCTGTCAATCTCGTGAAATAACAATCGTTGTTCTCCCTTGGATTTATCTTATTTGTACGTTGTTATTTTCGATATAATGGAGCTTATAGAGCTTATAGAAGAGTGCAGATAAATGTGTACCTCCTTTCAAAAGTAGATTGTACATACAAGCCACGCACTTCAACGGTGAAGGCTATATAACTCCCTTTTCACTTCATCGGCTAATAACGATTCTACAAATCAATTATTTTAATTTTCACTCAACTCTGCGAAAGCTTCATTTGTGGCTCTATTCAGATGAGGTTGTCTGCTCTTCATTCATTAAATCTAAGGCTTCATTTAAAAATTCGATATTGAACTAAAATTTGGGATATTTTTGGTTATAGTTTTTCCTCGGCTTTCGATCAAGCAAGGAGATTTTCATCTGAGCATTGCAGCTCCAGGTCAGGCCACGCACCAGGCCGGAATCAGCTGTCTTTCCCTCCTTTCCCATCATTTCGGGGGTTAATCCATTCTCACCCTCACAAAAACAGCTACAAGACCCATGGCCTCGGAGTATCATGCGTCCTTTGGGAGGTAGATATACACACCTGGGAGTCAAGGCCAAGGCATGCGCACGAGGAATAAACACTCACATTGCTATATTTTCTCAGGTAGTTAGTTCACTGGCAGAGCATCCAAGAAACAGCTTCATGCTCGAAACTGGATAAGCTGTTTTTATATACGTCCAATTCTACTTGAAAAACTTAAATAGGAACGGGAGAGATTATTAAAGATTACCGTTGTGTACATGAGGCAACGATATCCATTTATGAGCAAGTTTTTACACTTGTTTACAATACTACCACCGAATTCCTTTCCCAAACGTGCCGAGAATAACTTAATCTATGTTTATATGATCCATTGTGTTACTATCCTTATTAGTTGAGTTTATTCATAAATTGCATTCAATATACATTCACAGATGTTCTAATCCATCCTCTATAAAAAGGGTTTTTATCGCACCTTTTTTCAACAGGGAATACCTCACTTACCATACAGCTAACACTATAAGATTTTGATCCAATGTATTTGTTCTACTACAATTATTTGATTTTTGAGTTAGCAAATATACCTCACCGTAACTGCAATATAACTCCCGAAACGTATAAAAAGGGACTTAGCAAGTCCATTCTAGTATCTTTCATCTGAGAAACTACCACTTGGGAAAACAAATGCAGAATTTGAGATAATTACCACTGAAAATCGGAATATTAATTTGAATTATTATTTGAATTATTAAGTATATATAAGTATGGTCTGCTTTATAGTAGGTAGTCTATAGGTAGGTTGACTTTATGAGCGCTTGAATGGTTTGAATGTTGCGCTTAGTCAAGAGAAAAACATCAGCAATCGCAAATATGTACCTGAAAATTGTGCGAATGCATGTGCCGTTTCATGTACCGTGTAACCACTGATTCATCCATTCATTCATGCAAATGTACATGAATCCGTTCACGCAAACGTATATGAAACCATTCACGTTAATTTACATGAACTCGTACGTGTTAATGTATCATGTAACCAGGGCTTGACAGTTTCAAACCTATTCCTTCCATCAACTATTTGAAACTTTCAGTACGCTCATAGCAGTTTTTAACAAAAAGTGTGCGGCTTTCCTTTTTATTTTATTTACTTAACAAATATAATCTTTTTGTGCAGGGCCCCAAAGGCTCACGGCGTATTTGAGATGAGGCCTAACCAGAGCTAAGTAGAATCTCTCTTTCACCTTTTCATAAGAGAACCGTAGTTTCTTTAATACAGTGCCGCAATTGTTTCCTTATGTTAGGTCAAGCTGCCGTGTACACTCTTTGAGGAAGTGTACCAGTTATCAAGCTCTCGTGGCAAATCCTACTTTGGGTCCATGCAAAACAGATTATGGGAACATGAACGAGCCACAGAAAAGAAGCATTTCTGGCTCTCCATCGTCTTGGAACTCGTTAGGTCAGATCCTGGCCACAAGGTTGACTTCAAGGAACCAAAACTACTATGCAACAAAAGCCGGTACTACCCAAGACTGATCTGGAAAGCCATTGAGATAGTCAAACACCTGAACAACTACAACTGAGGGGATGGCTACAATGTAGGAGAATTTTCAAGGCAAAAGTTGTGGAAAACCAGTCCACCAATCAGGCTTGACTATATAAGACTGGCCAAAATCATGTATAGCCACTTCAGACCTGAAGACACCATCAGGATGGCTGGTGAAATTGTCATTGTTAAGGGACACCATGCGGAGGAACATAGCAAGTAGATGGTGCACCCATTGCAGATACCATGGCTATGAGCAATACATCACCACTCAAAATTTTCAAGGGTAACTCTTAATCAAATTACAAATCGGATGCAAATGATTGTAATTATATGATCATTCTACCAAAAATTGGGTCTGCATAATCAATTATGCAAAGAATAATTGGACTCTTTCCGATTCTTTATGAATCATGGAAAAACAATTTTCTCTGATTTTACACGAACAAGGCAGGATCAGTGATTCAAGACGGTCGTGCTATAGCAGAAGTAGTGTGTCGAGCGGAATAATCACATGATTCTCTCCAATTCTTTGCAGATCATAGGTAAGATCTGAAAATAATATGATTCAAAATGGCAAGGCCCAAGCGGAAGTGGTGTGTTGAATGGAATAATAATACAACGAGCGTGATGCCCCCGCTCCCAGTGGGCTTCCCCCGCTCTTTTCAATGCAGGTCCACAGAGGGATAGGCGCGTTTCTAATTTTAAAATGTAGAAAAAAAAAGGCAGGGTCTTATGTACAAATTTAATTGGAATATTCATGTACAAATTGAGGTCAGAGGACCTCTTTAAACACAACATTGGAAGTAATTACACTATCCTCTGTTAATACTTGTTTAGCGTTTTCCTTAATATTTACAAAAATATTTTGAAAAGATCTTACCCTAGAGAATGCTACATAAAGTTGGCCATGAGAGAATACAGGGTCAGGCAGGAATAAGCCAGCTCTTTGCAAAGTCTGACCCTGAGCCTTGTTAATAGTCATCGCATAGGAAACCTTAATGGGAAATTGTCTGCGAGTCAAATGAAAAATCCCTAGCTGATCCATTCCCGATTCCCAATGGAAGCATAATCAATCTTTAGGGTGGATTATAACCCACAATTACTTATTTAAATGCCATTATTCTTTCCCAACCCCCATATATGACAATTTATATTCGCAATATCCTAATATACCTTTAGAGAGAAAAAATAAATATATAACCGCACTCGGAAAGGTTATTTTACCCCTTGCTCCATTCCCTACCCTGTTAAACAATTATTAATTTTTTAAACAATTGCATTAAAAATATTGTTAATTGAGGGAACGATGATAATAAACATTCTTTAAAAATATTAGCAATAAAAACCTTGAAAAATAAAGTAAAAAAAGGTACCGACACTTGAGATCGAACTCGAGACCTTTGCACCAGCAGTTGACCGCCTTAACCACTGGGCTATCGCCGCCTGATTGAGGATACTATTTTTCAGGGTTTATATAAGGCTCATCCCCTAAGAGAAATATCAAGGGCCATTTTTTAAAACCAATTTTAGGAAACAATAGCAATATTTAGGAAGTAAGATATGCCGTCGCATGTTCTCTGATAAATTCTGTGCATTTTGGTACCTCATTTGTAGAGTTTGGTTGCGTATAAGTTGAGAAAAAGGTATCTATACAGTAGAAATAATATAGAAGATGCTTAGGGATGCACTGCAGTAAGGGATTCGAGCCTTTCACAAGATCAAATAATCTCACTGAGAAACTATGGCAACTAGTTGCCAATCGATTATATCGTGGAATAATCATTAGACTCTTTGGGATTCACCATAGCAAGAGAGTTGCACATTTCACAAGATCAAATGATCTCACTGAGAAATAGCTATTCTTGCTGCCAAACCAGTTTAGATAAAAATCAACACTAACAACTTTGAAGATATCCATTTTTAATAAACAAACTTTGTACTTTTCCACACTTTATTTAAAAACTGTGACCGGTATCACCTTAATAAGGCATCTTCTGGCACATTCTGAAGCTAAGGGCATACAATATATACCCAGAGAAAGTTAAATAATGGTGGGGTTGGTTTAAAATGGGTGAGAGAGGAGCAGGACGGTTGGGGCATGGCAGAGTGAGAAGGGGTGGTGGAAAAATCGAGAGAAAAGGAAGGAAAGTGAATCGGGGGAAGATAGTGGGAGGAGTAGAAGGTCACCAAGGTATACTGTTTTCTATTTTATTAAAAGGAAGAGTGGTTAAAGCCCCAGCCCCAACATCTGTGACTGAAGGGCAAGGAAAGTAGGCTAAGATCTGCCGAAACAATGATTCAAAAAAGGCCACAAAGTGAGGAGCTGCAAAGAAAGGACCCCAGAGGAAACCTCGGGTGGGTTTATGAATGGGCAACAGACGGAGGGTTGTGAGGGGAGGGGAACCCCTCTCCTCAAAAACAACACCCCCCCTTCCCCCAAACCCATCCCCTTTGATTTTTGTAAAATATGTCGTCGTATATCATTGGTTAAGGCCTTTTGCCTGGGAAAACATGATAAGCAGAAATTTTTTACCTGGGAAAAATTAGCATACACCTTAAGAGTTTTATTTTGGGACTTGAAAAATAAAACTTCTTATGCGGGAACTTCTCGTAGTATGACGGAAGGAGGCATTCTTTGTGCAAGGCATAGCTTGATGAAATAGTTTAGTCCATTTGCAAGAAATGGACAGACAATAAGTATCTTACTGTGTAGGTAAAACTAGTATACTATTTCACAAAATCTGGGAGGCAATACTTACTCCTAAGGGGGAAAACACCATAATAATTTTCTATGCAAGCTGGAAGATGTCAACATTACCTTCAAACTTCCTACCACTCTACCACTTTTCCCCTAACCATATGAAGACCATAGGCCATGCTGA
Source organism: Pyrrhosoma nymphula (assembly GCA_963573305.1). Taxonomy (NCBI): domain Eukaryota; kingdom Metazoa; phylum Arthropoda; class Insecta; order Odonata; family Coenagrionidae; genus Pyrrhosoma; species Pyrrhosoma nymphula. The sequence goes on from OY754338.1 coordinate 23,686,022, forward strand.
TGGGAACTGACAATACTTGATTAAATGGGGAGTATCCTTTACAAAATGGATTTTTAAAACATACTAAGGTGGCAACAAAAGAATATTTTTTTATTAAAATTATTCATGAGGCACATATTCTAAAAGTAAAGAACAACATCATGATTTTGTTACAGAATTAGTGGCCCCATGGTAATTTGTTGCTGAAGGAAAGAATTCAATGTCATTACTATTCTAGAATCTAAGTAAGGACTTACTTGTTGATCACCAGAACCCTGAGACGGTGGGGCAGCACGGAGTCGGAACCGTAAGCTTTTGCAATGAACCAACACTCGGTGTCCAAAATGCTCACTGTATGGCTCCACATTTGCCTCTTCTTCCTCCTCTTCTTCGGCTGCGAGTCCCTCCAACCCTTGTTTTCTCACATCCTTTGCCTGGAATCCCAATAAATGAAAGAGTAAAATTCAAGGATGACACAAGGAGAATTCAGGTTACATTGGTAAAATATTTAGGAATTTTTATAATAGGGACAAGGGGCACCACTCTAGTCATACTCAAAAAAATACACCTTCCCATTTTGCCAAAAACTCCCTTGTACGTAAATCCCACCAATTAAAGTTAACCAAGAATCCTACAAAAGGAGAGAAATGGATCACGACTCAAAACATAAGGAGCAGCTACAACTTTTTTTAGGTCAAACCTAGCCAGGTAAAAATCTGGTTAACCCTTCAAGCCCGGAGGAGATTTAAAAGAATCCCTTCTCATAGGTCGGAGGAGATTTAAATGGAATAGCTGGTTTTCTGCTGATTTAAATGGAATCGCCACGACGTAGTCGCTACATTGCCCGACGGCATGTGAAGTTCGTGCCCAACATAGTGACTACGTCCCTCATCATTGAATGGTTAATGAGCAACTGTACAATAGGAACTCATCTCTCTTTATCAAGCTTTCATGCCCTCTTAAAAACCTCCTCAATACACTCCTCAATTTATCCACCTCCCACTCACCCTTCACTGTGCCCTAATGACTTCCAACACTTTATACAATACCGGACAAAACAGTAAAATTCCACCAGTAGTTGATGGATTGAATCAATCAATTTTGCAAAACTGTTAAGTTTTACAATTATTCATAATTTTCCAGTATTAATAGAACTATTGGTAGAATAAATGTCAAATTTCCAGTATTTTATTATATTAATAGCAAGCTCCAAATCTTAGCCATCAACCAAATTACAAAACAATCAAAAGAAATTAGAATAAGGTACACTCTCGATTGTTCAGGACGATAGGGAAATAATTATCCTGGTTAGTGGGAATCCCGCTTAATTTAACAATCGAAAAATTTAGGTACAGTTTGCACTAGGCATTACGCGTTACATTATGGCTATTTTTTTATTTGAAGGCCTGTTGAATGTAATTTTTAGTTAGTCATATTCAAGGGCAAGCACTATCCATCAACCCAGCTTACTTGCTAACACTGTAATCCGGCCGTGAGCATTCTACCTAATGAACTTTAGTGGATAAGAGTGTTTAATAAATATCAGACACGAATAAAATTACAAAACTGGATTGCCCCGGGTTGCCTATACTCCAGGAAATGGATTTTCCGATATCTATTAGACATCTAGGGCATAACTGAGTTTACAAATGACGTAGTTTTTCTAGATATCCATTTTTGGGGGCATTCCGGTTAATCTAGTCTACTTGACATATTTGCATAAGTTACCATAATTTTACAAGTAAAGTATGTCATCAAAATAGTCGGGTGCATATTATACATGGTTATGAGAATGTAACAAATTATTATCGAAGTCTTCAGATTATAATATAAGCACCCACTTTCTCACTTGCAAAATTTGAGAATTCCACATTTCCAAGTAATATGCACCTATATTTGAGAGTGCAGCATTTTACAATATTATCATGGTGTTCTCAAAATCACTGTGAAACTAAGAAGGCTGTCCATGGTTAAGGCCCTGTACTTTTGAGTACGTACCAATCTTTAGTTTCCTTAAGTGACATTCCACAAGTTTCATGCACCCCCCTTTAGTACGCCCTTGTTGTAAGGAACAGTTTGGAAGCAGACGACTAGATCAATATGACATCACTACAAATTATCTCTTTCTTCTTTCTCCCTTCTTCTGCTTTTTGTTCGAGTTGGACCCCGTTTGATCTCCATGCAGGAGAGATGTTACTCAGTAACTTCACCATAAAAAATTTCCACGTGAAAGTATGCATAACTGGAACATTTGAGGGGTAGTTGTCATCTCAATGCTGAGCTGTGACAAATTGTAAAACGATCTTGAGAATATGCTTTTTCATTCCTGTTCAATGGAAAGGACACTGGTATGTGTGTGCATGAAATGCATTTCTCCCTTTGTCACGGCTCAGCATCAAGACGGCCACTACCGCTCAAACAATTCAAACTCAAGCATGCCCAAGCCAAGCAGGCTTGAAGATTCAGCCACGGTTAGCATTAAAATAAACAAGAAATTCACAAAACCTCAAAGGAAAATATAGATCCAAATTTAAAATGGATTAAATGCTGCACAAAAGCACCACATTAAGAGGCTAAGTGAGGGTGATGGAAACTAAATAAAATGAATAATTAATTAAATGATAACATAATCAAGATGAAGTTATCACAACAGAATAAGGATTTAAAAATTTAGCTCAAAAATAAAAGACAGTAAGATCAATGTTCAAATTACATTTATGTCAAATTATATCGCCACTCTATATACAGCGGACTCTCGTTAGCACGTTCTTGAAGGGACCAGGGATTCTGAATGTGGTAACCAGGAAAACGTGCTAAACAGGGTAGGCAGTCCATGGATAGTCAAATACGTACTGGTTGGTTGCATAAATTGCAGGGAAATGTTATCCTGCCGCTCATTTTGGCTCATGCCGTTGATAACTGTTGATCATTTACTGTAAAAATAGTTTATTTTCCACCTATTCCACCTCCCAAGAAAATACATACTGTAACGTACTCATACTCACATATAAGCAAACTCGCACATGTAACGTACTCGTACTCACATATAAGCAAACTCACACGTAGAAAACATTTATGTATATTTTTGAAACCCCAGCAGCAAAAATTGTACAGAAGGTGACGCAGATTATTCTATTATATTAATTTTGCATAATTAGAATGCCAATATTTCAATTTCAGACCCATTTATTCACATTCAAAGAGTTACAATATTGCACATTCCTCCATATTGAACACCACGTGGTGGGATTTAACGACCACGTGAAAATTACAACAATAGGTAAGAACTGGAACCACGCTAGTTTTTAGAACATTCCAGATTAACGGAAGTACGTCAGTAGCGAAGCTTCTAGAAGGACGACAATGCATCAGTAGTCAGGTATATAAGCCAACGCACGTTAACAGTCGAGGCTGTCTCAAAAATCCAGATGCTGCAGGTCCTAATGCTGGAGAGCGGACTCACATTGATACTGTACTGATTTTCACAACTGAACACGGTCCCAACTAAGCCCATACAGTTAAAGAAGAAGTTTACCTTACGTAATTGGTGCGAAAGACGGAGGGAGTTAATAATATTGTGAAACATGAGAAATGAGATCCAGAAGTTCGAGCCTTAACGTCAACCAGGAGCAGCCGGGAGACGCCAAGGTTATTACCACTAGAGAGACACCGTAAAGGAAGGAACCAAGCATTGGATGTGGTGTTGGGATAAAGACGAGACCATACAACTTACGACACCTGAAGCGAGGTATTTTGAAGGGAGCAATTCTCCCGATATTGTAAAGGATTTGATTTATGTTGTGTTACGCCCGTATTGAGTGTTTTTATGTGTTGGGCAAGTGATTGATTCATTAGTAGAAAGCATACGCAAGGAAGTTAATCTATGTTGGTGAGGAGTGATTTATATGTGTTATTTGAGCAAAGTGTTTATTAATTTGTTTGTGGGGTACAATACAGTGTATTCACATGTGCAGTCAGGGCAACAAAAAAATAAATAGATCTTTTAATAGCAAGCACAATTGTTATAATTATATTTAGTAGGGCTAACTAAAATTTCCCGTAGCGGAACAGATCTAGTGAAAGAAAAGGTTAGTGGCATTAGTGGCATAGGTGTAACACTTTATTATTTTTTTAATTGGTTATTATGTTACACTTTTAACTACATTCAACTCTCGATTATCCGTGTTAATGGATGCACGACTAGGCACGGATAATCGAAAAACACGGATAATCGACAAACATGGAAAATGCGGTCGTGATATTGACATTTCACTTCGTAGGATGGAAACTATTTCACATAACAGACTGCAGTGGTTACCGCAAGACAACTAATGAATTACTAAATATTTCTATTATTTCAAAATATAATAACATCGTAAACATTTATAAATTTATAGCTTCTAATGCTTGAAACACAACAGAATGGGTACTTACTTAGCTTGACCACGTAGATAATAAAAGCTGACATCTTGCTTATTTTCAGTAAATGTATGACATCGAAGTGATTATATATAATACAAAACATTGCTATAATTGTGAGCCTCTGATATATCGTGATATAATATATAGATTCAGCATTAGAAGGATTAAAAATATTTCGCATTACAATCGACAGCAGGTGTAACGCCAAGAAAACAAGTGAATAACGAAATGTTAATTTTCCAGTTCGATTATTTCGAATATCATGAAATCTTCAAGTTCATCTACAAATATTTTTTAAGCTAATAAATAGTTTCTAATGCTTGAAATAAAATATAATGGGCGCTTAACTTGACCATATCTATAGTAAAAACAATAGCATGTCTTGCGTATTTGAAGTCAATGTAAAAATCATTATCGAAGTGAATATCAGAATGGAGCACATTCTTTTATTGTGAATCTCGGAAATAACAAGTTATTTTTTGCTGTTTACTTGATTTCTTCATGTTTTCTTTTGATGCAGTTCTTTTTTTACGTCGCAATAATCGAAATCAAATTGTCGCATGTAATCCTGCTAAGTTTCAACACTCGCCAGAGCTTCTGTGCGGGTGCCAACTCTTCTTCCTTTACGTATTTTGTGAACTCCAAGCGAAAAGAATCAGCGGCTGAAACATTGCCACTCAATCGCTCTCCCTGAATAGCAATTTCACGAACTTTATGTCTCGGCTTGAATCTCGTCAACCACCCAGAAGAAGCTTTAAAATCTCCTTCTATCCCTAGAGACTCGTGAAAAAGTTTCGTCTGCTGTGCGCACATGGGGCCTGAGACGGGTATACCATGAATTTTCCGTTTTTGATTGAACCAAAGAAACATGGCGGAGTCTAAATCTTTAAAGGTTGATCGTTTCATAGTCTTACGCTTTGAGGGTCCCAAACCACTGTCCGAGGTTGCAGCGAACTTCATCAGCTTACTTTTATTCTTAATTATACCGCAAATTGTTTGTAACTCCACATCATATTCTTTTGCCAGTTTAAGCGGAGTCTCTCCTTTTTCATTTCTTTTAATCAATTCTAGTTTTTCACGACGAAAATGACAATTTTCTTCTGTTTCTTTGCCATTTGCATCAGCTTTGTCGAGGCACTATAGTAATGAATGCAACTTTGAAGTTATTGAGATTTCCACACGAATGAGCTGGCACAATCGTATCTGGGTAAAAACAATTGACTGTTCAACGGCGAATAATGACCAGGGAGCACTGATACTGTTTCGTATTTATTAATTCAGGCCGAAAAGTAAGAACATACGGAACAATAAGTAGTTATTTTTAAGTATAATATAAGTTAGTTCATTTACAAGTAGTTTATTTGAAATTATTTCCATTGTATATTTACTATTCTGTTGGTTTTAGGAAGAAAGAATATTCAGTGGCAAAGGGTAATGGGAAAGAACGGATAAAATAATTTCAGAAGCAGATGCGGCTGAGTTTTCATCATTCTTAAACGAAACAAACAATTTCCATAATATTGTGATTAAATTAAGAAGTTAAACTAAAAAGAGACATTTACAAACTTGCAATTATATTTAGATACATCGAACTTTCAAAGAATTTACCTAATTTTACCATTGGAATATTTTTCAAACTTGTAGGTGTAGGGATGAGAAAACAGCACGGATAATCCGCAAACCGGATAATCGGAAGCCGGATAATCGAGAGTTGACTGTATCTTAAATCTTGATACTTTTCAGTCTGATTATTCCTCGATCGCCGATTTCTCTTATTCCTTTTCCTCTGTAGTCTTGTTTTTTATATTTTCGTCCTTGGCGACTGCTCTTGGACTCGCGAACGACAACAGCTTTTGAACTCTCCAATGTTGCGATGGCTCTTGAAGTCGCGAATGCTGCGACTGCTCTTGAATTCGCGAATGTTACATTAGCCCCATTGAAAAAGAGACTGAAATTATGATGAAAGTGTCCTTTTTCAAAACCTTCGAAAGACATTTTGATTTGCTAGGTGTTGCCCCAACGCCTTTGGCTTGACGTGCCGGTATACTAACATTATTATCAATATAAATATAACACTAAATCACTTAAGTAAACAAACAAATTGCAACATAACTTGTATCCAGTAAACAATATTTCAATCCTTCAATTCTTGCGGTCACTAATATCATCATTTATATTTCACATCCATTCATTCATAATATGAATTTCCTCCTGTTTATCGTTCACTTATGGTCTAGCACTGTTCCCTTACTCCGGTCCACACTCACTCCACTTCCGCTGACGTTCCCGCCCTTTCTTCCTCAGTTTCTCGACTCCTTTTGTTGTCAGCTGATGTGCCGCCGACTATTCCTCATTGTACCTCTCGAAGTTACTCACATGGAAGGTACCTCTTATTTCACCAGTCATGGGGTACTCTACTACGCATGACGCTGGCCCATTAAACCCCCTAATAATGTAGGGACCGGTTAATATTTTATCTTCGAACTTAAACATTTTTTTCTTTGATTTTTTCCCATCTTTCTTTTTGCCCTCTTTCTTCTTTATTTCCCTTTCCTTATCACGTTCCCGAGAGCTTCATATGATTTTACTGGGATTCTAAAGAGTTTTTTACGCAGTTTGAGTAGCTTTCCAAACCTAAGGCACTCTTGCAGTGTTTTCCAGGTCCTTCTCTAATCAATAGCGATTTCTTGGAACTTGGAGATGTCAGTTGTGGCCAAAGAAAGTCCTTGAATGCGTTCAGTAAAATTTTCAAATTTCTCATTCTGAGCAATTTCATATCATAGTCGAAGGTTTGATACCCTACCATTTTCATCTTCATACGTTATTAAAGTATCTTCAATCTCCCATGCAATTTTATGTGGATATCCAATGACTTCCCATTTGGCCTGGGAATAATCCTCTGGAACACTCATCCGAGCTTCTACATTTTTCACATTCAGTAGTATGGTTTCCATCCAGTCTTTAATACCAGATAGTCGTTCAATAGTGTTTTTTCAGTCAACTTTCTCAAAGTATTCTTGAATTCTGATGAAATGTCTTCGATTTTCTCATTTAACTGGGTAGATAGATATTCAAGTAGTGCCTTATAGATGCTCCATCTTTTCTCAATAAGTTTTTCCATTAAATTTTCTAAATGAACTTCAAAAGGGTCAATTCTCATTCTTTCGGGAATCCTTTCCTCTAGTTCTTGGACTTCATTTTTCTGTATATTTTCCTCTTCTTTTATTTCAACAGCATTAGGGTTCCTTGAAGTGAAATTCCTCATATAATATTCCACTTTTGTTGTGTACCACGGAATAAATTTCAGATACTCCTTGGCGTTTGCCCTCCTTATTGCAGAAAGAATCCTTTCTCTGCGATTGACTATTCCTTCATCAGCCAACCCTACTGTATACAGCAACCGTTAATCGGAAAACTTTAAATTCTCCAATAAAAATGGATCCACTAGTTTGATTATTTTTACCATGTCTGCTCTGGGACGCTGGTACATCTTCCCGTATTCTTTTAGTCCCGCATTGGTCTCGAGCTCTTCCGTTCATCGAAACTAGGCACCTTCAACTGGACCATGGATATTTGTGTTCCCGTCAATCCTCGATTTTCTTTTTTTTATTTATCCATCTCCTTTTTCAACATCTTTTCATTGATGCGTTGTTCTATTTTTGTCCCTTCCTCGCTGATCTTGGACAACAGCTGCCTCACCATTTCTTCATTCTCATCTATCCGTTCATGGATTCGGTGCATCATTCCCTTATTTATGTCGTCATTCTCTTTCGTTTCTTCTCTCATTTTCTCGATCTCCTCGCGAACTTGTTTCTGCCCCTCCTCAGTCTCTATCTTATGGGTTTCTAGGTCCTCTCTCCACTCTACCCTCATGCTATCGGTGTTTTCCTTTATACGTGTTATCATCTCTTTCAGCCATTCCTGCTGTTTTCTAGCCATACATCTATTTTTCTTTGCTCTTCATCACTATTTTTCTGTTCTTCACCCCTCTTTTTCTGTTCTTCGTCCCTCTTTTTCTGTTGTTCTTCATCAATTCTCTTTTGTTCTTCATCTCTTCTTTTTTGTTCTTCATCTCTTCTCTTTTGTTCTTCATATCTTTCCTTTTTTTCTTCCCTCATCTCTCTTAGTAATGCTTCTATCCCATTCCCTTCTACTGTTTCTTTTTTAATCTCAAACTCGTAATTCTGTACGTCTTTCCCTTCTCCCTCTAATATCGCCTTTAACCTTTCTTGTAATTCAAATTTAGCTCCTTGCATCGCTATCCCACAATCTTTTAATTGCTCTTGTAATTCTATTTTCTTGAGTTCTAATAATTTTTTCACTACCTTCGCCTTGTTGCATACTCCCAATTTTTTTACATAACTCTAATCTCCGGTAATCTTGTGGTCTCACTTTCTGCTGTGCTGTCGTGCCCGACACGTTGTGGCACCAATAATGTAACACTTCATTTTTTTCTTATTGGTTATTTTGTTACACTTTTTGACTATCTTAAATCTTGATACTTTTCAGTCTGATTATTTCTCGACCACCGATTTCTCTTATTCCTTTTCCTCTGTTGACTTGTTTATTATATTTTCGTCCCGGGCGATGGCTCTTGGACTCACGAACGGTGACAGCTCTTGGAACTCTTGGATGTTGTGACGGCTCTTGAACTCTCGAACGCTGCAACGGCCCTTGAATTCTCGAACGTTACAAGGGTGATGTTACAATATGATACCTAATGCTGGTGCGTACTCAATTATTAATGATGACAACAATTGTAACCAAACAGCATGTTTAGTTTACAGATGCTGCTTTCATAAAGTTCAGCGGCAAAGTTATCGAAGCCACCTAGCGATATTTTTCTCTTCGCACTTCCAATGAAATAATTAGGTCGGAGGACAGATGAATCCACAGCGCGAATGCCCACTTCTCACTTAATAGCGCTTTATGTTTATATTGCTTATAGTAAATTACAATGATTGCACTGAAAATGCCATACTTGTGTTTACCATTATGAACATTTTAATTTCATAAACAAATATTATAGCATTATATGGATTGTCAGAACTCCTTAAAAACATGAACAAATTGAGCTTCCGGCCCAAAAACATCGTCTTTCCCATGCGTAATGGCATAAACTTGATTGCTTGTAACAAAACAAAAATGGAACTTCCTGTGTGTTCTCCACAAATATTGCAAACAAAAATGCATAATTTAATGGAAATACATATAAACTTATGGTGGCTGGAAGAATCTGTCCAAGGTGCTTTGTTTTTATCATTTTGAGCCCTAATTCTTTGATAGTACAGTCCATTTTTATTTAAGTATTCATCACACTATCAACGACTTGACTGCTGACGAACTGTTGCCATTGCTTTCACTGTTTTTGCAAATGTTGGAGGATATTTGGGCTCTGCTTCGTCTTTCCTGGTGTCTTCTTCCTTTCAGTTCATAGACGCCATCTATTTACATCAATCTACTGATAAAAATACGCGATAATGAGATTCACTGACTTTTTCAATTACATTTAGGAAGATGAAAGATTATGTTTGGAATATTTATTACAGTAAAACCCCCATACAACGAACACCCATACAGCAAAATTTTAAGGAAAACTCCCTATTTCGAAGTCATTGGCCCGGTCCCTTCCAATGGACAATGCACGCAAAAAAACCTCCCGTAACGAACCTCTCTAACTACGAAAACTCCGTACATCGAAGTCTGCGCTTGGGCCCAAAACATGAAAAGTGCCCCTCTAGAACGAATTATTGAGAACAAAAACGTAGCATTCTTCATTAACAGGTAATTTTTCCATAGACATTTAAGTAATAAGCAGGACGTAGAACCGCAGCGGAGAGTACCGCGTCTTAACCCTTCCGCTCCGGGCTTCAAAAATGTTATCCGAGACCTACAGAGGGCATGAACGAAACTTGACGCTCTGGCTCCGTGAAGGTTCGTTTACACGTTTCTTATAGTGGGAACCGTCAACTCTGACGGTTCCCACAGTAAGAAACGTGCAAGGGAAGCCAAAGCTCCGCTCGTTAGCTGAGCCGGGTGATAGTTGGGTGGATGAGTAATGCACCAAGAAGGGAGGGGGGAATATCAGTTCCAGCCGGCCAGCCGTAACCCAATACAGAAAGGTAATCTGAGATTTCTGAGGGCCTATTCTTTAACTCGAAGCATCGGAGCTTTCTGGCGGAAAGATGCTTCAATAAGCTACTTGCTCCCATCGGTATTCTCTATCATGGAAGCTACCGGAGAAAGTGCAAGCAGAAGCTACCGGTAGGTTATTAGGCTCCCATTCGTATTCTGTAAATGTCACGAAGCTACTTCTGTAGCCCCAATAAGCTCTCACGGTAGCCTCACAAGGCGCGGCCTCCGAATACCCTGCTTAAATATTGGTCATTTTATAACGCTTATCTATCTATAATTAACCAACGCACGGGTATGTTTCTTACATTTACTAAATGCGGATTCCTTGCACTTTCACTGGGTTACTTTGTCATTTTCGCCATTTGTTGCAATTGAAGGAACAAATCAAGTTTGCGTGGTGAAAGAATGGGGAAACAAAGAAATTACGTTGGCTTTGCGGGAAAGAAAAGTAAGCCCTACTTATGGTATTCGCGGAAAAAAATATTTCCACTCATTAAAAAAAAAACTTTGAATAGAAAAGTAAAAATTAGATGTTAACATAGAATTCCACGAAGGAAAAACGAGTTGACGAGTGGAAATATTTTTTTTCGCGAATACCATAGGGCTTATTTTTTTTCTTTCCCGCATAATTTCTTCTATCGTCTACGTCTATCATGGCTGGGTTCGAGTGTGTTCCATGTCAAACATTAGGAACATTTACTTGTGGTAACTAACTCACCTCACCTAACTTCCATCGTCGTTTATCGATATCTAGTATATTCTGGTCATGAACATAGATATTTACCGGTATTTCAATGGGATTCCAACAGTGCGTTTTATTTCGGAAGTCTAAATGGCAATATGTGCTCTTTCAAGCAAAATTGCTGCATAAAACTGCCAATTGGTATCGACTTAAATTATTGCACTCTAAGAATAATATCTTCTAGATACTCAGAAAAATTATGGAGCACTTTGAAATACGTAATCCTTAGGCATTAATTTTGGCGCTCCTTTAATTTCATACCATAACTAAAGTAAGCGATGAGGCGTGAGCAGAATCGACCAGAAAAACAATAATTTCAATTAGAAATACGCAGATTGAAAATAACGCGGTGATAGCCACGGTATTTGATGGTATATAATAAAAATTGTTTATCATCACTCTAGGAAAGGTTTTAATGGTGAATAAAGCAAGATTGTGATATTTACTCAACTTACATCGTAAAGCGCGTGGAACACTTGGATGCCCCTGTGGAGATGCAACCCGCACACCACCTCCATACATCGAAAAAACCGTACATGGAAGTCATGATTTTTCCGGTCCCAACAAATTCGTTGTATGGGGGTTTTACTGTATTCATTTGTTACAGAATTATCTCCATGAATAAAGCCTCATATTTAGTAGTCACAAGTTCCAACAACCAACCTTCAGACTTTGATATCGGCGTCACAGGCGACGCACTTGTCAAAGGTCATACCCTTCCCTTCTCCGAACACCTGATCCCAGTCCTTGAGGGTGTGCTCATGTGATGCCTCATCACTCAGCAACGTGAAATCGTCCTCGTTTGTGCAGCGATGACATCCAGAGTTCCGAAAGCTATTTCTTATGCTCTTGGCTCCGACGGAGTCGCAGACATGCTTCACAAAGTGCATCACTTTCAGAATATTTACTTTTCTTACTGACTCGAGAAGGCTGACCAACCTCTTCCTGACAAGTAGTTTCCTGTACTTATACTTCATACATCGTATGATGCCTTGATCGAGGGGCTGAAGAACGCTCTTGCAATTTGGAGGAAAAAACACCACTTTAACATTTCTTAAAAATGCAGTGTATTGGATGCGCTGTGTAATTATCAATAAGCAACAAAACTTTACGATTTTATCCACCCATCTTTGCATCGAGAACTCGCAGGAACTTTTCAAAAATTGTGGTGGTCATGCAGGCATTAGAGTTGCAATCATACCTCCAAGGTAATGTTTGAACATGTTTGAAGCATCTGGGACGTTTATATTTCCCGATCACTTACGGAATCAGTTTTTCCCATTCTAATTTCATTGCAACATAGGACAGTCAGCCTCTCCTTACTCATTTTACCTCCATGGCACTTATCTCCTCTAAATGCCAGTGTTTTATCAGGAAGCAAATTAAAAAATAAAACCCGTCTCGTCGGCATTAAAAATGTTATTCGGGCAGTAATTTCGGGCATGACCACATGCGCTGTTGCTCACGCAGTTTTGACTCCATAGGCGACAACAGCGAAAGTCACGACAGCAATAAAACAAACGAATATCACAATAGAATGCACTGCTTTTGGGGACCTTGACAAACGCTGAATAGGTGATTCTTATGTTTGTTGCTTTTTTCTTACCTCATAAACATTTTTTTAAACCATAAGACTCTCAAAATAGTATATTAAATGATAACGATCTTTTTTAATGCAAGAAGTAAACCTCTTGAGATATATCCATCGTCTGATTAACCTATGAGGCGGTTATTTCCCTAGGACAAATTTGGCTTGGTCCTCCTCCAAATGTGCTAAAGGGGTAACCAAAACATGCTAACCATAGTTTTTTACATGCACTGTAATGTGGACCTGAGGAAATGAATGTCCAAATGAGGAAAATGTGCTATTAAGGAACGTCCTTACGAGAGTCTACTGTATTGTTACTCTATGACAATACTTACTCATGAATGTGCTGACATATAAGTTCACCATCCGAGTAAGGTCAAAATAAACTTACCGTTCCAAATGGGTGCACAGTGAAGAGTCCTCTTCTGTTTTCTCTTCGAGCAAGAGCTATTGACATGTCAGTTTCACATGAGTAACGTATCCTGAGAGAATCCAAATTGGTTTGGGACCCTTGAGTACTTTTGGCAAGAGTAGGCTTAGATGCTATAAGAGAAGCAGAAGATAACAAAAATTAAATCCTAAATAATCCAGCACAAACCGTGGTGACATACTGACAATGGAATGGATACTTCATAACTGTGAACCAAAATGAATATCATTGATGAAGGATCATTCTGCTTTTACTGTCTGCCAACATGAAATGATTTGGTAGCTGGTAGTTGTCAGATCAACTCATGCTGTTAAAATAATTAGGTCTTGAGAACAGTTTTACAATATAAACTGGAACTATCAGCAGTTTAAAACACTCAGAATTTTCAAGAATTGGGAGAATACCAAGTCAACATATGGTGAGACTATAGTAATTATCATTGCATATTATTTGTGCTCACCACATAAAATATAGAAGATGGAGTATAACTTCAAGGGAGGGAAACTCCATGATGTCTGTAGCATTACAAACTATGATTTTTATTCAGCTATAATAAAAAAATGTGATACAGATTCGATCTCAATTGTAACTAAAAGCTAACATAAGATGATCTTGGACCCCTACCCCACCAAGGAAGACTATGTAAGAAGAGCCCAACCCCCCTTCCAAAAACATCTCTATAGCCCTGTATGGATAGGTATACACAGTAATTTTGTAGTAGCTTAACCCCTCAAGCGTGACTTTAACAGTTTCTTGCTCACGAGAAAGAAAAAATCTTGATGCAAATAAAATTGCACTTTCAAAAGTGGGTTCCCACAACTCCGAATGAATTCAGGGTGTACCTAAGTTTGCTTATGTTGATGGGGATAATTCAGAAACCAAGTCTCAGAATGTACTTTAGTAGGAAACACATCTTAGAAACACCTCTTTTTTCCTCAATGTAATGAGCGAAGAAAGGTTTTCGTTGCTGACCAAATTTCTGCATTTTGTAGATAACACCGAAAAGGAAATTGTGGAAAGAGATCCTAAATTGTATAAAATTCTACCAATAAGTGAATATTTGAAAAATAAATTCCAGAAAGTATATATGCCAGGTAAAGAAGTCAGTGTCGATGAATCTTTGCTGTTGTGGAAAGGTAGGCTTTCGTGGAAACAGTATATTCCCATGAAAGATTTCCGGTTTGGCATGAAAATGTTTGAACTTTGTGCTTCTGCAGGATATTTGTGGAATTTTATAATTTACAGTGGCTCAGGAACAAAATTAGGCTGTGAAATAACCAAAGACACTGATCATTTTTCCACAAAAGTTGTTGTAAGTTTGTGTGAGAAACTATTAGATTCAGGCAGATGTGTATACATGGACTATTATTATAGTTGTCCCGATCATTTCCAGAGATTGGTTCAGAGGAAAACAGATGCTGTTGGGACAGTTAGAATCACACGCAAAGGTATACCAATAAATCTAAAAAAGAAACTGAAGAAAGGTGAAGTGATTAGTGCAAAGTGTGGTAAATTGGTGGCGTTGAAGTGGAAAGAAAAGCGTGATGTCTCAATGCTGACTACTAAACATTCAGACGATATGGTGTGTGGTGTGTACGAAACACGGACAGAAAAAAGAAACAAGGTACAGGTGTAAAAACTGCCCAGGGACACCGTCTCTCTGCCTAGACCCCTGTTTTGAGCGATACCATACTCAGGTCAACTACTAAACATCGGATATTCATTCATCGGAATCACCTACATTTCTTTGGGCGTTAGTTGGGAATTTTATTGTATTTTTCGAATTTCGGATCCATTGTTGGGAGGTAAAGAGTGACCACAAAAGTTGATAAGAAACACTGCCGATTAAAGAAAATGGAAATGGTTGTGCGAATCATTCATTCATTACAGTAATCTACCCGTTAGAGGTAGGTTGTGATGAAAGTCAGAGAATATCCAACGAACTCTTACACGTGCCGTGACCTTTCTACCTCTAGTATTTCTTTCTCCATCTCAGCATAAGTCCTACCTTTCTTCATCCCGTCCATAAAACCGATTCTCTTCCTTACCCTTCCCCGCTTACCCAACATCCTACCCTCTATCACGGCCTTCAGCAAACCATCGTCCCTCATTACCCCTTCCAGCCACCTACCCTGTCTTCCCCTAATCTCATCTATAAGTTTCCTCTCCTCGCCCACCATGTCAAGCACTTCCTCATTTGTCTTCCTTTCTGTCCAACGCTCCTTCTCCATCCTCCTCCACACCCACATCTCGAAAGCCTTCAGCCTATTTTCATCTTCCTTTCTCAAGGTCCACGTTTCTACCCCATACAACGCCAGACTCCATATCAAGCTCTTCACCAGCCTCTTTTTTACATCCTTACTTAAGGTCCCCGTCATCAGCTCCCTTCTATTATTGAGTGCTTCCTTCGCTAGTGCTATTCTCCTCCTAATGTCTTTGCTACTATGTCCTGTTTCTTCTAGCGTACTACCCAAGTAATTAAATTTTTCTACTTGCTCCAGTTTGTGACTTCCTACTCTTATCACCAGCTTCGCTTTCTTTGTCCTACAGAATCTCATTACTTTTGTTTTCCTATTATTTATCTTCATTCCGTATTTCTCACACTGCTTTTCCAGTGCATCTACTAAAGTTTTCAATCCTTTCGATGACCGACTGACCAACGCCTGGTCATCTGCGAATCTAACCGACTTTATCCACTGGCCTCCTACTTTCATCCTACTCTCCGGTGTCCCCCAAGGAAGCGTTCTCGGACCTCTTCTCTTTTCCCTTTTCATTGATGACGTTACCAGCTGCGCGCTTTCCAACTCTTGCCGAATTCTGCTCTATGCAGACGACTGCAAAATATTTAAAACAGTTGTGAATGCTGCCGATTCCCAGTCACTCCAATCTTCACTCAACTCCCTTGACGCCTGGTGCCTGCAGTGGCAACTTAGAATTAATACTCTCAAATCAAAGTACATACCTTTTTCCTTAAAACGCACCGTAACTCCTAATAACTATTCTATATTTAACGAATTTGTTCCATTTGCCTCCTCACATAATGACCTGGGTATTACTTTCGATCCCAAACTGTCTTTCGTCCCGCACCTCAATAAAATTAAATCTAAGGCTATGTCAGTCGTTGGTGTGCTCTATAGATTCACCAACGTCACAAACCCCATAGCCCTGAAAACCATATTCACTGGCTGCGTTCTCCCAATTATCGAATACTGCTCCGTTATCTACTCCACTGCATGTCCCTCCAACTTGAAAATTCTTGAACGCCCCGTTAATTTCTTCATTTCCGTAGTCCGTCACCGTGTACCGCACCTCCGTAATTCTTCTCGTACTGAAATCATGTCTGCTCTATCATTGACCCCACTGGCCACCCGTAGGAATATCAATGACCTTTCATTTCTTTACATTGCGTTAAATGGTCAGTACCGATCCACTGAAATACTCCCATACTTCTCACTTCACATCCCCGGCCGTGCCTTACACAACAATCACCTTATACACCAACCTAAATTCCGTCTTTCTCTCTCCCAGCGATCCCTTTTTTACAGGCTTCCTGCCTTGTACAACACCATTTCATCTGCCTGCCCTTCCCTCGATCTCTCTGCTCCTTTCGGATCATTCAAGCGCCAGCTTAGAAAAGCGCTTTCTCCCTGATTCCCTAACTTTCCATGTTGTTGTAATGTATTGTTTATGTTATTGTCTCTTTGTTTTTATTTTATGCTATTTGCCAACACATGTTTTTTTTCTTATTTTATTTTGTTAATGCTGCAGATTTTAAGTTGCAAATGTTCAATGTAAAGGCCGACATCGGCTGTTTTTGAATGTTTAAAATAAATCAAATCAAATCAAATCCCCACATCTAGCTCATCCCATGCCTCTCTTACCATTTCCTCAGCATAGATGTTAAAAAGTAAAGGCGACAACGGGCACCCTTGCCATACCCCGCGACCTATAACTGCCCACCCTGATTCACCGTCAGCTACCCTTACCTGAGCCCTCTGCCCCATATATAAGTTTCGGATGAGTCTCCTGTCACACCAATCTATTCCTATTTTGCCCAGTATCTGCATTAGTTTCTCCCAGTTTACTCTGTCAAATGCCTTTTCGTAATCTATAAAGCAAGCGAAAACATCCTAATTATGCTCTATGTTTCTATCTATAAGTGTCCTCATTACCGCAATCGCGTCTCTGGTTGCCCTCCCCTTCCTGAACCCAAATTGGTCATCGCCTAAATAGCACTTTGCTCTGCTGTCCAACCTTCTATTTAGTACTCTTAAGCAACACTTTTGCCTCGTGCGAAATTAAACTGATTGTTCTATACTCCTCGCATTCTGACGCTTTCTTCTTCTTCGGGATAGGTATTAATACTGTTTTCATGAAATCCTCTGGCCATACTCCCTCTTCGTAGATCCTGCGAATAAGTTCGAAAAACAATTTTCTCCCCTGACTACCTAGATTCTTCAGTAGTTCCGAAGGTAGGTTATCGGTTCCCACGGCTTTTCTACTCTTCATCTCTCTTAATGCCCTCTCTATTTCGATGTCAAGTAACTCTGGACCGAGGTAATCCTTATCTATTGTTCCTTCATCCTCTAGATCTAGGCTAAGGGGTCTATTCTCGCTGTCATATAACTCCTCTATGTATTCTCTCCATCTTCCTTGGATATCTTCCTGTTCGATTAATATCTTCCCTGTTTTGTCCTTAACCTTTGGTATCGTTTGACCTCTCTTACCACCCGATAACATTTTCTCCTTGGCGTACAAAGTGCCCACTTCCCCCTCCTCCTGCATCTTTTCCATTTCCTCACATTGTCCCTTCCACCAGTTTTCTTTTGCCCGATTGGTCACTCGCCTGAGTTTATTATTCAATTCCTTGTACTTCCTCTTCCCTACGTCAGTGTTCACGTTTTTCCATATCCTTCTCTCCTCTATTTTCTTTATCATTTCTTCTGTAACCCACTGCTTCTTAACCCTCTTCTTTTCCACCATTCCTATTGTTTTCTCTGCCGATCCTGCGATGCCTGTTTTTATAACCTCCCATCTCTTCTCTATGGTTCCCATCCGCTTCTCTTCACCTATGTTCTTTTCTACCAGCTCTTGGTATTCCCTCCTTTTCAACCCTTTCAATGCTTCAAGGTTCCACCTCTTTATCTTCCTACCTTTACAAAGCCTTTTGAATCTAACTTCACACTTCATCATCACCAAGTTATGATCTGAGTCCGCATCCGCCCCTAGATAGCTACGAGAGTTTTTTACACTGTTCCTAAATCTCTGCCTTACCATTATATAATCAATTTGGTATCTTCCAGTATCACCCGGCATTTTCCATGTGTACCTACGCCTGGGGTGATGTTTAAACCAAGTGTTTGTCACTACTAATTTATTTCTTCTACAAAATTCAACTGCCTTTTCACCGCGATCATTTCTTCTTCCTAGACCAAACCCTCCTACTTCTACTCCCTCCCTCCCTTCCCCCACCACTGCATTCCAGTCACCCATCACTATCAGGTTTTTCTTTCCCGGAACTTCTCTAATTATTTCTTCTACTTGCTCGTACACCTCTTCCACCACTTCCTCCCTATGGTTGCTCGTAGGCATGTATACCTGGACCAGTACGAAATTCGTCGGCCGTGCTTTTATTTCTACCACTAGTATCCTGTCTCTCACCTGTTCAATGTTTACCACCCTCAGTCCCAACTTTGTGTTCAGTACCATGCCTACTTGTTGACTCTCATCTCCCCCACTAAAGATTAAACCTTAGCTATCACTCCAATAGTCCCCGCTATCCTTCCATCTCTCCTCGCACAATCCCAAAGCATCTATTTTTCCTTTTTCCATTTGCTGCTTAATATTTTCAAGCTTCCCGGCCATCATCATGATCCTTACATTCCAAGTTCCTATTTTACCACTGTTTTCCTCCTCCTCTTCCTCTTTTTCTTCTTCTTCTCCCTCCTATCCCGTGTATCCGCCGATGATGATGCTGTGCAAGGATTTCGTGTGGTGACGACCGCGGAGGCCTTGCCTCCCCCGCTACCGGGCACGACACCCGCCCTAGTGGGCGGAGTCCCATAGTTGCCAGGAATCAATTCTCTTTGAATGACTTTCATGTTCTGGGAAATGATAGTTGAGAGGTATTCCCACGCAACTCAACAGTATTTTTAATATGACACCATCCCTAAACTACCTTTCGTCTGGCTCCTACCCTTTGACCTATCTGGCATGGGTGGCCCTACCAGGAGCAATGTACTTGCTCCTGCCAGTCCAGCTCTAGGGGTCATTGGAACGCACAAGCCCTTCCACCACGTCAAGGTCGTAGTTCAAGGAAAAGACATCGGATATGGAGAGCAGAAAAAAATAAATGGCATGACAATATGTGAGTATAAATTTGTAATAATACAGTATAAACAATTTTAAACATAATATAATTTTTTTTTTATTTTTGAAAATAGCATTTACAATGCTAAAAATATTTAGGCTAATGTCTGCACAAATTCATCGCTGCACAAAGTCATGCTAGAGACATGGAATTGAATGGATGCATATGCTGCGTTGCACACACTGGAGGGGTTAAGGGGTAATCATTTAGTAACATAACCAGTCACATATTAACTGGTTTCCAAGATCACATTCATTCTCTAATGGTACTGAAAGCCTTAGGTGATGACAGATGAGAGGAAAGAAGAAGACAGAGAAGGACTAATGGGGATGCCAATATGGTAGGGAAGGAGGTATACAAAAAAAGACAAAGATGGGAATCCCAAACTTCAAACACCACTCCCCAGCTAGCAGGCCATGGCCTACCCCCGACCTAAGGATGAGAGGTCTAGGTATTGTTTTGACCCATTCCAATAGATGCATTAAGTCTTTCATATACAAGTGCACTGAATTAGAGGAGGCTATTTTTGGACATTGCCGTGACATAAGGTGACATTTATACATGGCACAATTTCGAAGGAATATAAGTTCTAACTTGCCATGTAAACAGGCCTTTATATTCATACACTAGAGTCCTGCCGCGTTGAAATGGTCCTGCACAAGAATTAATGCGCACCCCCTCTCTATCCTTGGCTACCCCCACTCCGGGCTCCTTCCTTCCCCTACCGTGCCTCCTCTACCAGCATCACTTCATCGTAGCTGCCAGCTCTTGTCATTTCGGTTCTCTCTCGGTTCTGTGCACTTACAGGAGGCCGGGAGGTTCCCTCCGCCAGTGTGAGGAAAACTGGCAACACTCTTTGCCTCTCCTCCACTGTGTGAGTGAGAGAGTATAGAAGGGGAGGTAAGGCCGGGAGGTGGGGTAGGGAGACTTAACTCCACTCACCGTTCACCAAGAAGGACCATTTCAATGCGGCTGGACTTCACCAACATTGTACATACAAGGTTTTACTATATAAGTGCACATGGATGGTGATGTCATTCAACACGTCATGTACCATTCGTAGCATTCTCTCACCTACTAATTCATTAGAATGAGTGATTTTGGTGTGCACTACATGGCCTTGTTTTATCGATTTTACACCGTATGTACTTGTTTTTTTTTAAGCTTTTCAGATAAGTAATAAAAGAAGTTTTAAACATGACTATTTCATGATCAACCAGCCTTACAGGAACTTGCTCACCAAGCATTAAAATCTATCAATGCATATATGATGGCATACAATAGCTCAACTCCCAACAGATAATCTCATACTCACATTTTTTCTTTTCTAGTGGCACACTCCCTGGCTTCTTTCTCCTTGATATCACAGCACTTAACTTGGAAATCCAATCATACATCTCGGCATCTGATTCAGCTGCCAAAGTCAATGAACCCCCAGCAGATGAAAGAATTTCAAAACACAGAGGCCCCTTTGATGGATTCTACAATGAAAGAATATATTACATTAGTAACAGTAGCATCTATTTGCTAGATTGTCAGACTTACACAGATAACACCCTAAATCTTTTCTACACCTCCTGGTTGAAAAGAGCTGCAAAAACTAAGAAAATGCTCTCATAAGCTGTCAGTTATTCTCATGCACTCAGGAATACACTGGGACTAAACCTTCTCATATACATGATCAATACAACTCCCTTTCATCAGTTACTGGTGTACATTTCTAATCGCAAACAGTTCTTCCAGCATTATAATCCCAGAAAATAGACAAAAATTAACGGACTTCAAATGATTTTATTTTAGAATTTCCTTATCACCTGACATCCTAAGGGTTTCCAATAATTCAATGTTTTCAGTACATATTTTACGTATTTTTTCAATAAAATGATTAGCACAATACTCTAATGTTAATTGCTGTTAGAAAATGAATTTTAGGATGAAAAAACTTTGAGGATGAGATTAACTACAGTTATTATCAGAAAACAGGAGTAGAAGGCAGAAAAATGGTTAATTCCATGAGTTAAGAGGTGTAAACCACAAGTTTGAGAAATTTTGAAAGAATGACTCTATCGCACGGCAAGTTTCAAACCTTAACAACCTTGACAACCATGGGTAATCCGTAAAGCAAATCCATCGTAATGTGAACCAATGTTGAGTGGGTCTAAGTAATCTGAATAGCTGATTTTATGAATAAAATTTAATGAAAAAATGGTGAAAATGGCCACTGAAGGTAACTTTGTGAAGGAGAATCTTCATCCCATAATTGCCAAGGCTTGTAACATGTGCATTACATGTAAATTTGAATCAGAATTGTAGGAAGGCACATTTGAAAAAGTTTAACAGCACGATCCTAATCTTAACATGACTCAATTTCAGGTAGGGTGCTTTCCCACTCACCAACAAACATGAATGACACAGCCAAGTTCAATGCCAAAAATATTAAACTTAGCCTTTTCGACCTTTAATAGAATGAGAAAGCTTGTTATTATGCATTATGAATTTATGTGAGCAATGAAACTCAGTTGGTTTCATAAGATATCTGATAAATACTAATGAAAAATAAATTAATAGGACTAAGTGTACCTGCATTGAAATTTGACACATTTTGTCACTCTTATAGTTGCACACAACATCCATCCTTTTAAATGTATGAATACAGTTAGAAGAAGAGGATGAGACAATCACTAATTGTACCTCAGTGGCTGAAATACTAAACAAGCACTCTTTTCTGAGATAATGATTCACCAGTCATCATTCTCTTAAAATGTTTACCCCTCTCTCCACTCTTTTCCACCCAAAAAGAAATGAGGCCAACTTACTTGCACAACAGCTGAGCAGAGGTCAACGACAATGGTGGCCTTCACCTCACTCCTGTTCTCATCCTTGTACAGCCGCAGGACATGAGTGCCATCAGGTTCCCGGCGCAAGAGACAGTGGCGCCTCTTGAAAGAACGCATCATCCCACCCATGTGTGGGAAAATGGAGGGCGAGAGGGAGGATGAGCGTGAGGCTCTCGGACGCGACGACAACGGCAGCTCAGATACAGAGTGCTGCACAGGCGAGTGGAGGTTGGCAGCCAAGCCCAGCCCGAGGCCCTCTGCCTCTTGACCCCCAAGGAGCACGCCCTGCTTGGAAACGGATTCCTGATCAAGGGGCACAAAATATGCCTGCCAAAATACAGAAAGGGGTCAACAAAAAAACTGCCAAAAAAAATTAAGGCATGCCACAAAATTCAACAAAATGAAAAAGCAGCTTTAAAGTAATTTTCAGCAAATTAAAAAAAGAGGATTAATTAAAATTAAAAGTTAATCGCCTAAAATCATCCATTGTTGACGACACTGAACCAGGTATCTCAATCACCTTCGATTAAAAAGTCATCACTTCAAGACTCATGGGAGATGGTTCTTAAGAATGATAAAAACAGCATTTGTTTTCTTAAAGTAGCTTATACTAAGCATCTATCAATATATAGTTGACCAGCACTCAATATTTCACCAAATTAATTTGAGCCCAACTACGCCACTTCACGACTCCTCTGAATACATTTCTAGAAGCAATGTTAAACTTTCTACATCGCATCTTTCAACGTTCATCCATGCTATTAATTAAAACAATTATGATCAAGAACTATAAAAACTTTAAAAAACTCAGTGATATATTTACGAAATGGGGTCAGGGTATTTATGACCCAAAATTTACCAGAAATTGAAAGACATAATGACTAAACAGAGTGATCACTCTCTTCCTAACATGCTTAAAATGGTTATTCAGATTTTGTAAATTAATCACACGATGATGTTCATGGTCTCCTACTAAAATAATAAAAATTAGTTGGGCCAACATTTCCACATGACTAGTTAAGGATGTTTCCCTGCAGCAAAGCTGCAGCTTCCCATCCCAACTTATCTGGCAGCTCCTGTATCACTGAGGTGCCAATAAGCCTCTCCTAGCTCATCATTAAGGATTCACAGGGAGCAGATTCCCAGTGACTTTCCCATTATTAAAAGTACAAAAGCAATCACAAGTATGTACTTCTTATCCTTGATCGTACGGATTAAAATTCCCACTTCAGACACTGCCAGTTGGATTTAATTTTGAAAAAAACTCTATGGGTTTAAATACCACATCCAGCATAAAACATATTGTACGCACGGCCGTAAGACCCCACATCCCAGCGTACATTTAAATGTACGATAATCCTTTAAAAGTTATGCTGCTACAGATTAAATAAAAAAATGCTCTACCTCTGCGGTTGGATCGATGTCTGAATCCACTTCATATACTTCATCATTAAGGTCTTCATACTTCAAAACTCTGTAAATGAGAATAATATGGTAATATGAATCACAAAATTTTACTAAATACTCTCAACTATGCACTGCAATACATTAGTAATATACTTACTTTGATACACTTAAATAGCTTCCTGAGTAGGCACTGTATTTGTAATGTATAACATTCCAATTTGATGAATAGCTTTTAACACATTCCCTGATTAAAAGTCCACAGCCAGAAAGTTCATTCTCTGAGGGAACATTACTAGTTACAGTGCGATATTTGCGAGGCAGAACAACTTGCTACAAAAGAAGAGCAGAAATTGGTTTAAGAAAATTAGATAAATAATTATTCAATATTACTTTTAAGTTACAAATCACTCAAAGCTAGTCTAAACACAGCCGTTAAACATTATCATTTGGGGAACCATAACATATAAATGACTTCAAACAATTTCAACAGAGACCAATCCTCACCATGTCCAACAACATATCTACATATTTTTAAACTTAGAATAATTAATAAATTAATTAAGAACTAGAGGCTACATCTTACATTTCCAGATGAAGCTTCTTTCATTGGAGTAAAAATAAGAGGTTTTTCATTAAGTTACAATGACATGATTATATTTTCATTTGTTACATCATTGTAACATAGGTGTCGAAAGTCAAGGTGATGTAAAAAAGGAAGTGGCAAAGGAGGAGGAATATGGAATTCATGAGTCTTCATTGTCAGCAGAGAAGACCATAGCGAAATGGTAACATGCGCACACCAAACATCATGCCATAATTGTGAGTGAGGAAGAGAAATTGATAGAAGAAAAGGGTCTTACCCAAATCCGAGTCTTACCCAAATAAGTCAATCTTTTTAGTTCAACAAGTTGGGCAGAAACAATATT
This sequence comes from Pyrrhosoma nymphula, assembly GCA_963573305.1. Lineage (NCBI taxonomy): Eukaryota > Metazoa > Arthropoda > Insecta > Odonata > Coenagrionidae > Pyrrhosoma > Pyrrhosoma nymphula. The sequence continues at coordinate 23,710,858 of OY754338.1, forward strand.
CGCTATTTCCTTAAAATACCAGTAATTTCAAATGGATCATTTTTATTTAAGACCAAGAGAAGAAAACGTGCTATATAATGAGATAAAAATCATCTTTTTATTTCGAATACCTTTAAAGAGGCCCCAGTTGAATATGCTTTTAGGGGAGGAAAACTGATATTTCTTCAGAAATAAAAAAAGGCATTTTCTTTACGAGGCAATAAGCATCTTGCCCCTGAGAGTCGGGAGTCTTTATTCCCAGACTTGCTCTTTGTGGAATTAGGTAAATTCAGTCTCTGCAACTGCTAAAGGGTATGGACTTAGATGAATAACGTCCAATGATAAAACTTGCATCAATTGTTTGAGATAATACAGGCGAAAGTTTTAAATTTTCTGACCCCTGAAAGTCAATTTCAACTTTTGTTCCAAGATTTACTTATTTGTAATGAATGTAATATAAATAAAAAAATAAAGTGATGAATGCAAAAAAGCTTGAATGTAACTCAACAAATTAAATTTATTGTTGTACACTCACAGTCAAAATAGCAAAATCTGCAATACTGAATCCATTACCTCGAGACCATGTCGGGCGATCTGCTTATGTAAAAGCACCCTCAGGAAACATGTAACAGTAAAAGGATTGGTGTAGGAGTTGCTATGATAGTGAGTTAAATCACATTTATCCTTTATTAGACCAATTGTCCAGTTCTGGGGACAAATAACTTGGCTATAGAATATAGTCAATTGGCTTGTGAGGTTTAGGGTAGCTGTCCAGTACGGTGAATTACGGTCCAAGCTTAGTGGAGTTTTCTGACCTGAAAAGGATGGCAATAGTGCCAGAGAAATACCCTGAGGTGATGATGAAGGAGGACTGACACCAGCTAGCTGTGGCAATGCTCGAGGAGCTTTGGGACACAGCCCCAGCAGACCAGGAGGTCCCACTCTTTGAGGCCAACAGGTTTATCAATGGTGCAGTTGAATTTGCCTGCGCGAATGACTACTCTGCTTCCTGGCTCTAGAGAACAGTTAACCTCATTGGGCCCTTCGAGGACATTAAAGTCAAGGTTGTCGATGCTGACAGCCTGATTAAGAGAAGAAGGACAATGGTGTGGGTCCTGGGACCAAGCAGACCCAACACCAAGACCCTTCTTGAAAGGCTCAAGAGGGCAAACCCGGGGCTGCAGACCATCTTGTGGAGGCCCTATGACAGATGAGAATTCGACCACGGGACAAGATTTGTCCTGGGGGTGGACGAGGCATCTGCGACATTCATGTGGGGGCCCACCTTCAGGCCCAACGTGGGGATGCAGAGAACGGAGGTGACCTTCCTAGGCAGGTCTGGGGGACTGGAGAAGCCCCCAATGACCCCGGGAGCTGAGGGGGTCGAGGAGGGCAAGGAAGTAGCCTGAGATGGTAGGTATTCACTGTCTCCAAGCTAACCTGCAGCACAGTAAGGCAGCCTCGGGGGTCCTGCAAAGAGGGAGCCTTCAACAATACATCCTTCGACCAAATCTGCCTTGCAGCCAGGAGACATGGGGTTCACTCACATATTGTGAGTTGGATCAGACACATGTTGGAACAAAGAACTGTCAAGGTTGTCCTAAGGGACAGCACGATGGAGGTGGCCATGACCAGAGGATGCCCAGAGGGAGGGGTACTATCTCCACTCTTGTGGAAACTGGTCATCGATGAGCTAATCACAAGGCTAAACAAGACTGGAGCCTACAATCAGGGGTATGCAGATGATGTGGCGATCCTCATCACAGGCAAATACCTTGACACCGTCTCCGGACTTATGCAAAAAGCCTTAGACAGGACGATGGTCTGGTGCAACAAAACAGGGTTGACGGTGAACCCTGATAAGACTAAGCTCATATTTTTACCAATAAGAGGAAGAGAGATGGTTTTGACCCCCCTTCACTGCAAGGTAGGATTTTACAGCCATCCCGTACGGTCAAATACCTTGGAATCCTTTTGGACACCAAACTCAACTGGGGAGAGCATCTTGAGGTTAAAATCAAGAAAGCATGTGCCTCCCTATGGACCTGCAGGAGGGCCCTCGGCAAAACCTGGGGACTTCAGCCAAACGCGATCAAATGGATTTATACTGCAGTGGTAAAGCCCGCCTTTCTACACTGCTCAGTTGTTTGGTGGAAGAAGAATAGGCACACTACTGCAAGGAAAAAACTCAACCACCTGCAAAGAATGGCCTGTATGGGTATCACGGGAGCCATGAGAACGACCCCCACGCTGGCCCTTGAAACTCTACTGAGTCTTGCACCACTTTATGTGGAAGTCGAAACTCAAGCTAGAATGGCAGCCTATCGTCTCAAGAGACAGGGACAATGGAGTGACAGGGGAAGCCTCTCCGGTCACAGACAACTATGGATGGAGCTCAGGGAGTCGAACCCCATTTGCGAAATGGGTACAGACGACATGACAGCTGCGTTCAACAAAACACTGCCTCTCTTCAAAACCCACTTTCCAACGAGGGAATGGTGGGTCAAGGAAGGAGGTAAAGACAACGGAGCATATGTCTGGTTCACCGATGGCTCCAGGAAAGAAGGAAGAGCAGGAGCAGGGGTTCACTGCTGCCAACCTGACAAAAGACTCTCAATCCCCTCGGGGGAGCACGCTACAGTCTTCCAGGCAGAGGTTTATGCTTTGTTGACCTGTGCCCATGTTGCCAAGGAATTATGCCAAAGAGGCAGATCAATTCACATATGCACCAAGCCAAGCAGCTTTAAAAGCTCTCATATCTCAATGGTGCAAATCAAGACTGCTGCTGGAGTGCCGGGAAGCACTCGATTCCCTCAGCATACAGAACAACGTAGAACTTTTCTGGGTCCCTGGCCACACAGGCATAACCGGAAACAAGATAGCGGATGAACTGGCAAAGGAAGGCTCGAGTGGGAACCCAATTGGACCAGAGCCTTTCATCCCAATCGCACGCTCTTCAGGGATTTCAAAGATCAAAGAGTGGAGCCTAGCTCAACACACTAAGATCTGGCGAAATGTACAGGGGCTCAGGCAAGCCAAGCTCCTAATAGAAGGATCCAGACCGGGGCTGGCAAGAAAGCTTCTTTTACTAAACAGAAGACAACTTCGTACGATAGTGGGACTGCTTACAGGACACTATCAGGTTATGAGGCACCTCCATCACCTGAGAATCACAGACTCGGCGAAATGCAGATGGTGCGAGGAAGAGGACGAAACAACATCGCACGTACTCTGCAAGTGTCCCGCGTTGATGAGGACCAGAGTCAGGCATCTGGGATCACCATTTTTGGAACTAGATGAAGTCAGGGGTATCCCCGTAGAGGACATGCTAGCCTTTAGGAGGGCGACTGGACTCTATGGGTGATTACAGACATGGTGGTTGGCACAATGGACCATTAGGTCTAAGTGCCTTAGGTCCTCCTAGGAGGAACTCCACCTACTAACAATCTAATCTAATCTAGTGGAGTTTTCTGCAAGGAGCATCATAAAGAACTTAGACAGATTATAAATTATGCTCAGCTCTGTTCCACACATAGGTTCCTGATGCACTCAGCAAGGATCACAGAAGCTAGAACCATCATGCTTCAAATGCAGCCAATCCCAAAATCCATAGAATCGCCATTGCTGCAAGAACCTATGGAAAAGGCACAATTTGCATAGCCCATAGAAAGGGATTTTAACTGCACATGTTGGTAATGTATCCAGAGGGTCCCTTCCCCACAACCTTTTAAACCTCTTGATAACATGTTGATACAGAGTGTAATGTTGTCCGCAAACTTGGAAACTAGGAAATATTTAAGGAGGGCAATCAGTAATTGCATGCCACACACCTGAGTTGTCAAGTCACCTCAGAAAGAAGCCTTGTTGACCAGGCTGCATTGGAAGTGGAGTGTATTTTTCATAAGTAGCAGCACAAGCCATAAGTAGATGGTCGTTACATTGAATATGGCTGACCAAAAATTGTTATTTTGCCTATTTGCATAATTTTTTTTCTTGTTGAGGAAGGAGATGTTTAATTAATTGATGTGTTTATGTGGCTCTTTTTCCCTCATGTGTACCAATGGGTTTGCATTTATATAATTTTTAATTCCTTTAAACTAAAATAAAAAAAGCTAAAAGTTTTCCTGTTCATGTCAACTTTCATCTATATGACCTCCAATTATGTATTTATGCTAGCATGAACTTATTGTAAAAGTGTCCTGGAATTTTCATAAAAATGCCCAACCATTAAAAGAATTTCCATTGTTCAATGAAGTTACATGGGTAACTAACACATTCGCAATGTAGGCCTTTTTTGTAGATAAATCCCAGGGATGTAATTTTCATGAAATATTAAATTTATTTTTCAGTTTTGCTTTAAATAATTGAAGTTTCCCTTTGCTAGAGCATTATTACTTTTATACTTTTGGGGAGTAGAAAGCATTTGTAAATGATTGAATGATAATTGTTTAAACAATGCCCCTAGTAGGTATGCAACCACATAGATCATATTTGACAATAACTTTTGAGAAGATAATTTTTCTTTAACATGCTTTTCAAGGCCAATGATGCGTAGATGTGGTAGACAAATATTAAGGATGCTCTCAAATCACCTCTCTATAAGTTATCCGGAAAAAAAACTTTGGACGAAATTATCACTCTTTTCTCCTGAGGTATATGCGGCCACACACAGTACAAATTCAAATGCCAAACTTCGGAATCTCATTAGCAAAAGACGTATCTCTCTCAATCTTCAAATGGAAAATATCCTCCCACTTGACCTCTTCCGTGTAGGAAGGCTCTCAGGATTATTGAGTGTTTTTACTGTCTGCTTTCCCAGCCACTTGTTTGTTGAGCATGCGTGGCATCCACGATTAGCAATACCGTTGCCTATGTTACTTTGCCCCAACTCGTGCCCATTATATTTTTCTGTATGTTATTTTTTGGAGTTTGACATTATTACCAGCAGCTATCGTTCATTCACTGCCATGGAATATTTCCAAAAATTCTTTCTCACATTTTCAAATCCTAGGCCGTAAGTACACCACAATAATCTGCAGCGAGCCCTTGTAGGTCTTTCCCACCATGCACTCAATACAGGGTATTGACACTAGAGCTAATTGCCGATCATCTAGATTCAAAGTTACAAATCCTGGGATACTCTCAGTGGAGAGTGCCGGGATGGTGGCAGCCTAATAATTTGGGGAAACAATAGTTGAAATTCCCACTGGTTGGGTCTCCAGACCAAGTTGAAGATGACCTGGGTCTCAGCGTTTGGTCATACACTCAGAATGGATATTCTCAGAGTGTCTGGAGATCCCAAGTCACTTATTGTGGGAGGGGTGACTTGGAAGCCAGGGCAAACTCCCAGTGAGAGAAATAGGGACTGGGATATGCAGTTGAGCCGCGCATGCAGTGGGTTGCGGCTGTGACACTCCTGCAAAGGGTGGGTAGGGAGGAAGTCCGCATCCATTTGAGGACAAAGCTCAGGGGGGAAAACCCATGAAGAAGAAGGAGTGTAAAAACTCAAACTTGAGGGAACATTGAACTTGCAATACAATAGATACGCTGAAGGGAAGAATATGGGTATGAAAAAGTTTAGGGAAAAAATAATTTATGGACTAAAAAGTGATGACATTGAAAGCAGTGGTAGTGTGAGTGACAATAAAGTAAAAGTAGTTTATAAGCTGAGAATATATGAAGGACTTAATAAGAACTATGACGATGCAATTTTCCACAGATAAAAATTTTTAATCGACATGGGTTTCGAAACTCAGGTCGATTAAAAATTTTTATTTGTGGAAAATTGCATCGTCATAGTTCTTATTATGTTCATATTCCACAACATCTTGCCTGATTCCTCCCTTTTTATATGAAGGACTGGATAGAGATAGCAGAAAAAGATGTATTGTGTGATAAGAGAAACTTCGCATAACCAGTATTGTAAAAGAAGCGAAGGCAAAAGCAAAAAAGGCAAAAACAAATCATGAGTTTTTGCCTTTTTTGCTTTTGCCTTCGCATAATAATGTACTATAGTTTGTGCAATTCTCTTTTAGTACTGAAAACTCCTCCAGCACAAATACACCTGATGGCACAAAATTAACAGTAAGAGGGTGCACATTCACATAATTGCTGATGGATATGCTTCTCTGCTAGCCATTACCATTGACTATGGTGTGAAGATGCATGCTCAAATATTGTTTTCATTACAAAATAGATGATTTTTTTCCCTTCTATATCATGTAATTTCCTTTGCATTGTTTGTCCCTTGAAAAAGATGCCATTTTTTTCCTCCAGTAAGAATAAGTAATTTTTCTACTAAAAGAAATTGAGGACTCAAAAGTTTTTTTTTCACAGGAACTTAGCTCATACATTAAGGGTTATTTTAAACATATCTATGAGTCTGGATTCTCATTGCCTTTTTCTGTGGATACAGTCAATTGAAATTGGTACACGTTGGATTTTTTTGTCGAATTTATTTTTTTTCTGCAGAAGTATTTCATGTATGGCATATTTAATGATATTTCTGGGATCTATTTGGACTTATTAGCTCCCGGAAAAAATTTGATGAACTTTTATGCAATAGAAATAGAGTTAAGGGTGAAAACAAAAATAAACATGTGTTGCATGTTGCGGTACTATGGGGGCCATGCCCAAATTTCAATCGCCCACACTCCAGAAACTATTGACAGTAGGAGGCTAAAATTTTATTTGATCACTAATCTTATCAAATGTATGTCCACAGCAAGTTTCATGAAAATCCGAGTCGGTGGGTGTCAAGGTCTTGTTGATTTGACATGGAATGACCCTTATTGCAAGGACTGTGATCGACAGCCTACAGTGACTGAATTGTTTCAATCTAAAACAGAAATACATTTCAAAATAATTCTATATATAAAAACTTTGCTGAATTTATGAAAAATAAAATTTTCTTGAAATGTACAATTTTCGCGGTAGCAGAGCATCAACAATAGGACTCATAATTTCATTCTGCATTGAAATTTGTGTTTGCATTCATGTTTTTGGAATTATTATTATGATTTAGTATATAATATTTCATTTATATAGTAATAACTTCAATTATATAATATTTAGCCCCTTTATATAATGAACAATTTATTTTAGCAATCCACATGCCTTCTTACAGGTCAACAAAAGAAATACATAAAGAAAGGAAATTTATGGGGCTTTTTCTTGAAAAAAATGTGCTAAAGAACAATCTGAGGAGCGTCAGCGAGAAATATATCCTTCTTCACACTGGTCAATACATAGCCAAGGCAGTGGAAAGGGACCCACCCGTGGGTCCCTCCGCCCATGAGCATGAAAAGCCGGGACCCACCGGTGGGTCCCGCCATCGCGAATGTGTTGAGGATTATGTACAAGACTTTTTGGAAAAGCCGATATGACTAGATAATACCTACCTAGATAAAAAATCATAGAATATAGTTGTAATTATGAATAAATATAGTTCCTTCAACTGAGGCACCTCACACAATAAACATGAATTCAGAAATGCATTGTGACTATGTAGCATCCCTGCCCATGAGGAGGTTGGCTTTTTAATATAAAATTTTTTTTCTAATTATAATGCAGGACAACAAATATCCACCAACAATTAGTGAGAACACAATGAAACCTTATTTTTTTATCTACTTCCTCCGCTTATTGCACTTGAAATTAAATAAGGTTTAGATGAAAGATGTGGCCAGCAAAGGAAGAAGATATTTTTATAAATAAACAAGATCTAATTTTTTCTGTAAAAACTGAAAATAGTACTGCAATTTTGCGTACTTTTCCATGGAGAAAACGGAATAGAAAATGAAGGAACCTACACTTCAGTTTTCAGTCTTTAACAAAAACTATTTTTAAAGATGATTTCCATGGACGGTATGACCATTGTTATAAAGTGACGGCATAGATAATGGTTTTCATACTGACTCCTAATTTTTTTATTTGTCTCACATAAAATGCACCAAGTGCAAATAATACTTGGCTGTACATATTTGTATTTTCCTGGTACAATCAACTCAGTCATCACTTTTTGGTACTCATGAATAACAATGGATAGATATTCCACTTGCTGATGACATTTTTCCACCTACACTTCTGGCTTCTTTGAATCGGAATTAATGACCTACGTCATAAAACATCAGTGATTGGTAGGCTTCTACCTGTTCTCAATCGTATGAATCCTGATTGGTCTGTCATGGATCTTCTAGGAATGATGACTTCCACCTTCGGGGGAATATAGCGGTCATCCCCATTCAAGCCATGAATATCATATGCTAGTCCTATGTTGCCCCCGGTAAAGTGTGAAGAACATCTATTCTCCAAGCAGAAAACTTTTGGTTGAGATAAGGATAGCATGTTCCAGTCCTTTCCAGGCATATTTAGCTAAATATGACAGTATTACTCAGACATTTAGCAAAATATGACAGTATTATTCTAGGCAGCTCTCAGATGTTCCTGCATTCAGCTTTTGACACCTATGCAGGTTTATTCTAAATAGTATAGTTAAGAGTAGATATTGAGTATAACTATGGGCAGTCTATCTTAGGCTCTCCATAGGAAATTGGTCGTATTATGCACAGGTTTGAATCTTAGTAATACTTTGCATTTGGCAGGGATTCTCAAATATCCTAACCACATAAGGAATAACAGGGTGTGCCTTGCATTATTCAACACTATTTCTTCCTGGATAAGTCCTTTTCAGGGCCAGTATCTATTTGTTCTTTGCAGCCCATGAAATAAAGAATTTATAGCATCTATTCCATGAGAAGAAGGCAAGAAAGTGCTCTTTTTGCCATTGGAAGTTAAGTTTCCATCTGAGAGGACATGGGCTTGGTGGAACAGCAGGCATATCATGAAGGCTTTTTGCGTGGGGCACAAGGCATGTCAGTACTAGTCTGTGTGGATATTTTTCCATTTCACTGGATGTACGAGTGATCTTATCTTCTTGCAATAAGGAAAGTCAGCAATGGGAGACTCAGACAATTCATGAGCAATGATATTCACAGATATCTGATTTACCTCAGAACTATTTGTACTATACTACACTATCATCTAAATGAAGCCTGTTATACATAAATTGGTGCTTCAGAATGGGAGGTAAGGCTTTGAAGTTTACATTTATGTTAAGGAGATTGGCTTCAATGACATCATTTGATCCTCGTAATTATTTTTAGCACACAGAAATCCAATCACTGCTACCCTATGACATCTGTATTTACAGTGGTAGATATGGGGTTTGTATTTTGAAATATATAACCCTTTCATCTTCGTTGTCAACATTTGTATCACCAACAAGAAAAAGACGCGAAGTAAACAGCACATATACATAAATAGTCAGATAGTTCAGCTTAATAGCTGAACAATCATCGCACTGCGGAAACATCATACAATAAGATACCTAACTCTGCATTAACAACTTGCTTCGTAACAGTATTCTTAGTCCCGTTGTGTTATTTAAATATATTTCTATGTTCTATTATGTCTTATGTATGTTAAAATATTTTGTTACGACGTAATAAATGAATTTAAACGATGACGTAGGTGTCTTCGTGGACTAAGAAGCACCAGACATAATTGTCTTTTTTACCAAATATATACAATACGGGGCAATACACGGCAAATTATCTCGTCGGTGAAATGCAGCATTTATATTGAAAACATTTACAAGCTTAATAAACTACTTATTCAGACACGCACATCAAGTTAGGTAAACCTGAGTTATTACTTAAAAGGCGAAACTACAAGGGAGAAGTGTCGGGCGGTAAATAAAAAAAACAAAGGATGAAGTTCAACTTTCATCTGACAGGCTGAAATTAAATGTCAAAATTACATCATCACTTACAGATACATCGTCCGCAGGATACAAAAGAAGCTCCCTTTGAGGATCATTCTGGAGCACTGTCTTATTTTTGAGGACAAAAGTTTCAAAATCTAAAGGTTCCACCTGTGCCGGTTTGCTCTGTAAAAACATCGCGTATAACCTATTAGCGACTTAAACTACGCAACACACATTTGAAGTCACACAACAATTTTTAAAACGTCATGAAAACACGTTTAAACCTACCTGGACAGCCGTCTCTCTAACAACCTGGGACACGGTCTCCCGAAGTTGTGCTGCCATACCAGGTTTCCCCAGAGCTTTAGTGAACTTTCTTTCGGTCATTTTAAATAAATATTATCATAAACCTATATTTCGAAATAAATAGCAGCAATAATGAAAATACGTTGGTCAAACGAGAACATTTTCCACGTCCGGGTCATATTCCTTCGACGCATACGCCCATCAACACACAAAACAAAACCAAGAACAAAACAATTCAATGATTTCAATTTTCAATTGCACATGAATTCCAGCAGTTACGAGTTTTACCTACAGTGGGGGTACATACGAGCTCGTTTCGATAAATTTCCCATATTTAGTGACATCTATTGAAAACAATTTAAAGAACCTGAGGGCATAGAAATCCATAGGCGCCAAAACCGAATGTTTATAAACAAGATGGCAAGGAAGTCTTCATTTTATATTTATGCATCTTTCGTATTCCTTTCATAAGCGTAGCGAAGTCACCTAGGATTTCCAGACAAGTAGGTGTGCATGCTTTAGGATGAATCTTTTTATAAAAATAAATGTGTTGTATAATTCGATTGGAAATTCACGATGCTCTAGTTTAATGTTATTGTGATTATTGATGGGTATACTTTTTCACCTGCCAAAGGGTGAGAATATCACTCTAAAATAGCTCATTAAGCTAAAGCAAAGATTATATGCACGGGACTATAAACTATAGCAAAGCAGACGCTTGGAAAATATGTAGCAGTTTAAGCATGATATTTAAAACTACTAGTCACATGGGTATGATTCTTACATTTTTACAAATCCGTATTCTTCCTCTACTCCCAGGTATCACATTCAATTTCGTCAGTTTCCTACGTTTTTAAACAAAAAAAATTGAAATTGCGAGACGAAAGCTCACCTTTACCGGGATTAACTTATGGGGAAAACTTTTCCCGCTGCGTTTATTGAAGAGAGGGTATCATATTCCTTTACCACCATTTTAATCAACATTTAAATAAAACATTGCAGCGATGAAGGCAGTCTTTCGAATTTATTCCGTTGCAAAATCCGGATTAAATCGTATCATTGCATTTAAGAAGTTATCGAAGATTTCGTTTCATTTGATTTCAAGGATTGGATACACTCGGTGTATTGTCGATATGAGGTTGAAGCCTTTTCTCTGTCAAATTTATTTTTTTATGGTCTTTAGTGCGTGCAAAGTCTTTTCAACAATCAAACGGCATGCAGCTGCATTCCTAGGAATGAATTACTCAAAAGCTTGACAGCAACAGACGGTGATGCTACCATTGAGGATGCAGAGGATATCCAACGAAAACTACGAATTGGCAACGCTGGCTTCAGATGCCCATCCCATTGCCAAACCGGTTTGTGGGAGTTGGTGAATGATGCGAGGAAGTATGCGAGGGAGGATACAGTTGCGTGAGGTTGTGTGGTGAGTGTGGAGGTGAATCAATCATAGCGTCTAGTTTTCCAATGGCAAACAATTCGTGGGTGCTACGAGTACTATGTTTGGTTGGTGTGTTGCTGCCGTCAATGGTTCAGACATCGCTCTCTGGACTGTATATTGACAATGGATTGGATAGTACTGTAATGCACCGTTCTTTATCAGCGAGGGAAAAACAAGAGGTGGAGCATGAGATCCTGAACCTTCTTGGTCTTCCCAATAGACCTCAGCCGAAACGACGGACAGCGCACTCAGGTGCGACCCTATTTCTTTCCCTACAGGTGTATTCTGGCATCTTGAAAGTTTTCTTCTCTCAGATTTTATTTTGTATAGGCTATTTTTAAATCCTATAGGAACGTAACTCTCTGTCCAACAGTTAGTTCCCCTCATTTTGTGCCTTCTCAGAAGGCAATCATTGCTGAAATTTAGATGTGTATGGGATATCCACGCAGTTTAACGCGTGAATACTGTACGCGAACCGAAGTCACCGAAGAGAGACTATTTTATGGACGTTGTGTCCATCAGTGGCCATGCATTCGCGGAAGTTCTCGAGTTTACACGATTAATAGTAGGAGGGACATATTCACGCGCGAACCCTCGAAGGTTCATGCGTCGTGTAAACAAGTTTTTGCTAGGGTAATCATTCACCATTCTAAAAACTCTCTCTGCTCGAGAAATTCGTGTTCTTAGAAGGGACGCCCTCGATATGTCGGGGTGAGAGAAATCGCTTTCACTGTTGTTTACCTCTTATGTGTAGTCGAATCCAAAATACCATGAAGTCTGCGTCATATTTTTGGGTGCTGTTGGCCTGTGGCGCATTGGTGAGCCTTTTGTTTCTAGGAAGGGGGATTTGCGGAATGATGGAGGTCATTTAACACGCTTAACACGGAGAAGGTTATTTAGCACATGGAGTATTCACGTGAATTCATGTTTACCGAATTTAGGAGGATGTTCTATATACTCACAATCCGTATAATTCACGCGTCACTGTCATGCAAGCTACAAAGCTTTGAAAAGGAATTCGCTAAGGGTTTTCCTCGAAGTTCCATACCGATTGGTATGTCTTGGTGCAACTAATGATCGTTAAAATAGAGAAGGTTGTCTCGCCGCTTGTATTTAAGGGGTAATTTTGTCTAAGGTGTCTTGTAAAGTGTATTTTAATTTATTTTTCCAAGTGAAGTAGTGAGTGGATGGACTGATTTTTTATATTCCCTGCGTGTAGATACTCGAGCTTGACTAACCTTTTGAAATTAATTTCCATTCTGCGATGCACCATAGAGCCTGCGTCAAAGATTTTAAGTATGATGCAAACGTCCTTCATTCTGCCTTACGTGTCAAGAATAATGAATGAGTTTCGTAGTTATATTTTCTTTTTCGCACGGAATGCAACTTAAAAGAAGCGATTTTGAGATTGCGAAAGATTTTAGGAGCGTCATACCGGCTAAATAGGTTGGTAGGGTTGTGGCTGGAAGTCTCGTTTTCGTCTCTGAGGAAGGGATTTCTTATCAGACTACAGAGATAAGTTGCAGCTGACATGGCTTAGATAGTGGTTTCGTAAGAAAGAATCCTAAGCATTCTAAAGTTCCTTAGCGGAATGTCATTTATATTCAAAACTGTGGACGACTTCTGGTGCCTGCTGCGTTGTAGATTGCCTTTGAGCTTGGCTTGATGTTATGCAAATATATAATTCATTCCCTCGTAGATGTTGTACTGATGTCATCGATAGGTTCTGACCGTAATTAGATTGGGGTGCAATCAGGAAGATCCCCTAATTCGATGTAAAGCTTGATGCTAGGTGTATGGTGTAACTTTATGAAATTGACTGTTATTCATCTCCAAAAAATCTAGCTAAAATTCTCTTTAATTATATACCGATTATGGTTTCCATACTTTGTTTCATCTTCAAGGGTACCTAATCTCTAAATGGGCAAAGACTTATCCGTTCATGTTAATCAGTAGTGCATGAGTCAGTGCTTACATTCATCATTGAAGGAACTAAAACTAAATGGAGATTTAGTTTTAATATTATTAGAGACATATTTATGTATTATAAGATCAAATCAATGGTTCGCGAGTTCACTTTGTGGAATGAAGACATGATAGTTTCATAAATAAACTGGTATATTCTCCACTGTACTCCAGTGTGGAATTTAGCAAAGTTTATTTTTGAAACTATCGTGTATTATAAGATCTACGGCCTAGACCTAATAAAACAGCTTCTTCAAACTTATGTGTGGAGCATATTTTTATATGGCAATGAGACCTGGACGTTGGGCAAGGCAGAAGAGAGGAGGGTGGAAGCATTCCAGTTGTGGTGTTTCAGGAGGATGTTAAAGATTCCCTGGGTGGACAAAATCAGTAAAGAGGAGGTTATCAAATGTGTGGGGGAGTCTCCTTGTCTGCTGAAATTACTGAAAAAGAGAAGAAATATCTGGATCGGGCACTAACTAAGGCACAAAACATTGCTGGCCACCATCTTAGAAGGCACTGTGGAGGGAACCAACTGCCGGGGCAGGCCTAGGTGGGAGTTTATGGGGCAAATAATGAAGGAGTTAGGCTGCTCCACTTATGTGCAGTTGAAAAGAATGGCACAAGACCGTTGCGTATGGAGAACTGCCGCCAACCAACCTTTGGGGTGAGGACTTAAGAAGAAGATCCAACCATTGTATTTGCTCCTCTGCTGAGTTATGCTAACTAAGCATAGAATGTTATCAGCTTAGAAAGTTCTTTAAAGTGGGTAAAATTATACTCAGGAATTATAGAATGAGGCTTATACCTCTCCTGATAGGAATTTTCTACTCAGTCATGTGCGGTCATCCACAGGTGTTAGACCCACTCAACAGTTCTGGAGCTATCTTTGCAGCTGCCCAGGGCCGTCCTTGGGGATTGATGGGCCATCTGCAAACGAAAGTCAGGGGCCTCCTAATTTAACTTTCTATTGATAATATGGTACAACTTTTTCAAACATATTTAAAAGAAAAAAGGAAATGATTCGACGAAATGGCTCATAATTTCAAGAAACTTACGTACATATTAACCTTATTTAATGAGGTAATCCTACTGAAATTTGATGAAATTTTTATAGGTATGTACGTACCTACATTTTGTGTTGGTACTCTTTGGTTGGTTGGCTGGTTGGAGACATTTTAACATTGAAAAGTAATGAAAAACAAACTTTTTACATCAAGATAACCTTGATGATATTTCACATATAAAATTACAAAGATGAACGAATGGTGCACATTATGAAAAATCTACTATTCTGGCTTTCATTTAATCTCTTATGTCATTCAAGTCTATAAGTCATCAGCTAAATGTTTATGTACAGAGAAGGGTGAACTGGATACGTGACTTTCTAAGTGATCGTAAGCAAAAAGTAGTCATTGACGGTATTAGCTCCGATGTGGTAAGAGTGGCATCCGGCGTCCCATAAGAAAGCGTGATCGGCCCCCTTTTATTCATTTTTATATAAATGACCTTAGTTCTTGAGTTAGCAGTAACCTTAGATTATTTGCAGATGATGAGGTCATCTACCACGAAATCGCTGAAGATGCGGACTTGGAAGTTCTATCATCGGACCTAAATAACATGAGCTTCTGGTGCCAGGAGTGGGGCCTTGAACTAAATCTTAGTAAATAATAATAAATAGTTTTATTAGCCAAAAGAACCAATACAGGCAAGTAAATGGTATAGGCTTTGTCAATACAATGATAATGAGTGATACAGATTATCAGATAACATTCACATGAAAGGTATAGACATTTTCGAAATCAATTAGTCACAGAACAAAATTTCATGTACAAACAATGATTATTGAATAAGTTTACATATGTAACTATTTTCTTTACAATAATTGATATATTCATTAACACTATACAAGGTTTTTTTTAACCAGATATCTTTTGAGACTCGCTTTGAAAGGTTCTATTGAGGACAAATTTCTCAATTGTTCTGGTAAAAGGTTGTAGAGTTTTGTACCCAAATGGAGAGGACCTTCACTACTCCTTTTTGTCTTTCTAGAAAGAACATGCAAGTAGTCCTTGGTTCTTTTTATGTGCGGATGGTAGTCCGCATTTTTTGGGAGAGAATTTATACGTTTCTTTATGAATAGCATTAAATTCAGAATATAGAGGGATGTTACAGTTAAGATTTTGTGTGCCTCAAAGTGAGGTCCTCAAGATTCTCTTTATTTTAAGTTAAGCATAATTCTTAAAACTTTCTTTTGTAAAATAAATACCTCAGTGCTGTTGCAACTGTCACCCCAGAAAATAATACCATAAGAGATTAAAGATTGAAAGTTAGCATAGTACACATATTTTAAAACACTCAAAGAAACACTTGATCGTAGCGCAGTTGATACATAGTACGTGACAATTTGGTGGTTAAGATTTCGATATGTCTAGACCACTTCAAAGATTAGTCTAATGTGATTCCAAGGGAAGAAATATTATTTACTTGAGTGATTTTGGTGTTGAATAATTCCACTTTTGGTGGCAGTTTACAATTTGAAGTTCACAAAGACTGTTTTTTCCAGGTTGATAGCCAGCATACTGTTCCTCAGCCATAATTGAATATGTTGAACAGTAAAGTTAATCTTTTTTTGCAGTTCTTGAGAGGCTGGGGCTTGAATTACTATACTTGTGTCATCGGCAAATAAAATTGTTTTTACATCCTGGCGATATTCAGGAAGGTCATTTATGTATAAGGAGAACAATAATGGCCCTAGGATTGAGCCTTGGGGTACTCCGTATTTAACTTTTTTCACGGTTGAGGAGAAATTATTTATATATTTTGTATTTGAGTCCAAATAAGATATTTGGACAACTTGGTACCTGTTTGTTAGATAAGATTTTAACCAAGAATATGCTACTCCTGTAATACCATAATTTGAAAGGCACCGCAACATTATGTCGTGGCTAACAGTATTGAAAGCTTTTCTGAGATCGATAAACAACCCTACAGTTAGATTATTTTTGTCGAGAGCATCAGTTGCATCATTAAGAAATTCAAACAAAGCGTCAGTTGTTGACCTACTGCAGGGCTGCAAGTCGGTCATTATTACCATTATTGGTCATTATTTCTGATCTTGGTCATTAAAAGTCATTATTATGCTACAAAGTCATTATTATACCATATTTACTTGTATATAGGACAAGGTTTTTTGTCACTTTTATCCGCTTAAAAAATCGGGATCGTCCTACGCGAGCGAAGGATTCTTTGCTGTTTTTTTGTTAGTGTCAAGGTCGAAATCAAAGTCACCATTGTTGGATGGTGTGGTAATAACATTGTATGACGGGTGACTTGTCACTATTTTTGACTCTGTGTTCTTGACTTTGTTCTTCTAGTCCAGAAAAAGTGTCTGATGTAATCACATTATATTTATCACTCAACGAAGTAAATATTTTATTTTACTATTTTGTTACCGTACATTTCTAGTTAGGAAGTACGTGCAAGTTATTTTTTTTGGAAAGTAAGAGTTTTTTTTATTTTGCATTACTTTCATGTGAATAAAGTTTTGTTTGACACATTTTTTAATGTCGTTCAATTACTTTCCCTCTTCAAAGGCACGATATGTACCAGGAAATATCAGAGCCCTGCATTCTCTACCAACTCCCCAACTGGCGGCCGACTGGACCCTAAAAATCCCTTGCAATGCACGAATTGAAGACGTGCGAGTACAAGATATGTGTTGGAATCTAGCATTTTACAGATTTTCATTGCTTAGCCGACCAGTTGGCCACCAGTTTGCGAGTTGGCGGAGAATGCAGGACTCTAGGAAACATATACTCAAGTATGTTTGGCCGGTTTCAGTAAGGTTTTGGTTGTATTTGGCCAATTTTTGGTCATTATTTGGGCAAAAAAAAGTCATTTTTCCATTAAAACCAACTGGTAGGACTGCTTGCAGCCCTGACCTACTGTGTCGGAAACCAAATTAGTATTTGGATAAACTTGCATTTTTATTTAGGAAACCTAAAAGGCGATTGTACTTGACCTTTTCAAATATCCTGGAAAAACCTGAAAGTAAGCTTAATAATAATATTTATTAACACCGTAGGGATACAATTGTCCATGGGTTTCGTCAATATGGGCCTATAGTTATTACAATCCTTTTTATCTCCTTTTTTGAAGAGGGGGTAGACTTTACACATCTTTAGCTGCTGAGGGAAGATACCTTCTGATATTGATAAATTACACAGATAAGTAAGTGGGTTGACGATGAAAGGAATAGAGTATTTAATGATATTATCCGGAATGCCATCAAAGCCCGATGACATTTTGTTTTTGAGGGAGAGATTTGTAAAATTTCCCTTGGGGTGGCAGGGTAAATAAAAGGTGTATTCTTATGTTTAGACGCTGGTAGCTTGTGATGGGGATCTTTGGTGGTATGAGTGCTGCTAAATACATTGAGTATTTTCTCAGGAGTTTCAATAAAGTAATCATTAAAAACATTAGCCACAGTTAATGGGTTTGCCACTTAAGTACCAGAGTGTAGAATGCTCAAGTCCTCAGGTAAAGAGGCATTATTTTATTGCTCTCCTTGTTAATAATCGACCATGCTGCCTTTGAAGCATTCCCTGAGTTTTCTATCCAATTATCGTTGTAGGAAGATTTCGCACTATGGATTATTTTCTTGTATTGTTTGACAAAATGTTTGTAAGCAGTCCTGTTTTGATCAATGCAACACTTTATATTTATTGTACAGCTCTTGTTTTACTTTGTTGAAGTGGACAATATCAGGTGTTATCCAACTTTTTATTCTTGTGTCAGAGATGCAAACCGTACATTTTTTAAATTGGAAAGTTGTGTCAAATAGGTACTGAAATCTGGATAGGAAAGCATCCATTTTAACATCAAAGGAATCTGCTGCGAACACTTCACTCCATTTTTCATTATTCAGCGTAAGCCCAAAGAGATTAATTAGGTTATCATGGTAGCAACGTTTGTGAGGCCGTACAATAGGATTTTTAAGAAGTTTTGAATCACAATTAACTTCCAATAAAATAGCTTTGTGGTTGGAGAAATCAGGTTCAATAATGTCAATTTTGATATTTTTTTCAGGAATATTAGTCTTCATTTGGTCCAGGGTGGATTGTTAATATTTTGCGATTCTAGTTGGGTTTTTGATACAAACCTGAAGGTTAAAACAGTTCATAACATTAACAAGTCTCATGACGATATCACAGTCATCCTTAGAGAAATCTATGTTAAAATCACAGCATAAAATGAAGTTAGCGCCACAAACTTTTAACAAATTATTCAGTAACTCGGTAAGTGTGTTTTAGAAAATGTTTATCTCACCAGCTGGGGATCGATATATACAAACAATTACGATGTTGAGAGAAGGAATTTTTACAATTGAGAATTCAATATGCTTATCAATGCTAGACACATTTTTTTTAGAAAGATTGGCTTATGTTCAATACCACTTTTTACAAAAATACATGTCCCACCGTTTTTACAACTCGTCCTGCAAGAAATGCTACCAACAGAAAAACCAGGAATGCGAACGAAGTCGACTTCCTTGGCGTGTAACCAGTGTTCAGTAATACATTTGACCATATTCTTTGTTGATTAATATTTCTAGATCATGGAATTTATTTATCAAAGATTATGGTAGTAGATACTTAGACAGCTATTTAGTCATGTTTGCAGGCGAGATACCGTCCTGTTTGAGGAACAACGATGCACAGCAGGACAGTTCTTGCGGAGGTCAACACACCAATCCCATGTCTACACTGTGGGTGGAGTAAACATAAAGTAGTCAGATGAAGTAAAATATCTGGGAATTACCTTTACTTAAAACCTATTGTGGAGAACACACATCAAACATTTGCGGCACAGCCTTAAAGAAATTAGGATTCATCAAGCGTACAGTAGGAAGGTCCTCGTATGAAAAAGTGAAAGAAGAGGTGCTACTTCGCTCTGGTTAGGCCACGCCTCGAATACACCATGAGCATTTGGAGTCCTGACCAGAAAGATTTTATTCGAAAAATAAACAAAATACATAGGAAAACTGTGTGGTTCGTTAAAAACTGCCACGAGCAAACAAAAAGTGTTTCACTCCTTTTAGAGGGATTAGGTTGGGAACCACTAGAGTCTCGGAGGCTACACGCTAGGGTTAGATTGGTTGAGAAATTCAGACCAGGTGTGTTTCTGTGTGACTTAAAGAATATCATTTTAGAACCTCACTACATCTCTAGGTCGGACAAGAAAGATGAAATAAGAGAGATACATTGCCTAACCAATAAGTACAAACATTCGTTCTTCCCACGCACAATTAATGACCACAATCAAAACTGAGATCCACTGAAAACACTGCCGAAATACGCTTCACTTTTTCACCCACCTACATATATTAATTCTACTTTACACCTTTGCGCGGCTGGTGTCCTAACACCCCCTGCCACATGTCCATGCGGTGGCTCACAGAGTATTATGTAGATGATAGGTGTATATGATTACAAGATCTTTTAGGCGGTCTTGGGACATAGTATAATCCTGGGACATTGGATCTCAAATTTGTCTTTATTAATTTTAAAGTTGAGGAGCCTCCTTCAGCACTTGCAACACTTGCGGGAATCGTTAAAATAATCTGCATTGCTATGCAAGTATTATGTGAAGATTCATTTTTTCAGGCTCATGATAAAGCTTCACTTATAGATTTTTCTTCTGGCTGATAGCTTTTCTGACACAATGCATTTCAATATATTTGACTTATCAAATAGCTCCTTCCTATCAATGTCTCTAGAATCCCTGGAGGTTAACATTTTCTCAAAGGTTTCAGTTACTCAACAATTCATATTCATTTCAAGATTTCAATTTTTTTGTCAAACAAAATTTTAAAAAATTTACATTATCTCTGAAACTGCTCCAAACTTTCTTTGAGTGAGGTAATAGGTTGGTCTACAATTGGATAAAAGAACTTAAATTAAAGTTATCTTGTGGAGAAATTTCTTTTACGCCATCATGACGTTCATTTTCGTAGCCTTTCCTTTTTATAGCAAACCTTACTTTTGTGAAATCTGTAGTGGCATGCAATGTGATTCTATGTTACGTTTCCCATTAAAGACTTAAAAAGTGCCGAGTCCCATTCCGTAAGCAGGGCCCACAAGCACGGAGCCACTCCAGTTGGCTTAATTCAGATGGTGCGGGAAAGATCCAAAAAGTATGGTGGTATAAGATAGTCTGGATCGGGCGGAGTGGCGGACCTGCGCCTTACACGTGGGCGTGGGTTTCCCCGCACCTACTGAAAAAGTTAAGCCCCGGCGCGGTGGGGCCCCGCAGAGGCACGGGGCCCAGTGCAGCGGCACCTATCGCACTACCCTAGGGACAGCACTGCAGCTGCCCACAGGGTTGTCTAAATATCTGAGTGGGAGATTATACTTTGTGCTTCAATCCTAATCTCTAAAGAATGCACTGAGTTTAACTGCAGAAGGTACACCAACCTTCCACAAATAACGCAAATTGTGGAAGGTGTGTCACTCTTTAAAACATCTGAAATTAAATGACTTATATTGCAGTATATCGATATACCTGCCTGATAGCCTGAGTCATAGATCTATGAATCAGGCTACACAATTTGTGACCATGACTCACTCAGGTGCATATCTTACAAATAGAGCCCGAATGGACACATATTCATCTTGTTTAGAACACTTCCCCAACTTTTTTAGTATCAAAAATACACTTAGAAAGAAGAAATGCAATCACCATTCTTAAATCTTTAAGTCTGCATGACTTCTACTGAGAAATTACCGCAAAGCAGACTTCCCAGAGAGCAAAGCAAGCTGTAATCCCACTGGATTCATGCATGCATAGCAAGCTTGCAAGCAAGCACAGTGTGCAAGTGGGAATCCAAGTGGACCTACCAAGTGTGCCAGCTGGATTCAAGCCAGATTTCAGCTGTGCTTTTTACACAATTCCAGCTGAGTACGAGTATGATTTAGACTGGAATTCATCTTGAATCAAGCTGTATTTTAAGGTAACATTACAGGGTTGCTTGACCAGCTGGATTCAAGCTACATGTTCAAGATTGTCACATCCAGTTGAACTATTCCATCCAAAATCCAGCTTGCTTGCTATATTGGTTGGGGCTGTTTCTCTTGATCTTATCAACGTCAATTCATGTTGTCTTGAGTTGCAGTTTGAGCTTAATCTTAGTAAATGTGCTGCAGTATACTTCTTATTAAAGAAGACACAATGCCTTTTCTATGAGGTGGGAGAGTAAATATCAGTGTATCAGATGAAGACAAGTTCTTGGGAATCACCTAACTTTAGACTTGTCATGGTGGAACACATTTTGAACTCTTGTGGTGCTGCACTGAAGAGGTTGGAATTCATTTAGCATACGATAGTAGGTTGGCATTTAGATGAAAAAGTGAAAGAGATGTCACCTCACACCTGTTAGGGCACATCTTGAATGTACCACAAGTATTTGGTGCTTAGGACAGAAATATTAAATCCACAAAATAAATTATGTACTAAGGAAAGTGAAATGCTTCAATAAAAATTGCTACGAGTAAACATTGCATCCGTCACGGCTGATAGGCTTTGAGCCTGTCGAGATTCAGAGGCTATGTGCAAGGCGAAGATTACTAAAGGCCGTTTTATATGAAGCACTTTATTGCACAATCTGAAAAACATGGAAAATTGCATCGTGTAAAGTTGTGAATTGCATGAATGCATGCGCAAATGCATAAATAAGAGATGTGAAAATAGCCCCAGCTCTAATTCCGTTCTCGCAATTTCTGTACATCAAATTGTGCAATTAAGTGCCTCTTGTAAAACGGCCTTAAAAACCTCCGATCTTGCAAGTTTCAGGGTTACATGTAGGATATTATTTTGACCCTGCGTTATGTCTACAGTGCTTACAAAATTATCAAAATAAGAATGACATACTGTCAAACAGACAATTTTTTAAATTCCTTCATCCAATGCAGCATTATTGACTACCATCTACAAATAAAAGAGCAAGGGACTCCATTAAAATAGGTACATTTTATGTATCAGATTTTCAGGCTTGACTTGGTGGAACCACATTGCGATAATTTAGATATGATTTCACTGTAAAATTCCACAAAAGGTTTTATTCTTCCGACCCAGGGTTTCGACTCTTACACATTCATTATCAAGGTGACAATGGTTCACCATGAGCCCCTTATACATATACAGAGTGAGGGTGTAGGGGGAGGGGAAGGAGCGAACAGGAGGAGAGTGTATGACTGGTCTGAAACATAGGAGGGAAGGTGGGGGGTTGAGCATTGTTAATGAATTACGCCACGCAGGGGGGTGGGGAAGAAAGGGTTAAGGTCAGGAAAGGAGAGTGGGCAGGGAACATTTCATTCAACACATAAATTTTTCATTTTGGAATGCAAAATAATTTCTAGATTTTCAAGATAGTCCAGCTATAAATCTAGAAATTATTTTGCATTCCAAAACGAAAAATTTATGTGTTGAATGAAATGTTCCCTGCCCACTCTCCTTTCCTGACCTTACCTTTCCTTCCCCTCCGTGACACAATTCGTTAACAATGCTCAACCCCCCACCATCCCTCCTATGTTTCGGACCAGTCATGCACTGTCCTCCTGTTCGCTCCTTCCCCATATTCTTCTTCCCTTCCCACTACACCCTCACTCTATATATAAAGGGCTTGTGGTGAACCGTTGTCACCTTGATGATGACTGTATAGTAGTCGAAACCCTGGGTCGGAATAAATAAAACCTTTTGTGGAATTTTACAAAGTGAAGTAATTTCTAAATTATAGGTACATTTTACTTTTTGTCCATTCCCTCTTCCAATTTTTCTCCCTTCTGCATGGCTGGTGTCCTAGCTCCCCCTGCCATCCATCTTGACAATGTGAATCACTGGGTACTACATGGATGAAGTTGATTGGTACAGCTCAGCAAGTACCTAGTAAAAAGGTGTGTGAAAAAGGCCCATGAGGTCATAGGATACTCTCCCCCACCTTTCTAAAATGAAAGATATGTATGAAAAAAGGAAGAGGCTGTAAAAAGATATTCCATACACTAAATCTCATGCAGAGGAGAGAAAACATGGGTGACAACTGTCTGTGGTGTTGCCCTTAAGTCTGACAGATTCCATTGATGGACTGCAAAAGCTTGAGTAAACATAAGATAATAATTATATTGCACGCCCTGGAATCGTACTGAAAATGTTTCTAGATAAAAATTTAATATGTGGTCATGAATTTAAAAGAATCGCTTTTCAAAGAAACTTTTGAGGGACATAATAAATAAATCCTGTTTCATGCTGTAATTGCCTTTACTTGCACTGCATGTGGTTTTCCAGAAAGAAATGTGGTAGAATATATCACATAATAAAATATTATTATTACATATTAACTTGTTTTTCCCTGGGCGTGTCTTTTAGGGCCTGACCTGGATTTGAGCAAAATATCATAAATTAAAATCCTAGTGACTTTCCTTGAGCTGCTTCCATAAGAAAAAAAGGAATGTGGAACGGGTTCATTGAAAGTATTTTATTGAATATCTTATCGTATCCTCAGAATTTACTCTCAAAATTGGCATTGCAAAAATGTTTGCTAAAAATTATTTTAGTGGTTGCATGTTTGGATTGGTTATCTGAAATTTAAGAAATTGACTCAGGCCTTACTTTATGGAACCATGTCATTATAAAATAAAACAAATAACTTTTTCAGTTCCACACTGAATTTATTACTGACCATGGTTTCAGCAAGCGAAAAATGGAATTCACGTGCTGAAACCATTGTTGGTAATAAATTTAGTGAAGAAATGATAAAGTTATTTCTGTTCTTTTTTTATGATCTGAAATTTAATATTCCTGTTTGGGATTTCTTATTTTCTGGCTTGATAGTGTATGAAATATACTTAAGCTCATTATAATGTGAGTTGATGAATTTTTCTTTCGTAAGACTGCAGTCTTAAGCACAAATCCTGGAAACATGTCACATTTTTAATTATAAGAGACTATAACCCAGATGTATTTAACAGCCATCCATGTATAGCCCCTGTACGCCAAAATTTGGATATCTATCTCTAGAGATTCTTATTAGTGGATTTTTACTCCTCTCGGACGACTTGAGCAGGAAGTGACATGGTTATTAGCATGTTTATTTTTAAAATTGTGATTCACATATCTAGTTGAAAATTTAATCATGCCATGGTTGATGGTGGAGAAATATGTAGCGAAGGTATTAAAATTGGACTCATTTAAAGGGTACCAACTGAGCAAAAGTGATAGTAAAGGTAAGATGGAAGTTCTGTTTCTACATTTACCTACCTCACCTAGGATATGCTGATAGTTCAGTCAGTGCATGTGGAATCTGAGGTATTGAGAGGTAAAACAAATATTGCAGGTATAAATCTCATTCAGGTTTTAGGTTAAAATAAAGGCAAAACTTTGATGCTGTTCGTAGATTTGGATGTTTTAAAGAAAATTGTAACCTAATTATTTGAACATATTGTAATTTTTGACAATTCAATCTTATTCCCAGCACGGAGAGGAGTTGGAGGGTCTGCACCACAGTTTCTCCTCGGCCTGTATGAAGCCCTAGGGGAAGAGGGTCTGGAGTCGGCAGCATCTGGCCTCAGCTTGAGTGGAGCTGACATAGGTGCTATTGATGAAAGTGACACCATCATAAGTTTCCGCAGTCATGGTGAGTAATAAAAAGCCCTTTTTTCTGCATTCAACTGTCCAGAAGTGCACCAAATCAAGCTCCTATGGGTGGTCACTTGATACTTCTTAAGTGGGAAAGATCTGTACTGCCTGCTAATAAATCCAAAATGTTGCAACCAGAAGCAGGGTGTTGTGTGCTTTTCAATCACTCTTGTCTGCAGCTCACTTTGCTACCCAACAGGACATTAGATTCCCTTTCATATCTGATCCTGAACCTTTGCCAGTGCACTCCGAAAGAGGTTGGAAGGAGAGTTGATGTACCCTGAAGTGGGTTTTAGATTATTGGCATAATCAGCCACCGTTGAGTCCCGTGTTAGCCCTCTTCCTTTCGAGAGGGAGGGGAAGGGATTGGCCCCGAGCACGTAGTGTCAGTTCACACCACAAGGGGACACAATGCGCCAAGTATAACTATAGAGTACCAGAACGCATCGTGAGATAACTGATAAAATTAAATAATAAATAACTCCTGAAGTAGTGGATTGAGGCTACATGAGGAATTTACAATGTCACTCACCTCTCAACTGTCCCTGGTAATTTGAGTATAACTTTCCCTCTTCTACCTCACATCCTTCGGAGCTGACAACACCGTTTCCTTCGTTTCAATAGGAATCCTGTAAGCAAAGAGAGTAGAAAATATGTCCTATAATATCCTTTTATATTTATCTAATAGCCATCGTAGCCATCAGCCGTCACTAATAACTGTCATAGTAAACATGCGCTAACATTGGAAACAAGTCGAAAGACGTCAATCCCTCCATTACGATTGCATGAGGCACTTGAGGGAGAGTTGGGTAAGTAGCTTCCCCTTCCACGATGTAAAAAAGGTCACATCGTTTGTTGCCGCCACCAGTTAGAGGAAACAACATCAAACGGCCTCCATTTACACTCGATAGTGGCTGGCGTAATATTTGCATCCCCATCTGTTATGTTGATTTCCAGTATTGGCTGTTTCAAGAATGGAGATTAAGTTAGATTTAGTTTTTTGTGAATATTGTTCAAGGTATCAAGCACTACTTGCAGGATGCTACAGGAAGGTTAATGAACTAGTTATCACATTTCACTGCTCGTTGTTGTTGTTCCATTAATCCTAGTTCATGTGGACGGAAGAGCACTGATGTGTCCTGAACTGTACTAACTTCAACAACTTTAATAGGAAGCTACCATTGTGCTGCAGTGTCCTCGTCAGTTTCTATGACCACCTGAGACCTCCAGTGTTAGAGTTCCATGGTGCAGCTACATATGTATTCCCAAATTTGCCTGCAGTGGTGGATTATGGTGAAAATAAAATTTCACGATGGTCTCCACCAGTCTTAATGTTACATGCCCTAGGGCTGTAGCTGCATCACATGATTACTTTTTATGATGCAAGCAAGGATACTGCTCTCCTCTCTCTCTTAATGAAACTGGCAGAAAGAGGACAATGTGAGAACTGAGCTGGTAAAGGTGAAGGATTTGCTTTTGAAATTACGTGAAAGAATATTTTCATTTATTATTAAGGTTTTTTACATCATAAAAGCAATGACTATCTGTTGGGTCATGTTGTTAAAAGGCTGTTTGAAGATGTGAAAGAATGTTATAGAGTACATGTACTTTTTTTTGCAACCTTGACACTTTGTAAATAATCAATACCTCTCTAACATATGGCAAGACGAATATCTAAAGTGGTGAATGCAAGCTATTTGTTATTTATACCCAGGTTTTATTGTAACTGATTTATCCTAGTAAAAATTCAGATAAAATTCTAAATTATACAGTTGAAACTAACTTCTCTGACCTTTCAAACCTCTTGAACTCTCCTCTTTAAATGGATTAAAAATATTGATTATGGTTTTCCTTTGAAGGAGATCCATCTTGGGGTCACCATTCAAGGAAGGGATGGGACATTCCCCTTCGCCATGAAAGAGGTCGTCGCCTATGGTTTGATGTAACAGAAGTGCCAATTGAGGAAACTATAGTAGCTGCTGAGCTTCGCCTCTTCCATAAAGGATTGCGTTCAGTTTGCAATCATGCCAATCATGCATTCGGCCCACCCTATCATGCACCAACTTCATTCAATGTCACTGTGCACCAGATTGTTTCCAAAGGAGTTTTTGGGTGAGTATGGTCATTTTTTCCATTCATGTATTTTTGATTCGCCTGATTACTCTCAAAAGCACATAATATTGTCTTGAATTAATTTCTGCTGGAATACACCAATATGTAGAGTTAACTGTGAAAATCACCTGGGTTCTCTTAAAGGCCACTATGCATGTTCATATCTGTTTCCCTCTGCGATTTCATTCTCTTTCACAGATTACTTTTTACCATTTGTCATTCAATCTATAACACCTATTCTTTTCCTCCTTCCCCATCTACTTAATATTTCGCCTCTTTCAACTTTTAAAATTCCATTGCCTTTGCTACTTCTCCCACCCACAACACTCTTCCTTTGCCTATTTTACCATACATGTTTTCATTTCTTTATTTCTGCTCACTTTATTGTCTGCTGACCTTGCTCCAAGTCGTAATATAATAGGTTTCCATTTGATTTTCATCTTTTCCTTGAAACCACATTTTGAAATCAGTGAATAACATGCTCCAGGGCAATATCTTCATCAAAACAAAGACTTGCACTGAAGATCTAACATCTCAAAACTTTCTCTATGTAATTCTGTATTAACCATCCTTCTCTATTAATTGGAAAAAAGCATCTCATCACAGATAAATACCCCATTATGGTAAATTAATGCTGCTTAGTAAAGAGTCTACTCTGTGGACAGGAATTTACACTTCAGCTGTAGCATTTCAGCACAATGGTGACAAATGAAAACCTTAGATCTGCTAGGTTTTTGTGCTTCTCTGCATTACTGTCAGTTGTCACCAATGTTTCCTCTCATCTGTCAGAGACTGTCGGGATGAAATGTATCAGTCGGTTAAATTCCTAGGATTAGTTCAAGTGATAGACACTGGTAAGCATGACGCTAAGAGGATAATATTATTGAACCTAATGTCATTTCTACAGATATTTAGACAAAACTACATCATTCTTGATTTTTTATCTTTCGGACACGATCTAAAATCTCACAACACACCATAAATTTGAAAGGATCAATCAACCAGGACCCTCTATGAGCAGCTATGAAAGAAACCAGAAGGGAACTACGTATATGTCATTGGGAAGGATCAACAAAGGCTAAGTAACTGAGTTAAAGTTTGGTTATTATGTAATTATTTCCAGATATATCAAGAGCAGACCATGTCCCCTCCACATGGGTCTACTCTCCCCCACCTTTCTATAATGAAAGATATGTATGAAAAAAGGAAGAGGCTGTAAAAAGATATTCCATACACTAAGTCTCATGCAGAGGAGAGAAA
Organism: Pyrrhosoma nymphula; assembly: GCA_963573305.1. Classification (NCBI taxonomy): domain Eukaryota; kingdom Metazoa; phylum Arthropoda; class Insecta; order Odonata; family Coenagrionidae; genus Pyrrhosoma; species Pyrrhosoma nymphula. Next base: position 23,739,378 of record OY754338.1, read on the forward strand.
ACATGGGTGACAACTGTCTGTGGTGTTGCCCTTAAGTTTGACAGATTCCATTGATGGACTGCAAAAGCTTGAGTAAACATAAGATAATAATTATATTGCACGCCCTGGAATCATACTGAAAATGTTTCTAGATAAAAATTTAATATGTGGTCATGAATTTAAAAGAATCACTTTTCAAAGAAACTTTTGAGGGACATAAATAAATAAATTCTGTTTCATGCTGTAGTTACTACTTACAGTAAAACTTTGTTAATTCGAAATTCAAGGGACCAACAAAATTGGACTTTGAATTATCCGGGTTTCGAACTAAACGTACTTTCCGAAAATTCACGAAAAAGATCCCGTATTTTCCGAGATAATCACCGTACTGCTATATTTTTTGATAAAAAGGCAAAGAATATGCACTAAAATGATGAGTTAATGGGCTAAATTCTTCACGTTTATCAGATTCAAGTTAAAGTTGGGGAAGTATGCACTATCAGACGCGATCACGCAGAAAATAAAAACAAAATGAATGATTTCGGGCATGTGTCCAGTAATATCCCATAAGGTGTATTTTCCAGGTCACCAAAATTTTCGTTGTAGACCTTTAAATTTACTGGCCTGCTCTCAGCCCATTTCCCTCAAGACTTTTCTAACAAGGAGACATCGCGTGACTTTTGTTCGGGATCCAAACAAGGCAATTATATACTGAAACTATAGAGAGAATGCGGGAAAAGTGTCACAGCTTTCTTCCACATATGTCCAGGTTCGAGAGAAAAACGCTATTAAAGAATCTTCCTCCGTATAAATCCTTTAATGTTCACGCATCTCTCAACAGAGCTTGTAGCCCAGTGGGTTGAGGCGCTGAGACGGTTATCCTCATATGGTGATTGGGGTTTGATCCCAGGTGGCATTTTTTTTCTTTCGAATATTTTACGGAATTACTGTAGATTGCCCACTCCCATACATTTACGGAAGTAGCAACAATTTTTTTTTAATTTTCAGCCTATTTGCTGGGTTTCCAATCAACCTCCTTGGGAGACTTTCGAAACTAATTTAGGGATTCTTGTTCACCCGAAAAGAGGCTTCACATGCTGAAAGACTTAGTATGTTTAGATTTTGAAAATACAAGGATAATTCCGTGAATAGGATGGGCTTTGATTGGTCGTGAGTCTTTCTCAAGGCTGTAAACAATGAACGGATTATAACTTTTTAATTAGCAACGATGTCTTCACTTAAAATTTCCCAGGAGCCGCCTCCGAGTAATGACTTCTATAACTCTATTTCTTGTTCAATAGTGAACATGATATAGGTGAAAAAGAGATGGTAACTGTTTTTGAGGTTATGTAAAAAATTTTTGCTATGACCTTTTTGTGGACGGAGCAAAATATTATATCGAAGCGAAGCCTGTATCGTGGGGGAGAGGAAGATATTCCAGCGCAATAAAATATCACGTAATGATAACACTATTTCTTTTCCCTCCTCATGTTTATTTCAATTGAAGGAATTTAACTTTTAATTCATGGTGTGGGATTGCATGCTTTCGGATTACAAATGTCACTACTCGAGCGCGGCTCCTGGGAAATTTTACTTGAGTACATCGTTGCTAATTAAAAAGTAATAATCCGTTCATTGTTTACGGCCTGGAGAAAGACCCAACTTCCATCTTTTGATCCTCAATTCCATCTCTTTTTCCTTCCATTTTTTATTATTTTTCAGCTATTGATTGTGCTTGTTTCTTGCTTAGAGTAGCATGCGATTCATGCACTTTGTAAATGAAAATTGTTTTACTTCTACATCTGTTCAGGACTGATAGAGCAGAAGGAACTGGAACTCTTCAGTTGCTTGATTCTGTGGAATGGTCATCAGAGAGTGAAGGCTGGATCTTGATAAATGTGACTGGTGCTCTGACAACATGGGTCCGCTACCCTGAGACAAATCTTGGGCTGCACTTATCAGTCTCATCAAGTGAGTCATTTCTGAAAGCTACAAATTTAAAATATGATGGGAGTGAGAGTGAACCATTAATTATACCATTTAAGTTAGTAACTAGGCATCATTCCCTGAAATTAGTGATATAGTCAGGATCGAATCCTTCCAAAAACCTTGGTTGTGCAGGTGGCAGTGGTGTATATAGGGGGGGGGGGGGCCTGGGCCCCTGCAAAATATAAGGCCATGGCACGAGGCGCATGTCGGGATACCTAAACTAGAGCCAGTCGCCGCTAACTAGCCGTTCTTGGTCCCCCCTGACGTTATAATGTACATTCGCCACTGGCCGGTGCCATTTGTGTTACTTCACGGTAAACTAAATCGCGACAAAATCTCACCTTGGATTTTCAGCATTTTGGTGTCGTTTTACTACATAAGTATTGATGATTTGTGTGAAAATTCATATTGTAATAAATTTGTACACAAGTAGAGATTTTATGGTTATTAATCACAGAAAGTTTTATCTAAAATTTGGTGCATGCCTACACTGCCTTCATAACTTCCCGTTGCATCATTTTTAAAGCCAACGCGTGCCGCAGACCATTATGCTTGCCATTTTCATTATGAGTTCAACTGAAAGACTGAACATTTTTCTTTCTGTCTTTGAAAAAGGAAGTTTTGAGCTGTACAAAGGTACAGTAAGTCCTCGGCTTACGCGGATCCGAGTTACACAGATTCGTAGTTACGCGGATGTTCAGTTAAGTCAGTGACATGCTTGCATTTTCTCCGCGTTTCTGTTGCCGCGACAGATACACCGGATGACGACCCGCGAATCATTGTCGAGCAATCATGGCGCGATAAGCAGTGACTCGTCCGCCAGTCCTCGGTATTGGAAGCGTACATCGGCTCTTTGTCGTATCGCGCCATAAACACGACATGTAGCTCTTTCAAATCTGTCGCTTGTCGCAGGCCTGGCCGGCTCCATAAGAATCCCATGATTCCAATCTCCATAAGAATCCCGTGTTTGACCTTTTATTAGCTGTCGCGGCGACAGAAACGGGAAGAAAACGTAAGCCTGTCACCGGCCTTAAGGCCGAATCACACTAGCGTTCGTCAGAGCGGTTAACTCTTCAACCAATTGGAATATAGCGGTTGCCGTGAGCAGGTGCGGGTGTGAAAATAGCCGACTGTCTATTTTTCCGACCGAGAATCGCAACCGCAGCCAATCACGGACTCGGATTTAACCACGTGACCACGTCATCTGCTGCCGTTGCACACATCTGTTGCCGTTGCAAAATCGCCTCCTGGCTCGCTTCTATAGTTCATGAGTTTATCAGAATATGGGGCTGAAAAAGGACAAAGGTTTGATTTATCTTGAAAAAGTATTTTTGATGGTTGAATAAATTGTGATCACAGCCTTGTTCCTTTCACCTAGCGACCCAGTGATGCACCCAGATCCTGCTGTCAGGTATGCTGTCATAATATTCTGCAATCATTACAAGCAAAGCGGCCAACTTCAGCCTTCTCCTTTGTTGATTCCTTCGATTAAGCCATAACCTCTCAATTATCTATTTCAAGTGACAATTGCCTTTCACCAACGGACTCGAAATGCCTTCTATTAGAACGTTCTTTGAGAGGAGTACAAGGCAGTACACGGGAGTGACACCGACAACCGCGTCGCGCAATGTGATTGGACGAACCGACACCTGCTCCCGCTAACCGCTCCGATGAACGCTAGGGTGATTCGGCCTTTACACGGCATGAACTTCTTTTTTCAGTGTAATTTGACCTTCCAGCGTAAGTCAACTCGTAGTTAATTATCTACTCCTTAGATGACGCCTGTTCTACATCATAGCAAAAAAAGAACGCGTTCATACAGCAAACAGACGAATTTGTATTTCCGTTGTGACTTGATCATTGGGATCGTTATTTATCAAGTAAGAGAAAGTTGTCTCATAAAATCAATAAAATCGTTTCAGCTAAATACGTAGGCATTCACATGAGTATGATAATTTTACAAATTTTCAATTTATTTATGTTTAGTGTAATTATACTTATTTTAGACTTAAATTTCCAGTGAAATAAAGATTGGATGTGTTACTCTCGGAATTGTCGTATTATGATAACTGAATGGCCTCTCGAAAGATGGCGTTTTCTGCAACCATCGCCGATTGCCGCCAATCGCAGTGAAATCGGCACGGCTAATGGTTCAAAAATGGATAGGGATGTTGTTGTGTTTCGACTTCCGCGGATTTCAACTTACGCGGAAATTTTTGGGACGAATTAACCGCGTAAGTCGAGGACTTACTGTATACTCCCAACCTAGAAAGCCTTGTCAAGCATCGCTTTTTTTCATGCCGCAGAAGTTGCAAAATTTTCACCTAACAGTTGTTGATCCATCGTGACGTGGTTTTGCACAGCAAATATAAGGTCCTGCATTTTAAGCACAGTCCTGTGTCTTGACTTCAGTAAAATTAATCCTGGTGCTTTCTAAGCATTAACAAAGGAGTTATTTAATTTTTTTAAAGAAGTTTTGAGCCAATTGGCTCTAAATATGGATTAATTTTTTTTAATGGGCAAAATGAAACTGTGCTAAGAGACAGGAATAGATGTTTATGTGACCAAGTGTTATAAGAAAAGTGAGGAGGAGGTTGTCTCCTTATCACTTAATTACATTTGAAGTCTGGCCTTTAGGTTGAGATTTATTGGAGTCACAGTTTTAAACTCTGTCTTGCGATTTTGTGCTAAATTAAGATATGTGTTTAAATTGCCCTATCATTAACACTTACGAATACTTAGGTCTAATATTTTATTCTTAGTGCCAAAAATCACAAGAATCGAAACCAGTCAGACCTTAGGTAGGGCCATTTGCGTGGAGTCACCTAATATGTAGTGAAATTAAGTATTACTTTTTACAGAAAAACACTATTGATAAAGTCGTGATTTTTGTTTCTTGCAACAATATTACACTTCCCGCAATGGGTTCTCTAAAGCTGCTAATGCCTTATGAAATCACATAAAAAGCAGTCAGTTCCAGCCTGTGAAGCAGCAAAACGCTGAAATTCGAACCCAAAATAATCAGGAAAAGTTTTTAAAATTCCATATTGAAAAATACCTTTGGACTGCTTTCCCATCAGTATTTTTAAAGATAGTCTTCAGTACCTCCGGCGATTTATCCACGTTGACACACCGGTTCCCATCAGACCACCAAAGTTAAGCAACGTTGGGCCCGGACGGGGGTTGGATGGGTGGCCCTCCTCCATACCTCTACCGGGGTGGATGGAGAGGTGACACTCCCTCCAGGCCTATACTGGGAGGCCAGAGGGAGATATACCCAGACCAGGAAGGTAGGAGGGAGGACTCCCTCCATACCTGTACCGGGAAGGTTGGGGGTGGCCCCTCCTTTCTACATCTACCACGGTGCTCTTGTCCCCTGTCTGTAAGTGGCAGGCAGGTTAAACGTGGGATGGCACAACGGACTAAGAAGTCTTGAGTGCCAGGAGGGCTCCAGAAGGACCTTGCCCATCCATACATACTACTCTACCTCCGGCAAATAGGTGTATTATATATATATATATTTTTTTTTTTTGTAACATTTGAATTGTGTTGTGGATGCTGGGTTGCTGGGGAGTTGTTGATGAAGAGAAAAGGGGGATTGTTGGGGGGAATTGGATTTGGAGAGTATGCTGCATGCATCAAGAAACATTGTATTGGGAAGAATAAAAAGTTTTGAAACGAAAATAAACGTCTGACGTTACAATATATGTGTGTGCGTGTGTGTGTGTGTGTGTGTGTATATATATATATATATATCAGTCTTTATTTAGCAATACTGCTATTCTCAATACAAAGAAAATTGTACACAACAATTGCAAAATCACAACAACAAAACCACTCATTTATTTACAATCCATTTTCTCACCTCCGCCTCAAATCTATCTGAAGCACAGCACAGCCTTTACATCATTTTCCAATGCATTATATAAAACTAGTCCTTTAAAAGACAGAGTTTTGTGTCACTGATTTGCTCAAAAGGAATATGAAAATTTTGTTCACCTCTGGTGGCATATTTATGAATATCTCTATTTGTTATTATCAATCTAGATAAATATGATGGCATCAGCCCAAGTTTTATTTTATGAATAAATTTTAAAACTTCCAAGTCCAACATCTGCTGGATGTTTAACCAGTTTAGATGATTTAGCATGACATCAATCCTGGTATACTTGTCCCGTTTAAGGATGATTCTCATGGCTCTATTTTTGTAGTGTCTATAATCTTCGTGCATTAAAGGAAGGAACATTATGTCCTGATAAACTAAGAATGCTCCATTTCATAAGGAAAAATTAACAAGTTACTTGTATTCACTTAGCTTTCTTTAGCATTTTTAATTTAAGAATTAATAAATGCCATTGTGAAAACCAATTGATGCTCAATTTTATTTCACCTTTAAAGCTAAATTATTAGATTTCTGTTTGAGGGAAAACCTAGAGAAAACAACTCATGGGTTCATAAATTTACAAGAAAAGTAATAATGGATTATGATTTTTTTACACATACATAATTGGTAATAAGAAGGAACATTCATAAAATGGTGAAAGCAGGATTCAGACTCAAGATTCTGTATTTGAGATTTGATCAAAAAAAGACGTTTGGATTAAATTAATTTTGGATTTGACCCATCACTCCCTTAAATATATTCTATTTATTATATCCTCCAATATAAACATTTTCATTGCTAATTTGAGTCCTTAAAAGGCAGTTTTTGTAACATCTTTGATTCTCTGACAGTCAGAAGAAATAGTCATTGTAATTTAGGCAATGGATCCTTAAAAAGCTGTCCCAAAAATAGGATACTTTCCCTATGGGTGCAATAATTTACTAAACACATTGCAAAGGGGTAGTTAAGCACAGGAATGAAGCCATGAAGGAACCACTGTAGTAATGTATAGGGAGTTCCTGAAATTTCAAGGGTTCATAAGTTCCTATTCAAAGACCTGAGGGCCAGGGTGGGGTCTCTTCTGACTACATATAAGTCATCTGACTAGGAAGCACTCAAACAGCTGTACTTTCCTGGCTGCATTGCAGTAGACATGATACACAATGATGGTACAGTAGGCAGTTTTAGGTTGTAGGATAAAACAAGATTACTCATTGCTTTTTAACATGTATTCCCAAGAAATGGTCTTAGTGTTATAGGTAAAACTATGTTTAGGAATAAACGGAATTGCATTTCTGACATGAGTAAGAATATGTATATCCATGCTTAAGTTTTTGTGTTTCAGTATTTAGAAGTATTTGAGTGATGATGTTGTGTATTCAAATATACAGGAAAAAGCTACATAGTTTCTCTTTCATTTAATAGATTCTCATGAGTTGCATCCTGAAGATGTTGGCATTGTTGGACCACCAGTGGGGTACAGTGGCCGTGCACCTCAGTCCTCTAAAGAGCCCTTCTTGGTTGCATTTCTGGGATCATCTGTTTTGCCAGGAAGGACTCATGGTGTTCACTCCCGATCGACGAGGGAGGTGAAGCCTCGTATGGGAGGTGGAAGAAGACGCAACCGCCAGATGGAGCCATCAACCCCTTACATGGCACAAAGGAACCCACTTCTAGGTAAGAGCTTAAATTCTTATCTTGGATAGTAACCATCCATGGTTGCAAAGGCAATGCAGTGTAGCTGATATTAACGTTGTGATTTGAATTCTTATTTTGATGGTTATAGCATAGTCGCTGATTAACTGTTACTCAAGGCCACCAGGTGGCATCTGACTGCCAAGTGACACCATGGTGCAAATTTAATTCCAGTCCTGCCAATATGATGAAAAAAATTGATGAATTGTTTATGTGGCTCTCTTTTATTGTCAATGGTGGATAATTTTTATTTTGAATAATTTTTTCCCCCTGAAGCTACCTTAACCTTTCTCCACACAAAGAGCACTTTTGCCCCCACCAAAAAATAAGTCCTGTTTACTGAAAGGGAACTTTAGGGACCACTTAGTATTGTTTGTTTTAAATAAATTTTAAATAAAGAAAATTAAATTAAACTTGTTTTAAAAAATTCCTGCCAACAGGACAGTCGGTGAGACTTTGAATTCCAGGTTTTAGAGGTGAATTTGCTTTTCTTGCTTGTTGTGAGGGTAAATATAATTGTTATGCAAAAGTTTCACATCCCAATGCTTACCAATGTAATCCAAAAACAGCCGAAGAATCTTCCAGTAGTTTCAACAGATGGTGACACTTGTATAGTAGTAGTAGTATTTTTGCTTAACGTGCTTCGACGGCTAATGTCATTTCGTACTTGCTGTCTGCCTCGTGCAGACAGGGGCAACAGCATTAGGACAAATCGGAGGATCACCCCTCCAAACTGGAGCCGAGCCCAACAATGCTTAACTTCGGTGACTGATCGGGAACCGGTGTTTCCATTGTGGCAGGTCGTTGCAGTGACTCTTGTATTTTGATGTACTGGACCAAAAACAATTTTCATGGTCACTGGTGGTAGGCGTTATTGCCAGGCCATATGGTATGATGGCCTGTTTCAGAAATGCTAGATATATATTTTTTGTGTGGGACAAACCTCATGGCAGACGTTACTGATGTCCTTGTTTTTTTGGAATAGCCCTGGATGAATTGTACATGGTCTATTTTGATTGGAAAGTGTTTACTAACATTATATGGGCAAAATATTTTAATGGCTTTTAATATTTATAAGGTTAGCATATTTTTGCTCATTCGATCACAATGCCTACCTTCCTTCAGTGATCTGGTAATGTGTTAAGCATCCATTGATGTGCCATGTTAATTAGAAAGCCTAGAGACAGGTTCCAATGAGGGAATATCATAAGCCTCAGATTAAGAAAATTTTGGTAATTCAGGTAAAAATATCTCATTTTCAACTGTTTTAAATCTGATTATCAACTCATTTTCTCCACTCATTTGGAATTCATTTGCAATTCCTGTGCAATTTGAAACACGGGAGAATCAGTTAAATAACAGTTGAAAATGAGTTCCTGAAACTGTTGAAAATGAGATTCAAAAGAGTTGAAAATGTGATTCAAAAGAGTTGAAAATGAGATTCAACTGAGTTGAAAGTGAGATTTAAAAGATTTGCTACGCTAATAATCGTGGAAGGGGTCATCGGAGGCAACTGCGTAAATATAATCATCTTCCGCGGTCGGCGAAGCTTGGTAAATATTTAGGAACCGCGTAAACTTCACTGACGGGAAGCCTCGTTGGGAGTTTCTTCTTTGTAGTCGAATCGTAGTTCACGGATAATCAAGGGAAACCCCTGCGTTGAGAACTCAGTAACCCAAAGCCCTCAAAACATATGCCGCTGGTAATTTAGGGCCTCGGTAGATAAAGCCGTGGTTGATAAGGAAAACCAGAACGAACTAATTTGTAACGTTTCTGCCGAACAACGATGGATCTGAAGCGAAGTTAATGTAGTACTTTATTGAAGCATAGTTGCATGCAAGTATGAAATGTCTCGTGATAAGTTCGATCCGAAGCCAGTGCTAAAGGAAAAGAACTGAAAATTTTGGGGGACAAGCCCTGACCCGCTGTATATCCGAAACCACGTTATTCTGAGACGTGCTATTTCCGGAATTTACTGTATTTCCAGGTCCGACAGAAACAATAAATTAAGAGAGATATTTTTCCGAACAGATAGGTATGGGAATTCATTTTTCCCCCGAACAATAAGGGACTTAAATAAATGCTAGGCGTAATTTAATTAGAGCATTTCCTTTTTATATGTAAACGGCTGGTGTCCTAACACCCCCGCCATACGCCATATGTAGATGCATGTAAACAAATGGAAGAAATCACCCAAATGACCTAAAACACATAAAACTGAACATCAAAATGCAACCGCCTTCACCGCCAAATTCAATCATGAGGAGATAATTCACTTGAAAATCAGTTGCAAACCAGTCCAAGTAAAATGAGTTGAAAAACAGATTGAAAATGGGATGCAAAAGTGAATGAAAATCAGTTCCAAAGGAGTGCATCAGGAAAAATGAGGATGAAAATCAGTACAAATGAGTTAAAAATCAGATGCAAATGAGAAAAATCCTGTAAAATGAGTACCAAACTTGTTTGAAATCAGTTGTAAAGAGAAATTTTTACCTGAGTAATTCTGCATGATTATTCTATTTTTCATTTGTGAATTTTTGATGCATGAATACTTTTTAAGGAACCTAACTCATTCATGAATCAAGTTACCTGCAAAGTGAAAGTTAGAAAAAATAAACAACTGAAAGATTTATTTTGCAATATTTGTATCTTAAGTTTTGGCAACTAATGGTAAAAAATCATGTCACTTGCTCACCTGGTTAGGAGCTGTTAGACATGTTGGACCACTAGCCTTGTTAGTGTTGGTGTATGTTATTGACTAGACCAAAATGAGGGGATCCAAGGTGATCCCAGAAAAGTTGTGAAATAAAATATTGTTTTGGTTAATTGTAAGTATATGATTATTCTATTTTTGATTTATGAATTTTTTATTTATGAATTCTTTTTGCTGAGAGTTATTTGCGATACTATCAACACATTGAACATATAAATTTAAGTTTGACTTTAGAGTAAGTAGGTATATATAGAGTAGCCACAGGATAGGGAGAACTGGTAATAAATTTTTAAATGACTTTTCGGCCGCTAGATGGCACAGGTGTTTCTGGTCGCCCAGTTGTTTGTCTGGCCCGAAATCTGACATCTCTCCCCCTCCCTTTAGACAACGCTGAATGAACCTTTTGACGGTCATGAACACAAGGTGTTCATGACCGTCTTATATCGGGGCTATTTTTTTCCGTCAATTCAGTCGGGTGTACTCTACTTCATGAAAACCCCCTTCCAGGCGTTAGAGATGGTGTAACTATCTTCCCTGTTAATTTTTTCTGTTGTTTTCATGATTTCAATGGCCTCTCTAATAATTCTGGGGTAGTAGCGGTTCTCTTTTGCAATTATATTGCCTCTTCAAAATTCATGTTGTGGCTGGGTTCACTCCAGGTATGTTCAGCCAAAGCTGATTAGCATTTTTGATGTCCCTTTGGTGTTCCCTCCGTCGGCATTTGAGAGCTCTCGACGTCTGTCCGATGTAGGATTTTCCACATTCGTACGTTACTTGGTAGACACCTTCCTGTATGTTCTTTGGTAATCGCTCCTTGGCCTTGCTGAGGTTTAAGGTATTTTGGATACAGTTGAATCTGGTAACGACGTTGTGTTTTGCAAGCACCCTGCATACCATTTCACTTGTACCGGCAACATATGGTATGACGGCAAAAGCTGCAGGTGCCAATGATAGAGTAACAGAGCCTGGTAGTGGTCGAGTTCACCTATCGACTCATAAAGAGCCTGATTACATCGCCTCTCATTGCGGATCCAGTGAGCACCAAGCAGCGCTGTGAAGTGCTACCTAAAAATAACTGGAAAAAGGTGTTTACACTGGAACTGTATCATCAACTCGTTGCAAGTCACCAGAAGTTCGATTTTAATGGTTTCCGCCAGGGGATGAAGATCTACATTCAAGATAGGTTTTGAACTGTGGTAAGTACGATTTAAAATTATTTATTATGAATTTTTATGTATTCTTCCACAATATTTATGAGAAGGCATGACATCTTCCACTGCTAACTTTTCCCGACTGGCATTTTTTCTTTGTTGCACTGTTTATATTGTAAGCAACAAATTTTGTAGAGTAGGATATCCGCTAACCACTCATAACTCCCAGCGACACAGGACATCAAGCCAAATTTTGCCATTTGTCGCGGTGTAGCTCGACCTTTCGGCTGATTTATCGTCCCTCCAGCACTGTAGGCTCTTTGGACATGCTATTTGCAGACGGTCCTGTTATGACGTTAATATCTCTGCTCGAACAACTTTTATAAAGTTCTCGGCCATCCGTGGGCGTATCACTCACTCAGTTATTCAACCCGAAAGTTGGTTTGGATAGTTGAGGGTAGAGCTCACCCCGGACTAAGCCACAGGCGTGTGAATTTCACACATTCAGGGTAGGGGGGCCAGTTCCTTTCCCTGGGCCACCTCGCACTCCGAGGATTTTTGTTCACGGGCGTTCAAAGGCTTCACCTGAATTTGAACCCAGGACCCTTCGATCAGTAGCTAAGCGCTCTACCTACTAGGCCACCACACTCCCCTTCATAGGCATATAATGATAAGTTAAGATGACCTCAAAAATTAACTTAATTTTATGAAAATATACTACGGGGGCAGGAGTACAAGGAAAATTGTGACCTAACATCCCCAATTGCAAAATAAATGATAAAAATTGGCCATTCTAGTGATTTCAAACCTTTCATGCTGCAAGGTAATAAAATGGATGCCATGGAGAAAATTTAAATTTGTCAAATTTCCCTCACTCCGAATAATGCATTATGCAATGAGAAAATATTCCTTAACTCATCTTCTTCCATCACTTCACACCCCCTCCTGATAAAATGACAGTCTCAACCATTCCTCCATTCCATCCGAGCACGCTAGCCGACTACTGTCCGTAAAAAAGTCGAGTCCATCGAGCTTGACAAGCCATAGCTTCAAGTACAGTCCACTGATTTTAATGAAATAAAATGCATCAGATGGCACGTTCATTTAAGTATATTTAGATTACTAATTCGTAGAGATGGGAAAATTAACGTAATTTTCATCTGAGGTAAATTACCATGGTAAATTACGGTAATTTTCAAAAATTACCGTAATTTTCCCGTAATTTTCAGTTTTAAGCATTAAACAGAAAATGTATGGTTAAATAAGAATGCCAATAGCAAAAGGGAGAGGATACGATGTTTAAACCATACATAATGCAACATTAATCTATTAGAAATTTTCAAAATTGTAAAAAGAAATACGGCAGCAACACGCAATCTGGCTTTCTTTTGTCAAAGTATGAGAAATTTTAAAGAAGAATATTCGACTAATAATTACTCAATAATGTTAAAATTTAAATAAAATATGCCAAAAATGAGTTGTATATGCCTCAATTTAAAATTAAACATGTTGGAAATGTGGACTTGGCTTAAAAGAACCTGTTGGGAATTTATTTGTATGAAAAATTATCTCAAACATGGGTGAATTATCTGGAAAATTAACGAAAATTATGGTAATTTTCAAGGGGCACGGTAAATTACGAAAAATACCATGGTAATTTACGAAAATTACCGTGGTAATTTTCAAAGTTGCCCATCTCTACTAATTCGTTGTAGCTATACTTTTATTATATTGGCTTGTAAAAAGTGCCCATTTATGGCGCTTGAAAATTGGTGGCCCAAATTTCAGTGCTTTTCAATAAGTTATTTTTTGTCGTATTTAGTTTATATGAAGATATATGCTAGTCAAGACTGTTAACAATATTCTACTGCCAATTGTCTATATTCCGGAATTTGCACTAGCAATGGGCAATATTGTAAATCTTTGCAGACTTCCATACAAAAATTCAATACACACAATTACACAAAATCTGTGCCTACAAAACAGTTTGTTGATCTCTAATCGGATTAGCGAAATTGAAACCTGCATTGGCTGATCAGCTGGATGGCTGCCTCCTTGGAAAAATCCCTAGCTACCTGACAACCTGACTACCCAATGGCGACAAATGGAGATATCCCGACTGGAATGACACCCAGGGACCGAGTCCGTTTTTACTAGCTGGCCTCCTCACTACCTGCTGTCTTTAGGCATGTCCCCTCCCCATTAAAGTGAGGGTGAGTTCCAGAATATTTTTGGAAATCGGGGAAAGGGCACGGGCTACATCTACATCATCAGGCAGGCAGAGACAAATTCGGGATCGGCTGCTGAAGACGATCGGAGTAGGGTCGACGTATTCTGTGCTTGCAGATAACAGCGATGCTCGGGAAGGAAACATCTCCCATAAAGAGACTGCCGATTGAATTGGGGGTAGAGGGAAGGGGCTCTTGTAATGAAAAATGTGTAGTTGAAAGTAGACGGATTTGTGTGCCATTTGGTTTCATAACAATCAGAAAAGCCATAGGAAAACGAATGCGACACATGTTTCTAATTAATGTTGAAGTTAAAAGGATTAATTTTTTAGTAAATAATCATCCACCATTGAGTCATCGCGAGATGATATCAAGCCCCCATCCTCGAAGCCGGTGGAGCCGAGGGTCGGAGGAATTATGATTATGGTCGGTATCGGCTCCACCTTGACTCCGGTTTTCGCAAGAGTGTTAGTATTTCTTGGGGGTATCAACTGTCACTTTAGTTCATCCGCGCACTACCCAAGATGGAAATAAGGTGGTGGGTGAGGTATCTAGGGAACGGACGAAGGGTGGAGAGAAACCCGATGTTGGAATCAGCCTAATCCTGACAAAAGTAGTCTATAGTTCAATGTTTCATCCGATGGTCATAGTGTAGCATTTAAATTGCTATCCACTCATAGCTCAAGTAGAGATCGGAATAACTTCAGATCAGAATTTTAAAATTTGAACCCAAATAGTTAATCCAAGGTATTTCGCGAAAAGTGCCATTTCTTAATTTAAAGATACTGTGATAAATGTATTCAATTATATATATTCAATGTATAAAGATATATCACCGTAATCACATATGCACCCTAAAAGACTTTCTCTTGTGGATGCTGCTCAGATTTGTCTGGTGTTGGTACGTGGACAGATTGAGTGTAATTACATATATCAAATGCTGTTAAAAATAATAAAGTAATTATTTTTATTTTTTTCAACAGGAAATCCTGATTTACATGACCTATCCAAAGAGGAGCTGTGTCTAAAAATGTTGTGTGGAAAACACTTTTCAAAGCTTGATATCCTGTGAAGTGGGCGCCTCAAGAAAGGCGCACTTCCCCTGGCAACTACTCCTGTTGAAAGACCAATGGAAGGAGTTACAAGAGTCAACGATTAATCTTCAATAAATATATCCCCTTCTGTACCATCACCATCAATGACAGCTGGCAAGTCTGACGGAGAAAAGGTGAAAGCCTACAAGACACCAGAGGTATCTACTCCAAAAAACGATGCTAATAAGGATGACTGTGAAATCTGCTTTATTACTCCAAAAATAATTCCTAATGTCATCACCAAACCATATTTTTCAAATATTATTTGGGAAACTGAAATTCTGTCTCCGACGTCAGATTTAAGGTAGCAGAAAACCTCTGAAAAATATCATACCCAAGAAGAGAAAGAAGATAACCAAGAAACTCCAAGGAAGAAGAAACTTCGGGAAAAAATTGAAAAGCAGAGCAAAACCATGGCTGCACTGGCTGTATCAATAGCAAAATGGAGAAGATGAAGAGAGGAGTGGAATAGGCGAGGACTGAGGACTCACACCACCCATCACCCATGGATGCACGGTTTCTGCCAAAGAAGTTAAAGCCTATAGAGGCATTTTTACTCATCCAAATTCAATTACAACATAAAAAGAGACAGTCGTGGCAAAAAGAAGAGCAAGAGTTTGCCATTGCCTTGTATTTTTAGTCACCAGCAGCTTACTGTTTTCTTTTAGAGAAAATAGTACTCCCAGCAGAGAGGACAGTACGTAGATGGGTAGGGAGTTCTTCGAAGTGCATGGCTGGCTTTGATGATCTCTTCCTCCAACGCCTGAGTAGTAAGGTAGTGACAATGCCAGAAAACAGCCAAGATTGTGTGCTGCTATTTGATGAAATGTCACTCATGTCCAACCTGCAGTACACACCGGCACTGGTTTTCATTGAAGGATTTGGGTCTCCTTGGAAGAAGTAACAGGCTGGGAAAATATGCCGGAATTTTTATGATCAGGGTCTTTTCACTCAATGGAAGCTACCTATTGCCTATTTCATTACTGAACGAGGTGTGAGTAGTCACCACTTAAAGAACCTCCTCCCTCTAGTCCTGAAGCAGTTTTTCCACATAGGTCTATGCCTCCGAGCTTTCACTTGTGATCAAGCCAGTACAAAGAGGAAGGCAATGGCAGACCTGTGAGTTTCAACTGCTAGATAATTTATTGAGGTTGGTGGCAAAAAAGTATATTTCATGTACGATGTCCCTCTTTTAGTCCCTCACATAGGAACAATTTCATGGGCAGCGATTTCGTCTTAAACGATGAAATATTTCCTTTTGAAAACATTCAGATAGTGTATCAAAGGGATAGTTCCAATTCAACCACAAGAGCACTATGGAAATTGACTCCAGCTCATATAAGCCTGAATGCTTTCCAAAGAATGTCAGTGAAGCTGGCAACTCAATTGTTCAGCAGTTCCATAGCAGCAGCAATAATAACATGCTATGCAACGGGGGAGCTTCTGTTAACTCCTGCTCTTCCAGCTGCAAAATTTGTTCAAACTATTAATAATTTGTTCGATGCACTAAATAGCAGAACTCTTTATTCCATAAATATCAACCGATCTGGACTCGTTAAATCAAATGAACATATTTTAGAAGTTCTGAATAACGGCCTCAAAACATTAAGAGCTATCAAGAAAATGAATGGCAGTCGTTCACCATGCTTTGATGGCTTTGTATTCACAATTTCATCTTTATTAAGACTACTGGAAGACTTAAATGACAACTACATTTTGACCGGTCGTGTAAACCAAAATCCCTTGGAAAATTTCTTCTCCATCATCCGTTAAAGGGGTGGGTTTAATCGGAATCCAACTAATGTCCTTCAGACTAAGTTACAGACAGATGGCAATCTAGAACTTTCTAAAGCCCCCTCAAACGGCCAACTGTAATATTGATGAAGACTATATGTTGCAGTTGGATGAAGAAGACTTGGATGGTGTAGATGGGGGCAAACTCAGTAAGAGAGATTTGGAAGATGCTGTAAATCTCAGCACATCCTTGGAAGACAT
Source organism: Pyrrhosoma nymphula (assembly GCA_963573305.1). Classification (NCBI taxonomy): domain Eukaryota; kingdom Metazoa; phylum Arthropoda; class Insecta; order Odonata; family Coenagrionidae; genus Pyrrhosoma; species Pyrrhosoma nymphula. The sequence continues at coordinate 23,756,105 of OY754338.1, forward strand.
AGAATTTGATGGGTACATAGCACCAAATTCGGAGGCTGTTACTCTTCAGAAATGCTCTGAGATTTATTTAGCTGGATACCTTGTTAAGAGGCTTTGGGAAAAGACAAGATGTGTAAAGTGTAGGCACAGGTTTGTTACAAAATGGCCCTTGAGTGATAGAACCCAATTGCTGATTTTAAATAAAACATTTCCAAATTTAAAAAAAGATGATTCAGGTTTGACATATCCTTCTTAATGTTTTGTTGTGCTTTGCAGAATGGCATTCATGATTTATGGTAAGTATTTTGCACAAAATATGCACAAGGTTAATGTTATAAGCAGATTGTGGAAGCGGCGACGAAATATATTAAAATTAAATAGCAAGTGGATACCCGGTGACACTTGCTTTCTCCATTTGTAATTTGTACTAAAGCTATTATTTGTATGCATGGCGAAAAAAGCTTGCAATTGGATGATTCCAATCATATTTAAAAGCCGGATAAGTTAAGGATTTTGCAACACAAGTAGAGTAATTGTATAAAAGTATTTATTTACTTTAATGAACCATGAGTGGGAAATATTTAGTATGAATTTCTTTTTTTAAATGTTTTAAATCCCTAACGTGTATATTTATCATGCATCCATGTGCTACCAATGTAATAAAAAATTTATTTTAACTATTAAACAACCATGAATGTTTTGTTTGATTGAAAATTCATTTTTCAATTTCTTTTTTGGTTCTTCCATATTTGTTTGTATTATAATTCATAACTGTATATAATTTCAAAATTGTAATTCTCATGAGAGTTCATTTAGTCGTTCACTGTATTTTGTTCTAACGGAGTTGCTGCTCCAGGACAATACATTTTGTTCAATATCAACCTTTTCAATTCTGGGCAATATGTGCAATATCAACCTTTTCAATTCTGGGATTAATAAAGTTTTTTCTTCAATAAAGTATATCCTGTGTTTAACTACTATTAAATTTCACTAAGTGCTGAGGTGAATGCTCTACCAAAAAGTAATATTTACCGGTAATTGCCAGTATATTGCATGTTCACCTGTTAAAAACAGTAAACTTTTATTTCCAACGTGAGAGAAGGCGTAGTTAGTACCCTATGATGATTGAGTTTTTATATTATTAAATTTAATGCTTTGTATTATATCTGACGGTCATATTTATCCACAAACAATATCACTATATACGTATAGGGGTTAGATGGAAGAAGGGACTTTTAAAGTCTCAATCTTACCCCAATAAAGACGTTCTCCAGTCAGGGTTCATACATATATTGAGTGGAAACTAGTACTTAAATTGTAAATTGTGATGAATGCTGTCGGTCTCCTCTTCTTGCTTGGAAAGTCTGAGGAAAATTTGTCCATTAGTTCTTATAATGGACATTCTATCCCAAAAAGTAATAATGAAGATAATATCCATGATTTATCCCAAGTGCCGAAAGAAGAAGTCACAATATTGATACAGGTATGTGCTACAGATCACATCAATTCAAAAATATTGCCTGGAAATTATTGTCGTCTTTTTTAAGTTATAAAAATAAAATAAAATATGCTTTTTCAGGAATGTATTTCCATCCTAAAGACGAAATGTTCTGTCATCGTATGGGATAATTTGGGGCCAGAAATGAGATAGGAATGCTTATCTCTGATCTATCCTTGTTTTCTTTTGAAGAGCATATTCCTTGTGCCGGCTAGGTAGCCATTGGAATTAAGTAAAATCAAATAAATTTGTCCTGAATCCAAGCATCGGATGTCAGTAGTTACTTATACGATCTCTTTTTCATGTTTTGATGGGATGTGATACATGTGTATTTCACATACCCACCCTGATCCAGCACCGTACTTCACGCAAAACACACCTATTTAAAAGCAAAGTTCAAAAGATATAAATCAGAGACCGCACATAGGAAAATAACACACCAGCTTACAAAGACAGATCACAGAGCAATAAATGCCGAAGGAGAAACTGTGAGCCTGCAAAAATTCATGGAAATTCCCATCCATGGATGAGTTGAACGTGTTGCACGGGTGGAAACCGGATACATGTCCCGTTATCTCCTTGAATTTCAAGCTGGCCATGCCAAAGTCCAGTCAAACGCATGCCTAAATTTTCATTCATTCATACACAGCGTCTTCAAAATTAACAAGTTTTGAAGTACAGATCAACTTACCACGCCGACAGCTGAACAACAATAGAAAGGATTCTGCAATTCTTCTCTTTTGCGAACCCAAGCTGCGATGAGTTGGTGATTCATACCGAAGTCTGGCAGAGAGCAACGAGGCCCCGGACCGGCCCTCTCTGCGAGATGACGGAGGTTCAGGGAACGTTATTTTTGCGTTTCTCTCAAACCACTTGACGCTGCTCTAGAATTTGGCCGTGGTTTGGAAATCAAACTAGATTGGTGCGTGCTATCGAAAAAACATTATAATAAAGTTTTTCTAATGTTAGTGTGGTGGTTGGGTAGTTTATACATTGACAATGAGAGGTAAAAATGCAGAGCATTAGTTTCCCTACTAAAATGACAAATCACTATGAAATATTTAGCCTTGAAGGTACAAAGGGAGATTGGGTACGTTGATCAGCCTTTTTTAAAGCCTTCATTATTGTGTGATGCAGAAAGATGCAATGGCTACACTAATATGCCATGGTTTTTCCTGAATACGCCCTAGTTATGTCCGATGTCCCGGCGTAACATTTTTCTCTGTTTCTACAATTTTTATTACGATTTTTATTTCCTGCTACACCCCACTTCCTACGGGAGCAGGAAATAAATAAGTAAATGTTGATTTTGGTCGATAATATTGTTTTATCATTTTGTAAATATATTAGTACTGAGGTTATTGGAAGGATTAAACCAAGTCCCGCATGGTCCGTATGTTATTTAATAACCTTAACTTCATTTCTCTTGTAGTTTTTTTATTCCAAGATTATTTAAGGTAGGTAGTCCTATCCGTACCTAGCTAATTCTAAATCAGAATGTAATTGTTCGCTGCTTTCACCTCTTCCGAATTTTGAAAGTGTAGGTAAAAGAAGTACATACATAGCTGGTGTTGTGGTGTGTTAGATTGGAGAGTTTAGATGGATTATGAAATAAGTGAACCATCATCTTTAAAGTGAAGCTATCTGCAGTCCAGTTATCCAAACTGGAGTATGGCACGAAGGCAAGTGAAAGGAAAAAAGTGTGTTGAAGTCCTAGTACGAAGTTACATAAATTGGTGGACAAATCTTTCCTGACACCATCAAAATGAAGAAGAAAAAAAACTACAGCTGGATTCGATCTGGTGACCCTTGCCTCTGCAGTCGAGCATGTTACCTACTACTCTAGCTGATACATCTACGGAAGTGCCTTCCCCTTGGGTATTAATAGTTGGGATTTAAAATGGCTGGTCAACGAACGCGTCGTGTCCTTACGTCTGACAATATTACATTATGATGTTGGTTTTGCCGTATCTATGCAAGATAAATACTGCAAAACATGATGTCTTGACATGCCAGAATTATGAATAACGTTCATTTCGAGTACACACTTCACTTCATGCAATGGAATAAACAACTTTTCTTTATGATGTTCAAGTTTTGCAGATGATTCGTCTTCACATTGGATATTTAAAGGTAAAATGTGAACCAAAAATACCGTTTATCTTGTATTCACGCATTTATAGAAACCAAACAACATAGCACCGACTCTTGGTTATAGAAGATGGCTGGATAAACTCACGAAATATATTGTAAGCTTCAAAAAGGCACTGTCTACGAGTGCATATGATCTCACTGTGTGTGCGACTCGTGACAGCAATCTTTTCCTTGGTTTTATTGCTTAAAACAGTCATACTCTTTAAAATTATTATTTGAATGACTTCCATATCCATATAGAAATCAGCGATATTAAAAATGAACGAACTGGCATCAATGCACGGCAATCTAAATGGACCGCGATCATTACAACTAGTGCCACCAAGCAGCGAATACAGCAACCCATAATTCTTCCATCGACGTGCGCGCCAGCTGAATAATTCTTCCAAAAGCTCTCGAAAACGTATTACCCATTTTTAGCGCAGCGTGGCCACTCTATATATTTACTCTATGGTTTGACGCAGTCTGTGTGGGACTTAATGTTAATTTGGAAAAATTAATGGTTTCCATAAAGTGGATAAGTGAAACGGTTATTTATCCCTTTAAGATGTGGCTATGGGATAGAGTCACAGGGTTGAGTCCTTCCTGGGTGGAATTTTCAACTCCCAGGGCATTTTTGTAAGCATCTGACTCATGCTGATTTGCTATTACAGTTTATTAAAATGTAAACAATTGGGGTTTCCTGAGTGCATTAACTAAGTTATTATTATTATTATCTCTCTCTCTTAACTTTTCTTTTGCAGATCCTCCTGGGCTTTGGTCTTCACGCAGCTGTCAAATTCAAACCCTATATGTTAGCTTCCGTGACTTGGAGTGGCAGGTAAGGGCTTACAAGTGGCTTTTATTACATAATAAAATATCGTTATATCATAATAGAAGACCTGGGGCTAGTTTCTCAAAGCTACAAGTCTACTATTTAAAAGTCCACAAGTTACAAGTCCATTTCACAAGTTACAAGTGTTTTTTCACTAGTGATTTCATGGTTATGACACATTCTGTATCTCAAACAAACTTTGCTTACAAGTTACAAGTATTTGTAACTTGTAAGAAAATTTCTACTAGTCCTCCGAGGTGATTAAATTGGAAATAATAACTGGGAAAACAAATGAAAAGCGACTTGCGGTTTCCTTTTCTCAATTAATACAAAGGCTCTAGTGATATGAATAAGGTATCAGTATATGGTAATATATGCAGTATCAGTATATATAAATATAATGTATTGAGGTATCAGTATTAGTAATTTTGAGGAAACCGGGACTAGCCACGGTAGTTACCTTTACGGAGTCACCCGCAAGTGCACATAAGTGCGATATTCCACAGGAGAAAAATCATTCGCCTTGACCCGGTCAAGGCGAATGATTTTTCTCCTGTGGAATATCGCACTTATCAGTATTAGGATATTTTTCTGGCTTCCGACATAACATTCTCAGTTTACATTAAAACACGTCATTTGTTTATAATTATGTTAAAAGAAAAATCTTTTAGACCAAAGCGTAACGAAACGAGACTAACTCTCCCTTGCTGACTTAGTGAATGAACAACGAATAAGAAAGATTTATTGCCAACAGGAGACATGTATGTTGCTTTTAATCGTGCAATTTATAAATGATCTCATCGATAAAGAATAAATCATTTTTGGGGGAAGGAAGATGCTGAATGCTGCAGATGGTTGCAATGCTACATACTCGATAGACTCTGCAAAGTGGCTATTCAGTCTAATGGCCAAAATTATTTATCCAAAAGTTGTGTGAAGAGCATTTGGGTTTATCTGCCCTTCAAAAAATTCTCGCAGTTTCTCACTAAATCTGACTAATTTTATTGAGAACTTTGGTGCTTATATAATTTGGAAGCTGAGAAATGACCAGACCATATCAGAATCGAAGAGACTTTTTTAGAATAAGAGAGAAATATTCAGATTGCCACAGAATCTTGTTTCAGAGTAAATAAGATGTGTGTAGAATCGTTGAGAAATAAAGATTCGTTGAGAAATCGTGAGAATAATACAGCCCCGTATCCGTCGAGATTTCCTGAGATCGCCCGAGATCCGTCCAGAGTTCCTACACGGGGTACAGATTTTGTGAGAATTGTTGAGAAATAAAGATTCGTCGAGAAATCGTGAGAATAATACCATACTGATGATGCCACACCTATTGCCTCAGTGCCAAACCTAGGCTATTGCTGGTGGCTGGCTACGCCTATGCTCATAGGTTAGCTATCTATGTGCCAGACAGAAACGTATAAAATACGATGACGCGGATGCTCGCGCGTGCTACATAAGAAAGTACAACTACTCGATAACTCGTCTCAGAGTCGACTGACGAAAGACACGAACGAATAGCGTGCGGGCTGACTAGCGGGGGCGGCGTGGGCGGCAATGCGTGCGGCACCGCAAGGGGGGGCGCGTGCCCCCCATATGTATCCGCCACTGGCACGATGTACCCCGCGATATTACTCCACTTACTGCCTTCGTTCGCCTATATTACGCCATAATACGAGTTGATTCTTGCACATTTGAAACGAGTTTATACAATGTGAAACGAGGTAGTGTGTTACTAGCTGAAACCATACAATACGAGATGAAACAACCTATTCCTCTCTAGGTAAGACAAGGAGATTCAAGAAGAATCAAGCTGCCCCGAAACGACACCGCCTGGCCAGCCCCTAGCTACGACGCTGAAGCTAACGTGCGGGAATTGGAAAAATCTTGTTTATTCGCAGTAATATTGCATTTATATTCATACTATGTGGCAATATAGAATAACAGTTATCTGGCATTAATTAATGGCAAAAAACTTTTATCAAGATTTTATGGTATTTCCTCAAACTATCACGGAATTATCATTTAATGATTATAGTTCTCGAAGAAACATTTATCCACGGAAGTGACTAGATATATACATCTTTCTCAACGCTGGTACATCAGTAATGGGTGCGAGCATAGGTGCGTAGAGTCGTAAAGTAGTTAGTCATGTAGGGAATGAAATGATAGGTAGATGCGAGATAGTATACTGTGACAAACTAAATCACGCCATTACGCAATAGCATTAAATTGATTATTGGCAAATTATTTTTTTTAGTAGTAAAAACAGTAGCAGTACAGTAGAGCTACTGTAAACAGTATCAGTGCAGTAGACCTACTGTTAACAGTAGAAAACAGTAGGATTACTGAAAACCGTAGAGTGTTCCAAAAAGCCTATTGGCTACTGTAAACAGTAGGTGAATTTTCCAGCAGGGTAGCACGGAAGAAGACCCAAAAATCTGGGAATATCTCCAGAGGCAATCTGAGTTGATCTGAGTACATGTGAACATATCTGAGAAGTAAATCTCTATTGTAGGCTTGCCAATTCTGAGTATATCTGAACATATCTGAGAAGTAAACCTCCGTTGTAGGCTTGCCAATTCTGAGTAAATCTGTATAATTCTCTTTCTCACTGTTTCTAGAAAAAGGTTTCAATTTCTCAATTTTTCTCAATATGAGAAAAACCACATTGAGAATTATTCAGAAACAGCGAGAATTTTTTGAAGGGTGGGTTCCATTCTTGGACCCATACTGTTCCTTGTTTACATCAATGACTTGCCTGACTTCCTAACTGTAGATGGTAGCCAGGTAATACTATATGCAGATGATTCCAACATCTTGCTATCTGATCCATATGTTAGAAATTTGGTTTGTAAAAGAGAGCTTGCTTTACAACTAGTTACTAATTGGTGCAAAGTTAACTGCATTAATCTAAATGCTGATAAATCACAATTAATATACTTTTCACAAAAATCCAAATCAGAGGGTCTACTATGTCGAATTGATGATCATTTTGTCAAAAATGTTCAAAGTTTAAATATTTCTTGCACTCTTTGTTGATAATGAACTCAAATGGAAACCCCATATACAGCATCTAGCAAAAAAATTAAGCTTTGCCTGTTTTTTATTCAATGTTTAAAGAAATGCTGTTGACCTTCATGTAGAGATGGGCCACTTTGAAAATTACCACGGTAGTTTTCGTAAATTACCATGGTATTTTTTGTAATTTACCGCACCCCTTGAAAATTACCGTAATTTTCGGTAATTTTCTAGATAATTCACCTATGTTTGAAATAATTTTTCATACAGATAAATTACCAATATGCTCTTTTAAGCCAAGTCCACATTTCCAACGTGTTTAATTTTAAATTGAGGCATATACAACTCATTTTTGGCATATTTTACTTAAATTATAACATTATTCAGTAATTATTATATGAATATTCTTCTTGAAAATTTCTCATACTTTGACAAAAGAAAGCCAGATTGCGTGTTGCTGCTGTATTTCTTTTTACAATTTTTAAAATATATAGTAGATTAATGTTACATTAGGTATCGTTTAAATATCGTATCCCCTTCCTTTTGCTATTGGCATTCTTATTTAACCATAAATTTTCTGTTTAAGGCTTAAAACTGAAAAATACTGGAAAATTACGGTAATTTTCGAAAATTACCATAATTTACCACGGTAATTTACCTCAGATGAAATTTACGGTAATTTTCCCATCTCTACCTTCATGTCCTTATTACCCTGTACATACTTGGGATATTTTTATTCCCATCTTACTTATGGTATTCCTTTCTGGGGTTCTTCATCTCTTGCCCATAGAATATTTGTTAATCAAAAAATGGTGTTAAGAATCATGGCCTGGAAACCTCCATGCTCTCCCTGCTGACCAATTTTTAAAGAGCTGAAAATACTGCCTCTACCATGTGTATACATCATGTTTACTATGTTAATTATATGGGTAAACAGAGGTTCCATGTTAATAAACTGTCATTTCCACTAATACTCCATGAGAAAGAAAAAAATTATATTAATCTTTTCTCAATCAGCAAAAAAAAAGGACTGCGGGAAGGACTAAGGAAATGGGTGTACAGCTATACAACAAACTTCCCGCGAATTTAAAATGTGCTAGTAGTACTGCTTCCATTAAGCAGGAGCAAATTTATTGGGCAAATTATATTATTCGGTTTACGAATTTCTAATTGACAATGAAGTGTAATATGAAAAATTTCTTACCTGCATTGTATTTTACCGACTTGTCCTATTCTACATGTTTTTTTGGCACTGGATTAAATAAATAATTAAAAGCTACAGGCCATCCTGGTTTCCAAACTGGAGTATGGTTTTTGAGGCAAGGGAAATGAAAAAAACAGTGTGCTGAAGTCATCTGATGAGGTTACGTAATTCGGTGGAAAAATTTCTCATGACCCCATCTAAATGAAGGAGGAAAAAAATTTGTCCTCCGAGAACCTTGATCTCGCTACCCTCGACTTATGTGCCCCACAAGGCTAACTCCATGTCTACTTAAATATTTGTTTCCCTTGGGTTTTAATATGCTTCATTCTAAATGGCTGGTCAACGTACCTACGTAGTCTCCACTTGTCAGGCTATAAAATTATTATATCGTACGTACTTTTCTATGAAAGATAAACGCTGCTAAATATGATGTCTTGACATGCAAGAATTATAAATCACATTCATTTTGACTTCATGTTTCACTTCATGATACTGAACAAATGAAATGTTCTAATAATGTTCATGTTTTGCTGATAAATTGTCCTCGCTTGAGACATTTTAGGAAAACTGAACCAAAGTACAGTTTATCTTATATGCATGCATTTATAGATACCAAGCATCTAAGTACCGACTCTTGGTTTTAGAAGATTGCAAGAGAATCTCTAAAATTAATGTAAGCTAATCCATTTCAATGACTGGTGAACAGCGTGAAATTTTTATTTTTCAGGATTGGATCATCGCCCCTGATGGATATGGAGCATTTTATTGCAGTGGAGAATGCAATTTCCCTTTGAATTCGCACATGAATGCCACAAACCATGCAATTGTTCAGACTCTGGTGCACCTAATGAAGCCATCTGAAGTCCCAAAGCCATGTTGTGCTCCAACTAAACTCACGCCTATTTCAGTGCTGTATTTCCTTGACGATTCAAATGTTATTTTGAAGAAGTACAAAAATATGGTGGTGAAAAGCTGTGGTTGCCACTAGTGAGATCAAGGAGAGTGCACCAGAAGAAAAGACTTTTGTTATACCCGTGCACCTCCAATGCATTATTGCAAATATTTAAATGGGTACCCAAGATACACTGCTCTTTTTTATGCACAATGTAACTTTGACACCCCATTTAAAATATTGTGAGTCCTTATCATATTTTCTTTCTGTGAAAGGTTAATGATGAAAAAACCAGGTTACAGCAATAAAATGTACTCTTTAAAATTAGTATACTCATTTATACATAGAAATGGACAGCGGAGCTGTATGGCGTGAGACAGGCTGCCAGAGGCTATCCTAGAAAAGGATAGTTAATTGCAAAAACAACATGGGAGGTCAAAAACAAGACACCTATGGATACTAATTGTAAGTTGACACTGGGGTCATGTCTTGTTAGACCTACATTTATCACCACATAAATTGTACATATAACCTTTAGTAAAGGCTACTTATATTTTGAAACAGAAGGGAGATATCTTAGTTTATTCCCTGTTAACGATGAGTCTTATGTATTTCTGGGATGATGCAATGGAATTCATCAACTCATTCATGATATTTTCAAAAATCTTACGAAAGAAAAATCTTTGAAATCACATGGTAACAGGATAATATTTTGACTTTCAACTGCAAGCTGATTTCCTTGGTACATTGTGACCGAATAAAAAATTCTCTTTGTACGCATGAAGAGTTGGGATTGGAAACAGGAAATTCAACCATTTTGAGAAGCTCTAAACATACGTCTTTTGACATTCATTGCCAGTGTCGACAATATGAAGACAGATTTTTTGGAGAACAATGGGGAGTGGGTATGGGCTAGGAAGCATGATAGAGGACAAAAAGTCAAAACCATGAAAGCCTGGACTGCAGTTCAAAAAGTAGGACATGGCCTAGAAAATCCAGATGTCTGGTAGCCCTTGTTGTGTTTGGGGTTGTCCAGTGCCTGTGCAGGTCGATTTTTTTATCCTACCCTCACAAACTGTCATCTACATCATCTGAAATGATGAAATAAAAAATGCCAATTCATGTGTTTGGCTCCTCAATTTTAATGCCATTGGTTATGTCATGTAGAGAATTGATGTGGTGAAGTGTCGACCATCACAATGCTGTGAAAGGAGCAGGATACAGAAGATAACTGTGACCTTGTTGCATTTTACATACCCCTTGATTACTAGATGGCTTTCAATATTTGGCACATAAAATGGGGATCCCAAAATTTCTTAGATAACATCAAAATGTGTTAATTTAGGGCACAGTATTTCAACAGGTGGAGGTGGGTTGAAAAGAAAATGACTCCCAAAGGAAAGAAAAGTGCATTGGCTTGGAGCATATGCAGGAGATAATGTCATAGATGTATTTAACCTTGTGAAAAGGGTGGTGAGAAGGGATTGTAATAATTCATGTATGTATTTATGCTCTTGGTACAACTCCCCTTATGGAAATAGGATGCTGTTGCAAAAAGGGATGTGCTTATATTACATAAAGGCTACAAATAAGAAAGGGAAAATAAAGACCAACACTCATTGTCTACAACTACAATCTTGCACCATGAAGACATATGGATACAATGTGTAGCAGCAAGTGCCTCAATCAGAAATTATATATATAACAGAGGAGGATGATGAGTCGACAGTACATTGCCAATAAATTTGCAGGTGACAAAAATGACACACAACAGGTAAAGTTAAGTCAAGGTTACAACAGATTACAATCTCAATGCAAACATGTCAGCAGAGAAATGACACAAAGGCATTCAGTTACCAGGCTCGGTGATAAAATCAAGTGTCAAGCTACTTTTGAAGCAAAAAGTGTTATGATCTAGCTTCAAATACATGCAGAGATTTGTGAAATTTCAGTGAATTAGGGTGAGTTCCATATGGCAGATTACAAATGATTTGTGTTGTGTCAGTCAATACAGGGCGGAGGGGTCACTTCCAGTAGACATCTTATGAGATAAAGGCTGACTATTAAATAGGTCATACATATAACTTGGTTCTTGCAGGGAAAAGAAAGAACAGAAATAAGCCAAGCATTAACTGACATTATGTTAAACCAAGCTATGTATATGTGTGGCGCCAGCGGGTCTTCCCGCCGGTGGCGCCGCTAATCAGCGTGGCAGCGACAACGAACTCGGTCGGCCAACTCGTATAGTGCTCGCCGACCGGGGTGCCCCCTTCCGCCGGAGCGGAAGAAGGACGAAGCAGCCGAGACGGTTCCTGGCGAGCTGAAGGCTGTCACTCTCGCCCCGTCTGCCTGCCGAGCTGGTCGTGAAAGATACTCGTCTTTTTTTGTAGCCTCGACTCGCAAATAAACCTTTTGAAATCTGAGCACGCGTACTGTACGTCTCTACGTTTTTGCCTTCTCCTCCTCCGCATAATTTAGTGGTTCGTCGCGAGTACCTAAATATGTACTTGCTCTGTAAGGAGATATATGCTCAGCTCGTTAAATGCTAAAGGTAAATCAGATACAAGAGTTCTGTCAATGCTTAAGTTTCTCTTTTTGTTCAATGGCCAATTCACCTAATACCAGTGGCTATTAGTCAAAGTGGGGTGAAATTAGTGTCGTAATCAATAATTGGTCCTGATAGTATTTGGATGTTTACATATTTTGTTGGCATCACTGACAATGTGATTTTTTAAAAGTAATTTCTTTCGCCAGAATTGTTATTTTCTGTGTGTTCAGGGATAGCTGTGCATTCTAGGTGTCCCAACGTGAATGCTCTCTTGCACGAAAAATATATATGGTATTATTTGTTAATTTATATGGTTCATCTTCGTTTTTATCAGACATGGTCAAGAATGTTTGGGAAGGGATATGTAAGAGCATATCTCACATATGCAAGCAATGACGGAGGCAGTCATGAACGATGGAGCATTGTGAGTTGGAGTGCGAGGAACTGACATGGAGGTGGATGATTGATAGGGCAACCCCAATGGAGTGGGAGGTGCAATATAAAACTACTGCCGGAGTGGAAAGAAGAGGAGAAAATTGGCATTAAAGAGGGAGTGCCCAGGATACCAATTTAAAAAAATTAAGATGTGAAATTTGGCTGCTCTTAGGACACCATTGTCTCTTTATTTGTCCCTGCACCCAGAAACCCTAAGATGTGTATACCTATTGATGGAGTTTGACTTTTAAAAAAGATATCATTCAATCTCAATGGAATTGGTGAGGTTTCTGCTATTTGAATCACTATGTTGACCAATCGACCTGATCAGCTCAGCTCGGTATACGGAACTGGCTGGCCAGATCAATCTGAGACGCAAGCTGAGTCAGCCTGCTTTCCCAAACCGGTCTGAGTTCTCAGATTGATCCAAAAAGGTTGGAGTGTGGTGCTCTTCGTTCTTCTTTTGGTTGCCGATGGGAAATTAAATATAATCAATATCATTTATGGCGTGGCTTGTTTTAAGAAGGGAAGGGGTAGAAGTGTGTGATAAGTGTGTGTCTGAAATAAGCAAGACATTTCAAAATAATTCTGACTACTGAATTCAATAGTTCAATATCAATATTTTCAGACAGTGTTGGTAAACCAGGCACTTTGAATCTGCTCGTTTCTGAACTTTCAGATCGATCTGAGATCGATTGGTAAACGCAGTGAATGTACATAATAGGGTAATATGAATAGTAATAAGGCCAGCAGATATAGAAATAAAATCAGCATGTAGCCATATTTTTATAATTATGCCAGAGCTACACCAAAGTATAACATTTCCATTAACAAGAGTTCAACTCTTAAATACTTTTAATTTACTTTAATGAACAGGTATACATTTAATTTACAACACAATGAGGTGGTAACCAAGCAAAAGCTAGGTATTACAATGGAGCAGTCTCTTAAGAGATCAGAATAAAGTACAAGCATGACTCAACTCATCTTACAAGCATATGTGAGACACGCCTCTCTGAGCATGGGAGCCTCGGGCATCCTCCCACGTTTAGATACCGTTTTATGAGGATGCCTTCATATGCCAACCCAAAGAGTGAGGCACAATGCTTGGATAAGTCTCATCAACTTGACTTCACTTAGGTCTTTAAGTAGGTTGCATCCATATTATGGGATTTGAAATGAAACTCGGGTATACATGGGACATGGGGAGTAAGCCTTAACAATCTGAGCTTATATACAAAAAATCTAAGGCAGTAACAAATAACAAAAGTGCAAAGTATTCTGTCCAAATTACCACACAATATAACTTATATCAAAGAAAATTCAGAACACAAAAAGATACTCCCAATATCAACAAATACCCTGAGTAAAAGAAAGTGATTACTAAAATCATTCCCTATTTTCCAGAAAAAATAAATGATTTAAAAAATCAACTCCATAGCTATTACATGACACTAAAAACTGTTAAATGTGGGAATCAGATACAGCTACATAAACTTCATCAAATAACACTGATTTTCCACTCATAATGCTCTTCAGATGGATTAATTTCTATGCAATGGTTCTGCTTTTATACAAGTAGAGTCAACAGTGCCCAAACTGACGAATTAAGTTAGTTACATATCTAGAAATAATGGAATTGAAATTAGAATTGAAGAATATGTATGCAAATAATTCACAGAGATAAATGAGAAGTCCTCTTGCCAATTTTCAAACAATTTCCTTTGTTACCATGGTGAAACGTTTCTGATATCTTATGATCACAATAAAACTTTCATCTACTGCAAATGCACACCATCACCTACAGCCCGTCCTTGAAACTGCAAATGATTGTCTATGATTTGAAACAATTCTGAGGGCTGAGGTATCCGACCTGTCTCTAATTTGGACCAAACTGGTACATCTGCAAGAAAAAAGAAGTTCAAAGATTATTAATGACTGAACAACATGATGATCATCCTAACATTTCTCTGGAATTTACAATTTTTAATGGACATCACTTGACTATGAGCTGAATGTCAGTCATCCAGCTTTTGTTTCATTACTCAAATTTTCCATGGGAATCATTTCTGTATCCCCTACTTCTTTCAATTTCAAACACCATCGTCCTCTAATGGAAGAAGAGAGGTAGTAAGCTCAAGGCACATTATGTGGGAATAGGGTGACCAGACATCCGAAAATTTCCGGACATGTCTTACATTTTAACTCTATGTCCACGAGTCTGGAAAATATGCCCAAAAGCCCTACATTTAAATATTTATTTGTTTAGGCAATTATTATCCTAATTTCTTTTTAACATGCATTGAGAGACAATAAATTACTTGAAAATATACCACCATCTGAAAAGTATATAAAATCTTGTTTATTCAGAATGAGAATACATATAAATATGTATGTAAATGTTTTGCACAGAAATGTTTTTTACACCCAATTGGTTCGGCATAAACAAGCTTAGCTGCCAAAAATCATTAATTTTGGAAAAAATATATTCAATGTGATGAGAGTACAATTTTATTTATTTACTATACTTTCAGAGTTCTTCAGAAGTTAAATTTTTATTTTTCTGATAAATTGTCCGACATTTTGGAAAGTCCTACATTTCAAGTCTCAGTATCCTCATTTTGAGTTGTGGTCATCCGGTCACCCTATCTGGAAAGAGCCAATGGGACTTGCTGTCCATTAAAAAAGTCAAGCCCTTTGATTTAGGAAGGTAGGATAAACCTTCAACTTTAAGTAGGATAAACCGATTTTTACGAAATAAAAACCATGTGATAGAATGGTCACTTCTACGTTTTAATGATGTGTTAAGAAAATTTTTCTTATTCTTCTATGCAATTTCAAAATATTATATTTTAAAGGACATTTCAGCACTCAAAGTCCGATGGCCCAAATTTATGTTATCGCCATTCACTCAATATTAAACACAGAAACAGGCCATTCCGATAGAAGTTCGCAAAACATGTTTCGAACATAATATAAGAAAAAATGTTTATGGTCGAGTTCAACACGAGCTGTTTTAACAGTCTGTAAACCTCTGGTAATTTATTAACTAATGATGTGATAGAGGCTTGAGTTATAAAGTTGTTACTGAAATGACACCAGCATTGCCAATATGTACATAAAAATTAGTCTAATGTACTGGAATTGCCAATAACGATTTTTAATTATAGGTATTTCATGCACCAAGAAAGCATGGCCCCCAGCGGAAGGAGCGCCAAGGGATTGTAAGGGGAATGTTGGGGAAAATCATCCATTGCTGTCCGCTGTTGCCATTCCACGCCTCGTGAGACTACTATGATACTAAGACTTGAGAACAGAACAAGGTTAAGATGATGAATCGAAAAAGACAATAATAAACAATCTTTTGCCAGAGAACGGAGGATGGAACCCATAATTTGCTACTATATAAACATTCAATCTGTATATTTCAACACTCCACCTCAAATTTAGTTTTTTTTTATTATTTATTGCTTTATATAGATTTCTTCAACTACTATCACATGAAGAAATGCATTCCTCACATCCATATGGCATGACATAAGATTACCTTAGATAATTACTGCAAGTCCTAACTGCAGTTATATGTTCTACAGGTGTGAGGCGATCGAATGGCCTACCGAGCGGCACTGTTTGACTGAAACGGCGATGCAGCAGGAGAAAGACCCATTTCACCTGAGAAGCTTTCAAAATAAAACATCTGGAACGTTCGCGAACCGTTTCCTATGATATATAAGCGACTTGAGTCCTTCATGATCGCTCAGTCTCCGCTTGTGCCCGCCTTCACAGAATAAAAAGATTTATCAAGGAAAGTTGGCGTATTCATTTGTCGCCGCATGCCACAGGTGTATAAGTTTCTGTGTAGTCGAAACCTTCCCTCTTTGAGAATCCTTTAACCATAAGTCGGGCTTTGTACCTTTCATCTCTACTTGAGGCTTACACTAGTAGAGGCCAGCATTTTCATGGTTTCTGGGTTTCGCTGCATTGGGTTGCCTTGATGGTGATGAAATTTCGTAGCCAATGCAGGCCACATATTCAGATCAGGCCTGAATGCAGACTGGTGGAAATGGGCAAGTATTTATACTGTCCTCAGGGTGGTCTTCCAGTAGAATGGCCAATCAGCGTTGGAGACCCTGATTTTGGCACGTTACTATTCAGAAGTGTTTCCAGGTGTTGTGGAGTCTGTGCCCGTAATCTCTACTGAAATTTTCGAAATGTAATCACCATCAAGATAACCCAACGCAGCAAAACCCAGAGGCCATGGAAAAGCCTTGGTACCTTTCAATTTCACTCTGCTCACTCCGTATGATTTTTAAATACCCATTTATTTCCAATTACCTTCCTACCAGATGATAGTTTCACAATTTCACATGCATTGTTTTCCTTTAGTGCGAATAATTCCTCATTAATGCAATCAAGCCGGATTTGAATTCTCTTTCTTGTGAATCAATATATTCATATTATTCAGGAATATCCTAAACATATGACTCTGCACTCAAGGCCCATGAAGTTTCATAATTTCCAGATTTTTGGCTGCTTGACGATCTGTCCACTGCAAGTGGATTTTCTTCCCCATTTCAATGATTCATATTCATTGTGTTCCTTCGGTATCCACTTTCTTCTTCAAATGCTATAGGCCCACCTGCATTGATGAACCCATGCTCTATCCCACATTCATAGAAGCTTTCTTTGTCAAATATAACATTTCGACCATCCAAGACTTTGTTTCTCACAGGATCCCCAAGTCTGTATCTGTTATTTGCTTAACCAACCATGTAACATTTGAATGAACTTGATTTAAGTTTTCCTGCGAGACATTCTGGTGGCACCTTCAGATATGCAAGACTTCCGAACACTTAAATTTAAGTTTGACTTAGTCACCATACCATTATTTGGCTGGTAGTTTTCCTTTAAGGGCAGATGCAGGGCTTCTGTTTATCAAATATCCAGCAGTTGTCATAGCTTCAGACCACAGACTCTTGTTCATATTCACATTCAGTAGCAAATATCTAGGCTTCTTTAAGATGGTGCGGTTTATCCTCTCTAAGACACCATTTTATTGATGAGTTGTGACTTATTTCTCGTACGCCTTTGATGACTACTGGTCACATGTAACTCAATCTATCTTCATTATCAATTTCTGGCTACTCATCAGTAGAAATCCATAAAATATAATATCAAACACATTAAATCATTTTACTTACATATAACATGTACGTACATACATTTCACCAGACATTAGCAATGCATTCATGACCTTTAGGTTTGTTTTAAATTAATCGGGCCCAATTTAACAATAATCGTTAATCAAGACAATTGTTTTACAAGTTGAATTAACATTCATTTTACAACTTATCAGTTACCATTGATTCATACAAGTTTTTCATTTTGGAAATTTAAATGTCTGTAGTTCTTTTATTTTGCTAGTTTGTTTTCAAATGTATTTGGCCAATGCAAGCGTTTCCATTTTATCAACTTGAAATTTCTTTAATTGTTTCTTAATACTATATTTTGTAATAGCACTTATCGTGACTCGAATCCAGTTGTTCCCTGGATGTACACTCTCTACTTCGCGTTTTAAGCTTCCTGAGTTTCCCCAAAATTTTTAATTCATTCCGTACTTATTTCCACCATTCATTCCATAGTAAACCGATGTGCCGAATTTTCCTTCTCCGGAACACTTTTAACTTCTCCTCTCTCCCTCTACGTCGTATTTTTTTATATTTCGTTTTTTCTCCTGTCTGTCCTTCCGCACTTATAGCTTTCTTCTACCCCTTTCTCACTCCCTTCGTTGCCTTGTTTATTAATTTCTTTCGTCTCCTAGTTTCGCCATCTTAATCGTTATTTACTTATGCATCCTAAATTTTGTATTGTAACCTTTTGAAAATATTATTTATATCGCTATTTTTATTTAATAATGCCATCTAACTTTGATAATCGCAGAATATCAATAAAGTTGAGGCATATTTCATACACCCCCACCCCTTTTTTTGCCAAATTCCCCTCTTTGGACAGTTTCCCTCTGCTGTTTACCCTCTGGACTTAGCCGAAGGACTCAGCGTGCATGACGGGGCATGCCTCGGGCAAGTCCTTCGCGCTAACGACATGTGCGCCAACGACGGCCAAAATGCCTACAACTCCAAAATGCAGTGACTCCTGCCAGCAACTTCTGCCATGCCTTTCCCTCATCAGGTCCTGCATCGTTTATATAGCCCCTAAAGTGAGGAAGGATTCCAAAAATGCGGTCATTCTGACCAAGGCACAAAGGCTGTGATCCTGTATTCTGCGGCCAAAGCCAGAAAACAGTTCCTGGCGCTCCGTTTTAAAACTACCACCCCATATTTCACACATCCCCTTATTTCCTCCCCTCCAAGGATACCTAGCGCCTATATCCGAAGCTTACCCATTCCACCTCATCCCTGCCGACAGACCCCCTCCTCATCTGACTCATTTTTCAGAATGCTCTTTTTTGCAGTCGAGATTGTGACCAAGTAAAACCGTTGTGTGAACCTGCTGATTTTCAGTCATTTTTGTACTTGGAGAGAAGCTCAACCCCTCGTACTTGTATACTTTAATCAATTCTGAGTGGAAACTCTCATTACCGTCGCCTGGCACTCATCCTGTGGGTAAATTGCTTGCAACTTGTTTGGTTCTATGTGTGAAATATATTAATAGTTCAGTTATTGATTGATAATGCTTGTGTTTCGTTCAATTTCCTCATTTGTCTCACCCGAGCTTGGAAAGAGTGTTTTTACGGGTGTTATTGGCGAGAAAAACTATTCCCTTCTCCCGATAGCGCTTCAAAGTTTATGGACGTTGGGTTACAGAATGTACGGTGTTGTGTAGTCAACTTCAATTCCCTTCTTCTCAAAATGAGCCTTTGTCATTACTGTCATATTCCTGACCATTTTCACACCTAAATACTTAGTCTTATGTTGAAGTGAGCTGTTACTAGTGCCTCATATTCCTTAAATGCTGAGAAAACTTAAGAATGGTGCGCTAGGAAGTACACCATTGAAAAATGAGTGTACTAATCAATGAAATTGTTAGAATGCAGATCTTTCCTTCATGTGACACTCATCTGATTGGGCCAAGAATGTCACTATGAACCAGCTGCAGAGGTCGTTGCGTGCAAGGCCTATGCTCTTTTTGAGGTTGTTTTGCCTTTCACACATATCTCACATATTCCAGTGAGTTCTGAATTGTTAGATATGATGTTGTGATACTACATCTGCATGTTTCATCAGGACCTGCATACCACCAAATTACCTATGTGTCCCAAGCATCTGTGCCACAACTTTGCTGTTGCAATAATATGATTGGCTTCCTTCTGTTACCAATGTAATCAAAGTCACACATTTTTTTTTCACTTGCTGTATCACTTTTGAACAACCATTATAAATAATTGCACAGCCTATCTTGAATTCAATACTAAGTCCAGCAATGCTAATTTACGAACTGACATCAAATTGAATTTAAGAGCAGGAATAAGGAGGATGTCACTGATTATAATGCTGCCTTCGACCATCGACTACTGTTAATCTTGCCTTTACGATGAGTAACTATCACCACACCAGAAGCAGTCATGATCATGATTGGTGTGCTGAGTTTTTCCACATCAAGTTTTCTGAGTCATCCATCAGATTTACCGAGATATATTCCTTTCCGCTCAAAGTTGTCGCGTAAAGTTTGCCTGATTTCAAAGGCGGTCTCTTTATCCTTTATTAATTCTAGATGACTACCCCTAATTCTTATGATTGTTTGGTTTTTGCATTGCCTGTCTTTCTGCTGTACCTAGTTCTTTACACTTTTTCATTTTTGGATCAGAGCTTCCTTCACCTTCGTGAACTGTCTTGCACAGTAAGCCTATTTCCTTTTCCATCAAGTTCTTCCAATTCTCACAGAAGAGTCAGCACACGGAACTCCTTGACTTCACGCAAAGATACTTTATTGTTCCTTTCTTGACATTTTTTATGGCACCAGCAAACACAACTATCTTGAATAACTGTATTACTGAATAAGTCCTGTATTTCCCTATAAATTATTTAAAACATATCGTATTTTGTAATCAACTCATCTCATAACCCATTGGTAGAGGCTGAATTCCAGTGAGAAGAACTCTTGAATTGGAATAGGTTTTAATGATACTAAGACTTGAGAACAGAACGAGGTAAAGATGATGAACCAAAAACAACAATGATAATAAGCACGTTTCCAGAGAATGGAGGAATGAACCCATAATTTAAGAATAAGAAGCCAGCCTCGAGAGGTGGCATGGTAACGTCCTCGTCAGCTAATCCGTAGGTAGCGGGTTCGGGTCCCGCCCGAGTAGTTTTTTCTCCACTCAGGGCATGGATGTTAATGTGTGATATGTAATGAGTAAATTTTAAGGAAGGTATTTAAAGACCCAGGTTCGCTCAGACATAAATACGACATAATTATAATTTGTAATTATAAAAGCACATAATGTATATTTCAACACCTGTCTGAATGCAATGCAAAATAGGAGTTGGTGGAAAACAATGTCCTCATTTTACAATAAGATTGGGCGAAAATTCTTCTGAGCTATTCAAGAATATTTCCTCGTTATCGTTCTTGCTGTAGAATATACAAATTTTATACTCCAAGCGCAAGAGAAGGAAGTACTTAGTCCAAATTAAATATTTAAGTAGGTCAAGTTACTTATTGTGCATGAGTAGACAAGCATGCGTATAGAATTGACTTTCATTCTGAAATTCAAAAATTTAGATTGAGCATTCGTGATTTTAAATAATAAATGAAAGGTTACTGAATTTTTATCGCGTTTCCGGCTAGGCTATAATTATAACAATAAATAGATGCATTGACACAGTTTTTCAAGGATAGGTACCTAATTAAAATTCCATATGGTAGAGGAAACGACTACAAACACATTATTTCTAATTAAAAGGGCCAATACAGACATCACACGTTCGTACTCACCGTTGAAAGAAATTTCAAATGCCCCGGTTGAAACCAGCTGTCCTTCCACAGCATTACACAGGAAAAACAACATCATGCACGAATAGACTTTGTTGTTGACGCACCAAGTCCACCAGCCTGGTACTGGTTGACGAAGATAATTGAAAATAGGAATACTTCCAAGGATACACATTATGAGCAATATTTTCACAACTCCCTGTTCGGAAACAAAATTTAAATGTGAATATATTGATATAAAATAAATCGACCAATTTTAAAATTTTGCAGGGCGTTATGTTTCATTCGCAAACATATTTAAGAAAGGCCTTCACGTACTCACCAGAAACTGAGCTAAATGAACTTTTAGTGCAGTTGGCGGAAAGTTATCGCCTTCCACAATAATTTCGGGGTACTTTTGCTGAAGGATAGTTGCATATTGCTCAAATGCTTTCTTGTATCCTCACGAATAACTAAGAATAACAAAGGAAAAATTAAAAGACGTTTCACAATAAAAATTAAAGCCAATTCAACGTATAGCATAAAATGTCCCAGAAGATAGTGACGATGCAATTTCATGATTAACTTACCAGTATAAAAATTTTAAAGTAGGACCTATGAATTTATTTACTCCGAGTTTGGTTACAGGTATTTCTTTTGTGTTCGTCGCAGCAATAGAAGACTGAAAAAATATATCTTTCACAGTCAGAACGACAAAAAATGTGAAGAGAGAAAGACATGACATCCTCGCCATGTCAGCCATTTCTCTTCTCGGCACTGACAACTGCTGAAGTTTACCAAATCGATTCACAGCAGTGACTCAGACGTACCAACAGTACCACGATACCAATAGCAGTCTGGCTTCAGTAACTCCTACGATTCTTACGATAATTAATTAATTCTCTGATGAACGTTATTGCTCGTCTTAACAATCAGAAGATCACTTATTTACGCTTAAGGGCGACATAAACTAATGTAACCAATAAAACTCCCGATGAAGGATATCTATATGTTTTGGCCTTCGAACATTCTTGGTAAAGTAAGGTTTCCACCTGAAAAACACCGCGCTTAAGATAATGGAACCACAGCAGACGTCGACCAACACCACATAGCGTTGATATATAAGCTAATCGCTTTGGTTGAAGGTCGGAACAGCATCTTACTTCTCAATTCTTTGCTGCTGCTCAGATTGAGCCCTCCCCTTGTGTCAAGAACGAAGAAAAATTATGTTTTTCATCCGTATTCTGCGACAGGGAACTCACAGGCGGCTAAAAAGACAGAACTAGCATTTGAGTACCCATACTTTTCAATTACAGCATTTCCCACGGACAATCACACCTTTGAAATGGTAAGGGCTGAGAAAGGAAAATACCATACCTTTCTTCTCTTCAAGAGAAGAAAACCTTTTCATTATTTGTCGAGTGGCATGGTGAATCGCCTTTATAATGGATAAAAAGATACAACTATTGCTATAATGGCTTCATCCATTCATGTATACTCTTCACACCTTTCTTGTTTGAGGCAGGCAAGTCCCAAAGGGACATTTTTTTCCCCAAGTAAAACAATGTCCCTTTTGGGACATTTTTTTACTTTTGGAAAAAAATGGGAAGGATATTCAACAATACAATTCCTGTAATGAGTAACCAACCTTAGTAGAAGGGGCAGGTGATGCAACTATTAGTGCCTATAACTTGGAAATGGCTAAATATAGGAAGGCTGAGAGCAGTGCTCTGCTCATACTGACTACACACGTCTGATGAAACGTTGAAGAAAATAATGAGATTTGAAACAGCGCGCTACGTCTGGCAAGAGCTGCATAGATTATTTGACGGACCATCAGAGGACAGGGCTTATAATCTCTGAATGGAGGTCTGTAGCTATAAACATAAGAGTGAGGATGACGTGCCCACTCTCATGTCCAAGCTCAAGAATATCTGGAATGATTTGAATATTGAAATCACAAAATCATTTGTTAATGCCAAGCTTCCTGTTTTGTTCCTAATATGCAAGATCTTGGACGAACAATGTTTTGCCTTCTAGTTGGTTATCACTGAACCAAAATGAAAGAACAATTGACAACTTAACCACTCATCTCTGTGCTTTTGAGAGGCCACTAGGTAGTCGGGCCACTACTAAGCAAAAAACGCTAGTAGCAATCACAAAAGAGAAAACCAAGAAAGACAAGGATAAAAGATGGGAGGCCACCTAAGCCAAGAACTTCTGCAGCCTCAGACTCTAAATCCAGCCAGGTACAGCACGTCTCACTGATGGTAAGTACAAGCTTGACAGTACATCAACAAGACCGTGAAAGTTGGTTTGTAGATACAATGCAACTACTCATATTAAGGAGCAACATTTTTCAAAAGTTTCACGAATTTGATTCTGTTCATACAGGTACTGCTGATGGAACTGTAATTCCTGCAATAGGTAAAGGAACCATCATGGTAGAATCCTATGTCAGTGGCAAGAAAGTAATGTTGGAACTCCTCGACATTTGGTTAGTATCATCCCTCACCAGAAATCTTTTCTCGCCTCTAACGGCACAAGATAGGAAAGTGAACAGTATGTTTACGTCAACTTCAAGAGAGTGTGCACTGATTGTTGATGGCACGACTATAGCAGTCGGCAGTAGAGTTCCATTTGGTGGACTATGTAAATTGGATATGAAGTAAGTCATTCCAATGAAACCAAAGACCATAGAGGTTAATGCTGTGACTAGTTCCAACCTGTTACAACTTTATCATGAACATTTTCAGGACAAGAAACATGTCATTGATGTTGTAAAGAGAGAATTAGGTACTAAACTAAGTCATGATAATGTAAAATGAGAAGGTTGTCTGTATGGAAATTCTCAAACAAAAATTTGGAACAAGAACGCGAGTGACAGTGCCTGGTGAATTGATTCATACCGATATTTGTGGTCCCTTTGCTGATAGGATCACGAAGTTACGTGCTCTTCAAGGACAATTATTTGAGCTACCGAATGGTCTACTTCTTACGTCAGAAATCAGAAGTCAAAGACAAACTTGTACAAATGCTTCAAGAAGTAAATACAGCAGGACATGTTGTGAAAACAATACTCAGCGACAACGGCGGCGAGTTCAATAATGATGCAGTCCGGAAGACACTACTGACAATGAGTCATGGAATCCAACATCGACTTACAATGCCTTACACAGCAGAACAAAATGGTTGTTATGAACAAGAAAACCGTACTCTAGTAGTAGCAGCGCGATCAATGATGTATGCGAGAGGCGAATTACCGCAAGTGCTTTGGGCAGAACTAATCAAAGAAACCATTTCAAACCCCCTCTTGTAGAGTTGCAGTAGACCACATCATTGCTGTGTCCACGAAATTAGGACTAACAATTTTCCAATCATTGTGACTGCACAAATGATATGGTATGCAGGCACCCATGCACAAAACTGCATACCATATCATTTGTGCAATTGCAATCATTGGAAAATAGACAAGTTAGTAGTTCTAAAGTGACAAAGGTGGGTTTATTCTCTGGCATGATGTGGCATTTCATGCACGGTGCCTCCTGTGCTACAATGTAGACCGAGGATGAGAACACCTTGTTCGTATGAACCCTCGCTGAAATTTGCCTTCTATTAAGATGGGTTGGTGGTGTAACTGGCCAACACACCTGACTGGCAATTGGGAGATCCTGGTTCGAATCCGGGTCAAGTCGAATGATTTTTTCATGGTGAATTTCATTGTCTTAAGTGTATGTTAGGACTAACATTGGCTCCACTTCAGAGAATCCAGTGCTCTATCCTAAAGGTTAAAGTCAGCACCAATATTCTCTCCTCCCTAAAGCCCAACCTTCCACTACTATTCTCAAGCCTGTCTGTCTGTTACTGTCTGATTCCTGTGGAATATACTTAAATGACTTTGACAATGCCTACTCATTAAGTTCGGAGATACACCCTAAAATTTTAGTAAATATATTCATCAGAGGCCCCACCAGATTCCACCAGTAATACTTGAGAGAACGTTTTTTAGAATCTTCGAGCTGAGGAGAATATACGCTAATCAAATCACTAAAGAGAAATTGAAATATGTTACAACATTGAAACAGAAAAACTAAAATAAAACACCAAAATCATGTAGGAAGAATCTTTAGCAATCATAGGAAATAGATGATGCAATAGCAATCACATGTTGCCTAACCACATAGGAATAACATGTGGCACATGATTGATTATACCTCAGTGAAAGTGACACAAAGTGAAACAGATGCAATGTGCAAGCTTTCAATAGCGATTGGTAAACAATAAGGCAGTCAGAATTAAAGATATTGATATATTAAAATGTAATTCGATTTTACATCGGTTCTATTTTGGGTTACTACGTAATTTGACAATTTCTTTTTGAACCATATCATCCAGGTCATTCAAGGGCTTGTAATAAACATGAACTACTTGAGAACCCGCAAACATCGATAACATTGCAGCAGTAAAAAATTTTAAGTAGTTCGGCCAAGATGTCCCGGCTGGCATAGCTGCTACTGCTCACAGTTAACCTACACTATTTTCTTGGCTCAGAGTTGACTCAGCAATTTCATGCGCTTTTCGTCTTTTGAAGGTTCTATCTATAAAAGAGGAAAGAGTATTTCATTATTATTCAATTCCTTATACTGAGAGCATACCATAGCAGAAGAGCAGCATTTAACCAAAATAATAACACAGAGGAACATCTTTACTCTACGATAATAATAAACGTTTAAAGGCAAAACTGAATCTTCACTTACAGAAATTTGTTTCTCCAACATGCCAGTTTATCATGGAAAATTCCAAAGCAGCTCCAAGAACAAAAAATAGAGGAAGAAACCTATAAATACCTAAGTACCTTTTCCCAGGCCATTTGTCAAGAAAACGCCCTAACAAGGAATTTGCCCTGGGCATTTGAAATCTGCGGTATGTCTAATTACTGGGAAATTTTGTTGTAGCATAGATAAGTTTCCACTGTCACAACAGGTCGCATAAGGCCAACGCTGTTATTTTTATACCGCATCACCCATCTAGGTCACTACGCCCCCATTTAAAACAAATTCCTTGCGCCGCTTGCGCTCATGTTTTATCTAATTTCAATTGTTTATGGAAATGAACGGAATGAACGACTCGTACGTCTCGAAAAAACGGATCGTGAACCTTCCGTTTTGCCAATATCGTATGCTATTTGTTATTAGTGTTGTTATGATGGCAAGTGGGATGTGGCAATGCTAAATTGACTAAATGTTGTTAGTTCATGCCGTGAAGAATACAAATAATTAATTTTCCATTGCCGCTATTTCATCAACAGAATGAATTTCAATGCAAGAAATCGTAAGTGTTTCTTATCATCTACTGTCTGAGTTGCTGACGAATGTTGTCGTCAGCCGGGTACATGACTGCTTGGTTTTAGAGAAAATTTTATCTAGTGTACAGCTACATTTATGAACATATTAACTGTATTTTATTGATTATGCCAACCAAGTATTTTCTCAGTGAAAACCTGTAATCGATCCTGAAGGTTGCTTACTGTTGTTGAGCAGTTGTTATACTTTGGCATTATATTAAAGTATCCTTTTTCCATTTTGTCATGCTTCTGCGAGTTCCACGAATATGTACTGACATAATCAAATCCATTTATTTTTTTATGTCGTTTATTACTTTGGTTAACTTGTTAGTGTATTGAGAAAGGCACTAGGTTATATTTTGGCTTCGTAATCAGCCGGATTGTTGGGGGTAAAGTAATTGATGGTAAAGTTGAGTTTTCGTATCGCCAGCGAAAATTTTTCTTTTTAATGCACAAGGTTTGCATTATAAGTGAGATGATTTTGGTGTCGATACGTCAGTTGAAAGTGGGTGAAAATCGCGTTTTTGCTGGCTAGATGAGATCTCACATTTACCATGTATTCCATGGTATCAAAATTATCAACCATATTGTGAAGCATATGGATATTGAGCTAAAGGCTGTATGAAACCCAATTTTT
The DNA here is from genome assembly GCA_963573305.1 of Pyrrhosoma nymphula. Lineage (NCBI taxonomy): Eukaryota > Metazoa > Arthropoda > Insecta > Odonata > Coenagrionidae > Pyrrhosoma > Pyrrhosoma nymphula. The sequence continues at coordinate 23,783,568 of OY754338.1, forward strand.
AAAATCACTATCCAAGTGTTGCAAACTACATGACCGTAGCTGTTTTAGCTGAGTGAAACGTTAATTCTGAATGAATTTATTACCAATTCACTGCTGGAATTCGTATTGAAACATTTAACATCTGCAACTTATTTAGATATTATGCTTACATCGTGCGGAGATGAATGATTGGTTTTGATGTTTTTTGTTGTTTCTCCTTAAGCTTCCAGAGCTGGTGGGAGGAAGAGTAAGCAACATGCTGAGCCTGTCAATAATGCATATCCACCATACAATCCCTATGATCCCATGAATAATCCAAATATGCAGTTATACGAACATCAAATGAACAACCCTTCATTCCCTGGTAGGTAGCCACTTATATTTATGCGTCAATGTTTGTGTTCAGTGGTGTCATGAGGCTGAGTTTAATGCCAAAAAAATTATTTTCAGACTACCAAATGAATGCCCATCAAAGGCATTACCCCAATAGTGCTGACCAGGGCTTTTCAATACCTTCCCAGTTTCTTAATGAACCTCTGGTGACCAATGTGGCTATGCAGTATGGACATACTATCGTAGGTCAAGGAAAGCAATTGGTTGACCAGCAACTGGAAAAATATGTCCCTGTATCACGCTTAAAATACTATTTTGCAGTGGACACTGGCTATGTTACAAGAAAACTTGGTCTTCTTTTCTTTCCTTTTACTCAAACGGTATGTATACCTCATTATTAGTACAAATACTAACATATGCTAAATTGAGTATTCATGTACACCAAACCTGGAAGAAAGAAAATTTGGAAGAACTGTTAGCTGTTTTCTGATTTATATTCTCATAAATGTTTTCATGGCACATCACATATTTCTTCATCTATGTTCAGTATTTTGTTGTTGCCAACTCAAGGAAAGCATCCTCAAAAACATGGTTTCTGTTACCCTCACTTACAGAAAAGACCTTCGCTCATTTTTTTTTTAATGTTCATGTTTGTCCTTGTAAGTTGACCATGTTGGGTTATTCTCCGAGACCGTGGCATATCATGCACAACAATGTTTCCTAGGCTACAATGTAGGTGGGGGACAAGAACAACTTGTTCGTACAAACCCCCGCTGAAATTTGCCTCGAATTAAGATGGCTTGGTAGTGTAACAGGCTTATGCACCTGACCGGCAATTGGGAGATCCAGGTTCTAATCCCAGTCAAGTCAAATGAATTTCATGATGAATTTTACCGTCTGGTGGTGTATGCCTTCACTCATGTTACCCCAGCCTTAAATATTAATGGAGCTATCCATCTACATTACTTTCATACATACTGTATGTAGGGGTTCTACTTTGTGTACAGTAGAGCCTGCATGTTTGCATTTCATTCAGGTTGAAAATTGAAATTGAAAATTTTCTGAAAAAAATCAATTCAACCCTTAATTCAAATGTTTGCCATTCTTTGAGGTGAAATCTTTTCCCAGAGCCACTACTTCACAACTCATTGCACTCTGTCTTCAGCTACCACCCTAGCCTGTAAAATATGCACCAGTAGATCTTGAGGAGTTTCAGTATCTGTATTTATGGCCGCATTGCTTTTCTTAAGTTATAGTGTATTTTTTTATCATGGCTACCAGACATAAAAATAGCTATGGCAGCTGAGCAAAAGTGAATAGAAGGCCTAAAGTGCACTGTATCAAGGAAAAATTTTTATGTAATTTTCAATTTTCCATTTACATGTATCAGAATATAAGGCCCCCATTTTTTTATTATTGGCTGTAAAAAGTGAGGGGTGTGCTATTTTTGAGCATGAAGAAAGAAAACCACTTAGATTTCCGTAACTAATGAACCAAAATAGTGGAGGAAAATGGGTAATAAATTTAAGCTGAGGACATTTAGGCACTAAAAATGAAGAAATAGGCAGCCTAAATAGGCACTAAAAATTTCAAAATAGCCACTTAAAATAGGCGCTTAAAATATTTTTGGCATTTTGGACGATTCTGTCAGTCCTGGAATCCCAAAAGGCTAAGCCTGTAATCAGGTTTTCCAGGGACCATACTAACAAAACTTGACATATCTACGCCTTGCGTGGTGAAATACCCACCCAGCCGGGAACCCGTAATTCCAAGATTAGCAGGTGAAGACTTTACCCTGCTGCCACCGTGGCCGGCTAGAAACATAATGCGACTTATTGCCACAAAGAAGTATCTGAAATTTAAAGCTTAGGCTGAAATACACGATTACTTTTCGGTAAAACTGATAGAGAGGAAAGAGGATAAAACTCCAAATAAAATTAGCTTATAAATTGAACAAGCAAAAAATTCAAAAGTTTTACTTATTTCAAGTTACATTACAATTTAAAATGACATAGCAGCAGTTTTGGAAGGGATGATTTATTTGCGCTTTATTGTATTAATGAATCTGGCTTCAGTGTAAATGTACCTATGATTGTTTTTCCGAAGTATTGGTTACATCTAATTGTTAGTGGACATGTGGTAGCAATTGCCTTGAAATAATGTTATGTTGCTGGTCAACTAGACTTGCTGATGCCACTGGAAATAGTGTTCAGTGAGATATTGCAACTTGATTTCATTTGTTGAAAATATAGTGTAAAATTATCACCAGTTTTAATGTGGGATTCACCTGCCAGTGTAATGATTGTGAATGATGTTGTGTCAGCCTAAAATGACAATTACAAATGTTTTGAATGCTCTTGTAAAATTGTTGATTGTAATTTTCCTCTGAATTTTCAGGACTGGTCAGTGAAGTATGAACAGGATGAACCAGTTCAGCCTCGGTATGACATAAATGCACCAGACTTATATATTCCGACTATGGCATATGTGACGTATGTTGTTGTTGCAGGTTTAGTGCTTGGCACCCAGAATAGGTAGGTATAAGGCAACTTTTGAGGATTTCAAGTCTGCTACGGGTAGTTAAAAAATATACTGTGCAACACTCAGTAGATGTATAAATTTTCGATATAATTATGTGTGCAGGTATATAAATGAAATATAATTATTGATTGAAAATATTGCTAATTGTAGCAAAATTTGCAAAACATGACTTAATTCTTCAGCATTCAATATTTTTTATAAAAAAATATGCTTGTAATCCTTGAGGTTTTAGTAGAGGACATTTATATTTATGATTAAGCACAGGACTTGGCTAATTAATTCATGGGGATTTTCAAAGTTTGGAAGTTGTTGCTATTTCTAAGTAGCGATTAATGATATCCTTTTTGTATTTGATTTATATTTGCCACAAATATCTGATTTGGTTCATTGTTTATTACTGTTTACTTAATAATAAAACAATACGTATTTGGTGGCATTGATGATATGGCTACTTTCTGAAACTATGTAAAAATGCAGAAAAGATGCCACTGGTTAGGGCAAGATGCAATATCCCTCTTTACATTAGGGACGTGGTTACCCTGTAAATTCAATAATTTATATCCCCAATGTCTACAGAGTAATGCATATCCATAAGCTTAATAGCACAAAAATGCTTATTACTTAACTGCTTATTTCTAGGTTAAAAAATGGCTTTCCTTCCTGTTTGAAATTATTATTTCAATGAAAAAATTGCATTTCCCTGAAGGCTCCATGTAAAATATGTCATTATTAGGAAGGAATTGTGAGAAAACTAGAGTGGGCTGTACATGTTTATCTTTGAATGGATAGTGCTCTCATATGCTGTTTCAGAACATCAGCCATAGTTGACTTCAAGGCAGAACAATGATAGTTTACTATAAGTGCCAGTGAATGACATGCAATGCACCTGAGTAATAGCAATTTCAAGATATGCTACATTTATGCATTTTTTAGAAGAGGTGACCTGCCAGTTAGGGTAGGTTTAGATGGAAAGAGCAGAATCTACCTCCACTAATCTATCACAGATGTAGGCTCTTCGTTCCTCTTATGTCCTACATGTCTTCATTCCACCCTCTAAGCCTACTCTTTTTCTTTTCACTCCCTGCTTGCCCAACATCCTCCCCTCCATCATGGTCTTCAGCATCCCCTCGTCCCTCTTTTCCTGTATCAACCACCTACTCTGCCTCCTAATCTTCTCCACCAGTTTCCTCTCTTCACACCACCATTCCGAGCACTTTATCGTTCCTCTTCCTTTCCGTTCATCAATCTTCTCCATTCTCCTCCACACCCACATCTCAAATGCCACCTATCTACTCTGTCTAGGTCTATGCAGCACATGGTGCTACATTCCATGTGAAACACAAAAGCCTTGTCCTAACATCTTTCCTATTAGTAAACATGGGGTGATGCATTTTATGATAAAAATACTTGAATTTTGAGGTTTCACATTATATATTTTACTCAGATGCTATTCTTGTCTTTATGTAACAAAATGCTTGTATTTCTTCATTAATTTTAAATCCTCTCATTCTCTAGTTTTTGACGTGATGCAATCATTTCCTTTGTGTTATAGGTTTTCACCAGAAATGCTTGGAATACAGGCAAGTTCTGCCCTAGCATGGTCACTTGTGGAAATAGTGGTGGAGTTCCTGACTCTATATATTGCAAACATAAAAACAAATTTAAAGACCTTGGATCTGCTAGCATTTGCTGGATACAAATATGTTGGGTAAGCTTTTTAAGTTGATCAATATACAGTGGAAGCCCGGTATAGTGAGTACGGCTTATTGCAAGAATCCCGTTTCAGCGAGTGATTGTCTTTGTACCACCAAAAGGCCTATGTTTTACATGTAAAATAAAGTGGATTTAGAGAGGCCAAAAAGTTCCTTCCACGGTTTTCGCTCGGTATTACGACAGGTATCTCTCGAGGGTGATGCACCACCTAGCAAAAATTAACTATTTTGTTTTGTATTATCTGTTAATTAAACTAAATATTGAAGATGTGAGCCATATCTGCAACACCTAAAGCCAGTTATGTCAAAACATTAGTGATATACGGCCTTGAGTACGCAGTGCGCGCTCCCATTCCACGCTTCCCGGCGGTGGTGCTGGCGGGGGGCGGTTCTTCCGGCGGTGGCGCTTGCGGGGGTGGCTCTTCCGGCGGTGGCGCTTGCGGGAGCGGCTCTTCCGGCGGTGGCGCTTGCGGGGGCGGCATGCGGGGCAGCTTCTCCTGGCGGGACACGGCTTCCGGGTGCGGGCGACGGCCGGAACGGTCCAAGAGTACTCCGGGCCGCAAGAGTGCGGGTGGAGGAAGAGTGCCGGGCGGTTGGCTTGCTTCGACCGGACGCGGGAGGAGGGAGACCGCCGAGGAGTGATATCTCTGCGACTGCGTTCCCTAGGACTCCCTCCTCCGTTGTGACTGCTAGGGTTTCAATTCAATTCAAATAGTGTTTATTGCTATCGTCACATTTTTATACAGATATTTACAGATTTGCACTTGTATTTATATAATTTACAACAATAGCCCCCGCTTTAGGATTTCTCCTCTTCAGGGTTAGTCAATTACATTTTGATTGTTTTAATTTATACATTTGAGCGTGTAGCAGATTAGGTTGTAGTATTATTTAATCAGGAACTCTTTTCATCCGGGATGGCTTAATGGCCTGGCATTTGCCCGAGGCGCGAGGGAAACCGGCAAAACCTCGCGCAGACCGCCGTGTTATGCTGATGTTGATGTAGATTAATCAGGATGTAGGTTGCTTTGGATGTTGTCGCGTTTCCGTTGATCTTGGTGATTTTGGGTCCGGTGTGAAAGGTTTCATCGTCGTTGGTTCTGTTGTCTGGTTCCGGCCAATGCCTGTGTCGTGGAGAATGCTGAGATTAATATTCATAATTACAATTTTACAATTTCTATAGTATCTAGCCAATCAGGAATTGTTGTTATGTACAGGTAAAATAATGCATCAAATTAATATATTAAAATTATAATTATTTGCCCATCGTCCATTGAGGTTTGAAAAGCATGAAAAATATAACAATTTATCTATTGCTTTAAGTTTAAAGAATCATTATTTACACATGCATATTTACAGGTTAACTTTTCGGTTTTTAGGGCAAAGGAAAGAAGAGAATTTATAAATATAGTAGAATATATACAAGATGCGTATTTCAGCAGTTAATTATTATAGCCTGAGATGCGTAGTCAGTTTAGTTAATATCTCAGCCAGTTTATGTACTCTCCACGGCTGTGAACTGTGAGTTCCATGAGTACACCGCCTGGACAGAGTACCCAAGGACCTCACGTGCCGCTGCGTCCAGGAACTCAGCTGCCGACGTCCGCTCCGCCGGGTGGAGATTCGCCAGCAGGAGGCTCTGCAGGCGGAGAAGGTCCTTTTTGGAGACCGTCTCCTCTGGTGTTTCGTCTGTATCTGCGAAAGAAGAAAGAGGACACGAGATTACGGGTGTTGCCTTGCCCAGGCACCGAAAGTCACCCGAGTGATGCTCGCCGCCGCAGTTGGCGCATTTGAGAGTCTCCGCTTTGCATCCTGCGGAACGGTGACTCATCCCGCATCGTGCGCAGTGGAGATCTTTCCTGCACTCATGTGTCAGGTGGTCGAAACCATGACACCTGTGACATTGAGCTGGCTGGGCACGTGGTGGACGGGAGGGTTCCACGCGGTATCTTTTCCCGTAGGAAATGACACCCTCGTGAAGCAGGCGGTGGATGGATTCCTGGTCCTTTGTGATGACCCTCATCAGGGTCGTGGGTCTGCCCGTCTGCCGCGCGGTGATCCGGTACACCTTCATCTCCTCGGTGTCGAATCCGGCAAACGACAGGCTCTCCCTCATGTCCTCCTCCGAAGTCCCCGTGTCCACTCCCTGGATGACCACTGAAAAAGAAAACGGAGATTTCTTATTAGCGGCCACCTGAGCGGGAGGCTTGCGCCCGGAGACGCAGCACTTCTCGCCCAGGCGGTGGTCCAGTTTCTCTTTCTCCTTTCCCTCAAAGAAGTGCGCAAAAATCGCTGGAATGCGAAGTTTCGCACTCCTCTCCGTCGTGAAGACAGACACCTCTGCGCAGCATAGGGAAGGGTAGGTGGAGGCGAGTTGGGTATAAAAGGATTTTTGGGAGGTTTTTTTGGGAAGGGATGTAATGAACACCGAAGTGTCATTACGGAGGAAGCGGGGATCGGGTTCGGAGGTCTGCGCAGAGGTCGAGGAGGAGTAACGGAGGGGTTTGGGTGGTGAAGAGAGGCAAGGAGTGAAAGAGGTGGAAGGAGTGGGGGAGGGGGAAGGAGTGGGGGAGGGAGAAGGTTTGGTGGAGGAGGGAGGTTTGGAGAGGGGGGAGGGTTTGGAGGGGGGGGGGGAGGTTTGGAGGAGGAAGCGGGTTTGGAGATGGGCAGCCAAGCCGCCGGTGCCGTCTTCTTCGCAGTCGACGCGGTCTTGGCGGCCGGGGACTCCTGAGAGGTGGTGAGGACTCCGGTCACCTTCGCCTTCCCTTTCCTACTAGCGATCATCCAGCTGATCCCAGAGTCGTCCGGAGACCGACTACGGGAGGATGACGCCATCTCTTTGTCACTTTTTCTCGTCCTCTACGATCCTGGTTCTTCTTCCCTTCTGCTCCGTCACTGCTAGGGTCCGGAGGTCCGCCTTATATGAGGATCCTGGGCAGGGTGGCGGCCAACCGGCGAGCTCCGTGAGAGTCACGTGGGGGAAGGGGTGAGCGTCGCTCTCCTCCTCCGCGCGGGGGATAAAGGGGTAGAGGGGAGGTGAGTGGGGGAGGGCGTGACGCACGGGAAAGTTCGCCACGTGGACGCTCGGCAGGGAGAGTGGGGGCGAGTGCGGTGGCACGTGAACCACGAGCAAGTCCGCCGCGTGGTCCCTTGGCGCGACGAGTGGGTTTGAATTATGCGCCGCCGGGTAGGGCAAATCATGGTTAACATTCGAAAACTTGACAAAGTCGATATTATCGTCATGATATATTCGCAAAATTATCCAAAAACTACAGTATACCTAATATTTTAATTCCGATTAGTTACGGTGTCTTTACAGCTTTCTTCGGCGATCGAAAAATAGAAGAACTGGAAGAAAAACACCGAGACTGGATGAATTAATATTTTATGTAATGGAAAATGTCCTGTTTCTTTCTTAAAATTAGTTGATATTCCACCAGATTGTGCCTGAAACGGCATTTTTTGCTGTTTACCTTCGTCAAATACCATGCAAACAAAAGAAAAACGGTAAATACGAACGGCTTTGATAATTAGGTTGCTTTATTCAACACTTTCGGATACAACGAGCGCTCGATTTAGCGAGTGATTTCCGAGGGATTATGAGCACTCGTTAAACCGGGCTTCCACTGTACATATTTTTTATTTTAATGGTAGTGTAGAACAACTCTTGCATGAAATTCTAATCAATGTAAGTATGTAAATAATGGAAGGTTTTCACAAATTTCCGCAAACTTATTTTTTTATGCTGTTCCTCTGGCTATTTTGCCATTAGAAAAAGCCACATTGAGATCTGTTTGGCTTGGTGCCAACCCCATGGGTTTCCAGCCGATAAAATTTCACTTTACATCCAAAGAAGAATGTCTTATTTGTTAGATGTCCGTAGATTGAATGGTGATGATACAACACTTGTCAACAAAATTTGTTTTTCAACACTACCACCTGTCCTTCCTTAACGTCCACATTCCTGCAAGGGGGATCGTGGTGGGGGAAGCTTGCATTGTTTTTGATAATGTTTACATGTTATTCGAAGAAAGTGGGATTTTTAATTTTAAAAATTAGCAACTTTGAAAAGTTATTCATCATGGAATCCCAGAAACAAATTAATGATGAAGAGTGCACCTTTAGCTCACTGCTGTGCTCACTGCTCTACGATGAGAGTACAGAGATAGGCACTTGCAATGGTTATGTATAATTGGTTGCTTGAAAGTGTTGCTTCACTCTCAGCCCAGAGGTACAAGCTGTTTAGAAAGCATATTCGAGAAAGTGTGTCTAATGGGTCAGGAAATACAAAAGTGTATCACTGAAGATCGATGTTGTTGTCAGATTATATTACGAGGGTTAACCCAGAAGTAAGGTCTCCATATTAGGTAAGTACTCCACCCATTAGGGTTTTTTGAATACCTCACAATATGTGTCTACATTTATCGTGGTCCCAATAAACATGAAATAGATCAACAATATTCCCCTGCGATTCCAAATCACAGTTGTCATGATCTTGTACGAGACTGTATTTTTGAATTGTTGCGGCTAGGGTGAAGTTGAGTACTGCCACTTCAGTGATTGTAATTTGGTTTCAGGTGTGAAATGGTGAACACACATTTCATTAACTATGACTATGGGATCTAAAAAGTCCTATCTTTTGTCCTCGTAGTGGTCAACAAATTAGCGGGCAGATACCATGTGTTGCAGTGTGTAGTCTCCCGCTTCTTACTTCATCATGAACTTCTGTATGACCAGCTTTAAACTATCTACACCACTTCCACAAATTTTTTCCATCCATAAACATCCACTAATACACTTCAGTCAACTGTTTATGGATTTCAGTATGTTGAACACCTTTCACATTGAGAAATGCAATTATTTCCAATGACTTTGCAGGAGGAATGGCGATCGGGAGCTCCATTTGTAATAGCTGCAAAGCTAAGGCTAAACTAACTAGCTAGCTAGGCAACTGTTTGTTTAAAAGAGGGTGGATGGAAGAATACAGCAGTGGTGCCAACTGCAGCCAAAAAAAATTTCCTTGTGGCTCTAGTGCTTTGGAGACCTTACTTTTGGGTTAATCCTCGTATAAAGTGCTATTTTACCACGTTTATTTTAACTTGCACTGTTTGTTTGCTTGTTGTTTGTCTAGTTGGAATCTTGTAATAGAAATATTACCCACTTCCCAATGTTCAATCGAGCTGACATTTGGCACACTTACTTACTCTCGATGACAATTCATGAATCAGTCATTAAATTCACTAATTACTAAGTTAATCTATTAAAATTAAATTTTTTGTAATTTAGTGTTGCGGGTTGCGTCATATTGCCAGGTTTGTGTTGCGGGATGCGTCGTAGTGCCCCGTTTTGTTAGTACATATGTAGAGTGAAAATGTGACTTAGCACTAATTAGGTACAGTCAACTCTCGATTATCCGGCTTCCGATTATCCAGTTTGCGGATTTTCCATGCTATTTTCTACTCCCGACACTTTAAAATTTGAAAAATATTCCATTGATAAAATTAAGTAAATTCTTTGAAAGTTCGATGTTTCTAAAAAGAATTGCAAGTTTCTAAATGTCTCTTTTTAGTTTAACTTTTTAATTTTCACAATAATATGGAAATTGTTTGCTAAGTTCAAGAATGATGAAAACTCAGCCACATCTGCTTCTGAAATTATTTTATCCGTTCTTTCCCATTACCCTTTGCCACTCAATATTCTATCTTCCTAAAAAGGACAGAATAGTAAATATACAATGGAAATAATTTCAAGTAAACTACCTGTAAATAAACTAACTTATATTATACTTAAAAATTACTACTTATTGTTCTGTATGTTCTTACTTTTTGGCCTGAATTAAAAAATACGAAACAGTATCATTGCTCCCTGGTCATTATTCACCGTTGAACAGTCATTTGTTTTTACCCAATTGTGCCAGTTCATTAGTGTGGAAATTCCAATAACTTCAAAATTGCATTTGGTACTGTAGTGCCGTGGCAAAGCTGATGCAAAAGGCAGAAAAATGGAAGAAAATTGTCCTTTCCATCGCGAAAAAACTAGAGTTGATTGCAAGAAATGAAAAAGGAGAGACTCCGCTTAAACTGACAAAAGAATATGATGTGGTATTACAAACAGTTCAGGATATAATTAAGAGTAAAAGTAAGCTGATGAAGTTCACTGCAACCTCGGACAGTGGTTTGGGACCCTCAAAGCATAAGACTATGAAACGATTAACCTTTCAAGATTTAGACTCCGCCATGGTTCTTTGTTTCAATCCAAAACGGTCAAGTGGTATACCTGTCTCGGGCCCCATGTGCGAACAGCAGGCTAAACTTTAGGAAGGAAGGAAGAAGAGTTGGCACCTGCACAGAAGCTTTGGCGAGTGTTGAAACTTTGCTGGATTACATGCGACAAAATGATTTTGATTATTGCGACGTAATGTCAGCCAGAAAAATAAGAACTGCAATAAAAGAAAACCTGAAGAAATTAAGTAAACAGCAAAAAATAACTTGTTATATCTGAGATTCACAATAAAAGAATGTGCTCTATTCTGATATTCACTTCGATAATGATTTTTACATTTACTTCAAATACGCAAGATATGCTATTGTTTTTTTTATTATGTATATATATGGTCAAGTTAAGCACCCATTATCTTTCGTTTCAAGCATTAGAAACTATTTATTAGAAAAGAAAATATTTATAGATGCATGATATAGATTTCATGATATTTGAAATAAACAAACGGGAAAATTAGCATTTCACTATTCACTTGTTTTCTTGGCGTAACACCTGCAGTCAATTGAAATACAAAATATTTTTAATCCTACTAATGCCGATATATATATATATATATATTCTTCCTTTCTAAGATTCTTCCTTTACCTCTCGCTGAAGAAGGTGGCGGTGACCACCGAAATATTCAAAACCCGTGTGAGTTCTTTTTTTAAGTGTTTTTTTTTCCTTTTAGTCGCCCTAGTGACGAAGTTTATATATATATATATATACATATATATATTGAGAAAGGTTCTATAGTAACCGAAATAACAGAATGTATAGTGTGAGTTTTCTTTTTTATGTGTCTTTATTTAATTCCGCCCCACCTGTGGCATAGTTTATTTAAATTATCGTGTGTGTGATTTTCCACGAACTCATATATATATTGTGACGATACGCTATCGTGCCCCGCGTTGTTGGGCGCCAGCTGGTGACGATACGTGCCATCAGATGAGTCGCCAACAGTGATGTTGGACATTTAGCTATCCCCGGCCGCACTGGTAAGACACCAGCTGTGATAGCGCATACCTTCACGTAGTCCGCCGACCGGCTCACCGTGGACGGACAGCGAACTGATCCTAATACAAGGAAAGATAAATGGGTTGTATGGCACGCGATCACAATTGAGAACACTACTGCGGGAAAGTTGACCTTCAGCGCGTAGCGCAGCGAAAGACAAACCACCACTTTTCGACCATGAATGGTTTAAACATTTATTGACAAAAGAACCACGAACACAAAAAAAGAATCCCTCTTAAAACTAATGACGGATGAAATGATTTCACGATAAATGACACACTGATGAAAAGAAAACCCAAACTGCAATAACCCACCAAAAAAGACTAATACTAATACATGGCAAAATTAATTATGGGCTCTGTAATAGCCCCTAATACAACCTTTTCTCGTCGAGTTGACTATCTACAGTGAAATTATTTACAGGCTCCACATCCGCATGTGCTGCAAAAAAGTCCAGCACTATTTGATCTTAAAGATAAGTCACAAGGACGGGAGAATAATTATACATATTTGCTTTAGTACAAGCTTGGAAACGTCAATCGTAATCATTGCTGAAGCACTATTAACGGTAATCAGCTCCAGTTGAGGTTTCTTCTTTGGAGAATTATGCTGGTTGGGACAAGGAGAGTGGATAATTCACTATCCGAGGAGAAGGGATTTGTAGAGTACTTATGTGTCGAGATGTGGCTCCTAGTCGAATCACCGCTCTGCGCATCGTCAGCTCGCAGGGTTTTGGGTTGCCTGCGGCTATCTGGACGATCGACGTGATGGCGTGAAAAGACGAGACGAATACCTCCGACACTGCACTCCGGCCTCTTCCCTCTCTGCCTCTCGCCCCCAGTGCTGCGTCGTCCTTGTCTCCGGACTGTGGAGTTTTTAACTTACTCCGAGCACCTTTCAACAACATATCCCCCTGACGCGTAGCGCCGTGCCCCTCTGACACCCCCATTCACGTGACCATTATACAAAAGACATGCGAAATCCTAGCGTGGTTGATGGTGTGGTCGCTTGTTGAACACTGTGCCCGCGCAATATGAATGAGCAATAGCTCGAGACAGGGAAAGACCGAAAAGAACAAAACGAAAAGGGAAATAAAACAACCCGTGCGAGTCCTACCGTCACAATATATATATATGTATATATATATATATATATATATATATATATATATATATATATATATATATATATATATATATATTCGTTCACTCACTCACACACAGCCTTTAGTGAATAAACATATAATAATTTGAACAGAAGGTGAAAGAAAGGGATAGGAAACATATAATTAAAATTGGACGAAGACTCTGGTGATGTGGAAGATGGTAAAGCCGAGAAATCAGTGGGTAAAAATGTGCCGTGGCCGGGACTTGAACCCGGAACCTCCCGATTTTGCGCCGGGTGCTCTACCAGTGGCGGGAGTTCTACCGGGAGCTCTACCATACATATGTGATATAATATATATGTAACTCTCTCCGGCTCGCCAGAGAGCGCAGAGGGAACGCGAGGAAGGGAATTAAGGAATAAGTCACATTCCCTTGTCCTTTTTCATAAATCCACTTTATTTGCGTTAAGGTACAACTCCTTTAGCCATCTCGCGCCTCGACCACAAGCCAACTGCCGCGTTCCTTTTCCACCCACGCCTCTGCTAGCTTGCAGTTCCCAGCTCGTCCTCACCGGATGCAGGGGGTGAGAGGCGGTGATGCCGAGGCGTTAGGTATCTGCTCGCTCAAGAGCTACCAAGTGTGGGAATGCAAGTCAGCGCGACTCTTACACCACCCCCCTCCACAAAGAGAAAAATTGAACAGCGTGAAATTTTTCTAACCTCCAGCCGGCCACTTGCATTCGCACACGACAAAAGAGATAAAAAAAAGAAGACAAAATGAAACAGCACAAAATGGCTAACCACAAAGAATACATATCAGATATAATGAAAAGCATAGCAATGGAAAATACATGAATTGAAAGTTAAAACGTTGATTTGAAAACTTGAAACATAAAAATGTTTAATCATTAATCCCAATAAAAATAAAAATAATGATTGATGTTCAATCTAGAGGTCTTCATCAATGGAGTTCTCATTTTGGGATTGACACATGGGGACATAACAACCTTAACGTCCGTAGCGTTAATCATTTTTAGTCACACAGGGAGGCTCAACGTCCCTCCCTACGTTGGATTGATTACTCCTAATTCTAATACAACACCAAAGGAATACACCAAGCACCAAAACACCAAGAAACCACCATAATACGCCACATCCTTGTACACATTTCTCTGTGTTTTTAGTCTTAGCGATTAGACTCATCAAGTCAACCCTTCCACCACAATGGCTTAATTCATCATCACTCTTAATCACTTTTAATCACTCTTAACTTTTTCATATTCAATAAACATCTTACTCAGCGCCATATCATACCCCACTCTGGGATTCCCCGCTTTCCCACGGTTAATACGACCACTCACAACTCCAAAAATTTCTCCCAATTGCTTATACTCGCTCTTTAGCTTCAGCAAATCAAAATTTACCACCACGGACCAGGAATGGTCTGATAAAATAACATCGGACCGTCTCTCAAACAGTACTCCATTATCCAAATGGAAAACACTTGGTCCTGTTGCACTTACATATATCAAGACACTAAAACACTCATCGCCCCTCGGGTAAAACACTCGGCCAACATCATAATGGCCACTCGTCACTCTCCTTTTAACTTGGCCGTGGCCTCAAATTATAAGGGCGAATGGCTTGCGTCGCACTGTCACTATTAATCTCGCCGTCTTGCTCTTCACATGCACGGGAACTCACTTCGGGGGGGGAAGCACTGGGTGATGGGAGGACCGCTGAAGGTAGGGTGGTCGAGGATGACTCCGCGGCCGTCTCCGTTGTCCTCGCGCGGTCCGTGCTATCTTCAAAGGGGGGTGGGGACGGGGTGGGAAGCAAGGTCGGGGCGGGCAAGGTCGCCGACGGGGTGTCAACAATCTCCACGTGGTCTTCCTTATTTTTATCAGCAACCCGCCGCCTACTACGCAACGAGTACGGCGACCGCTGGGGCAAGGGCTGGTCTGCTTGGAGTGGGCGTGGTCGGTCGGCTTCCCATTCGTCTCCGCGCTCGTCCTCGGAATGACTTGAAACCGACGACCAAGAAGCCTCGCTCTCCAAATCTGAAACGGCATCAATTTCCGAAGAAGGGGAAGGGGGGTAAAATCTCACAGTGCGTTTCTTCCTCGTCGTTGCATTTGGAATGGGGGAGGTGGGTACAAGTTCTGGAGACGTTGCTGCTTCGTTCCCACTCGCCATCAGTAATCTCGGACGCCCACGCCTTTTCTCGCCCTTGATTGCATCTGCGAACTCTTGTTCCGTATTTCTCACACCCCTATGTACTTTAACGCGGTCTTTATGCACCACAATAGTCCTAAAACGTAGTTGTAACCGTAGATTAGAGTCATTAAGCACCTCAAGGTTTTTATAAGGCCCCGAAAATGGTTTATGAAACTTGCGGATTCTGCCGGGTTTTAGACAGGGGTCATTTAGGTATACGTCTTGACCCGGTTGGTAGTCCACATCCCTACTCCTCTTATTGTATTGCCTCGCCTGCGACTCAAGGGCCCTCTCACTATTCCCCAAACACTCTTCCCAAATTTGCTGGAGTTGATCACTTAGTTCGTCCACATAAGACTCTCTCGTGGTAGCCTCTACGGTCTCCAAGCAATGGAAGGGCGTCTTCATTTCGCGACCGTAAATCACCTTGAATGGTGTCACTCGCGTGCTACTATGACAGCTGGAATTATAGGCTGCCACCGAAAATGGCAACCATACATCCCAATCATTGTCCCTTCCATTAACATAGTGGCTTATCATTTGCGAGATGGTTCGATGCACTCTCTCACACCTTCCATTACAGCTGGGATGAAAGGGTGAGGTACGCAATTTAGACACCCGTAAAAATTTACACAAATTCTGGAATAGTCCCGACTCAAAGTTGGGGCCCTGATCTGACAATATGTAATCGGGAACACCGAATTTCAAAATCCACCGCCTAAGTAGAGCGTCAGCCACTACCTCCGCTGTCTGTGATGGAATAGCCACCATCTCTAAATACCGGGAGAAGTGATCGAGAATGGTGAGTATAAACCGATTGCCGTTCGCGGTGCGTGGTAGAGCCCCAACAATATCAATGCTGATGAAGGAAAATGGGGAGGTACTTACAGGAAGTTTCTTCAGGGGTGCTCTCGTCTTCCCGTAAGGGCTGCGCTGATTACAGGGCACACAGCTGATAGTCATCTCTCTCACATCTTTATCAAGGGAGGGCCTCCAGTACATCTGTTGTATTCGTCTAATAGTCGGCTTTGCTCCTAGGTGTCCTGATAGGGCGTGTTCGTGATGTTGGCGAAACACAGTTTCCCGTCTGCTCACAGGAACCACCACCTTCAATCCGTCACTTGTCGAGCGGAACAGTAGTCCATTTTTCTCCTCAAAACTCTCACACGACTTCCACTCCTGGCAGTCCACATCCTCGGCTTGGTATTTCTTCCAGTCTTCGTCATCGATTACCTCCACCACTCGTATCTTTCGACTTAACCCGTCGGCGTTAAGGTGGAGTTTTCCTGACTTATGAACAACCTCATACTCGTATTCGGCTAACTTCAGCGCCCATCTGGTTAATCTACTACTGGGATCGCGGAGACTAAAAAGCCATCGGAGGGCAGCGTGATCCGTGATAATTTTGAACGGACGACCCCACACATAAGGGCGAAAATATTGAACCGCGAAAACGACCGCGCACAGCTCCTTTTCCGTGGTTGTGTAGTTTATTTCCGCTGCTTGAAACTGTCGCTATGCATACGCGATGGGATGCTCCTCGCCGTCTATCTGTTGCGACAACACTGCGCCCACCGCAAAGCTGCTGGCGTCGGTGGAGATAACGAATGGCCTTGCGAAGTCAGGATAAGCGAGCACCGGAGTGCTTACCAAGGCCGCCTTCAAGGATTCCATCGCCGCGTCACAGTCAGGTGTCCATGTGAATTTAGTTCCCTTCTTAAGGAGACGCGTCAAGGGTCTTGCGATCACTGCGTAATTATTTACGAAGCGCCTATAGTAATTGGCCAGTCCCAAAAACGATTGCACTTCCTTGGTGTTACTAGGTGAAGGAAAATTCATAACCGCCTCTATTTTCTCAGGGTCCGGCTGTACACCCTCCCGGTCGATCACATGCCCCAAGTACCTTACCCTTTCTCTAGCAAAGTGGCACTTCTCAATTTTTAAGGACAACCCTGACTCTTGCAGCCGATCGAACACGCTTCTTAGCCTTTCTACGTGCTCCTCTATGGAAGAACTGAATACAATGACATCATCCAAATAGACGAGGCACTGTGTTGGCTTTAGTCCAATCAAAATCCCGTCCATCATGCGCTGGAACGTGCTAGGGGCGTTGCGTAATCCGAAAGGCATGCGGTTGTATTCAAAATGTCCGCCCTCCACATTAAAGGCAGTCTTCTCTCTGGAGGCAGGATGCATAGGGATTTGATAATAACCACTCGTCAGATCTAACGTGGAGAAGTAACGGCTCCTCCCTAAATAGTCTAATGTTTCTGTTATATTAGGTATGGGATAAACATCCGGGGTAGTAATAGAATTAAGGCCACGAAAGTCGACACAAAATCGATAGGATGGTTTGCCGTCAGTTGATTTTTTCGGTACAATGACGACTGGGGAGGCCCAGGGGCTACTGCTAGGGACAATGATTCCGGCCCTTAACTGCTCGTCCACAAGGGTTTGAATCACTTCCTTTTGGTGGTATGGCACTCGATAGGGGCGGCGATAAATTGGTGGAGAATTGCCCGTGGGGATTCGGTGAGAGGTAATGTTTGTGGCCGGAGGCAGTTTTCCTTCAGTGAATAAACCCTTGTACTCATTCAATAGGGACAGCAACGCCTTTCTCTCCGGTTCATCCAAATCCGCTAACTTCTCCTGGAAATTTATCGCCTCCTCAGCGGTAGTCGTTGCCCGGACGTTTCTTATGCCTGCAAAGTCACTCTTAAAATTTTTCTCCACTTCATGGAGAGTTGCCACTTTCGTCCCCCGTCGTAAAACAACCTCATCCAGCCCGAAATTCCCTAATTTCACCATAACCTCCCGTTCTCTCCCAACGTTACACACACCCCGTGCTACAGCACAACTCTGTGTGTCATTCATCACTTCCGGCTCGGTGACGTATTCTCCTTCAAGAGGGACGTCACATGACAGTCTACAACACACGATTTTTTCACTCCTGGGCGGGATCACTGTCTCCTCAGACAATTTAATTGGCACTTCAACGTCAACTCCAACGACCCTAACGCTCGTTTCTACCCTCTCCTTGCACCCTTCATGTGCACTGTACTCGCCTCTTAACGAAACTTCGACGTCACCTAATTTCATTGTCTTTCCCCTCACATCAATCAGTCCACCAAATTTCTCCAAGAAATCTAACCCTAAAAGTCCCTGATATTCTCCCACCGAATCTACCACTATCATATCTAAACTATAAAAACACTTTCCTAACACTAACTGCACTGTTTCCACACCATGGTTCCACACAGTCGCCCCCGAAATGCCCTTGATACGATATGGGGATCTCCTAAGTCGTTCGCCCCCGTTAACACCACGCGCTACCAAGGAAACTTGGGCACCGGTATCCACCAAAAATTTACATTCTTTTCTCCCGACACTAACTGCCACCACTAGATCCTCTGCCCGCTTAGCGGCCTCTAACCGTGGAAGGAACAGGGTTACAGGGGCCCGGCCTGGGTGGCGCCTCCGGACCCGCTGCCATTTAAAGGCTTCTCTGAGGGTTTCCGCTGGCACTGATGAGAAATATGGCCGGAGGCACCACATGTATAACACCTTCGGCGGGGGCACCTTCGCGCTAGGTGGTTTGGTGAGTCGCACTCATAGCACCTCCGCCCTGCCTCCGCCGGAGAGCGAAAAACACGGCGCACCGGCGAAGGGGCTCGCGGACTGCGGTCAGCTTCGCGGATCCGAATTGCCGTCTCAATGGCCGCGTCGAACGTCGCCGGGACGGCCAAGCGGCACAGCCGACCGAGCTCACCGGGAAGACCACGAAGGAATGCATCAAGGGCCCTTTGGTCGGCTTCATGCTTGATCGCGGCAGCCATGTCAGCGTGGGTCGGAAGCTCATATGTGTGAGAGTTGATCGATCTCACCCGGTCCGCGAAGGACTCTAAGTCCTCTCCCTGCCCTAGCTTCACTGATCCTAACTGCTCGCGGTAGAAGCGAGCCGTTAATTTCAGGCGGTATCGATCAAGGAGGCACTTCTTAAAAACAGCAAAATCGGCCGCTTGGTGGCACTCCTCCTTGCTGCGACAGAACTCCGCTGCGTCGCCACCCAAACGCACTCTCGCTGCCTTCAGGGTCTCTTCGCTGGTCCAGCCACTCAATTCGGCCACGCTTTCCACTCGTTCGAGGTAAGCGACAACACTCTCCCCCGGGCGGCCAGTGAATACATCGATGCCGCTGATGAGGGAGAATTTGCTCCCCCGCGACGGAGCAGAGCTCTGAGTCGCACTGCCGAGCCGCGCCTTTAGCTCCTCGTTCTCCTTAGCCAAGACACTGATCTTCTCCCCGAAATCGTCTATTACGTCCTGCAGTGGCACTTCATCCCCCCCAAAACTCACGCGACTCGCCATTCTCGATGCTTCCTCGCGATATCTACGATCTCCGGTAAATCCCACTTCTGACACCAGTTGTAACTCTCTCCAGCTCGCCAGAGAGCGCAGAGGGAATGCGAGGAAGGGAATTAAGGAATAAGTCACATTCCCTTGTCCTTTTTCATAAATCCACTTTATTTGCGTTAAGGTACAACTCCTTTAGCCATCTCGCGCCTCAACCACAAGCCAACTGCCGCGTTCCTTTTCCACCCACGCCTCTGCTAGCTTGCAGTTCCCAGCTCGTCCTCACCGGATGCAGGGGGTGAGAGGCGGTGATGCCGAGGCGTTAGGTATCTGCTCGCTCAAGAGCTACCAAGTGTGGGAATGCAAGTCAGCGCGACTCTTACATATATATATTTATCACATATATTTTGCAGAGGCTCTCAATATAACTATGTTTTATATTATATAATCACTTCGATGTCATACATTTACTAAAAATAAGCAAGATGTCAGTTTTTTATTATCTATGTGGTCAAGCTAAGTAAGTACCCATTATGTTGTGTTTCAAGCATTAGAAGCTATACATTTATAAATGTTTACGATATTATTTTATTTCAAAATAATAGTAATATTTAGTATTTCATTAGTTGTCTTGGGGTAACTGCTGCAGTCTATTATGTGAAATAGTTTCCATCCTACGAAGTGTAATGTCAATATCACGACCACATTTTCCATGTTTTTTGGTTATCTGTGTTTTTTGATTGCCTTGTCGTGCATCCATTAGCACGGATAATCG
The DNA here is from genome assembly GCA_963573305.1 of Pyrrhosoma nymphula. Taxonomy (NCBI): domain Eukaryota; kingdom Metazoa; phylum Arthropoda; class Insecta; order Odonata; family Coenagrionidae; genus Pyrrhosoma; species Pyrrhosoma nymphula. Next base: position 23,803,857 of record OY754338.1, read on the forward strand.
AGAGTTGACTGTAGTGTGGTTTAGGGACCTATGGCACTCAGTGGCTCAGTCCTTTTCCTGCCATTGAATCCTTTACTTGGAGCTTTCCTTCTTGCTGCCGGTGTCGCTAGTAGAAGTTAGCATTTATAGTGAGAAGAGATGCTAATAATTTAAATGTCAATGAGCCATTGCACAATTGATATAAAGACTATTTAAGTACACTTGAATATAAGCGTGGTTTTTTTAAAATTATTTTTTTAAATATTATTATTTTTCCTATTCACTGATATTCATATTAAATCTTTTTCTCATTAATAAATTTTCAGGTGTAATATAGTGTATTATAATTTAAAAGTTAGTTTGTTACATTACTTTAAACCTTATTAACCAGAGCTTCTAAAACAGTGAATGACTAAGACTTTTTCAGTCATACTACCCACATAAAGAAAAGCTATCTAAACACCAAAAATATTGTAAATTTGAAACACATTGGGTTCTGCATATGCTGGATTAGCAATCTTCTATTGTGCAGTTCTCATTCAAACATAAAACCCATGGTATTTACCTATGTACTTTGTCCATGTGGCAGTGTGCCAAGTATGTATGTAGTTCTAACAGTTTTCCTCTGATGCATGGGTGACTTTAGTTTTTGCGAGGCATTTTTGCTAGGTAGGTCACCCAGTTAATTCTTTCATGCTATGGATGGTTTCCTGCCTCTTTAAATTGAAGCTTTCTTGGTTGCCCAATTTTTCTTCTTTTAAAGTAAATATTTTGTTGCACTGTGCTGTGTCAGCCTATTTTACTCATAGTCTGAGAAAGTTTAATCAACAATTAAGATGAAGTTGTCACCAAGGAGGCTTAGAGCTGTATGAAATCATTTGGTTGGGTCGCTATTTTGCATTGTGTGATTGAAATAAAGAGATTGAATACCACCTTTGCATGGCTTTGGACTGTTATGTTTCTTAAGTATGCTGTGTTACAAATATTACCGCATATTTTTGGCTGACTGACTTTTTGTGCTCACAGAGTGTATGATCAATTGATTTTCATCATGGCTCTATTTATCTCGTTATTACTTAATACTTTTGTTAGCAAATCTACTCCAATTTTGATGTCTTTTCAGGATTATTTTTGCTGTTTTATTGAGCTTATTATTGAAAAAAGCTGGTTACTACATCGGATTATTATACTCCAGCATAGCCCTGGCATTTTTCTTGGTGAGTGTGTGTGTGTGCAGGGATTTCTTCCTTGTGCATTCTCCATTGACTTATAAATATTTAATCTATATTTTAAGGATGAGTTGATTCCAAATTTCGAATCTCGATTCCACCGATTCTCAGGCTTAGAATCAGTATTGATCGCCTAAAGTCGATTCTGATTCCATTGATACCAGATAGATAAATATTTTAAACAAAAACTATAAGCCGAGGGTATATTTGCTATTTGTCAATGAATATACTTTTTGAGCGACTTAATTGTCTTGTTATTTTATTCCAGCCAGTACTTGAATTTAAATAATAGACATATGCTACTGGTATATAAATATCCCACCTGTTATAGGAATAAAAATCGATGGAATCGGAATCAGGAATCAGTTTCAAAGAATCCAAATAAAAAAAAGTGGAATCAACTCATCCCTACTATATTTACTTGTAATTTGGGTCATGAAATAATTGTGGTGAGTGGATGATTTGGCAGAGTACAAATATGGAAGGAGCATGCTTCATTTTGGACATCTTATTGAAAGACTATCCATGATGAATAATTGAATAGTGACATGATTGTGAAGTGGATATTTTGGAATAGAGGGGTAGAGAAAGTCTTGGGCGGGTACAGTGCAAGAGTCTCAAGTGTGTCTACTAATAAGTGAAGTGAATCGTTGTAGGAGTATCTTAAAAGTTTACACCTTGTACAAGAGTAAATTATTTAGTCTTGTCATTGAGTAAGATTTGTGTAAATGGCTAATGAGGGTAAGGGTAGATATACTTAAGCTCACTTCCAATATGTAGCCTATGATCGATGTTGAAAAATGCCTACTCCAACAATTAGGCAGCATGAATTAAGTACATCACCTCTTATTGTCTGCAATGTCAGATGAAATGCTAAATTTTTGAGGGTTTTCTGAAAAAGGGTTTTCATGCAAAGCACCAATGGCATTAACTATGGGACTAACTAAGAGCAAACTCATGGATATTCAGTTCTGCATCTGCTCCAATCAGTGGCATAACAGTGAGGTGGGGAAAGGTCAAGGGTACAATGCCCCCCTAAAATGTTATGGAGGGTACCAATAGCATTCTCAAAAAGGTGTTAAAATGTATCAAAAGTGGAGAATTAGAAGCCCTCATTTAATACAATAATACAGCTCCCCAAAGAGATGATGGATAATATTTTAGAAGGATTGTTTTTTAGTTAAAAAAATTTTTTGCCATACAGCCAAAATGCCTGCAACCCCTAAATACCTTTGGCTCCTGTGGATATTCAATTCTAAATCCACAGCATTTGCTGTGATGGCCCTCGTCATTCCTGTTTTGTTTTCCTTCCAGCAATATTGCTAGATCTTCTGAGGTCTTTAGTGACGATCCCACACTCATTGGTTGCCACCTTGTGTTTTGGGTCCAGGCGGTGTCCATTTGCTTTTTTTCACTCTCCCATCCCCATTGCACTAATATTGATGTGCCTACGGTCTGCTGGGGTGGTGGGCCGAGGTCAAGTTTGAGAGTCAAATCTTTATGCTGGTCCATAGTCCTATACACTAAGGTGGGTGTAAGGGAAACAGGGTTTAGATGACGGCCTTGGTAAAGTATTCATGCAGAATATTTTGCACTACTGGTATGCACCTCCAGTGTTGCCCTCCATTACCCTGTTGGCAGATGACAGCAACTTCCCAAAATGACAGTTGGCTACCTGATTTTCAGCCCCGAAACTTGAACAACTCAGGTTTCTTGTTTTCCCAAAGTTATGAGCCCTCTGTATATTTCTTACTCTATTCTTTTGTCGAAGCCTATCGTGTTCAAGCAAGCTCTTCAACCTCTGCCTCCCAATGAAATGAAGGTGCATACATTTATATGTGCCCTTACCGAGGAAATCAAAGCTCATGGAACTGACTTGCTAGAAAATGACAATAGCTGGGGGAGTTGGGCGAGGAAGCGGGAGGTAAAAAGGGAAATTAGTGGAGGGAGGGGCATGCTCCTAGCTGAGGTATTATAACAGTTTTAATTTAGCCTTCTCTCATGAACCTGTATATTTCTTGGTCCTGGTTTTAAAACTTAAATTATAAATGCTCGCTCACTATTAGCTAAATCTTACAAAATTTCTTAATTAGCCATGATGGTTTTCCAGAAATAATAAAATGCAGTCGGACTGCTAAATAATTGTCAAATTATGGGATCTGACTCAGATGCTCTTGGTTTGGAAATAAGGCTTGGGCACTTAACACTAGAACGACGGACCTAGCCATTTCGGCCATTTATGAAATTCGTTCCGTGGTTGTACTCATAAATTACTTTCAAAAAAATTGCCCTTGCGTGACTTTTCATACTTTTTAAAAATCTTTGCGTTAGGGAAGTCACAAATCTGCCGTGTGCATTTCTTAGGAAATAATTAGGGTTTTGTCTAGAACGACAGAGTTAGCCATTTTGGCTAACATATTTTCACTGTACACGTAATCGTGTTTTAGCTATTTGAATGATTTATTATCTAAACAATAAGAAACATAAAAGGATCAAAAGCAAAATAATGTGCTAGGATAGATTCAGGTCTCAAAAATATGACAGCGCCCCGACGCGTGCGGTGTGTCGGCTGTGTGCAGGGCGGACTCTGACATTGCGTAGAATGCCGCAAAACTGCCGGCTGGCAGGCTGCTTGTCCGTCCAGTACGCCACTGCTCGGTATGACTTGTCCGTTTGACCTTACAAAACTTGCAACCCTGTGTTTGAAAATTTATCATGAACTAAAAAAAGTAAAACTTTATAATGAAATAAAATAGGTAAACAGCAGAAGCATGCAGCGTTCCACGTGGAGGAAACAAAAGTACTTTAAGAGCGCGCGTTCAATTTTCTGCTGAACCGGAGAGTCAAACGTCATCAAAGCACGTTTTCTGGGTGCATAGGCCGTAACATTGTACTCCGAGGACGTCAAGCTGGTGAAGGGAATGCAGGTTCTGAGTAGAACAGTGACAGATGGACTTATTGCTCCTGATGGCACAACTTGGCGTAAAGTCGATGTTACTGCACAGCAGCAGGATGGCAGACGCGATGAAGAAAATAGCATGCGAAAATTCCCGGGCCTACGTCTTATGATAATGAAAATATAGGTGAAGATAGCGTTGTTAGCATGTTAGCGCCTATTTGTTGCTAAAGCGATCTTAAATCATATACGAAATGCACTGAAATAGAGGCACGTCTGCAACTCAGAAATGGGAATTGGCCTTTGGTAGTAAGTGAACGTGAGGCCTACATAGAACTGTTGTATGCTCTTGGCATCTACGGCTTGCCAAATTCCCCAATTTCCAATTTGTGGTCTAAGTATTGGGCTTTGCCAATTTTGGGAAGCCACTTTGCCAAAAGATAGATTAAAAAATTTCATGTTTTCTTAGATTCAACACAAAGTCATCTAGATCCAAACCTCTGCAAGTAGATAAATTTTCATTATTTTCTGTTAAGTGGAATAGGTTTATTGAAAATTGCATTTCTGCTTACAAACCTGGACCATACATCACTGTAGACGAGCAGGTATTACCATATTAAGCAAGGTGCCCTGTTACACAACTTATGCCAGCCAAATCTGATAAAAATATGGGTAAAATATTGGCTTGCTGTTGATGTTGATGCCAAATATGTCGTAAATGGCTTTCTGTATCTTGGAAAATGTGACGAACGTGGCACTGGAGAAAGGGTGTCTGAATTTGCAGTGATGGAGCTCGTACGACCATTTTTAGGAAAGAGCAGAAATATTACTTTCGGTAATTATTTTACGTGTTATGGGTCAAAATGACCCATCCCGTCCTTCTATTGTTAAGTCCCGTCATTCGAGTGTTAAGGTATGATACAAAGCTGCTTTTTAAGAGATGTATGCTCAGAGTAAATGAATAAAGTGCATGTCTGTAAAAGTTATCATTCCACACGAGTATTTAAGTACTCTTCATGTAACCTGGCTTAATGGCATGGCCACCAGAGAGTTGACATGTGCAGCTTTCAAGAATGATGTAATTTTGTTAAGCCCTTAAGTTTATATGAATCCAAACCTCTTCTGCTGCAGGTGCGAACCCTCCGTGTGCAAATACTTCCTGAGTCAGGGCAAAGTGCTTATTCTGGTGGAGGGAAGCGGAGACTATATATACTTCTGTTTGTGGCTGCCATTCAGCCTGTCATGATGTGGTTTCTATCCTCACATCTGGTCTCATAGCCTCTCAAGTGGCTTCAGGTTACAGTTGTCAATAATTCCTGTGAAATTTTGCCCAGGGAAACATCCTAAGTGTCTGGTGTGCTCACGAGGAGAAGTGTGCTTCAAGAAGGACTCGAAAAGTTTTTGCTGAAAGTGTGTCCCTAACAAGTGTGCTATTTTTGGTAAGCAGCTGACTTGTTCATTGAATTACTGTGGGCAAAACTTGTTAATCTCTCTCCTTAGTTATGGAAATATAAAGTTTTTCTGTTGTGAGCCATCAATAAGAAATTATTATATTTATTTTGCGATGCAAGCTGATACAGATATTATTCTAATATACATAAACAATGGAATTATGTGATTTCATAGCTGTTAATTTTTCTAATTTTAAGATTACTTTGTTGTGTCAATATTGATGTGGCATTCATTATTTTAATGAATGTTATTGAATTCTTAACTTCACCCCTTTATATATGAAGAAAAGCAATTAATTTCTTCTTTGAAATGGTAATTAAAATTTGTATTCTAATGTGTTGTTGCTAGTAGAGGAATTGTTCCAACTTATGGGGATACAAGCTTGTTGGTTACTCTTTTCTTAAATTAAATTTTTGCATTTGTTTGTTTGGATGTGAAAAGCATCCAGTGAAATCTCTTGAAGGTTCAGTTGGAAGTTACATTAGAATAGAATAGAATAGAATAATAAGTTTATTAGAACCTAGTCCAAAGGACTCTAGGTTCAACAAAATGATACAATTAATGGTACACTCTCCCATAATACAGATCAGGTCTGGTATATACCCATGGGGTGGTGGATAGGCCGGGGCAACATAAACCTACACCCTTCTTCACCTGCCACCATCATACCCACCTCCACCCACCCGGGCATTTCGTTACCATAAACCTGGTTCACATATCCAGTTTTTATATAATCACACAATTTTATTATTTATCTCAATAACAATTATCCTGTTACACAATTTGCCTCATTCAGATCTTTAGATGTACAATATTACAATATTTCTATTAACAAAAAAAGTCATATTTTAGTATGATTTTCTTTTCTTCCTAAAAATAAACTGCGGATGATATGCATTCAGAGGGTGGCGGGTTGGCCGGGGCAACAAATACCTACATCACTCATCGCCTGCCACAACCGTACCAACCCCCACCCCCGGGTTACAGCTCCATCCAATTTACATGTCCCGATATTGATATTGACCATATGCTTTGCAATTATATTATTCTGAAAAAGGGTAAAATCCCTTTAATTTATAGACGTAGTTAAATATTTTAGTTTTGAATACACTTTCGGATGCGTTCCTAATTTCAATGGGTACCGCATTCCAACACCTTGCTGCCTGTACTGCGAAGGAGTTGCTGTACATTGTAGATCTGTGGCTAGGTGTGTACAATTGTTCTAGTGGTGCTCGGGTTACTCTTTGCTTTATTTCTCGAGAAAATTGAAAGAGGTTAAACAAGTATTCTGGTGTTTTGGTAGTTAAAATTTTCCGTGTTAGATTTATGATGAAGTAAGTCCTTCTCTGTTTGGTAGTAAGGAGTTTTGCCTTCCTGTAATATGAGCTTATATGGTCGTATTTAGGGACATTGTATATGAATCTGACACAAGCATTCATTGTCCTCTGTAGCTTAAGGTCCAACTCTTCAATTATGTCGTTGTATACTACGCAGCAATAATCAAAGTAAGGTAACACCAGTGAGGTGACCAATTGAAGTCGGATTTTTGGGGGTAGGCTCTTTCGGTTTCTTTTCAATCTGGATAGCGTTCTGAACGTCTTATTACATATTTCGTTAACATGTTCTTTCCAAGAGAGCGTGTCATCTATCTTCATTCCCAAATCAAGCACTGACTTGGAAAATTCAATTTTGCAGTTTTGCACCCTAATATTCGGGCCTATGTGTCTCAAGTTATTCATGTATTTCGAGCTACCTATAATAATGGCATTAGTTTTCAATGGATTAATAAAAATTTTATTGTCATGGGCCCATATGCATATTCTATTTATGTCCTCATTCACTTTGCCGATCGTTTCATGAAGTAATGAGGTGGAACAAGATATGTAAATTTGAAGATCATCGGCATACAAGTGATAGTCGCAGTGTTGGAGGGCATCGGGTAAATCTTTCATGAAAATAGAAAATAGTAGTGGTGACAGTATTGAGCCCTGAGGTAGTCCGATAGAGACAGGTTTCCAGGAGGATAATGATCCATCTTCACTTTTTATTGCTTGTACGCGTCCTGTTAAATATGATTTGAACCAGTTTAACGTACTGGCGGAGAAATTTAAATCCTTCAATTTCTGTAGAAGCAGTTCATGATCGATGGAATTGAAAGCTTTTTTGAAATCTAATAAAATTAAAATTGTTAGCCTTTTATTTTCTTTATTTAATCTAATATCTTCTGTTAATTTAAGGAGCGCTGTTTGTGTACTATGATTTGGTTTAAATCCTGATTGGAGTGGGTCGTAGAGGTTATTTTTCGTAAGATATTCTTTCAGTTGCGTCTCGACGATTCTTTCTAATCCTTTGGATAGCACACTGAGAATAGAAATTGGCCTATAGTCGGATACGTCTTTGGGAATCGGAACTTTCGGGATTGCCCTTATAAAAGCTTTCTTCCAACAAGATGGGAAACATGAATTTAGCAGACAGTATTCATATAAATGCTGAATCACTGGCAGAATTTCGTTTATGCATAATTGGATAAATTTCTTTGACACTTCATCAGGTCCGATTGCAGTTGACCTCGTTTTAAGGATTTCCTTTTTTACTGTAGCCGGTGAGGGTAGCGTAAAATAGAAGTTATCGTCCTTGAAAGGTACAACATTTGATATTATTCTATGAGTTTGAGTGTGATTGGGAGTGGATAGGAAGAAGTCGTTAAGGTCTTCTAAAGGAGGAGTTACCCTTGAGTTATTGCTTTTGGTTATAATTTTATATTTACGAAGATACGACCATAGCGTGCGGCTGTCCTTTGAATTTGTAAACTTTTCCATGAGGAATTCGTTTTTCTTATTTCTAATAAGGGAAGCAACTTTGTTCCTAAGGAACCTAAATCTATCATGTGCTTTCGGATGCGCGGTTCTAATGAACTTTTTCCTCTCCCTGTCTCTTTCTTTCATGATGGTTCTTATTTCCGGTGTGATCCATGGCGCAGGTTTATGCCTTACATGAAATGCGTTTAGGGGCGCATGTTTATTCATCAGTGTCGTCATAATTCTATAAAATATGCTCATCTTATCGTCAACACTTTCAGCCACAAATAACTCATTCCAATCTTGCGTCAGGAGATCGCTGGAGAGATTTTCTGCATTTATATCATTGTATTTACGACCGATGAATACTTTTTCCGATAGCTCAGGGACTGGTAATGCATATGATACATATATAAGATCATGGAATGATAGAAAACTAACTGGACATTGCCCATGTTTTGAAATTTTGTCCCCATGGTCAATGACGATAAGATCTAGCCATGAATTACTGTTGGCCAGATGGTGTGTAGGGTTGAATGGCACTATGTGGAGATCAAGTGAGAAAAAAAGGTTTTCCAAATTTTGTTTTTCTGTGCTATCTTGGGTAAAATTTACGTTGAAATCCCCCGCGATGATTATATTTTCGTACAATGGTACCATTTCAAACAGAACCTTCTCCAACTCTTTAAGAAATGCTGTTTTTGGTGGACGATAAATCACTATAAAGAGAATGTTGTTTTTCTCAACGGTTATCTCCAGCATAAGGTATTCCAGTGCACATTCCTGGTGTCCTTGAGAAGCCCCGAGCTGCCGAACCTTAAAGTCGTTTCGGATCAACACTGCCACTCCACCCCCCACTCTCTCCACTCTATCCCAACGGTATAATGCGTAACCTCGCAGGTTGACCTCTGCTGAGCAGATATTAGGTTTTAGCCAGGTTTCGGATATTGAAATGATGTGGAACGCCCGTTTCAAAAAATAGTCTTCAAATTCGTCGAAGTGGGCCCTTAGTGATTGTGCATTAACATGACAAATCAATAACTCATTCATTTAGGCGATTTAAAATAATTATTATCCAGGGAAACCCAAAAATGAGAACATAGACAGAGATCCATGGGGTTTTAACAACATGAAGAAAGTGTTGTTGACATGCATTATAGGGAACCATAAACTCATTTGTTATATTAGAAACCATTACGATAACGAGAGGCTTATTTCTTTTTATCCTTATCGAAATCAAACTTATCATGGTGTGTAAATATTTGATATTTTTACAATGGTGATGACTAAAAATAGATAATACAATTTTAAATAATAACGATTTTGTCCTTATGCAGTAAAGGGGTGTCGGATACCAGGGGTCAGAGATCTGTCGTTGCTATTTAAATCTATTTAACTCCTCTAGGCATGTTATAGCTACAACCGGCTCTTTGTCGCCTTTGCGACACAGGACATTCCCTGCCCTCACCCAAACGTACTTAATTTTTTCCTCCTTCCGCAAGGTGCGTGCTTGTGCCAACATCTTTTTGTAAAAATGGGTAAGAGCTTCATTAACATATATTGTGCTGACTTGTGTCTCTGACCACCCGATATCTCGTGTTGTAACCTCCCTCTTGACTCTCTTTCGTTGGATAAACGTATCTCTAGTTGACTGCCTCACAAACCTGACCACTATGTTTGGTGGCTGAGTTGACTCATTAACGGACGGTCTTGAGCGAGCTCTATAGCAAAAGTCGATTTCCTCGGCGGTCACTGATACTCCAAGAGCAGCCCCAATGTCACCGACTAACTTATATGTATCTTCATTTGGTTTAACTGGGATGCCCTGAATTTCCAGTGAGTTTCGCAACATTCTTTGCTCAGTTTTATTTAGCGTTAATTCAAGGTCAAACACTTTGCGTTTGAGAGCAGCATTTTCTTCTAAGATACCGTCTATTGCAGCTTTTAACTTGTTTAGTTCGATAACCGCTTCACTTGGTTTTTCAGATTGCTCCGTCAGTAACTCACTATTACCTTGTATAGCTGATGTTAGCTCCTTCTGTTCCTCCTTTAGCAATTTTAGGCCCTGAAGTAGCTCTTGAAACATGTTCTGAAGTGCTGTGGTGTCCGCTTGTGGATGCTTTCCCATTGGACTTGCCGCTCGATTTTCCGCTGGAATGGCTCTTTTCTTGGATTCACAGGATTGGCAGCTCCATTGAGATTTATTTTTCACAATAAACTCGATATCTGCCGCTTCTAATTTCACACATACCCCGTGGAATATGCTGGAACAGCAAGCACACTGTATTGAGGACTTTCCCCTATTAACCACCTGCAGGCAAACTATGCAGTTGACCATGTCGCTTTCTGGTATTCGCCCCAAGCGCGAGAAGGAACCTCACCGCACGAGAGCTGGGAGAGAACTGTGTTGAGACCTTTGTTCTTTGGAAATATAATCATCCCTCTATATTTGTAGAAGCTAAAGACTTTTTACCTAATCCTCAAATTCCAGAGAGGATTAAGTGTTTCATCTCTGATGGTGTTCAGCCCTTGACTTATTCTACTCCAAATTTGGCCATAAGGGACCCAAAACAGTTTTTGTTGAGTCCTACATGCTATGTTATCATAATTTTATTAGTTTTCTATTGCCATCCCATATGAAGTGTGGCTCTTCTATTCCAATTTGTATTAGAAATGTCTTGAGATTGAACAACTTTGTAATTCTGAGGACTCATCTCACTAAGTACATAATTATGTTATGAAGTCAAAATAACATATGTATGTTAGTTTTCATTAACCTTCAAATTTTTTCCCTTTAAATTATATTTCCGCATTTATATTCATTAAATTACTGCACAGCAGTACTAGGAAGACAATAGGACTTAACTTCTTCATTTAGAAATGATTACCTGCCCAATTTTGTATACCTGATTTACCGAAGAAAAAAAAATAACAAGATTTAACCACTGACTGTAGTTTCAGCTGCAACTTGGAATTTTTACTGAGAAAATGCCCGATTGTGCCGAAACCATGGTTGGTTGTTAAATAAATAGCGCAGATAATTTGCTTGGTTATGCATTATTAGTTTCCTTAGTAACTTATTGGATGCTCATGTATTTAATTTTAATTAACTGATATTAATTTTTGTATGATTTACTGTGTAAAGGCAAGTCATTAAAAAAGCTTACATTTTGCGCTTTTAAACCTGTGTAATGACAGTTTCTCTAACATTTTTACCCCATAAGTATTAAAGAAATAAGAAACCAAAATCTTATTTTTCAGTATTAATTCCAGGTCTTTACAGTGTCTTCATTCCAAACAATTAACAAATTATATTAATACATTAATTATTCTGCATTTTCGGGTTTCCACCGTGTAGGTTGCTTTTTAGGACAACAGTTTCACCCGTGTTCCAACGGGCGTCTTCAGGTTGAAGTACCGGGTCATCATTTCGGTCGTGTTTATATAGGCCTTCTGTTTCCCTCCATGCTCTGTGATTGGTCATTTTTCTCCTGCCAAATCCTCTTCCATGCACTGGATAAGTGGTAACCATCTTCTCTGTTGAAGTTATGCTTTGTTTTGTTTATTTATATGGCTTCTCTTATTAGCCTAGGATAATATCTTGGCTCTTTGGAAACCAATTTGGCCTCGTCAAAATTAATGTTGTGGCCAGGCTCGTTCCAGGCATGCTCAGCAATTGCCGACAAACTGAATTGCTTCTTTCTGGTGGCCCTTTCATGCTCCTTCAGGCGTGTCTTCATGGACCTGCAAGTCTCGCCTATGTAGGACCTCCCGCACGAGCATGGCACCTGGTAGATTCCCTCATAGAGTTGCTGAGGAATTTTGTCCTTTGGCCGTGGCAGTAAATTAGATACTTTAGTCAGGCAGTTGTATCTAGTGACGATGTTGTGTTTCCTCAGTACTCGAGATATCCTTTCACTGGTCCCAGCGATGTAAGGTATCGTGGCATAGGTACTTCGACCTGAAGACGCCCTTGGAACACGGGCGAAACTGTTGTCCTAAAAAGCAACCTACACAGTGGAAACCCAAAAATGCAGAATAATTCATCTGAACGCCGCGGAAACCTACGATGGAATATATTAATACATTTCTGTTCCTTTATTCGGGAATCAGAGAGGTTTATGGATATTCTGAAAAACCTATTTTAATACAGGCATTTGGATGGCTTCCGCTGCATCTGTCCTACTTGATGGTGATGACGTTTCGTGTCCATTGCAGGACACATCGATTCAGATCAAATCAGAGGAAATCGGCCTGTATTTATTTTGTTCTCAGGGTGGCATCCCAGAGGCGGCCAATCAGCATTGAAGAACCTGAATTTGGCACATTTCTATTTTGATGGACATAATACTTTGGAGCCCCACTTTTGCGATGGTTTCACTTTATGACAGATTTACTTTGCGATCTGCATGCTAGGAATTTCAAAGTGCACTGATTTTGCATGCACCCTTTAAAATTTCCCATTTTGACAATTTTTTGCACACATAATTTGTTATTCATTCAGTATTCTAAGCCTTATTTGTTAACGGACTGTATTTTTATCATAGCAACATGTACATATTTAATGATGTGTGTTATTTATTATGAACTGTTCGCGTGATTAGAGCAAATCAAGCAAATGTAACGGTGATTAGCACTGCCACCAATCACCGCTAAAGAGATAACACAACATTCCTTACGTAGTCAGGATCACATCTATGATAATTCAAATTAAGGTTTTCATTAGCTATTATAGAGACATCATTTTGTTTACCTACTTGTAAAAATATGAGAAATGCTCGCTCAGAAATTCGTAACAAACTATGTGCAGAATGGTGCGTTATAAGTGGTTTGGAAGCAAAAGTTTGCCTTTTAAGAAGAGCAAGTTTTTACTAAATGCATATTTCCCTTTTAGATTACCACCAAGTCTCGACTTATTCCAAAATTATTTTGAGTTACTTTCGTATTTAGCTTGTGGTTTCTAAAACAGTTTTAGTTAATATAAAATTTTAATGGATTTAAAGTAAAATAACCAAAATTTCAATAACAAAAATACAACTCATAGACAGACAAATAAACCAGGTTTTGGGGGAGGGGGGGGGGAACTTGCCCCCCCAATGTCCCTTTGACTAATATACTTTTGGCCACAGCTGCAGGTAATCTCATAAACTCCATCTTATAGTAAGTCTAGGATTTTGTCCTTTGATTTGTATCTCAAATCTTCTGTACTGCACTGTATCTCAGTATAATGCTGTATTTCTTCACGGTTCACCTGATATCTCAATCGTTCCTGAGAGGAAGGAAGCCATGGGATTTGGAGTCTCCTTGGCCTCCTTCTTCTCATGATTCTTCCTCATCATATGGTTTTGATAAGGTACTTCAATTAGTCGTACTTCATGAGTGCTGCAGTAATATGTTTTTTCCTTTCATGTGATTTTTCATCAGATATTTTTTCAGCATGATGAAGGACAGTCGTCACTAGAGATATTTCTCTCTGAGGGTGGTGATGGGAAGGGCCATTAAAATATCTGTCGGTGTGTGTATGCTTCCTATAGACGCAGTATCCTAGAGATTCGTCCTTGTTTCTTGATACTTCTACATCCAAGAAGGGTAAGCGTTATCCCAGACTTATAATACAAAGGAGTTATTGAGATTCCCTGCAGCTGTGGCCAAAAGTAAGTAGAACAAATGATGAGAGCAATTTCCATCCGACTAAACAAACAGCGCAGGGCTCTGAAGTACAGACATTGCATGCAGTCAGCGGTCGTAGTACATGCCTTCTTCAACCTGAGGCATACAATTATGATTAGTGATGCAAGAGACTTGGCTAAACAAAAATATTATTTCGCTCTTCTTATTTGGGAAGCAATTGAAATAGAAAAACAAAAGGAAAATTTCAACGGAGATGATGGGCACAGACTCCACAACACCTTGAAAAGACTACTAACTAATGTCCTTAAAAATAGAAACATTCCGAAATCATGTTCTTCAATGCTGATTGGCGATGCTACCAAGAGGCCACCCTGAGGATGAAATGAATACATTCTGATTTCCTCAGATTCCAGAAAAAGATGTGTCCTGCAATGCAATGTGCCGAAACATCATGGCCATCAAGATAGACGGACAAAGCAGAACCTGGAAGCCATGCAAATGCCTGCACTACAGTGCTGCAAAATCCTCCAACAGAAACTCTTTTTTATCTTAGGAAAAATTCACCTTCAATTAGGGAAGTTAAGGGAAAGTGCCCACTCAGAAGAGTACCCACTCAGAAGTCACAGAAAGTGTGATAAACTCCCATCTGATAGTTTCCCATGCATATTTTTCACTAGATTATAAATTGCCCCTTAAAAAGTGGTGTTGTAGTCAGTTGGCAGAGAATGGCTTAATGGTGTTATAATTTAACAAAAAATGTGTGTAGCAAGTGTAGTGTGGGATGTCAAAACTCTTGGATACTAGAAAAAATCTGGAAATGTGAGAAATCTCTGGGAATCTTACTTTACAGTTTCTATAAAGATTTTTTAAACTGTAAATAAAATGGTTTCAGCAAATTCATTATGGTGTGGGAAAATGTTTCTGGTCAGATCCAGGAATTTTAAAAAGCAAATCATCCAACGTAACTGAGCTTCCATTTTTGGTCAACTATGTACACCGTAGGGTCTAAGACACCCTTACATTTGTGTGAAGGCATAGAGCAAAATGAGAGGATGTAATAATAAGTAGGTTACATTGATAACCCTCAGGCCCTGAAAGCCCCTAACTGAAATGGTAACATTTATAAACCTGGACAAATAAGAATCAAAATTCACTACCCACGGTACCTAGCAGACACTCACCCTTCAGGGGTCAGGTAAGTCAGTCAGGTCATACCATGCAAGGGTATTGCATTTTTACTGTGTTTTTTGACATAATGTCTTTTCTTCTGTACAATGGGAGAAATTTTACGTTAGTTACCTTCTCACGCTTATAAAATACATGCTGCATTTTTCTTATGCTATGCATTATTGCTGGGGCAAGAGATGGGATATCCCTCTGTAAGAGATGACTGACCGGGATTTATATATTGTCTAGTCCTCATCTTAAAAAAAAACTTGCCATGGACTGGAGCTTTCCTTTACCCCATGGTTCACACCCCCTCCGGTGCTTAAGGTGCTGATTTATTGGCTCTCTCATTTTACCTTAAAATACTCAAGGTGCCAATATATTGGCTCTGGATTTAAACAGTTATAAACATTTTTGAATGTTGCATTTTGGATCACAATTTTTATCAGACTGAGATCATTTATTTTTGTTACAAATCTTCTATAATGGTATAGTTCTTAATGTTTTAATACATGAAATAAACATAAGTTATTTCCCCCTCCTCGATTCATTTAACGGAGCTGACTATCAGCATGTCACCCTCATAACTCTTCACTTCTCCTTTTTTCACCCTCTCCAAATCCCTCACTCCCTCCCTTCCCCCCTTATCTCGATTCTTCTCCCACCACCTCTCACCCACTCCATCCTCTACCCCCATAACTCCTCTCACTCCCTCGCTCTTCCTTCCCCACCCCTCTCTCACTTCCTCACCAGTAGCGTAGCCAGGGGTGGCAAATCCCCCCACCCCGTGTTCTGGTACTCTTTAAGTCACTAAGTCTGTGAATTTTTCCACTCTTTGAGTCCCAAATATGTATAAATAAATGTGTATAATACGTTTTCAACTGTCATATTTTGTACAAACCCATCCGCCTATTGCATCACCGAAATTGGTAAAGTTTAGTAAACTGGTTGAGAGTCGGCACCCCCTAAAAATTCTCTGCGCCCCCAAGACCTGTTCCTCACCCTCCACCTATTGCACTCTCCATCTTCCAACCCTGTTACTCCTATTCTCACTTCCTCCCTAACTTTAGGGTTCCCATAAAGTATTTTTGAAAAAATGGGAGATTTGCATTTTTCACTTTTAAATTACTGAGACATTTTGTAAAAACTGGGACACATTATAGATAGAGAAAAATATAATTAAATTCACCATGCCTGCATAATGAATCACAACCATGCTTACAATGATTAGAAGAATGGAATTTCAAAATATGACTGATTTAAGTTAATGTTTACGCAATACAAGAATATTTATCACATTTATGAACATGATCAAGAAGTTTCTTTTCCTTAAATATTTATATATACCTTACTTACCTTACCCCTCTCTCACATACTTACTCTTCACCAATCACCACACCCTAGTTATCTTCCACCCCCATAACTCCACTTCCTCTCTTCCCCCTTCCCTCCATCTGTCTCACCGTCCCTTTCTCCCAATCTCTCCCTCCCTCCACCTCTCACCCTGTCCACCTTCCACCCCCATAACTCATCTTTTCGATTCCTCTCTTTCTCCGTCAATCCATCACCCTCTCTCTCCATAGTTAACATGATGAAATATTTAATTTAATATAATGGCTTATATCTTATGCATTAATTGGACGCGTACAATGCAAATAAAACTTTAATATGTCACATTTTAAAGCATATATATAATAGTTTCTAATATAAATGCTAATTAATGATAAATGTAGAAAATAAAATTATATAACTTTTAACTTAATTGTTCTCAAATTAAAACTTTTAAATTAACATTTATTAATAAAAACCAAACTATTGAATCATCTTCTAACATGAATATTATTTTAATTTAATCACAATTTGTTATATTAACATCCAGAAAAAAAAATCATTATTGTGGGTGGAACAAACATGTGTATGTGATATAGAATATATAATTGTATTCCTACAAAAATAAAATGGGAAATATGTAATAAGGCGTTACACTCAGTAAATACGAACTTTACAATTGAAGTGAGTGCATTCCTCATGAATATGTATGTATATATATATTCATGGTATTTATCATTCGTCAATTCTTCATCATAATTGTGACATAATAATATTCATCGATATAAATATTCCATTAATTAAGTCTTTCGGGCCAAATTTCATTAAGTTCGGGATATTCATGGTTTTGAACATGGATATTTTTGAAATTCCCTCTTTTGGAGAATACAAGAAGCGAACGCAGCGATTGTAAAAACAGCTGATAGCGAATACAGCGCAATGTTATTGATGTCATGAAGCAAGTCATTTAAAAAGTAATAACATGGTTTGTTTTCAATAGTCTGTGATTTTCTTTGGAATCCTAAAGGAAATGTCTGGATCACGCAGTATTATCGGCACAATATTAAAAAATTTCATCCAGTCGTTCAAACCCCGGCAAATACGAGGAAATTTCGCTGGAAAAGATTATTTCGGCAACAAGTACTACGAAATCCCTGCAGGTAAAATTTAATAAGATGTATCATGCTGTCACCATCTTGATATTTCTTCTATTTCATGCCGTTTATTTGGTGTAGCTAACCGAATAGTTTTAATTCCTTCTAAAACGTGGGCTATTAAACACCCTTCGGAATTCCTCTCATAAATCATTAGTTTTACCAGTACTAGAATTTTCTTTGTAAATTAAATCTGGCCAAGCGGTAGAGGCTGCTCACAGTCGAGATGGAACCCCAAAGTTTCGACGTACCTTTATATACTACAAATAGACTCAGGCGACAGCCACAAAGACGTTGCGTAATAATAACTATACGCTGCGCGGATCTTTGCTCTTGGGAATCCCTGTTAGAACATCCCAGTCCTTGTATTTTTTTAAAATGCTAGTCCCTATTAGTTGGTTAAGTTCTCCGTAAACACAGCCTTAAGTGGAAGTCGCCTTTATTGACGAAGAATCTCATTACTGTCATTTTCTTATGAGTTATGTTCTTCCTTAACCTCACGTGCCAGCTTAATATAGATTTCTATCCATTGGCTAAAAAAAAGTTTATTTTAAACCATTCTGGCTTAATCGAGAGAAAATGGAAATGAGGTGGGAGCTCCCCGCTCATTTTCATTTCCTTCCATGGCGGTTGTACCATTATCTCATGCTTATAAAACTTGCTCCATTGGGCTGTCCCATAATTTAATGATTCAATATGACATTATAAAATTCATGGCATTGTTTCACTGGAAATTAATTGACATTGTGCTATTGTTTAAATGGCTACCCCAGAGGCTTTGATATTGTAGGAGCCACCATATTGAGGGATGATTTTTGATTTGACCATATTTCGTTGGGCTCCTACTCTTCCATAATATAATTTTTATTGGCCATTATATTGGAAAATGGTGAAGAGTCACATTTGGCAATTGCTGTGGATAGGCAGCTATTTGCTGTCAGTCCCCCATGTGGCAAATCTTCAATTGTAATACACCATAATTATACACATAATTTGTTGGCCCTTCCAAATCCTGCATGCCAACTTGACTCATGTCTGTTCATCTTTTTACACAGTGAAAAGACCCCAAATTATTGAATGGTTAGTAATAAAAAATAAGAAAATTATAGGGCGAATCCTCTGTTGTGTGGCCATAACTGAAGTAACTTTCATTGTTCACACTATTTAGCTCTGGGGGTTATTGGAATTATCTCTTATTTTAAAGCCCCTCCACCAAGCCAATGTTTCAATCCTTGGAGAATTTAATGGTGTGGAGTTCATCCGATATATGTTAGTTCAACCAGCCACTGTCTTAAATGGAACTTGGAAGGTCACTCCAAGCTCATCAACCAAGAAGCAGAGCCCCTTCATCCACATCGTCTCCCTTTCATCCACAAAGTATCCAACCAGATCTCTAGGATACTACCTAAGCACGAGATTGAGACGACCCGCAGACCAACTGCAAAACTTAAAAACATCCTTGCAACTGCCAAAGACAACCTGCCGTTGAAGACACCCAGAGTATACAACATCCCTTGTGAATACAGAAAGGTATGGGTGAGACTGGACGCACCGTAGAAACATGGCTGAAGGAACAGAAAGTGTGCATCAGGCAATTCCGTTTGGAAAAATCTGCGGTGGCAGAGCACAGCCTGGAAAATGACCACAGGATGGACTTTGCCAACACCAGAGTGCTTTGTAAAAGAAGGGATTACTGGGATCGCATTGCGAAGGTAGCTGTGGAGATTAGGCTGGAAAGCAATAACTTGAACCGAGACAAAGGTTTCCAACTCAGCAGTGCTTGGAAACCTGCTGTGAATGCTGTAAAAAATGGCCGGGAAAAACTGACCAAAAATGTAAAAATTCTGGCAAAAATCATTCACCCTGAAGACGATGGCAGACTACCCCATCGAAACAGTTCAACACCATAACCTGGCTGGAAACCCAAGAACTCTTCATCCTAGAATAAGAACACCTTTACCCTTCGGTTCTAAGGTTTCCGCAATGACTGGGTAGATGTTACTTCTTCTGGGATATCAGCGGCATCGTTGTTTTTTTGACGTTTCTCCTCCTGTTATGGAGGCGTCTTCAAGTCGAAGATGTCATTGTTGCATTTTTACCATATTACATACTAGTGTTGGTCGCGTCAAATTGGCAGTCAATTTTGGTGCCAAAAGCAGTTTTTGTGCCATTTTTCTTTTTGCTTCCTCCAATGCACGCCAAAACTCTCTTTGACGTTGTAGGTTGCAAACGTCATCCTTCCTGAAGTTCTCGGGTCATTTTGCTATTTCCATAGTTTCCCGTATCAAACGTGGGAAGTATTGGCTTTTCCCACTCAGGACATCTCAAAGCATATGGAGTGCCCAGGCTTAGACCATACATGCTCAGTGACTGCTGATAGGTGGAACTGCTTCTTTTCTGTTGCCTTCTGGTGTTCCTTCACTCTGCATGAGTTGGCTCTCATTGTTTGGCCCATGTAGAATTTCCCACAGTCTGGGAGTTTACAAGATCGACTGTACTTGGGGAAAATCCTACGTGGGCCAAACAGGGAGAGCCATCTCATAGTAGACTCCCTTGTAGAGTTGCTGAGGAGTTTTGTCCTTTGGTCCTCAGTAGCGCTTCGTTTTGCATTACTGCAGGTGTTGTCAAGGCATCGTCTATCTTAGTCCGAGGAGCTCAAGGCCTATGCCACAACACCTTTTATCGCTGGGACAAGTGAAAAGATATCTCGAGTACAGAGGAAACACAATATTGTCACAAGACACAACTGCATGAAAAAAGAGTCTAATTTACTACCACGACCAAGGGACAAAATTCCTCAGCAACTCTACGAGGGAGTCTACCAAGTGCCATGCTTGGGAGGTCTTACATTGGCGAGACTTGCAGGTCCATGAAAGGGTGACTAGAAATGAACATTTCAGTTTATCGGCGATTGATGAACATGCATGGAGTGAGCCTGGCCATAAAATTAATTTTGATGAGGCCAAATTGATAACCAAGGAGAAACGATATTATCCTATTGTTGATGGTATGGACATGGTAGGTTGATTGGGGAATCCATCGAAATAACCAAAGCGAAGGATAACTTCAATAGAGAGGGTCACCGCCTAGCCAGCGCATGGAAGAGGATTTGGTGGGAAGAGAAGAGCCAATCAGAGAGGACAGAAGAGAACAGAATGCCTAAATTAAAGAGGCCAAAATGGTGTCCAGACACATCGACCTGAAGATGCCCGTTGGAACACGGGCAAAGCCGTTGGCATGAAAAACAACCAATGCAGTGGACACCCAAAAATGCAGAAACATTCACCTTTACCCTTACTAATGTAGTCTGATTCAGGTAAATAATCATAATGAGATACCTATCTTTCAGTCTTCTCCTCACTTCTTTGGTATAGATTTGTCCAATTTACTCTATAAAATGGTTCCTGAAAGTTCACTGAGAAAGATATTCTGATTACACTGGACCATGTAAACTAAAAACCTGTGTCCATTTCCCACAATCAGAATGAATATGTTTGGGTGCAGCATAAAACTTCCTGAGAGTTCCGTAGAATCTCATTAAACATTTAACATCCTGAATTAACAGGGATTGAAGCTAACTATAGATGTAATCATGATTCACAGATCCACAAAGAGGCAGAAGAAAGCCTTCCAGATGGTTTGAACCTCTTCAAAAGGAAGAGTATTGCCAAGAATTACCAGCTGAGTGGGAAGGTAATTAACATAAAAAATTCACATCCAT
Organism: Pyrrhosoma nymphula; assembly: GCA_963573305.1. Lineage (NCBI taxonomy): Eukaryota > Metazoa > Arthropoda > Insecta > Odonata > Coenagrionidae > Pyrrhosoma > Pyrrhosoma nymphula. The sequence goes on from OY754338.1 coordinate 23,825,213, forward strand.
ATATGTTACCTCATAAGAAAGGCCAAACTTCTTAATTTCACAAATGTATATAACAGGGCAAGTAAAATGTGTGTATTTTAGTTTTATCTGTGAAGTTTTACAGTATTAAAGGAAGCCAATTGGAAAATGTCTTGATTTTTCCAATGCATTCAATAAACTAGAATAGAACTCTGCATTATGGTTGCATCTGCATTATTCTGGGTTATCTCCTGTGTTTGTTGACTTGGCTGACAAGAGTCTAGCCAGTACATACTCCCATAGGTGTATTCAGGTCGAAGATGTGGATGTCGATTTTTGGCACCCTTGCTGGAGACTCATGGAGCTCATTATGCTTGGTATTTGGTCCATATCTTCCCATGATTTTTGAAGTACTCTTTTCCACATGCTGAACAAATAACATAAGGGTCTGCATGAAGGAGTATCAGGGGCCAGTAAAGAAAAAGCAGTTCAAATTGCCTGCAATATCTAAACATGCTAGAAGTGAGCCTGGACGTGGCATTGCATTTGAGGAGGCCAAGGAAAGGCAATATCATCCAAGACTAATGCACCAAAATCCCAGCAAAGGATGATGGACACCACCTTTGGTGAAATTGTTGTCAGTCAAGTCCTCAAATGTGGGTGATAACCTCCCTGGTTAAAATTAACTGTGACAGACAATGTGATTATGCAGTAAAGGGCCGCTCCCATTTTTCTCATTGTTTTCAAAATGGGATAAAAATTATACCTGTAAAATGCCTAAAGCCTTAATTTTAGAGTTTCTAGGAGTAACAGTGTATGATGTAATCATGCTAAAGAATTATGTATCATGGGTAGAAATGGGAAAATTACCGTAATTTTCATCTGAGGTAAATTACCACGGTAATTTTAAAAAATTACCATAATTTTCCAGTATTTTTTAGTTTTAAGCATTTAACAGCAAATGTATGGTTAAATAAGAAAGCCAAAAGCAATAGGAAGGGAATAACGATGTTTAAACAATACCTTATACAACATTAATCTGTTAGAAAATTTTAAATTTATAAAAAGAACTATGGCAGCAACACGCAAGAGCTTGGGTCTAAAGTCTAATGAGAGTCTAAAGAACTTGGGTCTTCCATGCTTGGTTGAAGTGAAGATTTTGAATGCACAGCTGGATAGGTGGTGCCACTGTTGGCCTCCGCGGGAAACGATTTCTTTAAGGGAACCAGAGGCTCTTCTGCTTAGTTATGGCTTTCTTTTGTCAAAGTATGAGAAATTTTCAAGAAGAATATTCTAATGCATTTTTCTATAATGTTACAATTTAAGTAAAATATTTCAAAAATGAGTTGTACATGCCTCAATTTATTGTTAAACACATAGGAAATGTGAACTTGGCTTAAAAGAACATGTTGGGAATTAATCTGTTTGAAAAATTATCTCAAACAAAAGTGAATTATCTAGAAAATTACGGTAGTTTTCAAGGGACTTGGAAAATTACGAAAAATACCACGGTAATTTACGAAAATTATCGAGATAATTTTCAAAGTGGCCCATCTCTAATCATGGGCCCATGTTCTAAATTCAATATGTGTTTCTTTGGAAACTTAAAATCCAAAAATTTAGCAAGAAAACCCCCCTGTTACTGTATAGATGGAAAAATGAAGAATGCAAAATGTGTTCGCTGCAGCTGAGAAGAAGTGAAAAGAAATAGCCATAATTGATGGAGCTTTCTGCTTTCACAGCATGGCTGAGGGGAAGACGACATGTGCCTCCGACTGAAGAGGAGCTGGATAAAAATCTGGAAATTATGAGAATGAAGAAAAAGAATGCCCTTCTCATAGCACAGGAGCAAGCAGCTGCAAAGGGTGATCTGAAGCAATCAGAAACTGTGGTAAGGCGAATTCTGGTAGAATGTGTAAAAAACCTAAAACTCATTAGGAAAGTGGTGCCACTAGGGTTGAGAAAAAGATTTTTAAAAATAACCCACCGAGCATCTTAATTTTCCCGAGGCTCTGAATCTTTTAGGCAGTGACCCCTAATATGCCCAAGCTTGCCACAATTCCAGTAATTAATCTCCCTATTTACCGGAAGTTCAGAGTTGATTATCAGGAGTTCAGAAATGAGTCTAGATTCTGGTGTAGGGATTCACCCTCTTCCATTCGTCGAATATGTGCATGAATTTTTAAGGTTTCTGTAGCAGCTTGGACCTCCAAAAAAAATCATGATCTAATGCATCAATTAATAATGCCTAAGGGTGTTTAGACGAGATGTTCATTGCAATTCCAATCATTCACATCATAACTTTTTTTTTACCTATTCACCAACTTTCTCCGCTTGAATGGCCCAATAACCTTCATTACACCCTCCAACCATTGCTTTTGGCTCATATTAATTTCCCTCTATCCTTCTCTCTCTCCAAACTCCACATCTTGTAAATACCCAGTTAACGCTCTTTCCGTGGAGGCATAGTTTTGGAGTCATACTTTGCCGCACTGTATATAAAGGTCTTCAATTATATTTTCCACAATTCTTTTCTACTTACTGTCTCTGCATAATATGTTATGCATCACTATTTTTATTCCCTCAGTTGCTCAGCCATCAGGAAGTAAGTCATTTAATACCATTTCAACAATAAAGACACAGAAATAATTAATGAAGGGCAAAACAAGCAACAAATATTGTAATGCAATTATTGATAAAGATTAAAGGTATGTTCAGATGGAAAAAGATTATTTACATTGTCTAAGAACCCATAAATAGAATAGAATGTTTTATACATGAGGAAAGAATTGTTTAATCGAAAAGACCTTCATATTACATAGATACAAGAGCACTGATTATCCATGGTGAAGGAGGTGGAAGCCTTATCGGATACCCGGAAGTGACGGACAAACCATTCAATTTCATAGTAATTGTAGCTTGGTTTCAGTGTCACGCTTTCTCAAAGTATTTAGTGCCTGTTCTTTGAAACACTCGTTTTTTTGCCATTTAATTTACCAGCCAATAAATTCCATTTCCATCTCCAAAACAGTTCGCTGATGAAAACTAATGCATGTCGATAACATGCACGTTCAACATAAATGTTCCATCAATTTGTGGAGAATTCAGTTCTGGATCTTATTCTTAGACACATCCCTTCTTTACATCTCTACTGATGGTATTTGCCTAGCAGTAAGTGTTTATATTCATAATTGCTATGTATTACACTTATCCCAAGGAATCTGAAGATATGTCGATTGGAAAAATTTGACACACATTTTTTAACTAGGAAGACTCAGGTTAAGGTAGTTGTTGCACATTTATGAGTTCCCAGTGGTCATTCACTGTATAAATACAAATAAATTAATGCAAACTTCATTCCTGAGACTACGTAGCTAAAAATGACCTTAGCATAACTTGCAGATCTTAACCCTTTTAATGCCAGCGGGCCGATATATCGGCCCACATTGGATGTGCGAAAACTGCCACTGGCCGATTTATCGGCCCAACTTTAAATACCTGAATATAATGGCCTTCCTTTAAAAACCTGAAGAGAGCTTTGGCATTCTTCGCACATCCTACCCGAAATGGGCTGGCAGTAAAAGGGATAATTGGAACAATCTTGAGGTCCCATTCAGCCAACTGTATGTCTATGCTTTTATTTTAAACTGAGAAGGCAATCCCATTCTTTACAGAGCCGCCCTACTGCAGAGTTCCCTAAGTATGCAGAGTATGAAAATTACCCAGGAGAAAAAACATGATAAACAGCTTAGTTAAGTTTAGGTGTATAAAATTGTAAATAGTTTTGTTTCTCTGAAATAAAGTGATTACTTGATTTTAAATTTCTTGAATTAAGTGTTTACATTATTATTAATTAATAAACATGGGGTTGGTCAGTGCAGGCCTATTCTGTGAGACATCAATATTCTGAAACATGGACTTTTCATCTCAGACTCCTTAACAGTGAAAAATAACTGCATTTGCCCTTATTCCGAAGGAAGGTGAATGGGATATAAGATGTCACAATTTTATTGTGAATGATAGCATTTAAGAGGTAATTTTTTCAGTATCTCACTAAAACACAAATGTATGAATCTGCGTGTTTGAAAATAAAGCGGCAATTGCAAGATTGTTATTGATTTCATCGTGCATGATTTGAGGCAGAAAAAGATAAGAGTGATGAAAGGTGCCGAATGTGGGAGTGACCACTATTTACTCACTACATATTGAGTTTGGGCAGGAAATGGGTTCTAAGTAAGAGTTGCTAGTTAGCAAATAGAGTAAAAGTGGAGAGGTTGTTAGACAACGAGGTGAAAATACGGTATGGATGCATGCTTGAGGATAAGCTTTCCATGAAGCAGAGAGAATGGGATAAATTTTTAAGTGTAATGGAAGTGTGAGAGATGTATAAAAATGTGAAGTTTGCAAAGTGGTGGCTGTAGAGCTTAAATACCGCCTACAAGAAACTGGAAATTCTCAGGAGGTCCTAGGAATTGGTTATTCACTAGATTCAGACAAAGCCAGAACTGAGACTTTTAGAATCCCTTGACAGAGTATGCAAAAGAATATTGGAATGCAGTATTCACAAAGAGAGAACAGACAGCACAAGGTTTGTCAAAGGGATGAGTCAAACTTTCAAGACTCTTAATGGATTAGTGAACATGGGTGTAAAAGTGGAGTTGGGCATCCCATTTGATTTGTGGGACAAGCCTGTGGAAATTACCAACACAAAGACTCTGCATGAGAAACTGATTGAAAACTATGAGTGACTTTGAGGACTGGTACTTCCATCATCAAGGTGACTCATCTCTGAATACATATGTACGTACCAATCGAGCTCTAAAGGATTATACTGACAAATGTCTGGATGAAAAACTACCAAAACCAGAAGAGAAAAATAAAAGCGACAGTAAAAACAATGTGAAAGGTGCACAGAAGTCCTTTAAAGAAGAGCTTTAAGTTGAAATATCTTTGGGATATGTTATTTCTGAACTTTGGAATTTTTAAATTTTTCTGTGTTTTTTTTTACTTATAGAATCAATGTGTTGTTATTTTGGCAATTAATTGAATAAATATTTTGACGAGTTTGAAGGCACTTGCAAAGAACACTCTCCGATGTAGAATATGAAGAAACTCAAATGCATAAGCATATAAGAAAGGGAATGCACAACAATGGAAATGCACCAGAGATCATTCTCAGGGCAAGACAAATTCTCTCTCTCCACTATTTATGTAATTGTAGAAAATTTTGAATGGAAATGAGGAGACGAAAGGGGTACACTACATAGCAGACGGATTCTCTTGACTGATAGATGTTCCTCCTGCTACCCAACAGGGTGCTGATTCCCAGTTGCCAGAAAGTGAAAGTCGAGACTTGCCAGACACTCATTAGACCTTTCAGTGCTATGCACGCATATATTAGGGCTGCCACAGATCTGGAGAACCGGGAAAAGTCAGGGAATTTAAAAATGGTCATGGAAAAAGTGAGGGAATGTTTTAATGCGACCTGGAAATTTCTTAAAGTTTCAACCTTATCCGTGTCATTTTTATAATCCCGTGATTTATATGTATTATGATTTGTCACATGGTTGAAATAAGCATATAAACGATTTACTAAGATCGCGCATCTAGCATAAATTATCTTCCCATTTAATTTGTCTACGTTTTCGGATCAAAGGAAAAAATGAAGTTTCTACTCGCTATTTCAGCTCCTCTTTCTTAGGTCACAGTACAGCTACAGACCTGCTGAAAGGTTCTTTGAAAGAACTTTCCTGTCTGAACTTAAAGAATCTCCTCCAAGTCTCAATGGATGGGCCCAATGTCAATTTCAAATTTGTGACAAACCTGCAGGCACACCTTCAATCCATGAATAATGTTGATGATCCCTTGCTTGTCTCTACGGGCTTCATACTGTACATAAAGCTTTTAAAACTAGAGAAAAAGCCATTGGATGGAATGTGGTTCCCTTTCTTAGAGCTTGCTATGATGTGTTGAAAGATATGCCTGCGAGGAGGAGCGACTACAAATAATATAATGAGAGTTGTACATTCCCTAAGAAGTTCTGCCCAGTTAGGTGACTAAATAATGCGGAAGTGGCAGAAACCTCGTTGAAAATTCTTCCAAATTTGAAGAAATTTGTTAGTGCCATGGAGAGGGATGACAAAAGGGTTACTTCGCACAGCTGTAAGGGAATGTTCGAAGGAATAAAGGACCAACTAGTGGGACCTAGATTAGCTTTATTTCTAATGTTGCTCGCATTTTGGAGCCCTTCCTTTTTTATTTTCAAAGTAATGATCCATTTTCTGTACACAGAACTCGTATTATGGTGGATTGAATGTCTTTGTTTGTGAAGGAAGACATACTCAAGATTGCCAGCAGTAATGACTAAAGCTAGGGGATTTATGCGACCGCAGATAATTTCTCAGAAATGTACAAAATGCACCAAAAATTATATTTATGACATATGTGACCAAAGTCTGACCTAAACTCAATCACATATAAATGCATAATCACGAGGTATTTGCAGCATACCCAAATTCTCCAGCGTAATGACCAAAAATGTGATGGTGTTTGCTATTTTTGTCACACTTTGATGTTAAAAAAGACATTTTCAGGCCCTAGGAAATTTTCTGAGCGAGTTTTGTTGCCTGATGAACATGAAGTGTCATGCTGCATGCAGGTAGGACATCTGAGTATTTCCTACACACTGCTACTCTTTACTCCATGCACGTGTGTCCACTGCAGAACTAGGCGGCTACACTCGGCGAGGAGTGGGGGAGTAAGGGGAGGGGGGACCGAACAAAGGCAGCCGGCAGCTCTCTCATTTGTTTTCTTTGAATGTGCCTTCTCGGCTAGTACAGTGCTACGTTGTTGCTAGACTGCACTTCCCTTTGTTTATATCATTGGACTTCCATGTTGCAAAATGTCCAGGAGAGCCAAAACAACTAATTACTTGCGTGCCTTCGAGTTTTCAGGAGAAGGCATGTTTTCGACAAATCGAAGCAGATTATGATGTACAGATTTTGCAATGTGAGAGTGGCGTGGGACTGGAAAAGTACTGTTGACAACCATTGTGCGTCGGCAACTCACAAGTCAGCTAAGATTGATACCGAATCGCTATCTCAGAAAAAATGGCAGGTATCTGTGGGAGAATTCCTTGAAAATGCAAAGCACATCAAAACAGAAAAGTAGCAGTTTATTACAAATACAGCTGTTGCCTTAGCTCTATAAAAAGAAATATTGTAAAAATGGCAGTGTAGTCTTCTAATGTGATGTTGTTATGATTGATACTTTTGTTCCAAAATTTTGTTTTAAACACACTAGTAGTGTGATATATGATGTTTTGAATGTGTGGTATACACATGGATCATTAACTAGAAAGTTATTTTTAGTTCATTTTACACTAAGATATCTCAGTCATGTTGTGTAACTATGTAATTATTTTAATTTGTCATACAACTAACAATAAAAAGGTTCTGTTATTATAATATTTTCAGGCAGTATCATTTTACTTCCTTTTTATCGGTCCTTCCTGTAAGTATATGCTTATGGTTTTATCAATATCATGAAGTGCTTTAAGGAAGATCTGGCGAAGATGGCAAATAGCCATTTAGGAAATCTTGTATCGGTCAGTACAAGCTGCATATTGTGCATACGTGAGCACCAGAAAATCAATTTTTTTGACATCATTTCGCATAGTTTTGGAAATTTTCCCACATAAGAGATGCATAACGGCCTTTTCTTGGCTGTATAATTAGATCAAATTTTGGTGCATAATTTTGTTTAAAAATGCATAAATCCCCTAGCTCTAGTAATGACCAAGTCAATATTGAAATGATTGACAATATAGTCTCAGTAAAACATTTAAAATTAGGACATTAAGACAGCTGAGCTATGCAGTGTAGTTCTTAAGGATGTCGAAATATTTGCATTCAAGAAAGAATGCAGGGTGTTCTTGAAGACTATGTGCTTAAAATTGACCGATAAGTCACAATTGAAATATACATCTGCTGATCCATCCCTGATCAAGGATTTTCCCAACTGTGCACTGATGCGGTTGGATATAAAACCAGATTTTCTTCACAGATTCAGCGATCAGATTGAAAAAGAGTTCAAAAATATTATTACCAATCCTACCGTTATGGAGGCAATGAAAACTATTAACAGAAAGGGTAAGAGGCTGGACCATTTCTTGATGAAAATTTTGTTTGAATCATTTTCATCCGATCTCCTTGTCAAGTTTCCTTCGAAAGGTCCTAATACTAAGCCATAGAAATGCATTTGTGGAGAGGGGCTTTTCAATTATTAAAGAGTTACACAGCGACAAGTCTCTGATGCAGTGCAGGATGTTGGTGGTTTAGATTGCATGAATTTGACGAAGAAAATAATCCTGAGGGTAAGGAATGCCAGGTCTCATTATGCAGACGCATTAGTTGAGAAGAGAATTATTGAGAGAGAGAATGAAATATGCAAGAAATGGGTCAGTGATCAGTCAGTTGATCTAACTGAACAAAAATGAAAAACTTTTTCTTTGAAAGCCCAAGGGAAGTTGATGCCAATGATTACAATGTGTGTGTTCTCAAGAGTAGCAATCGAGAATAAATTTTCACCTGTTACAGAATTGTCTAATTTGTTCACATTCAATCCATGAGTTTATTTGTATTTTTATCATTCATTGAATGCATTATTTTGAGATTCACTATCCAGAAGGAAAGTCTAAGTTCCTTTACCTGGTATCATTGTAATGTAAGGAATCAATCTTTAAGTCTTAATATTTTCTCCCTTCCTTATTTATCATCTTAATGTTATCATTGTTTTTGGGAAAATATTTCTGAACATGCCCATCCCCATGGGCTGATAGCTGTTGGATAGTCTTCTCATTTCATATTTTAGCATGGAATAATAACTTATCTACAAATAATATGTGATCTCCAGTTAATGAATAATTGTTGACCCATCCAAAAAATTTTTCTGGTTCATCTCTAATCACTTAGCTACTTTGTACCTTAAACAATGCATTTTCATTCTAAATTCTACTTTTAAGTCTTATTTCCGATTTAAAAAAAATACATATTGAAGATGAGAGTAAGATTTTCCTTCTCATATATTGTTGCAATAATATAAACAAATTATTTGTTTTTTTTATTTCACTCATTTCTTACTTATTCTCTTTAAATCTTATTGTGGTATTTTCTGAAGTCTTTCAGAACATTCCCAACGACTTAACGTTGTATGCCCTCTGGAATTTTCATGTTGTCATGTAATTTTAAAATACCTATCATTAAAGAGAAATTTTATCAGTTATCAAGAATTCCTTTCACATAAATTCTCTTTAAAATACTGAGCAATGATAATGGCATAAGGAAACGTTATGTATGTATGGAGGAATGTAGTGTCTTGTATCAAACACACATCTCGTCCCCACAGGATTTTTACTGCTACCTAATTTTGGTGTTCTATTAATACTATTAATTTTTTAAAAGGTCAGGGATAAAGTTGTAAAATACCTGGAAAAGTCAGAGAATTTAAAAATTCAGATTTTGTAACAACCAGGTACATGCGTTTGGGCGGAGTAATGCCATCAGCACTACTCACACATATATGCAATTTAAAAAGCATGAGTTTAAATACCAACAACGAAAGTTTGCGCACTACGGTGAGCGTTCGCTGGGATGAAGCTTAGCACTGAAAAGGTTGTCTATCCCGATGGACATATATTCCAGGACACAAAGCCAGAGCTTTTACATTTTATCGATAGTGTCATTTACATTTTGTAACAATGTTTTCAGCAGACACTCATTTTGGGGGTATGACGTACCTACATTTTGTTCAAGAGATCCCAAATCAGCAGTAGTACCATTCATATACCTCTTCCTTGCAAGTTTTTCCCTTATTGCCACAAAGTTGTCACGAGACATTTAAATGTTGCTAAAAGCCCAGTAGAGCGAATTAAGGAGCACATATGACTCACATATGAGTGGGAAGTATTAACGGTCACTGACTGCATAACATCGAGGTCTTTCTCACAACTTAAATGTGTGAAAAAGCAAAATAATCAGTAATGATTCAAGAGATTCAACTCCGTGTATTTTCACAATTGAAGCAGAAATCCTGAGAATTATTAATTTTAAGCAGTGGTTCCCATCCAGTGGTCCGCAGGACAAATAGAAAAGTTGCCAATAAATGGGGGTTTTGAAAGTGGTGCGTGTTGAATGAGATGGCTCATTAAGTTGTACTGTACACTAATAGTAATAATAAATAAATGGTCTAAATTTTTCTAAATTACCTTTGAATTTGATTATAGGAAAGGTACACAGTAAGGGTTACAACTAATAGGGGGTGGTCCATACAGGATTTAATTTCAGGCAGAGTGTTCCGCAGACTTCCACACATTTGGAACCACTGATTAAGAGGATGCTATCAGGGATTTTACTAAAATAGAATTTAGAAAAACTTCTTTCAGGTCAAGAATATTGGAACTTTGAAAAATTTAACTCGTGAAATATTAAAATGGATGCTGTATTGTATTTTTGGAGAGCTTACTGTAGCCCAAGCTTGGCTTAGTTTATAGAGCATATTGTGATCTTGTTTGAATAAATTTTTGTATGGATATCTTGTTAGACAGGTCAACAAGTAAAATGGACGGGATCAGTGTGGGAAGGAGGGGGGCACCAGTGATCCTAAATCTGCCCCTGGCCTGTTACAATGGGCTTGTACCCTGCTGATCCTGCACGAAAGCCCTACAATGCAGCTAAGAAAATGCTCATTCATGTGAGTTGGCACACAACACCCTAGTATTCAGAAACATCCCTCAAATTGTTTTTTTTTTTAAATTACCAAGCACATTTAATACAATAAATGCACACCCATACTTTTAATTACTAACTCTGCCCAGGGAAATTAAAGGATATGCCAATCACACACACTGATTCAATTTTGGAGACAGTTTATCCCCTTCTCAGAGCAACCTAAATCGAATATGCTTGAAAGTTTTCATCAGACTTGAACCTAGTATCCATAGAGATGGGAAAATTACCGTAATTTTCATCTGAGGTAAATTACGGTAATTTTCAAAAATTACCGTAATTTTCCAGTTTTAAGCATTAAACAGAAAATATATGGTTAAATAAGAATGCCAATAGTAAATGGGAGAGGATACGATGTTTAAAACATACCTAATGCAACATTAACTTATTAGAAATTCTCAAAATTGTAAAAAGAAATACGGCAGCAATCTGGCTTTCTTTTGTCAAAGTATGAGAAATTTTAAAGAAGAGTATTCTACTAATAATTACTCAATAATGTTATAATTTAAGTAAAATATGCCAAAATGAGTTGAACATTCCTCAATTTATAATTAAACACGTCAGAAATGTGGAATTGGCTTAAAAGAACATGTTGGGAATTTATCTGTATGAAAAATTATCTCAAACATGAGTGAATTATCTAGAAAATTACGGTAATTTTCAAGGGGCGCGGTAAATTACGAAAAATACCAAGGTAATTTACGAAAATTACCGTGGTAATTTTCAAAGTGACCCATCTCTAAGTATCCATGAGTCAACGTGTTTCCACCAGTCAAGACTAGACATCCTACCTAACATTGTCATACCATGAAGATATTCATGCCTGCCGTGCACACAGTGATGAAATACTTAGAAATTGCTACAGGAAAAATGTCTCTGGCAAGGAATCAAACCATGGATCTTTGGCTTGCCAGGCAAATGTGCAGACCACTGTGCTACCCAGCCATCCTAATTCCAACAGCAATTTAAGAAGATACAAGAGAACTGGATGTTAAGCTCTTGCGGTCTATCAAAGATGGCAACACAATGGAGCAGAGGATGTCGAAGAAGCCATATAGCCATGCCAGCATTTATGCAGTGTAAGGCCACTAATGAAGATATTCCTGTCACACACAGCAATGAAATACATAGAAATGAGGACTAGGAAGCCTGGGCGGCATAGTAGTCTGCATATTGGCCCAGAAAACTGTAGGTCAGTAATTTGATTCCCGGCCCAGGACAAATTCTTCCCATGGCACCTTCTATCTATTGTTATACCACACACAAAAATATACCAACGACACTGGATAAACAAGGATAGCACCAATGAAATGATTTGGAATGAAATTTAAATTTTATATTGGTAGATCACATGTATACAAAAACCAAGAAATAACAAGGCAAAACTTAGGCAGGAGGGTCATCCACCTTTGTAGTCCTGGTGTATATTACTTGGGCATGGTGCTTGATCACCTGCTTGATTTGACCTAGAAATGAAAAGAAACTAGTTAACTAAATAATACATTAATTACAAATGTTCATAGAAACTCCTACCCAGAAGAACCATATCGACCATGTTAAATTTCTAATCCGCACTGTGACAATAACAATTGTTGAATTTGTAATGAAATGATAGGTTGTACAGAAGGATGAGGCTGATCTGATGAAAACCTTAACGCGCCAGTTGAACTTGTCATGAACGTGAAGTAATCATGAACTGCAACTACTAGGATTGAGCATACATGGCAAATTCATTAAAGTATTATACTCCAGCACTTAAGATTAACATCAAGACCAGATGACGAACCAGAAGTAATAAACCATTGGACTGGCTTAATAGGGACGGGGCTACAAAAAGAAATGATAAAAGAAGTGTCTAAAACATAAAAAAGGTAATGTTACGTGGAAGGCCGTTTTACACTTTCTGGCTTAATTTGATGCAAAGGAATTGCGAGAACGCGGGCACGAAATTAGAGCAGGGCCTAATTAACCATCAGTAATTCATAGGCATGTGCACATGCATTATTGCAATTCACCACTTTACACGACGCAATTTCAATGCACACCCATATCAGATTGTGCTATAAAGTCCCACGCGTGAAACTGCCTCAAAAGGAACACGCGGAATGAGACATGTTTTATATTGATAGATCACATTTATTGTTTTGGAAATGTTATACAACCCTCCCGAATTATCGTAAAAAAATAGTAAAACCCTCTTCAACCCGGGGCACGTTACACTTCGCTCTAACCATCAAATCGACGCGTTGATTTACAGCCCTACAAAACAAATCATGGGCTGCATGTGCAGGGAGAGATATATACATTTCCACTACCCCACTATCGTTTGATCCTCGATCATAAAGGTGCTTAAGTCAAGAGAAAACGAAAATAGGCAAATTACACTAACCTTTACGTAGGAGTTCCTCGAGCGCACGCCTTGCCAATGAACCTCGTACCTTAAGCCTTTCACTGACCACAGATGGAGTAATTAATTTATATGAGGGAACTTCCTTCAGTAACTTGTCGTACGTCGCCTGATCGAAGAGCACATTGTTGTTTAACTTGTCTCGAACCTTGCCTTTGGACCACTTCTGCAAATAAAAATCAAGATTATTAGCACAAAAGCTAATTTAAAAACGCTCTCAAACAAAGAATTATCCATTCAGACTCATTAAATCAGTTTTGACCAACACTGTTACTTCTGGAAAGCTTTTGTCATCATTAAACACCAAGAAGACCACATGGCTAGAATGAACGAGGAACATGCTAACCTTCTTTTTAGCCTTTCCTCCGGAGCTTCCACCTTCCTTCTTCTTTTGAGTTTTTTGGGGCTGCTTCGATGCTCCACCTTTCGCGTCTTTTTTGGGTCCCTGAAATTATTAGATTACAAGCCATATACACCTCTGACTAGGAATGCCGACAAGCAAAGATCCTAAACTAATTCACCCAGTCATGCTAACTATTAAAATATATAATAAGTATGAAAATTAGTTTAAATAATCCCTAAATGGCAATGAGGAATAATACAAGGTTAAGAGAATATCACAAAATAATATTGACAACGGACACATGTATTTCACTTACCATTATGGCGACGTGAAAGAATCTTGACCGGAAACGGAAGGAGCAGCCGGTGGTGCCATCTCGAGGTACGAGAGCGTTGTTGCCACGTTGTTGTAAATAGATGAATTCTGTAAAGTAAATCATGAAATTCATTTTCAGGCTTTTTTGTGGGGTTAATTGCTTATAAGAGAGAAAATTTTTCATGCTAATATAAGAAAAGATTAAACTTTTAACGCAATATGAGTGATTTAATGAAATGCAATGTTGCACTCGTGGACACCTACAGTGGTAGCGGTGGTAGCAGACCAATGGAGAATTTACTGCCGGTGGTCGGGGTTAAGATTTATCAACATTAGGGAAAAATATTTCACCAATTCAAATGATTAGCCATGGATTTGAAGCAGTCTTTAATTTAGACTGCGAATGCCACGTTATGTCCGGTAAGTGACGGCTGTGCCTTTGAAGCCATGCAAATGGTATGATTCAGCGTGGTGAGATGTCTCAGTCTTATTCTTTAATTTATTTGTGAATGCCGGTATGCGTAATTTTTAACTGTAAACGAAGCTAAGCATTCTTGCAACGTACCCAGTTTGAGCATGTTGTATTTAAATGGGGGGCATAATTACTAGAAGAAAGAAATGTTAATCTCAGCTGTCTTTGTTTATGCTTTCAGAATTTCATTATTATGGAACTATGTGTTTTTGTGTACTTGGGTAAATTTGAATGGCATAATTATCTGAATGTATTTCTTTTACTTCTTCCAGATTTGTGAGTTGAATCCCATCAGTATCACGGTGCTCGACCTGCACCACTTGGGACAAAGCCAAAATGTTACCAGTGACTTTGAAAGATTCTCCGAGATCGTTCTCTTCTCGCATCAAAGAAAAGATTCAAGGATGGATGCGTTTGATATTTTCTGACAGAAACTCGAGAAATTTATTCTTATTTCTCTTGTTAAATCTTACATTTGCATTTGTTGAGTTGGCATATGGAGTATGGAGCAATTGCTTAGGGCTGATATCTGATTCTTTTCACATGTTTTTTGATTGCACCGGGTTGTTAGCAGGGTTAGCTGCCTCTGTGATCACAAAGTGGCGTGCTGACGATAAATATTCCTATGGATATGTCCGCGCCGAAGTGTTAGCTGGTTTCATTAACGGCCTTTTCCTCCTCTTCATTGCCTTCTTTATAATGTCTGAAGCTGTCGAGCGTGCCATCGAGCCACCTGAAGTGAAGCACGAGCGGCTTTTCCTGGTCTCAGTCGGTGGCTTGATTGTTAACTTAATAGGCATCTATGCATTCCAGCATGGACATTCTCATGGAGGAGGCGGCAGCCACGGCCATTCCCATGGAGGTCACGGCCACTCTCACGGAGGGCATGGCCACTCGCACGGCGACTCGGACAACCATGGACATTCCCATGGTCACTCTCACGATGAAAAGGGGCATAGCCACCAGATGATCAGTGGGAATTCTCAGATAATGAAAGGAGTTTTTCTTCATATATTAGCTGACACTTTAGGTAGCGTTGGTGTCATTGTTTCGGCCGTTCTGATGCAGACATTTGGTTGGATGATAGCAGATCCTATTTGTTCTATGTTTATTGCATTGCTAATTGCCCTGAGTGTACTTGCGTTGATCAAAGAGTCAGCGATGATTCTGATGCAGAGACAGCCAGTGTCGTTGGATTCACAACTTCCAGGGTGTTACAGAAGAGTTCTACAGCTACCGGGAGTTCTAGGAGTGCACGAGTGTCATTTCTGGACGTTGTGTTCAGATGTTTACGTTGGAGCCCTCAAGGTAGAAGTTGCCCCTTCGAGCGATTCACGTTACGTTGTGTCGAGCACTCATTCCATTTTTGCCGCCGTTGGTGTTAGGCAGCTCTACGTGCAAGTAGACTATGCCCCCATGTGACATCCCGTTGCGCCTTCAACGAAATTCATTCCATGAAGAGATTCGTATCGATTCCACGTTGTTTTAGGTACTTCGCGGACAAGAGCCACGTCTCATGTTGCGGTGGGTTCTTGAATGTGAAAACGAAGGCACCCTCGAGGAACGAGTGTAATCCTTGGCTTATTAGGTTTTCCTTAAAGGGACTTTGGGAGCTGTACGAACCGTTATCGGTTAGTGTGGTGACTCCAGTTTTCTATGAGTGAATGTTTTAAAAGGGATGGTGTGAACATTTAATGACAGGAGGAAGGATGGGTAATATTTGAAGAATCTTTTTTGAGCATTTAAATTAATTGCATTTTTATTATTTTTACAATCAATGGTCTTCCCCATTGCTGTCAGGTAGACAAGTCTACTTTCCTTGTAAACTGTAACATTGTGATAAATAAGGTTGTCTTTTTATATGCAGTATTGGAATCATTTGCTTCTAAACATTTTTGAGCGTTTTTATCTAGAATTGCCTCTCTAAACAGATTTTAGATCAGCATATTTCTCCATGTGTGCTGCTTATGATCAATTAAATTTTTGCAGGCAATTTGAGATGAATTTTTTAAAAGTTGAAGGCACATTTGTGGGTAGACTGAGCTGTCACATCTACGAACAGTCTTGATTAATAACTTAGCATTTTGCCGTATGGTGGGTAAGGTGTATGTCAAAAGGCCAGCGTGAACTCGTACCTCAACCTGGAAAAGTAATATGCATGATATTTTCATTTTAAGTTATTTCGAAGGCATTTTTGGACAAAATGACATATTCATTAAATATATTTAATTCATAGTTAGGAGTTGAATCTGTTATAGTAATGTGTCCCAACGAAAGCCAATAGTTCTCCCAATTTAAGGATGGCGATAGAATTCCTAAGATGCAAATTGGGAAATTTGTGCCCCAAACCAATGTTATAGAAATAATGGGTACTGCTGTTGCCAATGGGCTTGTGTATCTTGTTGGTTGCTACCCATTCATGTTCCATAATGCCATTGTTTATTACTTTAAGAGTGATGTTATTCTTTTATTTGTCATGTTACAAGTTTTTTTACGAGTGATATACTGTGAAAATGGAAGCACTACTGTTTAAGATATATTAGTAACTTCTTGGCAATTTAATTTGTTTTGTTGCTCAGATGATGTAATAAATTGAGCAGACTGTTACTAAGCTTTCATTCAAATAGGATTAGTCCTTAGCACTAGAACCCCGGCACGTTAGGTCCTACCTACCTACAACCCTGGAACCGGTCATTTTGACCGGTGGTATTTTTTCCTCTATTTTCGAAGATATTTTTTATTCTTCTTATGTCTTGATTTAGATAAAAACTTTAAATTTTTATGTTCATCAATGGAATTTAGCTAATGTTTTTAAAATTTAACGGTTGCCTACCGTTTACGTATTAATATTTGGAATTTTAATTAGTGATGATGAGTACATTAGGAGTTAGGAAGCGTTTTCAAAAATGGTAAGTAATGGATGGCTATTTAGGTAGCTAATGGAATATTTTATCAAAGCTCTATTTTGGGTACAGTTAAAAAACGCCAATTATTATAAATTATATTCATTGATTTTTTTCCTCGTCAATAAAAATAGAATGCATATAATAGTGGGAAGAATCAAGTTAAACTAAAATGTATTTACTTCAAGGAAAAAGGAAACACTTCAATTATTTAAATTCTGGAGTACAGCAACAAGTCTAAAATTGTTTCAAATATTAGAAGGTAAAGGTGAGCTTTCGTCTCACACTTTCAAAATTTCTTTTTGAAAAACGTAGGAAACTGACGAAATTGAATGTGATACCTGGGAGTAGAGGAAGAATGCGGATTTGTAAAAAATGTAAGAATCATACCCGTGTGACTAGTAGTTTTTGAGATATTGACGTTTGAAAATGACCAATTTTGCGAATTTTTTGTCCGTTACCTTTACCTATTAGAATATCTGTATAGCACCTGCTTTAACGGACACCTTACAGGTAAAGTTCATTTTTTCTAACCCAGTGCATGACCCACACACCTGCTTTTGGCAGGTGTTGCAAAAACCATGTTGCTCAAAAGTACTAGTTTTTTTTTCTATAATATCCAGTCTATCACGTCCGCCTCTTCTTTCCGAATATTTTCTGGCTATCACCAAAACCATTATATGATCTAAATGCTGTAGTGGCTGCCCTCAAATCATCTGCTAGCTGCAGGATGAAGTTTCGCTTACTCTATTTTTTCCCTGTGACTTCTCTAAACACTATCCACGTATTGACTGTAGCTAAATCGAGGATATTGAATAGCACGTGAATTGGCCATCTTCGCGTTCCACTACGTACGGAATATTTTCTGCACATTTGGTCTAATACTACAACATACTAGTTTTGTTGTGTTGTAAAATGAAATGGATTCTGGTAACGTCTTCCGATTGTCCCCAATGAATATGTCTGGGTGCACGGTGCTTAGTATTAGCAGATTCTTCTTCACTTTTCCTTGGTGAACTGTGAGAGTTGTATCATTTGTAGTAAAAACCATTGTTTCGTAGAATGGTGCACGCATCTCTTTGACCACTAAGTATTTCCCTCCTAACTCGGTTCATAGTTCCAACGAAAGAGGTATTACAACTCTTCAGTTTTCTAGCAAGCTTTAGTGATGTAAAGAAATTATTGGTAGTAAAAGTTACCTCCTTTGTGTAGATATCGCTCGCTCAACTTCATCATTAGGTATTCTGGAAGTGATTCATATAGTTGTCGGCTTTCATCTTTACCCAGATAATGAAATCCTTGGCAGAGGTACTTGGATTCCAAATCTACTAATAGTCAAAACTTTATGCTAAATTTAACCGGCTTGTTAGCCATGTACTGCAAGAATGGGCAATGACACTTTGTTGGGTACAACTACTCGTCGACAGTGAGGAAAACTCCCAATACATAACACAAGTAGCAGTTTTCCGTGAATTTATTCCACATGTGTGATGCGAGCGCAAATTTGTCTTCTTGGAGGCGCTGTCATCGGGATGACTTTTCGTCCAAGCGAATATAACGCATTATATTAGCAAACCGATCCTTGCTCATCATTTCCCTAAACACACCTGGACCACATCCTTGAATTCCAGAGACCTTGCACCGAGGGCTCCGCGTATGTACAGGAGAGCAAAGAATGCGTCCAACTCATCAAGTGTCACCCCAGGTGTCACTACCAAGCTGCCTTCGAGCCTGTTTGCGTACGGCGCTGAATATGATGTACCATTGACTCATCCATGAAAAGCATCCAAGAGCTCATGACACTGTTTTCTTCTACGTGCCGTTTGGCATGCGGTGTTGGGCCCGGCTTCTCATGAAGGACGCTTTGCTTGGCTCGACGACCTGGACCATGTACTGCAACATCTCAAGTTCCATTTCGTATTATTTTTGCCCAAGACGAGTGTGTTAATAGCAGGACGCTCATGCAGTCGTCCACGTTCCACATATATGCAACATAGAAGCTGCACATCTGGTGACAGGTGAGGTCTGCCATCTAGTAGAAGCACACCCACACTGTCCACTCTGACCGACCGCAACACGACGGCTCCTCCCCGTCGACTCGTGTAAGAGCCATTGAGAGAAGTGCAATGCTATTCTAGTAAAAGTTTGTATTTCTCTATTTACAACAATGCATTATATATAGAAATAATAAAAAAAAACCTTGTATGGTAATTGATACACTTGCCCAATCAACTGCGTCATCATTACAAAAGGGTAAGAATCATGAAATCTTTGTCCAAAACTTGCCAAGCAAATATCCCAATTGAAACTTTCGCCAGACCATGTAAGAAATTACACACTCGGCAACAAAGGATGACCACTAAGCTCCGGCATCATTTCATTCAAAATGTAAGTTCTGAGGCTCAAAATTGTTGGCATTCTTTGAGTTTATCATTTAATTGCCAAATTTTACACCAGCTGAAGAGCAAAGTAGGCAAAAATCAAATGCCTATGCATAGCACTGGAGTACATTAACATTGGGAAACTAACGTACAACAATTCACAAACCCACAGATAGCATATGTGAGTAGGAATAGGTACCGGTCAAAATGACCGGTTCCGGGGTTGAAGGTAGTAGGGTGTATTCCTCGTAAATTATTAGGTCTCTGTAGTTCATACTGAGGGCTGTAAGACATCCCACTAAGAAAATAAAAGCTTCAAAATTTCAGCATGCTACATTGTATACAATGGCAACTGCAGCAATATGATTTTCAAAACCAGTCAACATGTCCGGTTCTGGGGTTCTAGTGTTAAAGAAGTGGAATCAACTGAAGAATGTGACCTTCCGGTGTCTATGCATCACGTTCTATTGTTCCCTAGCATTGAACTACTTTGCCTTCAGTAACTAGCCAGGGAGATGGTGGAATTAATGTGTTGGGGAACTCTCTCTCTTAGTAACTCTAGGAAATCTTATGGAGTCAAAGCAAACTCAACATTCAGGTGGATTTAGGCTCAATCTGCAACCGGTCATGGCACTGACTCAGAGAGAATGTAACAAATAGGTCCTACAAAATGTATTTAAAATATAGGAGCATTCATTATTATGACCAACCTGTTAAGGTAGGTGTAAATGGAACTAGGAATACCGATCATTCGCAGCTGCTTTACCATGTCTCCTTACATAAATACATTCTTCAGTGCTGCATACATCCTACCTCTCTTCATCCCATCTAAACCAACACTGCCCTTTCAATCACAGCCTTCAGGAGCCCTTTGCCCCTCGTTGCCTGTTCCAACCAGCTACTCTGCCACTTGCTAATCTCCTGCAGGAGTTTCCTTAACAACCTTGATGAGCCCTTGGGACTTATCTCATTATCTCTTCTTATTGTTCATTCACACAATCTACCTCTTCCTCTCTACTTGAAAGTGAAACTCTACTTTATTATTTATATCCTTCCCCCAGTGTTGTAATAATTCATTTACTTGGTGGAATAATCTGGGCGGCACAAAGGCTGAGCCGAGTATTGATCTTTCGCCTAATAATGACAACCCGATTAAACGGCTGATTGTCCGATTAGTCAGCAAATGAGAAATTCTGACATGCACCCCAATTACCTGGACCCTACCCAACCGACCACTTTCTTTTCCCCCCTTTCAGCGTTGACAGAAATCCACTACAACTGCACTTAAAATGCTTGTGACTCATTACGCCATCACTGTAGGTCTACTACCTCAATTCTTGAAGGAGAAAGTTGATGCTGATCAATGCAATGAAGAGGATCTGCTATTTTTTGACGATGATGAGTGATGGAGATGTCATTTATGTTTAAAATAATGTTTTGTAAGCTTTTTATACAAATAGGAATTCAGAAAAATTATTTGTTTTGCTTTTCACATTTATCTTGAGCTAGTGACCTTAGGTTATTTTTCATAAATTATTTGAGAAAAAAAACATTCATTTGTATTCAACCATTTTTGTAGCCCTGAAAAAAAAATAAAACATGAAATTTTCTTATGTCGTAGACGTCCCACTTGGGTTTTTATAAATGCTGTAAAAATTATTCTCACTGGAAAACTTACTGGCAGTCCACCATTCTTTGTTGCAAAATGCAACTTTTTCTACTCTTTATAACAAAAAGGGACCCCAAGCAGGATAGAGAATACTTTAAAATAACATGTACTAACATTTTCTCCATAATAGAATTTAAACCTGAAGTCACTCCCATGATTGATAGTCTCTCTACAGTTTAATTTAATAGTGCATGTAAAACAGAAGGCTACGACATTACATATTTCAGGGTTTCCACTTCGATCTTTGTGGAATTTGAGTGTTGTTTCCTTTGAACAACTTTTTTTTTCGCACGTCTCCGTACTGTCATGTCACCCTTAGCCTGATTGAGTCTCCTTATGGATCATCTTACAAAAGCTATACAGGCCCCAGACGTGTTCCCATTTACAGCCTATGCTGTGTTTTCCAAGGAAATTATCATGTATTTCCACAGCTGAAACAATTGACAATTTTGGAGCCAAAAATGAAGCTCATAGGTAAATCAAAAATTATAGAATTAAATACTTCATCCTTTCAGCCATCCACCAGTGAAAATTTGAACCTTGTCTTGAGTCCAAGTTTAACAAAATCAAAAAAGAAACTCCTGCATCGAATTCAATGGTTGTCTTATGAAACAAAGTTGTCAAACAAATACATATGGGGTGAAAACAACCTTCAAATTTTTGTTCACTGTTTTGACTTTTTCCACTCAATTCTGCATTACAAACTATTCCAACAAAATTTCAATTTCCTGGGGTGCCTGCAAGTTATTTAAACAGACTTAAGTGAATGATTAATATATGTATGTACATACATAGGTATATTTTCTCGTGTTTGGGCTCTCTAGGGTATTACTTAGGCTATTTACCTTTCTTTTTTAACACATTCAACCCAGAATATTTCTAGTGTGCAATCACGAAAAACGGAAAGCGTTTTCTGCCATATTAATTTGGCCAGTCACTTATATATTATTTAAAATTAGTTTAAAAAAATTTTAATAACAAAACTCTCTTATTTATTAAAGACGCGAATTCGCGTCCTTAGCTTTCTTGGCAAAGTCGTAAAGGTCAGTAATCAGTAATCGGTCAGTAAGTAACAGACGCGAATGCGCGTCCTTCGGTATTTTGGCAATGAACATCGGACGCGCATTCGCATCTGTCGGGTTGAACGTGTTAACCAACTTCAGCCTAATAGATGAACTTTTGATGATGAGTGGGTCATTATCAGCGGTCATCAATCCGAGAGTGGTTTGCCGCATCTCCCTGATCTTCTCTGGTATAGGCTAACAATTTTATAGATACCTAAGTCTTCACTTAAATGTTCCTCATAAGTTGCATTATGTTGAACATCCTCTGTAATCCATGATAGTTCTTCCATTCATTTCTCTTTCAATTATTCTCTTCAAGAGACTTAAATTACACTATGTGTCCAACAAGTTAATTTATTCTACTTTGTAGAGTTTCCATTATCGTATATCTTAGAGTATTAGTCAAAGTCTTCTTTTTGGGCAGAAAATATAGACTACAATCGGTACTTGAGTACAAGTCAAAGTGCGAGATGCTTTATCTCCTTGTTTCACAATTAAAAAAGTCAACCACTAAAGGCAGATGGACGAATATTGAAGCAAAGAGCGAGAAACATTGAAAAATAAGAGAAATTTTAAATAGATTTATCAACAATAACTATGACGTATACAGAATTGGGTGTGTCTATATCGTCCTTCAACGCAATTTTCAGTGTTTGTAATTAGGCAATTACATCAGCATTGTCCTCTTGATTGACAGTTTTTGACATCTTCCACACCATCCGCCATGGCTACAGCATCCATAGTGTTGTCCGTGGGACAGTTGATAGAGCTGGAGGAAAAATGTTAGAACGGTGATGAGGGATATGACGTACGCTCGAAGTTTAAATGTTCCCATTAAATGAAGTACCTATTAACTCTGGCGAGTGATTAGTATAGGATCAGATATCCCAAAATCTAGCGAAGAGGATAAAGAAAGCAGTTACATGAAGGGGGAAGATAATAGAGATTCTTTGGGATTTTTCGCAACACCAACTCTGATAAGCTGCCTGTGTTCGACTTAATTGAAGATCCAACATCGACACAGATGGTAATGGTAATATTTGCCGGAAGAGAAGGATATTTACAAATATTTGTGACTCAGAAAGAAAGATTTCCAACATAATTAATGAAGCTAGTGGTGAGTCTTAACTGACTCAGTTGACCATCTAAGTGTGTGGTGCATCGGGAAGCATAGAAGACGGGCAATTTTCATTCTGAGAAGACAATGTTTTTGTTTTATCTCATTACTGAGTTCAATATTCAGAATATTTAAGTCATTTTTCTCAAAGTAATTTTCACTGATGGTATGTAAAAATACACAACATTTCGATCCATATATTGTGATGGAAAACCACCTCTGCCCACTTACCTACCGGTAATAATTTTAAATGTCGTGGGATATCGCCGGCCGAAAGGTTCGACCACAGGTCGAATGTGGGCCATGGTGAATTGTCACGATTGTAAAAAGTTAGTAATTAACGCCACCGCCAAATGGGGGGCTATTTAAGGGGAAACCTCGAGCGCAAATAAGAGGACTAAGTGAGCAAAAGCACTAGCAGACAGGTGGCCATGGCATCGGTTGAAGCAGCAGAGCGGAGACCCGAGGAGAACCGGGAGGGGAGGTCGCTCGAGCCCGTGGAGAAGAGAGCCGTCTTGAGCCTGAACACGGAGCTAAGTACCCACGACCCTTGCATTCCTCCAAATAATAGGACAGAAGAGAAACTCATTCCCCCCAGTGTCAGGCAGTCTGGTGTCGGCAGACTAAGTGTTAATTAGTGCCACGAGGCGAAAACATTTGTTTAATTGTGCCAGATGCCCTGAGGGCACATCCTATCCGGGACTTAATGTTGGTGACACAGAGGATCATTCCTGTATCACTCAGCTCCACCGTGAGAGTACTCTTATTATCCGACCATTATTCTTTTGATGCCGGCCAGTTATCCTATTTTTGTGTGTTTGGTTGAGTTTCGGCCCAATTGGCCGCGAGAAAGTCATTTTGTTCTGTCCAATAATAAAGGACCATTTTCACTGTTTTTCTGACGAGTGAATTACTTGGGAGGTGGTTTTCCATCCCCAGCTGATTCACTGGGGCCATGTTCGTTCGTCTGCACCGAGTAGAGCCCCATACACCCAATTTTGAGGGAGGTCTCCAACTCCACTAGCTGGGCAAGGTCAGCGAGAAAAGGGGGGATTGTTTCACTTCACGGACCCAAAGTGGGAAGGTCGCAATATTAAAAATGATTTTCGGCCCCAGCATCACCTGAAGGAAATCCTTTAGTGTTTTGGGTTAGTTATATTAGATATTTGTAAAATACAATTGGCATTGTGTTTTTCATTAATATCGCAAATGAAGTACCTAGTGTATTTGTCAGTTGTAGGTTCTAGTACAAAACTTAGAAAGTAAATCTAACATGTTTCTCGGCGAATATTCTCAATGGCTCTTCAGTAATAGAGATGCATATGATTTCATGAAGCTGATATGCAGAAATATTGATTCCAAAAAAGTCAACTTATTTAGTGACTCGACTATAAGTCCCAGGTTATAATTGGTCTAAAACGGAGAAATTTCTGGGCGAGTATGGTATACGGTATGCCCTTTTTCTTTCCAACTTTTCCGAAGCCTTACTCACTGCAGACTCTCTATTTGCTCTTAATCACTCTTCGATAACACCACATTTCCTTTGCTACCCATCTCCTTCGTTTCGCTGCTATTATCTGCCAAGCTTTGCTGAAACTGACATTTTGTAAACCAATGAATTTCTAGGCCCAAATGGTTACTAAGCCAATGGGCTTCAAAGTGTTAAACATTATTATTTACAGCTACTACCAAGCTGTGTGATTTAATGAGCACTGGATCTTTCTGGGAAAAATTAAAGACAGCACTGGGATAGGAGCTCTCACCTCTATTGAGTACCCAAATGCTTTTGGGTTTGGCACTAGGTGAGCTCTACCCTCACCCATTACATAAACACCTAGCCAATAGTATTGGAATATTGTGGTTTATGGAGGCTGTGAATCAAACAATTAGCTGTATCAAGCACTCAAAGCAGATAAAAAATGACAATCATACTTGTGGATAGGAGATATTTTTACAAAATTGTAACACTTTCAAATGTTAAGTTTACTTAAAATATACTAGGATTACAAGAAGAAAACTCTGACATGACTTAGCAGACCTAAGTATGCAATACCAAATCAATTTTAATTAGGATGATTATTTATTCACCTTCTGAAAAACCTATCCTGACTCTCTTTAAGATTCATTCCCTTGTGGAATGTGAGACATATAGTAAAATAAAACTCTGAATATGGAAAGCTAAAGGAATATTTTTGGGCTAGGAATGGGAGACCTACGAACAATTAGGTGCATCTGATAACTATCAGTCAATTATTAGCAATCAGAAATTAGACTAAAGAGAACTTAAAATGCACGTATTAAAATACATCTAATTCTTCCTGTCACCTGGGTCATTTTAATGTGCAGGTAGTCTTAAAAAATCAGATATTTGCAATTATAAATCTTCAACATGACAATAAGACCATATAAGTTTTAAAAAAATGGACTAATCTTTGGCATAACAGGAACCGAACAAGCAGTTGATGGCTGATGCACTCATTTAGAAGAGTTTAAAAAAAGAATCAAATAAACTTTTCATTTTCTATCACTTGTCCCACATTTCAGGCATTCAAAGCTATTGGCATTTGAACCACAATCTAGAAATCAATTTTTATCTATGATGACTGCAATAGCCATTTCAAGCTTCCATTTTTACCAAGTTTATTTTATCAAGTATGCTTGTAGTCAATAATTTATTTTTTCTATAAAAGCCATTTCTAATCCTTGCCTGCCCTACTTGTGATTGCATAGTGAATGCTATGCATAATGGTTTTTAGATTTGAAATATGTACCAACTTAGGGCTGAAACCTTAGGCCATATTTAATTAGAATGCTGATCGTACTGAACAAAAGCAAATTTGCCACTTTCAGGACTGCTTCAAATAAAACATTTATCCACCGAATGTTTTCTTTAACTTACCAAAAATCTTTAATGGTATAAAATTTTAGTCATGTAAAGCAAGAATTTAAGGAGTACAAATGACTATCAACATTTTCTATTAACATATGAAATACATAAAGACTACTTTTTTTACTTGTTATACAACAAGGAACAGGGACATGGTTTCCACACTGCATATGAAAATAATATTTTTTACACAGTAAATTACAAGTAGCTACAATCATCTTGGAAACAATAGTAAGATTACAGGTCAAGTCTTGGAAGTGTCACTACCCCAAACATACTCTCATCATATTAAAACAACAAAAAAGGTGCTTTACTGAATCTCAGTAATCTATAAGTGAATGTAAAACAATGATAATCATAATTATGAAGTGGGTAGTTGATAAAGGAAAAAAAATATATTCATAAAGCTTAGGCAAGTATATTTCCACAGTTATGCCAACCCAATTAATATATGCTGTTATTCATTCAAGTATTGCACTTCATTGTCTCATTCAAAAGATCATGATTACATGAATTTTTAACAATTTCAATACCCCATAGAGATAAAATGTTACCAAGAAAATTAAAACCGTAGCTATTTCACCAAATTAGGACTATCAACAATTCATACTTGTAGATTCCATACCATAGAATCTATGAAAAGAGGGGAATAATAAAGAAATGTCAAATTTTTCAATCACTCTACAGTCAATCGGTGAGTTTCCAAACGATGCACGGTTTCATTATTTAAAAAATTTCTTACCTGCTATTAAGCACCATAAGTGACCCCACTTCCCAGCATACATAACGTGAGCTCTGGATACACAATGTGCATATTTTTATCGCTCACAGCCAAGTCCCCCAAACGCAGGCACACCAATGCACGCAAGCAATCACTCACACAAATGCACGCACATACACTCGACATATAAAAAATGTAGAGTACAAAACCCAACACCTTGCACTCCTCATAGCTAAACGAGGATGAGTTTAGTTCCTCAGAATGATGGGACAAAGGAGAACTTCCTGATTTCTGATCTTCCCCTGTTCACTAGCTTCACATCACTCTTTCCCTTTCTTTGACTCTGACGACGAATCACCGGGGCTCTTAACTTTCTTCTTGCTCATCAGTTTTTTGTGGAGCCACCCTAAGTAACGAAGGAGAGAATATCGGATTATTATTTAGGGATGAGAAAAGGTCCTTGAAGTAATAAAATGTCACACCATATCACACTATAGAAATATAAATAACAGGCAATGATAAACATTACAATATTCTACATCCCATCAATAATGAATGACATAAGATTAACTCACACAAAATATTCAACCGTGAAATGGCAACACTATTTAAAAATGCTCCAAGCAATGACAAAAACACACATGCCACCACTACATGCTACTTTCAACAAAAGAAACAGTGATACCTGTCCCAGGAACATGCAGTCTCCAAAGCTACCCGAGGTAAATGCTGACATTCACTTGGTGATCATGTGGCGAGAATTACTTGGTGAACATGTGGCAAGAGTTATTTACAATAACCACAAAGGACTCCACCCCACAGGGAAGAGTTAAAGTTAATACTGTCATGGCATCTGTGGCAACATGAGGCACCACAATCTTTCATATTATAGAGGGAGCATGATAAACTTCCACAATGTAGAATAGCCTAATAATCCTTTTAAAGACATCAGCTAAATCACAATGAAGCAAAAGCAAAAAAAGCTGAATGATCATACGAAGCAATTTATTGCAATTTCACCATCGAGTCCAACAAGACTATTCATAGAAGCATGAACACAATTAGCACGTCTTGCCTCATTCTCCAGGGTCTTCACTGTGGCACCAAGGAGAAGACACACTATGTATTCATGTATCAATGAATAACTTTGCTACAACCCACCAAGCTGATAAAATTTAGTTCAACATTTAAAAATGGATTAGGCAAGCTTTGTACCATTTCTAGCCATCCAGCACTTTTTCTATGACATAAACACAAAGGTATCCCTTTTCTTATTGCTCTGATTGAGATACTAGAGGGAGCAGCAGGTAATCTAAGAGTTAGTGTGAATGAAACCTGAAAACTTCATGTGTAGACTTGGTTTTAAACTGCAAGATGCTAAGAATATTTAAATCCCCACAAAAAGGCACACATTGTTCAATGATTATTTGCATCAACTAAAGTCCTCTATGATTTTTGACATGGATACATCTTAAACCGTTTCACTGCTGTGAACGTAGGAGCTACGTTCGCCCGGTGGACCACTGTGAATGTAGCTCTTACGTTCCGTTGGCAAGGTCATTCCTACCCACTGTTCACTTTTTCGCCACACAGGGACTGGGAAGTCTCCACAGGTTGACTGCAGCGAAAGGGTTAAAATCATACCCACAAATAAGGGGTATCAGGGCAGATTTAATGACTGGTGAAATAAATGACTGCAATATATGTATTCTCATTAAATTAAGTAAATGACTGTATGATGAAAGCATTAACAACACACCAGTGTCCTTCCAGCCAATATTGTCAATGCAGAGTATTTACAATCAACTGCCACAACCAACATTGGCTTGTCACATATATGAACAAGCAACACAGATTTGAGAGGCATTTCAACTTGATGCCACTGATGACCCTATAGAAGTAATCTTGAAGAAATTTTCCCACGGAAGCAAAAGGTTTTAGCTGATACAAAAACCCACAATGCAGGTGGTGGAAAAATGTAAAATTGGCACTGAATCATCTTCTCAAACTTCTCTAAGTTTCCCAAAGGTTTATAGGTTCAGCGCTGGCCAATGTTTTGATGCTCGACACTTCCGGCAAGCCAACATTTTGCTGCTTGACCTTATGGCCAGTATGGAATCTTGTCACCTGATGAAAGATCCGAGAAGAATTCGAGAGGACATTTTCTGGGGATAGCACCAAATCTAACAATACTAGATCTACCTGTTAATAAAGTAAAACTACTGAGGAACAAGACCCTGGCAAATATTGTACAACAAAGTCTCGACATAATTTTATGAGAGAGGAGTGAACAGTGTGAGAGGAAGGGGTTGACTAAGAAAGTCATGGGTGTTAAGTGGTGGAGGAGACTGAGGAGGAGGAATATTAGTAGTCTTAAGAACAAGAGTGAGCGTAAATCAATGCATGAACGTTAGAGAAGCAAAGACAGGGCAGTATTGAGGACAGTATTAAAACAGCCAGCTTTCTAGGTCTAACACTACTATGAATTAAGCTCTTTAGAATCTACTCTGAAATGGTGTGATGGGTATGTATGTAAGTCTAGCAAGCCTTTGCGCTGATAAGACTCCAGAAATGAGACAGATTCCAGATCAAAGACTCTGAAGAATGGCCATTGTCTGCTGAATGTAAAAATCTAGTGCTCTGGTAAAATAAACAACAAGCACAGCAAAGTTCCTTTGTCAAAATTGTTTAAGGTGTTGGCCTTCCATGAATATGAGATTACTCAAATATTTGAAAAAGGGTGTCATGTTGACACATTTTCCTTCATTGTAGTCCAGAAAAGCTTCTGCAAAGCAGTGTTAAAGCACAGAAATAAGGGGCAGATTGAGGGCCAGGAATTTTAAACCTAAAGACAAAATATGTATCAAGATAGGTGTCATAAATGAGAATCATTATGGCCAAAGTATTGAAAGAAATTCAATAATGATGAACGCAAATACATAGTTCAGAGTCCACAAAAAATTACGTGTTCAAAGCATGGGATAGATAAGTAGATAAATGACCTCATTATGTGGGGCTAGATTATAATGCTTGAGCTCTCTCTTCCACTTGACCCCGAAATAAAGATTGGGATGAAGAATAACCACACGAACAAAATATTTAAGATACTCAGAGATGAGAGAGTATAAATAAAAGAGCAGGTACAACAGTTAACACCACAGAGGGATTCATTTGAAACCATTATAAATTATCTCTCTTATTTTTAATGATGCGCACAGAACTTTGTGGTAGTACATAGTTAGCCTGGTCAGGGAGGGTGGAGCAATTGTTTATGTGGAAGCAGAGAAACTGAAGGTCTCCAGACAAGACCCTCAATATCCCTTTGTCCCAGCATCCTTTTCCTCTGCTCAGCATTATGCTATATGCAAGAGACTTCCACCAGGTCTTGACACATCTATACAACTCAATCTTTTCACCCCAGGTGAAAAAAAACGAACAGGAAGACTGCATTGTATTGTTGAGTGGGTTGAAAGCCAAAATATCATACTACACATGGCTGCTATTCTGAAACTGTGGGCACTATTTCAGGAATGCACAATTCCTCAATTGTGTGAAATTCACAGTGAAAAAATCATTCACCTGGACTGGGATTCGAACCCAGACTTTGCGCTGAGTGGTCTACCAGTAAAGCTACCCAGGCGTCATCTCTCACTGTGAATTTCAATTCCTCAATGCATATGTAATAACATTTGCTGTGATTATGAATCTAGATTTTTATAAATGTCTCAGGTTCTGGTTCACTATTGTATACCTCACTCCTTCCTATATGAAAAGCTTCAGGTACAGTAACTGGAAATTCAGGCAGCCGATGATGAGCAATTTTTACATTCTTTGGAAACAGCAAGGAAGAGCTTTGCCATGGATGCTGTTTATAATTCCAATGCAAATACGATCAGGATGCAAAGCAGAGGAGAGATGCTTTTACTGGGAGGGTAGGGTTTTCAACATTCAGAATAGCAAACAAACTGAGATGTGATATTTGGGAAAACAGCACCTTGAGATGCTATTCCAGTGTATCATGCCATCATCATTTCATTCAGAAAAGCAGCCCCAGGCTCCTTCTCACGAAGTAAATGAAGTGAATGCCAAAGAAATAATGAACAGCTGATGAGGAAAAGGATCCAGTTCAGGAGTTAAGTATAAGAGGTAATGCTATGGATGTCATCCACAATGTTTGATACTATTTCCAGCAAAGATTACCCTGAGATCTTTCTATTATCCATAGAATAAGTAGGTACTTGAAATGATTTTATGGAGTGGTTCCACTGATTTTTTAAATAATGGAGCCACACACAAATTACGTCATTTCATGAAAATTTTAAGAGAAATGCACACCCTAAGAGTGTTATGTATGCATTATAATTATGTTATGTTGGCAACCGTGTGCATGTTGGGTTGGCAGCTGCGTGGCCTGCATGCGCGGTGTCTGCTGGGCGCTGCCTGAGCAGTGGGCAGTCTCTCTCACGTTTCGGACTCCGCGAGTTACGGTTGTCCATGTACCATGCGACCAGTTAATAAATATCTGGAACCGGACGCCTATGTTTGATTTCAGCCCGAATGTAAGCGACGACATAACACTGGCGACGAGGTTTTCCTTATTATAATTCCGCGAAACTAAATTATTTTTTTCTCTCGTGTGATCGCGGTGAAAATCTAATGGGACCCACCATGCCGCAAGACGAAGTTAGTGGTAGTAAGGAGCCTAGAGGGGCAATTATCGGTAACATTGAGCCCTATTCCCAGTCCATCGAGTCCTTTGATAATTATTTGGAACGTCTGGAGGCGTTCTTTTCGTTAAACAGTACTACAGAAAAAGAGCAAGTGTCGTCGCTCATTGTATTGATAGGTCCCGAGGTCTATGGCGTGTTAAAGAATCTGGTATCTCCAGAAAAGCCGAGGGACAAGACTATCACGGAACTGTTAGAGGTGTTAAAAGCATATTATGCGCCTGAGGGGCTGGAAGTCGCAGAGAGGTACCGATTTCACTGCCGTCATCAAAAGGTAGGAGAGTCGGTTCGGGAATTCGTTGTGGCCCTAAAAAACCTCTCAGCGAAGTGTAATTTCAAGGCCTTTTTACAAGAGGCCTTACGTGACCAGTTGATAGTGGGTTTAAGGGATCCCACTGTAACAAAACGATTGCTCGCGGAGAAGAAGTTGACCTTCGATGAGGCTGTCAAAATCGTACAAGAGATGGAAATGGTACAAGAACAATCCCTCGAGCTCAAGGAAGAAGCATCAGCAGCGCGCGAGATCAATGCCGTAAAGAAGACGCAGCCAGCGTAAATTGCCTCATCGCCGTTGAGGGGATGACGACGTGATGAACGGGAAGTAGCGTTCAAGGGACACGGCAATTATCACCGGAATGTAAATGTACAGCAAGTTAAAGGTGGTAAGCGCTGTAATAAGTGCGGTCGATTTCATGTGTATGGGAATTGTCCCTCTAAAAACTGGGTTTGTTTTAGTTGTAATGGCAAGGGTCATATTCAAAAATGTTGTAATAATCGCACGGTAAAGTATGTTGAAATTTCTGAGTTTAAAGTTAATAACATTGGTTCTGTGGAGTCTATTGAGCCATTGTATGTGAAGTTAAATGTTTCAGGAAAGGAGTTGTGCTTTGAAATTGATTGTGGTTCTGCTACGACGTTGGTGCCTATCTATGTTTACCGCAAATTTTTTCTAGAGTTGCCTTTGTTAAAGTGTAATATGAAGCTAGTAACAGCTAATGGAGAACCCTTGAATATTGTTGGTAAAGTCATGGTGTCCGTAAATAATGTGCTCATTGTACCTTTAATAATTACAGACAAGAAGTTAAGGAGGTGTTTGCTCGGTAGAGACTGGCTATCGGTACTAAATCCTGATTGGAGGGAGTCCATGCTAAGGTTGGACACTGGTATGGTTAACCAGGCAAGTCTTCTCACTTCTAGTGATGATATTGACTGCCAACATTTCCGGAAAAAGTTTCCAAACATTTTTCCTGGTAGCAATGATTCCCCAATCAAGGACTTTGAAGTGTCAATTGTGTTAAAAGAAGATGCCAGTCCAATTTTCCATAGAGCCTATGGTGTTCCATATGCTCTACGGGAAGCTGTTGAAAATGAGCTCAAATCTTTGGAGGCTCAAAAAATTATTTCAAAGGTCAGGCTTAGTAAATGGGCTTCTCCCATTGTCTGTGTAAGGAGAAAAAATGGTAATACAGTAAAACCCCCATACAACGAATTTGTTGGGACCAGAAAAATTACTTCCGATGTAGGGGTTTTTCGATGTATGGAGGTGGTGTGCGGGTTGCGTCTCCAAAGGGGCATCCAAGTGTTCCGCGTGCTTTACGATGCAAGTCGAGTAAATATCTCAATCTTGCTTTATTCACCAATAAAACCTTTCCTAGAGTGATGATAAACAATTTTTATTATTTACCATCAAATACCGTGGCTATCACCGTGTTATTTTCAACCTGCGTATTTCTAATTGAAATTATTGCTTTTTTCGTCGATTCTGCTCTACGCCTCATCGCTTTCTTTAGTTACGGTCTGAAAGTAAAGGAGCGCCAAAATTAATGCCTAAGGATTAGGTATATTTAAAGTGCTCCATAATTTTTCTGAGTATCTAGTCTATATTATTCTTAGAGTGCAATAATTTAAGTCAATATCAATTGGCAGTTTTATGCAGCAATTTTGCTTGAAAGAGCACATATTCCCATTTATACTTCCGAAATGAAACGCACTGTTGGAATCCCAT
The DNA here is from genome assembly GCA_963573305.1 of Pyrrhosoma nymphula. Taxonomy (NCBI): domain Eukaryota; kingdom Metazoa; phylum Arthropoda; class Insecta; order Odonata; family Coenagrionidae; genus Pyrrhosoma; species Pyrrhosoma nymphula. Next base: position 23,858,966 of record OY754338.1, read on the forward strand.
TGAAATACCGGTAAATATCTATGTTCGTGACCAGAATATACTAGATATCGATAAACGACGATGGAATATAGGTGGGGCGAGTTAGTTACCACGAGTAAAAACGTGGCAGTCGGCAATGCATTGAGGTCACAATGGCAATCTCAGATGATAATGCATTGACGATGCCGTTAACGCGTGTAAGAGTCGCACTCCTCTTTTTATGCGTCGAAGTTGAAGAAAAAAATTTGGGGCTTTTTTTCCTATTGCGAGGTGTTGCGGGACTAACTTCGAATTTTCGGCCATTATCAAAGCCGCTAGCGATATTCTCTTATAATTTACGCGGCATTTTCCATAGGCATGTATGGACCTCGGAGGCAAGTTTTCACTTGTAGCCTAGGCCCTACAATGCTTGCATTGTTTATTGTCCTTTGGAATGTGTGGAGTAATTGATATTCATTAAAACAAAACAAATCCGACCTCGCTACAATTCGTGTTTAGTTGGTAAGTGCGGACAGTCGCACCGAGCTCTGATTTATAAATCCGAATCCCCCCACCATTTTCCTAATGCACAAGTCATAGTCACTGTAAGTCGCCTTTTAAAACGTGGTTAACTTTTACAAATTATATTTTGTTGTAAACGATGACGAGTGGGAATGCAAACACGTTAAATTCAAAATACCCCAGCGTCAGCCGCGTAAAAAACGAACGATAAGGCGTAGATACGACATCAAAACTTGAAAAAAGTCAAACTTTGAAAGAAATCATAACTGTCTATGGAATTTAAAGTATTTATTATTTCAATATGGTCCAACAAAAATCTTCAATGAATGACAAAATAAAAAATTTCATGATTTACATAAAAACGGCTGACTTACTAGTGAGACGGGCGTCGCAGTACGGTGGCACGCGCGCGCATGTCCTGTCACAGCTCGTAGATTTTCCCCGAAAAGACCTTCTGTCCCTATTGGTATGAATAGTGCAACCTTATCCTTCCTCCATCTTCTAATGCACGATTCCGGCACATCATGCCTTAGTCCGGCAGCGCGGTTTCCTACATCCTCAGCGTCTTTGATGACTTAAAGCGCTTTAATTTTTTCAACTACCGTGAAAACTTTTTGCCCTTGTTCGTTTTGGAACAACACTGACCTATATTGACGCATGCACAAATGTTAATAGTCATAGAATTCTCTCAGTTGAGCTTAAGGCAGGTGCATACAGTCACTCAAAGTTGTCTGGTGACAGAAAATGAGAAAGTTAGGGGGGTGGAAAATTCCAGTGCTTGCACTTGTCGCGCGGCCAATCGCTGTCCCCCAATTGCACCCCACACGCTTGCCTTGTCAAACAACAAGTTTTTAAAGTTATTAGGCAACTGCATCCCCCGTAAACAAGCGAGCCAATGATACCCTCCCCTTGATGACTCACGCTAAGCACCAAGGTCACTCAGCTCTCGAGGGACTTGCCTCGGGCACGATATGAGCGGCGCGAGCCGCGGCCACGATACGAGCGGTGGTAGGCAAGCGATAGAGTGGCAACGATGAGTTTTATGTTCCTAATGTTTGACATGGACCACACTCGAACCCAGCCATGATAGACGTGAGTGGCATAGGTGCCGCTCGCCACCAATCCCAGATATTAAATATTTCTTGTGCCGTTCTTCTCATTCTGTGGTAAAATGTCGGCCGAGAACGTTCTGTCTTCTGACAGTATGTACTGCCATTTCAGATTCTGAACTTATCTTAGGACGAATCACTGCTCGTTTCGTGGCCACTACCACCCTGCCGCGTTATTTCTCTGCAGCCCACCGCTCATATCGTGACCGAGGATCGAAGGCTGGCAGATAAAAAATTCGTGTCAGAGGCGCACCCTCATTTTTGGCTGCGATTTCTGGGAAAAAAGGTATCCTCAAGCAATCGAGCAAATATTAGGGCGATCTCGAGCAAAGGCACCACTTGCCGGTTAACAGACCACATCCATCAAGGTTAAGACGGCAATAGCAATATTTGGATAGAGAAGAGAGGTTACTCCAGATTTTCCTTTGGGATGGGGACAGAGTAGATAAAATTGGCTCTCATTGGTTGAACACCAACCAATGAAGTTTTGAATACTTCGCCCTCCTAACGAGGGGAGTGTCCGATAAACGGGTCGCAGATCTCGATGAAAATTCGTATGCATATAGAACTCCGAATGCTTTTCACGAATCACTCCACATATGGGCGTATAAATCCAATAGTTAACAAAAAAGGCGTTTAAACATATATAGATGTTATAAAATCCCTATTTATCAGCCTGCGGCATCAAGGGTGTGGTCCATTGATTAGCGTACGGGGCTGCGGTGCAGAGGGACCATGTTCGATTCCCGTCGGCGACAAATTTTTCATGCTTACTTTCTTTGTTTTTCCTTTCTGGAATTCTGTTAAAATCTAATTTTTACTTTTCTATTCAAAGTTTTTTTTAACGAGTGGAAATATTTTTCTTTTGCGAATAACATAGGACTTATTTTTTTTTCTTTCCCGCAAAATTTCTTTGCTTCCCCATTCTTTCACCACGCAAACTTGATTTGTTCCTTCATTTGCAAGACCTCCTGTTGATATCATAATTATACAATAATGAAAATAATCTGCAAGTGGTCACTCGCCATTAAAAACACGAGCCTTTCTCGACGAGCCTTATTACAATGTATTTATTTGTACGTCTTTAGATCGCGAAATGGTGATTCGATTACAGAAATTAGTAGATAAGCCGATCACATTTTCCCCTCCTTTTTTCAAAGCACAACAATACAAGAAAACGGGGATCTTTGATCGTGGGTCTTATAAATAATGATGTAACAATTATTTAGACTATTTTATAATTATAATATCAACAGGTCTTGCAAATGAAGGAACAAATGAAGTTTGCGTGCTGAAAGAATGGGGAAACAAAGAAATTACGTTGACTTCGCGGGAAAGAAAAAAAATAAGCCCATTGGTATTCGCGAAAAAAATATTTCCACTCATTAAAAAAAACTTTGAATAGAAAAGTAAAGATTAAATTTTAACATATAATTCCACGAAGGAAAAACAAAGAAAATAAGCATGAAAAAATTTATCGCCGACAGGAATGAACACAGTTCTTACAGGCAGGTGGACTGTCTTATGATAACCGTCCACCTGCCTCTCCCAAAATAAAATCGGATACCGAAAGGTAATTTGAAACCATGGAGCTCCTCCCATTCAGGGGTCCCGGGAATGTAACCCAATATGGGAAAGTAATCTGATACAATTTAAAAAGGGAAAATTGAGCTCCATCCTCACCACCTGCACCTTCGCAAAAGAGGTGGGGTGGATGAGTGAGAGTGGAGAATTCCCATGCCCATAGCCCATGTCCCCTGATCTGATCTTTTCAGAGTATTTTTCTGTATTGGGTTACGTCTGGCCGGCTGGAACTGACTGGTATTCCCCCTCCCCTCTTGGTGCATTACTCATCCACGGAACTATCACCTGGCTCAGCTAAGGCAGAGCGGAGCTTTGGCTTCCCTTACACGTTTTTTATTGTGGGAACCATCAGAGTTGCTGGTTCCCACCATAATAAAGGTGTAAACGAGCCTTCACCGAGCGAGAGCGTCAAGTTTCCTTCATGCCCTCTGCTCTGTAGGTCTCGGATGTAAACATTTTCGAAGCCCGGAGCGGAAGGGTTAAGACGCGGTACTCTCCGCTGCGGTTCAACTTCCTGCTCATTACGTAAATGTCTATGGAAAAATTACCTGTAAATGAAGAATGCTACGTTTTTTTTCTCAATAATTCGTTCTAGAGGGGCACTTTTAATGTTTTGGGCCCAAGCGCAGACTTCGATGTACGGAGTTTTCGTAGTTAGAGAGGTTCGTTACGGGAGGTTTTTTTGCGTGTATTGTCCATTGGAAGGGTCCGGGACCGGGCCAATGACTTCGAAATAGGGAGTTTTCCTTAAAATTTCGCTGTATGGGTGTTCGTTGTATGGGGGTTTTACTGTATACGTATTTGTGTAGATCTGAAAGTAACTTTGAATAAGTTTGTAGATATGGATAATTATTCCCTGCCCAGAGTGGATGATATTATTCACTCCCTGGTGAATTGTAATTATTTTTGTGAATTGGATCTAACGAATGCCTACTTGCAATTACCGGTCTGTGATGGTAGTAAGGAGTTGTTAACTATAAATACTCATGTGGGATTGTATCGTTTTAATAGATTATGTTTTGGCCTGTGTAGTGCACCGTCAATTTTCCAATCTGTGATGGATTCTCTCTTGAAATGTATTCCAGGTGTACAAGTTTATCTTGATAATGTAATTATTGGAGCCAAGTCCAGACAAGAGTGTAAATTAAGTTTGGAAAGAGTTTTGCATAAGTTAAATGAATTCAATGTTAAGATAAATCCATCTAAGTGCAGGTTATTTTTAAGGTCAATAGACTTGTTAGGATTCCATGTTGATGGGCAAGGTGTGCACCCATCACAGGAAAAGGTGAAGGCTATTAAATTAGAAAGGGTGCCAACCAACGTGACTGAGTTAAAGTCCTTCATTGGCCTTTTAAATTTTTACCATCAGTTTTTGCCCATGAGTTCAACACTGCTGGAACCTTTGTATGCACTCACTCGTAAAAATGTTCATTGGTGCTGGACACCGGAATGTCAGCAAGCGTTTGTGGAGGCTAAGAATGCTATTTCAGAAAAAAGTTTATTAGTTTTATATGACCCCCATAAGCCATTGGTACTTACTACTGACAGTAGCTCATATGGGGTAGGTGCTACTCTGGCACATGTGATAGATGGAGTTGAGCATCCGATAGCCTTTGCTTCCACAACACTCTCAACCTCAGAAAAAAATTATAGTAACCTTGATCGAGAAGCACTAGCCTGTGTCTATGGAGTCAAACATTTTCATAAATTTCTGGCAGGTAGAACCTTTACTGTAGTAACAGATCATCAGCCATTGCAGTCAATTTTTAATCCTGGGAAGGGTATACCCCTGGTTGCTAGTGCTAGAATGCAAAGATGGGCATTAATGTTGTCTGCTTATAATTTCAAGATACGTTATAAGAAAGGTTTGGATATTGCAAATGCTGATGCATTATCTAGGCTCCCCCTCGAAGGATCCACTAACGTACCAGAATGTTTTCTGATCACAAAAACATTTGAGGAAGAATTTGTTTCCTTTAAAGAAGTAGCAGAAGGGACATCTAAAGATCCAATCTTATCATGTGTTATCGATTGGGTAATGGAAGGTTGGCCTCATAAGGTTTCCCCTGAATATGGTAGTTTTTTTAAAATTTGTTTCCAGTTGTCTGTTCAGGATGGATGTCTATTATTTGGTAGTAGGGTTGTGATACCGAAAACACTCCAAGAAAGGGTATTGGATCTTCTGCATCGTGACCATATTGGTATTGTGAGAACCAAGATGTTAGCTAGGTCACATGTTTGGTGGGAAAAATTAGATAATGCAATTGAACAGAAAATTGCTGTGTGAGACTTGTCAATTAACACAAAGGGACAATGTGGTAAGAACATATGTTTCTTTAGATAGGTCTAAACAGTCTTGGCAGCGTCTGCACATAGATTTCCTTGAAACTTTTAAATGTAAATTGTTTATTTTGGTAGATGAATATTCCAAATGGCTGGAATGTTTCATTGTAAGAGGGTTCTCAGCAGACACAATTATTCCTATAATGTCACAATGTTTTGCCCGTTTTGGATTTCCACAAGTTGTCGTGTCAGACAATGGTCCCCCCTTCAATGGTGTAGAATTTAAAAACTATTTGGCCAAGAATAATGTTAGGTATATGAACATCGCTCCCTATTGTGCATATTCCAATGGTCAAGCTGAGAGGATGGTGCAGGAAATTAAAAAGATGTTGCTCAAATCTGTGGTTTCATCTAAAATGATGAAGTATGAGGGATCACTAGAGTTAAGGCTTGCTAAGTGTTTGATGTCTTATCGTACCACTCCAAATACGGTAACTAAGCAAGCTCCCTCAGCTCTCATGTTACATTTTAATCCTCGTACCTACATGTCAATGCTATCCCCCTGTGATAAATTTAAATTGGCATCTAATGCTAGTAGATTCATTGTACGAAAATTTTGTGTCAATGACAAGGTGTTATTGCGTAACCCTAAAAAGTGTATGTATAAATGGTTGCCTGGTCGTGTTGTTGAACAAATTGGTAAAGTTAATTATTTAGTTAAGCTTAATACAGGAGCCATTAAGAAGGTACATGTTAACCAAATGAAACGCAGCACCTTATCAGAGGACAAGCATCCACCCTGCCGGGATATGGATTGGTTCCTGGGTCTTCCCAAAGGAACACCTTGGAGTCACCTAATTCAGATTCCTCAGAGTCCAGGTCTGAGGACATCCACACCCCCCGACCAGTGAGGAAGAGAAGACCTCCAGAACGTTATTCCCCTTCGCAATATTTGTAATGTTAAAATCAGTGTAATGTGGGTATTTTTAAATGTTAAGTTGAATTCAAAGAGGGGGAAAATGTTATGTATGCATTATAATTATGTTATGTTGGCAACCGTGTGCATGTTGGGTTGGCAGCTACGCGGCCTGCATGCGCAGTGTCTGCTGGGCGCTGCCTGAGCAGTGAGCAGTGGGCAGTCTCTCTCACGTTTCGGACTCCGCGAGTTACGGTTGTCCATGTACCATGCGACCAGTTAATAAATATCTGGAACCGGACGCCTATGTTTGATTTCAGCCCGCATGTAAGCGACGACATAACAAAGAGTTAGTTGCTGGTGCATTTAATGAGCCAACACCATAATTTCTCATCATGTAACATGTTCTCCATGGGCCAGCATTGAGGCTTTCCCATGAGTCAGACTATTTCAAATAGAGTCCTTGATCACTCCAATTGACATGGAATTTCCTGAAGCCAATGAAACAAGCAACAACATCAAATAGGAATGAAAAAAGGGCTCCACCTGTACATAAGCATTCAGCAACACCAAAAACTCCCCCACCACAACATATGCGCAGCAAACAACACGCACGCACACAGATGAGCAAATGCACACGTGATGATTCTATTAAATGTAAACATGATTGAAATAGAAAAAAATCTTTTCAACCCCCACCACGTTCCCCTACCTGAAAACCTCCGTCGCTTGACGGATACTGGCTTAGTAGTCTGTTTGGAGACAAGAAGACAATGTTACTTGCAGCATAGAGATAGGTACACCTGGGACAGGTGAAATCACTTTTTTGTTTTTAACACCTGTTATTTGTGTACATGGGAAACATCAACTGAAGGCATGTGAGGCTGCCTCACGCTGGTTAAACTATAAAAAGGTGAAAGAAATTGAGAAAGAGAGACAAAAAGAAGGGAGATATTGCTTTCAAGGGTGACAGGGATGATGAATGAGGGTCTAATTTACGAATTCTAAAGTCATCAAACACTGATGCCATGCAATGTGACAGGAAGAGAGGAAGGTGATGGTTTGTTTTAATTTCAGCATGACAAAAATCTACAAAACTCAAGTGAAAGCTACTCTGCACACGGCAATCAAAAGAGAAAGGTGAGAAAAAATATATTAGCAATCAAACTTGTGTGCCAGGCACACATTTACCTTTTTCTTTCTACTTTTCCCCCTTTTCTCCATATTAGGCAAATCAGTTGATGACACGGCATTCGATGAAGATTTCACTTCTTTAGAAAAGGACTGAAATTTGAGATTCTTTAATGAAAGCTAGGAGCCAAGAGACTTATTGACAAAGAAATTAGACAGTGTCAATAAAGAAGATAAGGTAGTAAATATAGTTATTATCATTGAATTACAGGAATTCAAGAAAAGCTAGTAGGCCATGTAGCTGCAAATCCTATGGTTAACATATACCATTATTCCCAATATGATCCTCTGACAAAACATTAGTTCTACCGTTGAACACCAGGACTGAACTACATAAGAATCATTAGACCACAATGGAAATCTATATGTAGACAAAGGTTAATATTTTGTTAATTATTTTACTCGTTAGAAGGCCATTGCACATGCTACACTTTAAGAGAGTAATATAAATGCTTCAGCTGCTACACAAAAAATGATGGAACTTGCAAGTTTGAATGTATAAAAATATAAACATCAATTGTGAGTGGAGTCTCCTTTCACAATTCATGTGCACATAAGTTACAGAGGACGAGCCTAGAGCTCAGTGACTAGCCACTGATGATCACATTCACTGAGCAGGTCACGTCTCAATCTCATCCCTCCCGGTAACACTTGTAACCCAACCAGTCTCGGTCATCTTCATTTTCATTTAAGTATTCTAGCAGCTGATTGGTAGGTTCTTGGACAGTCCCCATTCTGCATCCCAATTTCATAGACATTGTCTCGCTTTCCCACCTAAGGATGGCCCGCTATTAGATCGCTCTTCAATTCTTCATATCTTCTACCTCCTCTTATTTTGTCCAGAATTCCTATCCTCTTCCTTCCTCTTCCACGCTTCCCCAGTGCTCTCCCCTCTATTACTCTCTTCAACATGCTCTCTCCTCTCAAAACCTCCTCCATCCATCTCTTCTGCCTTCTCTGAACCTCCGCCACAAACTTCCTCTCCTCTCCAACCATTTCCAATTCCTCCTTGTTCGTCTTCATCGCCACCCAGCTCACCTTCTCCATCATTCTCCAAATCCACATCTCAAACGCCTCAAGTCTACGCACATCCTCTCTTTGCAATGACCAAGTTTCTGACCCTTATAGTGCCACGCTCCATATTCAAGTTTTCACCAGCCTCTTCTTTACGTCTCTTCTCAGATCCCCCTCATCAATTCCCTTCTCTTCGAAAATGCTTCTTTAGCTATGGCAATTCTGCATCTGATGTCCCTACCACTAAACCCATTCTCCTCCAAAATACTACCCAGGTACGTAAACTGTTCGAAATGCTCTATCTTCTGCCCTCCCACCCTAATATTCAGCCCTGCCTTCTTACTTCTAGAAAATCTCATCACTTTCGTTTTCTTGTGGTTGATCTTCATCCCATACCTTTCGCACTGCACCTTTAACGCATTCACCATCGACATTAAACTCTTGGCAGACTGACTAACCAATGCTTGATCATCTGCAAATCTCACTGATTTTATCAGCTCCCCTCCTACCTTTATTCCTATCTCCTCCTCCCCTCATGCCTCCCTTACCATTTCTTCTGAATACACGTTAAAAAGCAACGGCGATAGTGGGCACCCCTACCACACTCCCCATCCTATCGTGGTCCATCCCGATTCTCTATCGGCTACCCTAACCTGCGCCGTCTGGTTCATATACAAATTCTGAATCAGATGCCTGTCCCTCCAATTGACCTCTAATTTCTTCAATACTCCCATTAATTTCATCCAGTCCACCCGATCAAATGCCTTCTCGAAATCTACAAAGCATGCAAATACATCCTGTCCATACTCTAGGTTTCTATCTACTAGCATCCTCATCACTGCTATAGCGTCTCGCGTTCCCATCCCTCTCCTAAACCCGAACTGTTCGTCACCCAGGTATTCATTTGTCTTCTTCTCTAGCCTTCTCTTTATAATTCTCAGAACTACTTTGGCCACGTAGGATATTAAGCTTATTGTCCTATAGTCTTCGCACGTTTTTGCCTTTGTCTCCTTTGATATAGGAAATAGTACAGTCTTCGCAAAGTCTTCCGGCCACACTCCATCCTCATAAATCCTACGAATAAGCGCAAATAGTTTTCCTCTTGCGTTCTTCCCCATGCTCTTTAAAAACTCTGCAGGTATGTCATCTATTCCTACCGCCTTATTAGTTTCATGTCTCGTAGAGCTCTTTCAATTTCGCTACCTGGGATACCTGGTCCGATGCCATCTCTGTCGATATCGTCTTCCCTTTCTATATCTAACCTATTGGTCCCTATTTCTTTACCATACAGCTCTTCAACATACTCCTTCGACCTCTCCTGGATCTCTTTCGGTTCTACGATCACCTTTCCCGTCTTGTCTCTTATCATTGTAATTCCCCTTCCCTTATTACCACCCGTCAGTTCCTTTACTTTCCTATATAATGCATCTGCTCTTCCTTCTTTTTGGAATTTCTCTAACGAGTCGATCTGTTCTCTCCACCACGCCTCTCTTGCTTTATTAGTTTCTCTTCTTAGCCTTTTATTTAATTCTCGGTATTTTCTCTTACCTAGCTCTGAGTTTACGCACTTCCATTTCCTTCTCTCCTGCATCTCCACTATCATTTCCTTCGTGATCCACGGTTTTCTAATTTTAGTTGCACTGACTACACCTACCTTTGCTTTCACCGCTTCTACAATCCCATTTTTCAAACTTCCCCATTCATCTTCCACTGATCTAACTCCATGATCCCCACCCATTATCTCCTTCACCTTCTCTCGATACTTCTTCTTCATTGCCCTAGTTAATGCCTCCGTATTCCACTTTCGTAACCTCCTTCCCATTCTTATCTTTTTCAGTTTTATCCGACATTTCATGAATAATAAGTTGTGGTCTGTGTCTGCATCAGCTCCTGGAAAAGTATGTGAGTTTTTAACACTATTCCTGTATCTGTGATGGGCCATTATATAATCTATCTGGAACCTATCTGTGTCTCCCGGCTTCTTCCAAGTGTACCTACATCGAGGATGATGTCTGTACCATGTATTTGTAATCACTAGGTTATTTCTACGGCAAAACTCCACGGCTTTCTTGCCGTGGTTGTTTCTCCTTCCCAGCCCGTAATCGCCCACCTCTTCCTTCACCCACCACCCCATTCCAATCCCCCATTACAGTAGAAACTTGATAATATGAAGTCAGTGGGACCGAAAAATCAGCACTTCGTATCATCGAGTTTCGTAACATCCAACCTTTTGAAGAAATCGAGAAAAAATAGTTATTTCCCCCCCCCTCATAACTTTTGTGGTCCTTGACAATGTTTAAAAACCATATTTTGTCCTTATTAGTCAAAGCATTCTTAAAACAATGCCTTTATATCATAAACTTGAACTCATAAAGGATCAAAAAATAACTACCACCTTGTAGTTTCTCTATGCAAATATTTTAAGTCGGTGAGTAAGAATTTAAATTCAAGATCGCAATGTGTTACACTCATTTTGAAGAATCTGAGATCGGCCAAATCACGTATTTTAACTTCTGAGACTTACGTCAAGGTACCTGACGCACTCTTGTACGACTACAGCTCCTGAGAGTCCATATAGACCTGCAGGCGATTGGCAAATCCGAGCTACCCTCGCCCAGCTGTGTGCGAGAGATAGAGAGACACTCTCTTCCCTCTCCCCCTTCCAAGCGGTGAAGCGGTGGAAAGGGCAAAAGGAGAAGGGGCGCGAACCGCTATTGAGCCTATCCTTCAGTGGGTGGATGAGCGATGGTCTTCTATATTGCAGAAACCACTGTTTTCCTGAGGCCAACTACGCCGACCTTTTTCCGAAGGATACCGTTTCCCTTCTCTCGCAAGTTCAGCGTGTGAGGCGGGCGCCTGGCAGGAGGACGGTGACCACGCCAACAGGCACGAACGGGCAATAAACACATGGTTTGAAGTCGCCCGGGTTTTCCGACCGCCTGCATTTCTGATTCCTCCAACCCAAGCAATAGCCAACTCATCACATGTCTGGTCTGCAGCGATTTATGGTAGCCCCTTGGGAGTTCCCATGTCCCCTATCTCCCTGCTTACTCAGCCCTCTCTCAAAGAAAACGAGGCAAGGTCACCGACCACCCCGATGCCCAAACAGATGATGCTTACCTCCTCTACGCTCGCAGTGGCGTGCTTAGCAATTAATTCTTCTGATTTTGAAGCATAGTCTAATAACTTAGCCATTATATTAGCCACTGGGCAGATAGTCCTTGGATGCCCTTTCAATAATCTTCAGCTTCTCCGAAATGTCTAACATGACGTGCTTTCTATTTTTTGAAGAATTGGACATTTTCAACCATTTGTATTACTAAAGAAAACTTGGTAAATATAAAACGCCCGCAGAAGCCCAAGTTGCGTGAACACAGAACAGTGATTCAGGGGGCTCAGGGTAATTGCTTGACGATGAATGGGGTGTGATTCGGCATATTTTCCATATCGCCGTCAGTTCGTGATACACTAAGTTTTCAGTTCTAAGAGCAAGATTTTTTTGTCAGGTGGAGTAATAATGTGGAGGTCTTGGAGAATGATACCGAAGAAAACAGTACCGCCTTTAACATTTATTTATATCAACCTCCCTCCAGGAAATGCCTTTGCTTTAAATTACGGCAATTCGCCTATCCAGTTCTTAGCGATGATTCATCGCTTACTGAAGTACGTGAATGAATCATTAACTCATTCCCAAGTCTCTTTTCACTTTGATAATTTGTGCTTAAGAGTTCTGTTCCACCAAAAATTACTCGAGTACGGAATTTTTTATCTTTCTATGCGTCATCTTTTCGCAGTCATCAGGCATTGTGGGTGTTGGGAGATAAGTTGAACACCATTTCATCTAATGACATCCTTATTTACGGACTTCAATAAGCTTAAACCATGGAATCTATAATATTGACACCATGGCTAAAACATAGAATCTCATCTAATGACTTCGTAGTTGAAATGTGATTATTGAGTCACTCTATGATTTCGGGAACTTTTTATCCACACGAAGAAGTGTGAAAGAGAAACTTGGACATCGCCGTGATGTTCCAGATCTAATATTTTACATTTCATTAAATAGTACTTTCCCTGCTCCGACTAGCTACTAATTTTCCGATGATGGTACGACTTCATGGTAAAACTATGAAAATCTTCCCTCTCTATCTCAAAGTGGTCTCGTATAATTGTCAACACGATGAAGTATGTAACGCGAAAATTAAATAAGGTTAACGTTTTGAGGCGTAACTTTGTGGAATTTACTCAAATTGGCCCAACACTTAACCTGAAATTGTCACGATGCGTCAAAACGTGATTCGTAGCAAATAAAATCAATATAGATATCCAAATCGGTGAGTTCAGGCGTGACTCCGTGGAAATTAATCGTGATGCAAAGAGAACACGTGGTACCAAGCTTTTAGGGATGCGACTGTTTTTTTAGGACAGTGGCTACAATAGGCCCTGTCCTATTTCCTATTATTTTATCACGTCATTTTTCCATCACTAAACAGTATAAGAATTTGAATTGCCGCCAATCTGAGCACACGGCAGTGATAAGGTCTGTAAACATGTCAGTAATCACCATTATATTGTTTATGTATATCTAAAATTTCATAGTTCTATATCTCTAAATAAGAAAGTAAATCGTGGTTTTTTGTGTCTATGCACGAGATACGCTCAAGCATGAAGTTTTGAGATATCTAGCTGGATTGACAATTTTTCCGGAGTCAAACCGAGGACCGTATTCAATTTCATAGCTCTAGATCGCTAAATAAGAAAGTCAATTGTGGTTCTTGTATATGCACTTGATATGCTCAAGTATGACTTTTTGAGCCATGTCTAGGTTGACAATTTTTTCGGAGTCAAACCGAGGACTGTAGACTTAAAAGTCTAACCATGTTATCAATTACCATTGTATTGTCTATGACTACCTAAATTTTCATAGCTCTACATCGCTAAATAAGAATGTAAATCGTGGTTCTTTGTACCTATGTTCTGCATTTATTTGTACGCAAAATGTGAATTCCCACCGCAGCGGAGACTCAAGATGGCAGATTACATTGGACAAGTGCGTGTCATGGCCTGTTCTTTATGGACCTTGGGCAGCGAGTTTGACATGTGTCGCCGCTCGTGAGTTTTAACCAAAGGAAATTGTTTACATTATGGAAATGCTGCCAACAGGAGTGAGGCAGAGAGAAGAAGGCACTATCATTCACACGTTTGATTCATCACATTCGTCAACGCTGATTTTCTATGTGTCTTGCTAAGAGTTTTGCTGATGCAGTTTTTCACCATGGTTCGTAAAAACTAATTCCATTTTTTCCTGGGGACCGGGGCCGAGGTTCGTAACATTGTTAATTTCGTATTTTCCAAACTTCGTTCTATCGAATAGCACCATGTACAGTGAAACCTCTACCTAACGAACTCCCGATAAACGAAGAACTCCGATGAACGAACAAAGGCTATTGGTCCCGCCAAATTCCTATTTAAATGCATTGGTAAATGCCTCTAATGAACGAACTCCTGCTCTACGAAAACTCCCGATAAACGAAATGAAAGATTAGCCCTGTATTATAATATTTACCTCTTCATAACGTATTTAAAAAAAAAGGCTAATTTTGAATATGTTGCGAGGTTTTTGCCGTTTTTGCTGATTTGAAAGTGACTAGGACCAATCAGAGACTCCGTACAAACAAGCCAATCAGAAAGGTCCTTGTTGTTTATCCAGTTAATTGCATTTCCGGTATTTTGCGTCAGTGTTAGCGGCGTGGTTAGTGATTTGGTCGGCTTTCTTGAGTTTTACTGTGGTTCATCATCGTGAGTCTATAATTTCAATCTTTTTGAGTGAAAACTGGTTGCTCTTGAGTGTTACTGCGGTTCAATTTCGTGAGATTGGGATGCAGAATTGGGACTGTCGAAGTGTTAAAAATATTTTTGGTTGGTAATGAAAAGAATGGAACTTATAGGTTGGCAGCACAAGTCACGCGAAGTGATTTTCATTTCTTTTTTTTGTGAACTGGATTGTAATTTGAATTTGTGACAGTTGGAGGTGTTGTACCAAAATGACCTGGTCACGTGAATAAAACCTCGTTAAAGTTAACCAGACGTTCCTTTTCTTTCGCTAAAACTACGGACCTCAACACCAAGAACATACCAATCAGCTGGTAGAATACTTAAATGAATAATTAAAATCTTTGTGAGTGAAGCCTGGTTTTGCCTTATGTGGCAATTATTACGTCTGGTAATTTATCTACTTATTTGCAAGGTAAGTTCGTAATTTATTCTCCATGCTTTTGCAAAAATTGTTATCCATGCTTGATTTATACAATGTCAAATGTTGACTTTCATATCGCAGGCTCGAAAATTTCTTTAGCATACTTGAAACACATCTAATGCAATGAAATTCCATTCAGTGGTCATTTACGTTGTGCACATTCCTAAATATTTTTATTACTGTAATAACATTATTTTTTTGAATTTGAACGTCTCAAATCTGATAATTATTTGTTTTTTTTCGCTCGCCGCCATCTTGAAAATAATTCTCAAAAAAAAGTAGCTGGTGGAACGAAAACCAACATATATCATGCTGTATTTACGGAGCAGTTCTCAAAAACCTTGAATGCACCGCGGATGTGACCGTGTTAAGTTAGAGTTCTTGAAAGTGGCAGCATAAGAAACTACTATCATCAATTCTAGCGTGTTTGTGATGCATTGGGCGGGAAGTTAAGGCCAGTTTACGATTGGCGTCAACGCGTACTTCACCCTCGAGCTGAATACACGGGTTCCAACCCACTACTACAATTATCACAGCAATTACGAGTTGATAATACTCGTACTCGTCCATATTCTCGCTTTGTAGATAGTAAACAAATCAACACATGTTGGCGCTCGGCTGCATGTAAACATCTGCATCCAAGCATAGATGAACGAAGGCGACCAATGGTTACTGATGCACATTCCAGTTGACGGTGATCGTAACAGGATGGCGTCAACGCGAAAACAATTCATGGTTAAAGTTTGACGTTCATGCCAACTATAAATTGGCCTTTAGAAATTGCAGTAAATGGTATAATTAGCAGGACTTGCTGAAAGACCTGCTCGTTGTTATTCCACGGTTTGCTATGAGGCAAGGGAGCAGTAAGGATAAAAGTATGCTATCCTCTGTGGAAATCTTTCCTTTAATTGAGTTCTTCATACCACATTCCCTGATATTCAAGGAACAAGAAGTGGATTATTTACATTGCCCCTGGAGTGATGCAACATGCAAAGCACCTCTGACAAACGAACTCCCGATTAACGAACTGAAAAATTATCGGTTGCTTGAATTTCGTTTAGTAGAGGTTTTACTGTATTTAGAATAGGCTTTTGGTCGGGACCGACAGTTTTGCTTCGTATAATCGAAACTTCGTATTATCGTGCTTTGTATCATTGAGTTTCTACTGTATTACTCTATAGCCATCGCTCCAGTAGTCCCCGTCATCCTTCCATCTTACTTCACCCAGACCCATGATGTCCACACCCACCCTCTCCATTTCTTGCTTTATATTCTCTAGCTTCCCTGCCCTCAGCATAGTCCTAACATTCCATGTGCCTATTCTGATAGTTTTGTTCCTCTTCTTTATCTTCTTTTCCTCTGCTGCTGAATTTTCTGAGCAAGGATTTTGTGTGATGACGACCGCAGGGGCCTTGCTCCCACCGCTGCCGGGCACGACACCCGGCCCACTGGGCCGAGTCCCGTAGTTGTCAGGATTAATTATCATTTGAGAACTGTCCATAATTTCAAGGTTTTTGTTTTAATTGAGATAATATTCCATGGCCTTACTCAATAGTGTTTTTTACGTGACACCATCACTTCAGAGGTCAGACGCCTTTTGCAGCTGCCTCACTGAGGTACAGATGCTGCGCGGACTACCATTCGCCTGTCCCCTAACCTTTGACCAATCTGGCATGTGTGGCCCTACCAGGAGCATTGCTCCCACCAGTTCAGCTCTAGGGGTCATTGGAGCATGCAAGCCTTTCCACCACAACAAGGTTGTAGTCCAAAGGAAAGGCTCAGTCATCTAGCTGCACAAAAATATTTGGAACAAATTAGAGGTGGGGTACCCCCCCCCATCTTCATTTGAATTGAACCTGCTATCTGAATGAGTTTCATTACAAAGATAATTTTTATAAATACTTTAATATAAAATATCAGTGCTGTGGGATGAACTGCGACTTATTGAGCATATTGTTGAGTTTATTTACACACCATGTAATGCTCTTATGATCTAAATGTTGTTATTAATAAATTATATTAGCAACGTAAAATTTCTATTTCTTGTATTGGAAAAGGGTGATCATGCCTGTGAATTTCAGTATTAAAAGTATCAAAAAAAATTATTATTAATGAAGTTTCTTCACATTGCAGAATCATGCTGTAATCAGTTGAGCTCTGATGAATAAATTATAAGGCCTTTTCAGAAACTATACTGACAGAAGAAAAACACTTGCAGTTTTCCACTAATATGTATAGCATTTAATGCATTTAGTTTTGATGTTGCTACATCATCCTTAAGTGAAGCTTTCAAAACATGCATTCAAATACTATTTACAAGAAAAATGAGGGAGGGAGGGAGGAGAGACGCACCAATCAGGTACTTTAACTGCCCTGATTGGCCCCCCTTCCTTCCTCACCCTCATTTTTCTTGTACATATTTGAATGCATGTTTTGAAAGCTTCACTTGAGGATGATGTAGTAACATTGAAACTAGTCGCATTTAATCTATTATCAGTGGAAAACAACAAGTGTTTTGCTTCTGCCTTTATGAAACGGTCCACACCTGAATCTGCACTTTATATAAACTATACTGGCTACACTGACATGATGAACTTTTGAATTACTCTCTTCCACATCATAAGATTAAAACATGAAACAGGTTTGCTAGAGACCAAAAATTAGGAAATTCCAAGACTTCTCCTAGGTTTTCCAGGCCAAAATTTTCATTTTTCCAGGTGCAAATATCTGTTCTTTGGCTTGTATTTTTCAAAATGTGCAAGATTTAAGGGCACAACACATAGCACATGTTCAATAGCTGTAGCTAGCAGAGTTTTCTCTGCCCAGAAACAAGCTGTTAAAGCGATATACCAAGTCCCTATCCATACACATGGTAAACCGCTTTTATTACAATCAAATATATTAACACTGCCCTCAGTCTATATTCACTCATGTGTATGCTTTGTAAAAGAGAATCCTGGTAAATTCCCTATGAAATTTACAGGCTGATTTCTCATTTTCCACTTGACTATTACAGGATTTCCAGGCCTGTAGCAACCCTGATGAAAGTTCCACCATAATCTAGAGAAATGAGGTGTATTCGTTTTGACTTTTGAAAGAATTCTAAAACCGTTCAAAAACTTTGTGCCATTTAACATTCGTTCAGCATCCTTCGGATTGCCATTTCCTTTTCATAACCCCCTCCCACACAATGTCCAGAATGCTTACACACTCACCTCCTCCTTCACTAACGGACCTTTCCTCAAGCTCTCTATCACAGCATACCACATCTTTCGACCTCTGCCCTTGCAAACACTGACATCTCCAACTCCCTGCTTTCTCTTCTTGTGCACTAAGAAGTTTCCTGTAAACTACCACTCTGTCCCTACATGCTACTGACCATATCCCATTTGATTCAACTAGCCTGTACAAGATTTTAAGCATGTTAGTATGCATAAATTTTCAATCAAGGTAGATGAGCTCTACGGCCTCTATAGATTAAACAGATAAAATATTTCTCCAATGGCCGTAAAATATATGCACCACTCGTCAAAAAATTAAATACTTACTGTGTTGGTTTGCGGGAATGAGGTTCCACAACAGGGACCAACCACAGCCTCTCCACCAGAATACCCTCCTGTGGTAGTTTACGGGAAAATAATTTCCTCGCCAGGGACTACCACAGACACACACACACAACCCAATTGGAATCCTTTGTAGGCTAATGAGACCTAGCTCAGGATTCCTGGGTTATAACCTGGGATCCTTCGGAGAGCTGTAGTGACTCTACTAAGGCTGCCAAGTTATTTACACAACCACACACGCAATCACACAAAACACTCACTCACACACACAGCAGGGCCCCAGATTTCTGGGAGAACAGCTCAAAAAGAGCGTTGTCAAATAGAAAAACAACAAACAGGGAACGAGGGTGAAATTCGTATACGCGTATTTCGACCACAAAGTGGTCCTCTTCAGCGAGCTGAAGGGAAAAACACTAGCAACACGAGGTTGAAAGTGAATGAAGAGGAGGACAAACCTAGAATAAATAGGGAAGGGACAAAAGGGTTAGGAAGCGGGGGGGGGGGGGGGGGGGGGTAAATTGGTAACGGCTAAAAGGTCATTGGTGAGCAGTGGGAATGTGGGTGAAGTGGAGAGTGGGGGAGGCGAGGAGGGGTGGGAGAAAGGGAGCCAATGGCCAATAGATGTGGTAGTGAAGGAACGTAACCGTTGAAGTAAGGAAGGGGGGGTGGGAGTCATGGTGACCGTTGGCGGGAAGGGGGGGTGGAAGCTAATGACCGTTGTAGTGAGTCAAGAGGGGGGGGAAGGGGAAACAAAACAAACTGACCGTTGAAGTGAAGCGTGGGGATATAATATTTTATCTGTTTAATAAATTTTCAATGCGCTTTAAAATGCAGCATGTACCACAGCCTTCAACAATGGTTTCTGAGAGCATAAATCATATGGCTCTGCTTATATTGCAAATGATGCTATTTAGTACAAAAATTACTCAATGACTTACAAATAAAATAACTGGAATGAAAAAAATTTGTTAATAGATCATAAAATGGATTGACATTGGCTCCCATCAAATTTGGACACTTTCTTAAAAATAAAAGAGAAAAGAGTACATATTATGTATAATACAAGAGGTATGTTATAAAGTGATGGCCATGAATACAATATGTATACCAACACACACATGTAAAGGGAAAATGACTGATGAGTATTCACACCCAACATATGTCATTGAAAAGGCATAATAAATCGTCTACAACCTTAGCATAGTCTAGCACTTAAGCATTATTTAAGAAGCTATTTATTCACTTAATTAACTCACCTCAGAAATCGATGACTCATTAGCAGGCCCATTTGTGGCTGTATGATTTTGAGGCTGTGCCTAAAATAAAGTTTTTTTTTTGCTGAATTAGATATCATGAACCAAAGCAATAGCATATACTGTTGACAAACGCAATACAATATTAAACATTCAACATATTTATACCTCTGTGATTTGCCATTACACTTTAGATTATCTCTTTTACATTATTTCAAATGAATCTGAGGCATGTTTAAATAATATTTTTTGTTCCTTAGTATGCCATAATTGCATATATATATTCATTGTTCACTGTTCCATCATCAGCAGCTCCATCCTACATTTTGATAGATTGGCCTTAGGCTATGCTTATCGTTAATGGTGCAGTGGGAAAAACAAACACTTGGACCAGTTTCTTCAATGGTTAATCTTCCTTATTTTTTACATTTCTTCTGTTCAGCTGATTTCAGAGTTGGACCAGGTCAAAAAAATCCAAAATGGGATCAGCAAAATTACATGGTCAATATTTTTGAGTGACAGGTCTTTTCAGCTCCAAGGGGTTCCCAATTAAAAATTTCAAGCAATTTCTTAGGACATAACTTACATAACGATACACTGCTCCTTCTTGCAGTTCAGCCAGTAACTTATTGTAGGGTCTTCACTCCAGAAACCATACTGCCCTTCATGCTAAACCCTTCCAGGCTAGGCTGAGTCCAAGATGTCTAATTAGGTTTAGAAAACATAACTTTTCACTGTTTTCTTCTGAAATGCCTCTTTTATCTCTTATACATTCACATATTGCTTATTATATTTTCTTATTATTTCCTCATCTTTGTAATATACCATCTCTTAAGAATCTCCTTCACCACATACATCACTTGTGACACTTAATCTAGACTTACATCTCACACATTCAGTTACCGCTTCAAAATTTCTTTGATGATTGGAATCTATCAAACTCTCCTTTCATCCCAATAATTTCTCATTCATTCCCTCAAAACAATCAAATGGACAAAACAAACTCCTTTCATACTTGTCCATTACAAGAAAATTCAGTTTACAGTCTATCAGGAACCTGTAGTTTCTCACCCTATCTCTCCTCCTTCGGATCAAATACACTTCTTAGGAACCCCAATTCAATGCTAACTTAGTATATATAATAAGAACAGCCAAATTTAGTAACTTTTAACTTGATCATAATGAATGAAAAATCAATACAAACCTTCAGCTTCTCAAGCTCTTCCTCCATTTCTTTCACCTGCAACTGCTCTTGACTTAAGGAAGCCTGGCTCACCTTCACCATACTATTTAGCTTCACAACCTCCTTGGATAGGTCATCATTCTGCTCTTGCCTCCTATTCAATTCAGTAGTAAGAGAGCTCACGTCCTGGAACCAAACAGAAAATTATTGAAGAAGCAGGGGTAGAGATAGTCACAGAGCTGCTTATGCAATTTATCCACCGAGAATCGAAATCCCACTGCTGGTTCAAGTGCAGCATTAGCTTTCCCAGGATTCATGAGTAGTTATGGGCTTTTCCAAGAGGTGACTATCATTTCAAAAGTAAATAGAAATACTAAATGGTCAAAGGTCTTTTCAACTGTTTCCAGTTATCTTTGTTTAGAGAAGAGCTAATTTCATGTATTACTATCAAAAAATAAATATTTTCAATTAAAAAAAGGCAGCAAATTTGTAATTTTGATTTCAATTATAAAATGATAAGTTCCTATGAACTATGCATATGTACATTTTCACATAATAAAGATATTTCAATGTTCATTCATTCAATTCATAAATTCTGAAGATTTTCTCTTACATAAAGTATTAACATTTTTTTAAATTACTAACAGCAATGGACAATGTGATACAATTAACTGTGTGTTAACATTTTATGGCTAATTTAGACAAAAAAAAAATTTCATCTAATGGGAGAATGCACTTTTTCATAGTCAAAATGAGTGAGACAACATGTGGCATCAAAAACCAGAACACCCATACTAGCTTTTTTTCTTACAAAACATACACTATCCTCCTAACATGGCCATTGAATCCACTTTCTATAGCTGTCTGTTGAATTTTCTTAAATCTACCAATGTTTTAGCTAATTGTCAACATGGTTTCCGACCTGGAAGATCTACAAAGTCTGCCATGTTTAATGTGAATAATTACACACTGGCATGTAGAGATGAGGGATTGGATACTCGGGGCCTTTTCCTTAATCTATCCAAGGCTTTCGATTGTGCTAATTAAAATATCCTTTTTTACAAGTAAAGCAAATAAAACCAAAGGTAATTTTACCAATTTTTGGCAGTGTACAAAACTACAGGCATGACCTAAATTTCTTTTGGACCTGATACACTCTCGTATGATGTTATAAAAGCTTATAAACCATTAGCAGCTTGGTTTTACCAGTGAAACACTGGAAAATAGGGGGTGGGTCCGGCCAGACCCAATGGAGATTCGAGGGGTAGCCAGATTTGTGGCGGCTCGTGTTAAACTTCTATAAAATCTAACCATCCATTATAATGTCAATAGGGCAGAAACTCAATAATACAAAGCACGAAAATATGAAGTTTTGATTATATAAAGTAAAACTGTTGGTACCAACCAAAAACCTAAATGAAATACAGTAGAACCTCTTTTTTACAAACCTCTAATTTACGAAATGACACCAATTTACGAACCATTCCGCCGGTCCTGATCTTTGTATATAGGAAAACCATGTAAAATGACCTCCGTTTTACGAAACCTCCATTTTAATGATTTACAAAGTGAGACGCCGGTCCCTAGGAGTGACTGACCCCTGTTTTACGAATTATTTGAAATGGTTTTGTCACAGTGTTTTGAGGTCAATGAATCACTCAATGTGTAAATATTCGGCATTATGCGAACGTAAGAATGAGCATTTCAAATTCAAGAAATTGTAGAAAAGGTATCGAAAAACCTTAACAACATTTTTAAATTTAATGCACGTTGCCTCTGCACATATTTTGGGTCATGTCTAGCGATGTTTTTCCCTGCGCGAACGACTGAAACAACGGGTTGCGCTCCGAGGGCTATAAGTCAGGAAAGCCATCTCAAGTAAACAAAATTTGGCCCGATTTTAAGGTAGATATTTATTTCACTTATACTTGTGGTCAACTTGAATAATATATGATCCAGGATAAAAAAGGATTCTTTTCTAAATCGATTTTCACGTCAGATAAAAAGAAGAAAGAAGTTACTAAGTTTCCTCTTCATTCGCTGTAATTTTAATGGCCTATAAGCATGGGCTATAATAAAATTTCCGCCAGGGTATATTACTCTCTCAGGAAACATGCGAATTGGCCAGCTTATCAAGTCTTTCTTGAAGATGTTCACCTGATTTCATTGTAACCAGTCTACACGGAGTAGCCGTTACGATGTCTTCACTCTCAAAAGCTGGTTTGAGTTTCTTCTTTCCCTTGTTATCAGTTCATATGTCATCCACTAGAGTGGCTCGCACCTATAACTTTGTTTCCAGAATCCTTTGAAGCCAGAAAATTACATTGTAAGCTGTGAGCGAGTGAAAATATTTTGGTTTCCAAGCGAGCAGAAGTCGCGCGCATTCAGTCAGAATCACTCTCAACGCGATGTGGGCTGTGTTTGTGATATCCCGTGTGCCTATAAGTAAAACAATGGATAAAACATCGCTGAGCAAAAAAAAAAATGAGGAAGTCCGTGAGTTTGGTTACCAAAAGGTCGATAATCAAGGAAGTACATGATCGCGCGCAGACAAAAACAGAAATTGCTCGGAAGTATGGCATTTCTTTATCGACATAACAACAATCATGAATTCAAGAGAAAACATTTTGAGTCACACAACAGCATCGTCGAAAACCAAGTACATTTCATCGTCGAAGTTTGAACAGCTTGATTTGCAGATGTGTTATTATTATTTTTTTTTAAGTGTCGACGATCGTGAGTGCAACTTGCCTATAACCAATTCTGAAGGAGAATGCTCAGATTTTGGCCCTAAAACGGAAGTGAGACAACTTTAAATGCTCAAATGGGTGACTAGAAAAATTCAAGAGAAGACATTGAATCACTTCACTTAACATCTGCGGAGAAGAAGGGCGTGTGAACACAGAAGATGTTGAGCAGTGGCATGAAATGCACGACGAAATTGTGTCAAAATATTCCCCTTGGGACAAGTATCATTTAAGAATACTAATTTTGTAATAATACGTTACTTATGTTCAAATTTTGATGCACTTTGAATATTTAATTTTTCATCAAGGTTTCACGTCGTTAGGTAAGAACTTGCGATCGCGACTTACAGCTACCAGTACCCGCGAGTAAATAGTTCTCGCAAATCACCACTAGATGTCAGTGCTGTAGAACGCATGTGGGAATTTAAAATTAACTCGAGTGAAGTTCTAAAATTGACTTTCATCAGCTACGAAATGTTATTGAAAGGTATTTCAAACGGTACGTTTTCTTCAAAAAAGGCATTTCCTAGTCTTTAAACTGAAATATACTTGGTCAATTGGAACTTCGTTTTGAAATTTCCTAGTTAGAATGCCTCCGTGGCATTCCCATGTTAAAATGGCCTCTTTCAACACAAATTCAACTAGCAATAAACATATCCCCTGCACTAATTAATGCATATGCCTAAAATACTCCGTGGGATGAATTAATTCACTTATTCCCCTTATTATGATATCTACCAACTTGTAGCTACAAGAAATTAATTCAGTTGCAGCAGCCAAGTTCACACCATTATAAATTTGTAGAAAAATATTTACCAGTTTTTAAAGTTTCTGTTAATTTTTGTTAAGGAGAGCATAAAAAATATGCCACTATGTACAAGAAGTGTAGGTTTCTAATTTCCTTTTGTTCTATTGAACATTTAACTGGATGTGTAATTCATTTTATTGAAACATTACCTTCCTTTTAATCCCATTTATCTTTATGAAGTGCGCTACTGAAACTGGATTGGGATTGTTGAGGTTTCGATTACTTGAAAGATAACCTCCAATTTACAAACCCTCTGATATACAAAGCTCATATTTTTGGTCCCCTTCAACTTCGTAAAATAGAGGTTCTACTGTACGTGGCATTACTTGAAAATACAAAGTTTTGAAAATAAGAAATTTTCAAAATTATGAACCTCAGGCCTGGTCCCTAGAAAAAATGAAGTTCATTTTTACAAAAATGGGGAAAAACGTGTCAGCAAAACTCTTGTTGTCGATGCAGATACCAAACAAATTATCGTTGCTAAATATGATGCATCAAACGTGAGAAATGCATGAAAGTTCTCACTTATGCCTGAGTCACTGTCATTTTCCACAAAGAAGTCCACCAGTGGCATACATACGGGGGGGGGGGGGGGGTTTAACCCCCCCCCCCAAATCATGTTTGCCTGAATTCATTTCTGTTTGTTTACCTGAACTAGTGTTTAACAATTTTGTTCATTGGGCTGAAAAATATAGGTAGTTGAATTGTCTTCATGAAAATAGAATGTTAATTTAAGTATTGATTGAGTGAATAATAATTAATCTAAATATCATTTTATTGTGATGCACATAAATATTAATGAAACCCCCCCAGAAGGCAATCCTGCATACGCTACTGAAGTCCACTCACACATACGAAACTCACTGTCGAGCGCTCGGATTGGTGGCAATTTAAATTCCTATGCGTGCTCAGGGGCAGAAAAATTACGTGATAAAATAATGGAAAATAGGACGGGGATACTTGTCGCAGCCACTATCTCTGAAAAATAATAGCCTCTTAAATCCCTGGTTTCACCTTGCATAAAACCATGCACATTTATGTTTTCATCCATGTATGACTGAATGAATGGAATTAGAACATGGTCTACATATTTCTGGACTTCCATTTATGCATTCGAATATTATCGATTATCCATATTTCATTGGATGTAACACCACTTCAATGTTCATAGTAAAAATACATGCTGAAATGATCATACATGTTTTGTTGCTGCTATTGAGAGATAAAAATTCTTTAGCACCAATGCATGAGGCATAATGAGTACATAATAACATAAGTCAAGGGGGGCAAACGTTACCTTTTGCAAATCTTCCACAGTCTTCAAGGAAGTAGTGAGTTCCTTCTCTATGTCACAGTGTTTCTTTTGCAGGTTATCACAATGTGCAGTTAATTTCTGCCTCTCTTCCTCCACTACAACCAACCTAGATTCTAACTTCTGAACTTTCTCCTGAGTCTGCTCTCAAAACAGCAAAATTGGCGACGGAAGCGTTGAAAGGGTCAAATGTGGACAGGGGGGATGTTTCGATTCAAGAGGAAAATCAGGAAGAAGGGATGTGCAAGGTGGCAAAAGAGAATGAAAAAAATACATCAGAAATATATAACAAAATCCTTAAGTCATATATTAAATATAAAAATATACATTACAAAGATAAATGAGTGCATTCAAATGTCAAAACTGCAACAAAATTAAACACAAATTATTTAAGAATTAAATAATATTATACTGATACCTACATTAAGGGAATAGGAATTAGGATTATCCATTGTTTGTATAAGAAAAGGCTGCTCTTTTCAAAACAAGATTGCAGTCAATGCAACACGTATCCTTAAAAATAAACTGAAAAATAATCAATGGGCCTAACTGCATTAGAGAATCAATAAGCCAAGTTTCAACTTTTCATGATGAATGAAGAGTTTTCTACTTAATTAGATACATAATTTCATTTCATGGCTTGCTTTAATCATTCATTTTTGCTTGAAAATGACAAAGAATCAAAACTAGTCACAGAATTATATTATCTAAGCAGGTAATGGCAAACTCTTTAATCCTCATCATGTAACAACTCCACCATATCAGACAATTCTTATTCATTAGTAATTACCTACTTATATTTTTCTTGACATACCTTCACAGCAAAATATGTATGTATATTAGTGTGTCCCTTATTTTCCGACTCTGAAATTTTTCAACGCTCACCCTCCAATTTTGTTCGAATGTCTCTAAAACATGCCTATACAAAATTTTGTTGAGATCGGAGCATTCTAACCCGTGCCGACTTGAGCGCGCACTCACATGAAGAAAAGCCCGGACTTTCCACCCAACACTGAGTCAGGCCTCAGCCTGTCACTATGTGCATTGAAGTCGGTTCTTTATTTGTTATCAGTCGTGTCACACGTGTTTTCGGGTCACTCATCTAACATAATGTCACATTAATTGCCCAGAGCCAGGGAAAGTGTGTTTTTAATAGGAGATATTAAACAACAAATAACTGGACACAAATTACCATTAAATAAACAAGTGCTTGAAGTTTTATTTTGTAACATACGGGAGGTAAGTAACTGTCAGTGTAAGTGCTAATCTTGTGATTCGTAAGTGCATTATATTTTGGGAGAAAGCATAAATTCCGAAAATAGATATTCGGCATTGTTCACATATACTAATTAACTTTCAATCGGAGTGGACAAAATTGCAAAAATACGCAAACAAGTGTGAAAATATTTTTAAGCATCGTGAAAAGGAGTTTAGAAATAATTTGGACAATATATTTGAAATTGCACATGCCAATGCTCTTCAAATGATCAAGTTGGAAGAAGACAGCATGCTTTTAATTCGGCAGCGAGAGCCAGGACTTAAAAGCTACCTTGCAGGAGTGGACCAAAAACTCGCGGATAAAGAAGAAAGGGTGAAGAAAAGAAAATTAGAAGTAGAGAAAAGCAGTGTGCTGCATCTAAATCTTCTGCTGTTCCTCCTTCTTCATCATCTGAAGATTCAGATAACGCACATCCAAGTTCCGATGAAATCAACGTTGGTAAACCTTTAGGAGAGACTTCTGAGAGTACATCAATGCAGAATGCTGCAAGGCGTGGCACGAAAGATTTTATCACTCATAAATTAGTGACTGCTTTGGATAGATGTTAGCTGAGTGTAAGAGAATCTGTATACATCCTTCTTGGTAAAGCAGAGATACTTGGTCACAATACCAACGAACTCTCTATTAATAAATCTCCTATTCATCAAATCAGACAAAAGAAGAGAAGAGAACGTTCTGAAACAATTAAATCTGCTTTCAAGGATGATATATCTGCAATTCTTACTGTTCAATGAGATGGAAAACTGTTGCCTGCATTAAATTTCAGCGACCAAAATGAAGAATGACTTCCAATTGTTGTTACATTTGGGGACAGTAAGCAGTTCATCGGGGTTCCAAAATAACAAAACTATCCTGGTAAAGAGCAAGCCAACGCTGTTTGGAATGCATTAAGGTATTGGGGTATAGAAGACACTACAAATTCTCTGCTGTGACACAACTGCATCAAACACTGGAAGTTTTAATGGAGCATGCGTCTTACTTGAACAAAAATTGTACAGGGAATTGTAGGTTTTTTCCGTGCCATCATCACGTATATGAACTTGCATTTGAGCGATGTGTATTTGAATGTAAAGTACGTGATGTAACAAGCAGT
The DNA here is from genome assembly GCA_963573305.1 of Pyrrhosoma nymphula. Taxonomy (NCBI): domain Eukaryota; kingdom Metazoa; phylum Arthropoda; class Insecta; order Odonata; family Coenagrionidae; genus Pyrrhosoma; species Pyrrhosoma nymphula. The sequence goes on from OY754338.1 coordinate 23,887,040, forward strand.
CCTGACATACCACTTTGTAAATATTTTAGGGTAAGCTGGGAAAGTGTCAATGCCAATAATTTTCAAAGTGGCAAAGAGAATGTGGAAATGTTTTTTAGAGAGTCGGAAATTAAAGAAATGTTAGACTTTAATGAAAGTTAATTAGATAAACCAACACTAAGAGGTGATTATCGTGAATTCATAGAGCTCTCTATAATGTTTTTGGGAGAAGAAAAACTTTTTCTGGAAAAAAATTAATATACGCCCTCCTGGGGCGATGAATCAAGCTCGATGGATGGCAAGAGCTATTTATTGTTTACAAATATTTCTGCTAAGATCACAACTTAAACTATCCAGTGCAAATAAAAATGCGTTATAAGATGTCTCTCTGTTCGTTGCAACTATTTATGTCAAACCGTGGCTTCAGTGCAGTGCAGCTGTAAAAGCACCTTAGCAAGATCTCTGCTTCTTAAAATCTAAAATCATATGAAAGGATAGATTCCACCCTTTCAAAAGTAGCTCTAAAGAAATGTAGTCACCATATGTGGTATTTATCAAGAGTTGTCTGTCCTATCACTCTTTGATGGTGAAGTCGACATACAAATCAAAATCAAAATGGAGGCAAATTTAGCCAGAGAGAATCTACACATGTACATATACATATATGTATTCCTCTTTGTGGAGAATTGGATGGACAATTATACAGTAAGTTTAATTTTATCCTGATAGCCATTCTTCAATTTTTTATTCGTTAGTATACATCTCCTTATTCAATCTTATCTTCATTCGGTGAAAACAATAGACGACTTTGTGTCAACCAAAAGCAGAGATCTGTTCTCTTGCCCAAAGATGGACACTAGTTTTATTCAAGAATGTCCTTCGACATTGACGAGCAGCACTTGATATGTAGAAGCTCAAAGGATAGTTATGGAGTTAACAGCTGTGAATGACCGTGCTGAAAGGTGTGTTAAATTTATACTAGATTTTTATGGACTACTGACTGTAGATGAGGAGCAAAGGCAAATTGTGTGTGTTCAAGAACATCGTATACTGTACCCAGATTACAAGAAAGAAACACTGAAAAGAAAGTATCCACAAGAATATTAAAAACCATAATGCAGAAAAAGGGAAGAATAAGGCGAGATGTTGTGGAATGTGAACGTAATAAGAACTTAGAAAAAGCAATTTTCTACTGATAAAAATTTTAATTGGACCCAGGTTTTGATGCACTGCATGATGATGCAGTGCATCGAAATCCGGGTCGAATTAAAATTTTTATCTGTGGAAAATTGCATCTTCTAAGTTCTTAATACCATAATGCAGTCTAAAGAGTGAAGATGAATTAAATTGTAAAATAAAGTTACACATTAAATATGTATCAATAACTTTTTCACAGAACTAAAACTACAAAAACCTATAATTCCTAACATTCAAACTTTGCGCTCAAGTCGGCACGGGTTAATATCGGCCTATTGAGATGAAATTTTGTTTTTGAGGACACCTGACCCAATGGAAAATAGTTAGGGGGTGAGCCCGAAAACATTCGCAAAAATTTTTTTTTTGCCAAATAAGGGACACCCTAATGTATATACATCTTTCAAATGGAAATGTATAAACTAGTGATGGGTGAGTTCTACTTTTTTCAGTTTCAGTTTGGTTTCTTAGCTTTGGTTCACAGTGAATTAAACTCTTTCTTTACTTTTATAATTTTTATAAGGCAAGATAAACTTTGTTTCAATCATGCATATCTAGAATAACATATGAAGTTAACTCTGACATATTTAGTCCGTGAAAATATAAAATGAGCAACAACATGATACTTGAGAGTATGTCATATTTATTAAAATTTAATTAGAGATCCATAGCACATTAATGTCAAGTAATATTCTCGGGCTCTACACCAGGTGAGTGATTGAAATGTTGCCGACGTTTCGGGTAGCGACTCGTTACCCATCCTCAAGGCAAATGTCACGTAACGAAACTGTCCGTTGGTTTTATAAAAATTTCGAGGGTTCTGAAGAGGTTTAATATCGATACCATTCACAGACCAATGGCTAATTTAAGGGATCGTCTCATGAGAGCGAAGGACCCAGTTGGCCTCATGACTCCGGGGGTCTATAAAATACCCTGTGAATGTGGCAAGGTCTATGTGGGAGAGACTGGTCGAACGATTTCCACTCGACTGAAGGAACACTGAAGACATTTTCGACTCGGACAACCGGAGAAATCAGCATTGGTTGAACATAGCCTCAGTCTGGACCATCGCATTAAATGGGACGATATGAGAGTTCTCTGGCGCTCAGAAAAATTTTGGGATCGCTTGACAAAGGAAGCGATAGAAATTAAAATGGAAAGGAGGAACTTAAACCGGGATTCGGGCTATACCATCAGCAGCTCGTGGAATAGGATTCTAAAAATAATACAGGTTGACAGAGCAAGGCCAAAGGTCATCGGCCAAATTTCAACGGTCAACGGTTCTCCAGCTCAACAATCGGGGATCGACCAATCCCCCACCGCCACCGTCCGTATAAAACCAACGACCAGTTTTGTTACGTGACATTTGCCTTGAGGATGGGTAACGAGTCGCTACCCGAAACGTCGGCAACATTTCAATCACTCACCCGGTGTAGAGTTCATCACTGCAATTCGCCGGGAAAGTGTGAAATCTTACTTCAAGTAATATCGTCCGTGACTTCCACTTGGTTCATTTATGTTGTTAATTTCATTTTTTTTTGCACAGTTTTCAGTTTTTTGAGACACTGTTGGGCTCTTATCAAGAAAATTTGTGTATATTTTGAGCATACTTATTCAGGATGTACGTAGACTTACTTGTACCTTTGGAAATGAGGGAATAAAAAATTCTTCAGGACCCCTGTACCCACATTATACCCCTGTACCTTTCGTGACCTTGAAAGAATATTTGAGAATGCTACATATTTGCCATCTTTCCATAATGTAAATGCATTTAGAACACCATGCAAATGAAATATCTTCCCAGTATAATTATTTGGTGGGTTTTATGAAATACTAGCTGTTTTTGAGCACATTATGATACATTTTGCATGAATTAGTGTTACAAGATTGAAAACTATGCTGAGACAGACAAACAGATGGGTGAGTCATTTCAACTCCAAACCCCTATGCGGCAATGCTGCAACTACTTTCACCTCCCGAATGCTGAATACAGCCAGCTTGCAACAGCACTAAACTCATTACGATACTCGTAATTAATATTAATACTCGAATATTAATTCGTAAAAAAATCAATTTTTTAATGTGGGCATTTGATAGTGACTGTTTTGAACTACCGCCACAAAGAGCTTTAAAACAAGACCAACATCATATTTTTAGGACTATCTAAACCTAAGAACATGTTTTTTCACAAAATTTATAACAAATTTTGTTTGGCTAATCACAAAGAGCTGAAAACTAACAGATGTAGAAACATTTCATCTGACCATGTGAATATTTCATTAAGAATGGACGTCAAGTTGTTTCTTCTTTAAATTTCAAAAAGAAAGGCCAGTTCGTAAATGCCAAAAAACCGGCACTTTTTTGCTCTTATTGCGAGTAAGAATTATGAGTAAGACTATATAATAACTGAAGGCACATTGCGAAGGAATTTTTAACCATGGCTAATTGCTACATAAAATAAACTTAAGTTTGATGTAACTTGCTTTTATATAGGTATGTTGGTTATTTTTAATTGGGCTTTAGGAAAAAATCCACCTGAAGCTGGAATCGAACCACGTAGCCTAAGGTTAGAGAATATGTAAAGAAAGTGAGTATTAGTTTACTTCCTGTCCTGGGACTCATATCAGTGGGATGCCGGAGCCTTTCCTCGACCACTGAGTGGAAGCAATCCTGATCCTTCGTCTCTGTGCCAACTACCTTCATGGAATTCATTTGTGGCTAACTATTTGTTTATGCACTGGATTAAGTAAAAAAGTAAGTGTTACACACTCGGACAATATAAGCATACATGTGCATTCCTTATGTTTTCTGAAGGAGAATGAGGGAAGAAAGTGAGGAGTTCACTCCACCCTTTGCTGATACTTTCGAGTGCTATCTGTCCCTGTAATTTGCTCGTTAGCACTAGTAGCATACATGATAGCAACTTAAACCTTTCAAAGCTGTGCTTTAGGATGGGAATATGAGTGTCATTAGAATTTCATATAATCCTCTGCAGCGAGCTCTCTCGTAGCGAGGAGTCACACTGGTATACTTCTCATCCATCTTGGGATCCAAGGCAGCAGGCCACCTGTCCCTTTCCTCGACCACTGGGAGGAGATAATCTCGACCCTTTGTCTCTGTGACAACCCTACTCATGGCATTCGTCCATGGTCAGCTATTTCTTTATGCATTCATTTAAAAAAATGAGTGACGAACTCAAATAATATAGGCTTACATGTGCATTCCTTATTTTGTCGTGCGTTCATAAATGGAACTGTATCTGTTATTATTGGATTTATTGTATAAAAGACACAATGAAAAAATCAAGGTTTTTCTTTCTTGGCGGAGAACTAAAAATATAATTTTTCTTTTAGCTAAGACACCATGTTTTACCAGAATTCCAAAGCATGTTTACACAGCTCCAAAGCACAGAGCTGGGTTACCATGGCGTATGTTCTTGTGTGAAAATTTTACGTGAGTTATAAACGGTATTGGTACGCATGTATTGAAAAAAACCTGAGGCAGGTTAAAACTGTGTTCATAGCATTAGGGTTATTAGCAGTGACTTTTAGCAAGTTGTTTTCATGGGAATCACTCTAAATAACCCTAACCACTCGGCTGCCAATAACATTTGCAATTATTCACTAATACTTTATAACTGCGGTACATCATAAGATCATCTCTTGCTCAGCCATAAAGAAATGCTAACACTAATTAACAAAGAAAAATATCTGCTTTTCCAAAGATGTAATTTCTCATACTGTGGCGAAGTTCACAGATATTCGCTTCCAATTACAATGATTTTAGAGTCGATGAATGAGAAAGAGGGAACATCCTGTAGCTGTAGAAATGCTGCTCATTAACACGATATAGATAATAATATGCAGATTTCGCCAAATTTCGAGTTTGAGGCCTTCTGGTGAGGAAACTATGAGGCGTAGGATGACCAAAATGTGGATTTTTCGTCCGGCGCCGGCCTGTGGTCTTCCATCGCGAAAACGTGATTTTTTTTCAAAAAACCACCGAAAAAAAAATAATTAAAAATGGCCGATTTTTCACCCAGCGGTCGCGCAGGCCTCTGGTTTTCCGTCCGTTGCTTTCGAACGGTCGGTTCTTTTCCATTCTGACGAATTCCTTTTGCTACCATCAAAGGCTGGTGGGTGGCATCTTGTAGGAAATTTAACTATCTGCTCTGAATGTTTTATCAGATTCCAGATCGGACGCACCGTTAAAAAATTATGGCCCGGGAACCCGAGGTCGCTTTTTCGAAAAGTCAAAAATCCACAATTTAAAATCATTTTTTGGGGGTTTGCACTCTTTAGATGACGAAAAATCAAGAGTAAATTTATTTTTTATAATTTCAAAATAGCTGAATGAATACGATATGTATATAACTTCTAATACCAATTGCTTTCTGATATTTAATAGAATCTCTAAACTATTTTCAGTTAGATCTGTTCATGTCTAGTGATATTCTATTTTAGAAGAAAACTGTTTGGTAAAGGAAAATATTACCTATTAATCACACCAGATGTTTTAGTAAGCAATACTCCTGCATTAGTTGGTGCTTGTTTGTAGAACATGAACAGGCAATAAACATTGATACAAAATGTGCCAAGCATTAATTGAAACTAATTGTAAGCCCTGCTGGTAAAGTGCCAAGAATGCTGACTATTAGACCAAGAAATTTAACTTTGGTAATATATCTTACCAAATTTCAGGAATGCAAATGCACATTGTTTCTTTCTTGGTAACATGAACATGCTTACATTTGTAGAGTTATTTGTAAGTATGATAAATTATTAGGTTTCATTTGCCTGTATCCAAACATGTAATTGACACCATAAAAAAACAGACCAAATTAGACAGTTGAAAAGGGTTTCTTGTTCCCTAACTATGAAACCTCTGCCATATCAAAATTTTACATTTTAAAAGTAAATTTGACAAAATTTACCATATTTATGTGGGTAACATATCTTATTTAAGTGAATTCATAAATAGATATTAGTCCTTTATTTGCTAAAGAGCTTTTTAGTGTATTAAAATGGGACATAACTTCTGTACAAGGGAAATCTCTGTATAACAAAAACCTCTATGCAACAAAATTTTTTCTTGGTCCCTAGCATTTCGTTCTAAAGAGGTTTGACTGTAATTGATTTGGCCAAAATATTTTTTGTGGTTATTAAGTGTAGATTGAAAGTCGAGAGGCTTTTAATGAATAATATTGTGCAGTGGAAAATCCAACATATCACCCAAATAAGACAGACACACCTATCATGCAGCTAACCATGAGAGGATCACCACCATCACTTGTTAGTAATTAATAGTTCAGGCTTCAGTCTGAGCAGGCACCAAATATGTCCTCCAAACATGCACTCCAACCAACATAAAAATGTGTGCAACTAGTTAGATTTCATTGACCACTTCCGAATAACAAATCTTATTGCACTCTTGCTTACACTATGAGGTCACTCTAGAGAATTTTTCCAGTTCCCATTTTTATCCCATCCCACACTCACAAATTTGCCACCATGTCTGAGAATTCATGAATGGTGCAATGAAACAGGAAAAACATTTTGAATTATTTAGAAATAACTATGACAGAATTTGCAATAGATTTTTTGAGAATCCCAAATATCTATTTCATTAGTTTTGATTGTCAAAATAAAATGTAAACTTTAGTCATGTTCAAAATATTAATAACTACAATCTAATAGGAGTAAACTCCACTCTAGTGGTTCCATATAAAAGTAAGAAAAGAAAACACAGCAGGTTTCTTTCACATATGCATTGATTCCATTCTAATGAGGCTGTAACTCATGAAATTTGAGAAAGCATGAGCTTCCACAAACTTGGAGCTCATGGTTTCTTGGACTTTTTTTTGGACTTTGAAGCTATAAAGGTATAACTGGGTATTTCCTGGCAGAATGCAAGTAAAAATGTCAAGTAAAATGTGATTTTGTCAAACAAAAATGCCATTTTCACATAACATCATTTCCACTTAGGTATATATTCTATTGAATTAGAAGAAAATCAAACAAACTGTTTCAGCTGGCATACTACCCCATATCGCTGATCATGTATGACCTTTTAGTTCAACATAGCCCATGATTGGCTTATCTTTTAGTTTTCATTCATCACACAAATGAACAAGCATGTTATTTTGCACCCGTTACATAGGAGATACATTAATTTAGTGTCAGACATTAGTAAAAACTGAAGGTTAAATACAAAATTGAACATTCTTGATGTAAAAAAATAGACTGTTGCCAATAGTTGTTGGATGACTCCACGAAAGATTTTTAATCCCTCTATGCCCATATCTGCATTAATGGCATTAAAAATTTAAAAAAATCACATAAAATAGTGGACATGAAAGAAACTTCAATTACTGATTTCACAATAAATAAAACAGAACATGCTTCAAGTCTGCAAAAATGCCATATTGGCTTTATGGATCATGCAAAATACCAAGTCACCACAAAAACTTAAAAATAAAAAGGAAGCACCTTCACAGTAATACCTTTGGCTGAACAGTTAATGGATAAATGACATGATAGCCCACTAAAGGGAAAGGTGAAATACGTGGTCTAAATATGAAAGAAAAATAACTTTTTTACATGGGAACCCATCAAAGAATTTTCAACACCATACCTCAGTCAAAATTGCGGGAAGTGACTTTTCAATACAGGTTAGTGCAAACTGGACCCCACATACCTCGGTGGTTCCCTGCAGAGATGAAAAAAAGATGCAAACTACTATAGCCCAACACCTAAAGATTTTCAAAGAGCTATCTTGTCACAAGATAAAATATTAATAAAACCACTACTGTGCTAAACTAACTAAGTAGAGTGAAAGAATGAAAAAATTATGCTATGTATAAACCAATTTGCAACGGAATGAAATGGGAATTGAAAAAAGTTTATGTTCACTTAACCCACTGAGTCAATAATGGGGACGAAAAGAGAAGGGAATAAAAGTTATGTTAGTAATGATTTTTTCATAACCAAGAGTGAAGGTGGCACTGAATGTAGACTAGAGTAATTAAGGATGTTCACTCATTACTTGACATCACCACCAACAACCAGCTGTCACGCAATGAATAAGAGCGGTGAATAAGTGAAAAAGAGAGAATAAGTGGTATTGCTAGTTTTAATGGCCAAAATGATGTTCATTATAACTTTTATGCTGAAAGACCTTTCTGAGTTGCTGAAAGTATAAATTCATTTCATTTTTGAGGCATTATTTGGCAGGAAATTTTAATTAAGACAGTTTTAAAATTATGTTTAAATGGAAACATTATATACTATCCCTGAATGTCTAATGCTGGTCAAGTTTAAGTGAGTATGTGCGCGTGGAAATTTACCAAGTAACTACTGTTTTTGTAAGTATATGTGACACTTAATTACCTTAAAATACACCTAAAAATATATTTTTCATGTTATGAAATCTGTGAAAATCAAGAACATAATTCCAAATTACATAACAATGAAGGAGAATTACTAGATTTTTGCTTTTTTTATGGATTTCAAGGAAGTGCGGCCATCCTGCCTGCATCACATTCCCAGTTCCAGGACACTTAGTTCAGAAAATAATGAAAGCTGAATTACTCATAAAAATCAATATTTTAATTTTCGTGAGACATGCTATCCATCTATTACATCAACTTTTTATGTTAGGAAGAGCGTGTAATTATGTAGGTAAATGGTACTGAAAATGGCTTGATGCCACTGAAAGTAAATTGTGGCTTTAAGTTGGATTTCTTTTCATTGGTGGACTGGACCACAAACTTCAAAGACACCATGATTTTTAAGAATGGGGAGAATATGGAAAATATATATGTTATTTAATGATGAGCAGGGATCATCATGCAACAAATCTGGTTGAGGGGCATTTGATCAATATTTGACAACACACTAACTCTTAATTTTGACTGAATCAACTTGTGTATGGTAAAAAAGAATGAAGTAGGCAAAAAACATAAGTGACAAAATGAAAAATTTTAAATGACAATCTAGATGCCATTTCAGTTAAAGAATTAACTTTTGCAACAATGAAGTTTCTAATAAGAACTGTCATTGCTGTAATCACAGATTATTTCCATCATGATGGCTGTATGTTTCCTCAAGAGCTATATACGTAAAGAATGGTTATAAGGGAAATTTCTTCCCCTCACATTAAGGCCACCATTTTCACAATTATTTTGTAGTGGCTGTGCACTAAACAACCTTTCCAGAGAATAAAATGCAAATAGTGAAACTTAAAGGAAAATAATTTTTTTTAAATCATAGAAAAATTTTGTTGCCAAGCATCTTGCAGAACCAGTTCAACACTGATGTACTCATTAAGTTAGTTCGATGAAAAGTTATTGTTTCTCCTTGTGGAGGATATCACACTGAACTAAGCACAGGGTAAGTCAGTCAATTTCTCCTAATCAAATATCTCAAGCACTCCCTCAACCAGATCCAGGCCAGTGTATCATTTATGGTGGGAGGCAATTTCTGGGCCCACGTGTGCGTGGTTGCCCACTGTTACCCGAGTCATGACTAGTCATCTAGTTGGTTGTTATCCACTGGAAGTTGAGGATAAGTGAATTTGAGCTTAGCAATGGAAAGAGAATGGTTTACAAGAGCTGAAGCTGTATATCTCACGGGGAAATGCCCTGTTTTATTATCAAAGAGGAAAAGTGATTTAATTTATATTTTTGTAAATATTATAATTTCAAAAAGTATAAGTCTCACTGAAGCTGTCACTCATGCCCTTTTTACATTTACATTTTGAAAATACTCAAGTGTTCATATAAGCATGTTTATGGTAATGACTAGAATAAACCATTGCATTGGGCTCAGTAGTTGAATTATATTATTGATAATTAGTAAATCTTTTCCAAAGGCTGATACTAGTGATTGCTGGCCTATTCTTTATCTTATTTATTCAGTGTTGTTTCCCTAAGATGAAGTTTCATCTACTACCTACTAACTACTACTACTATTCTTCCCGGTCAAGGCGAACGATTTTTTCTGTGGAATATCGCACTTATGAAGTTTCATCATTTAATAGAGCAAAAATGAGGCAAATTTTCTGCAGGAACCCAGCCATTGGGACATTGCTGGACATACGCACCATGGAATGATCCAAATTGACAAGAAACACTTTTGTTTGTCCTTATTCAGAACATACCAGTACATTAAGTTGAACTGCAACATATTGCAGTCCTTGTATGATTCAAATGATGAACATATTTCGATAATATGAGTAATGTGCCCAACATTACCCTTTCAAAATAATTACCCAATTACTTGTAATCACCTTTAAATATTTTGCATTCATTGTTCAGCTGCCTTCTTTATTTTTCAAGGAGTTAATAAAGTTTTTTTTGCAATAATTTTTGTTTAAACCCTCTCAGCATCAAAGTCAGCAAAAATTAGTTGAAAGTAGTCATTATTTGAGTTCATGTAGCAATGCAGCTGCGACTTTGAAAGGATTTGGCATAATTTAGAGACAAGGAATGAATTGGTCACGAAGGATTCCTAGTGGCACAAGCATTTTCATTTGTATGTGGTACCATAGGTTGGCCAAGCTTGGAACTACGGAGGCCTTCCATTCACTCTAGTGCGCTTATCACTATGAAACACAACAGAGAACTTGACTTTATTCGTTACAGACCCTGCACACTTGAAAACAGATTGGGAACAAAGTTGATGTGCGCTAAACAACAAGAGATTGTCGACTATCGGTGATTGTTGTCAAGGTTGTTGATTTTCAGTAAAGGCAGCAAACAAGCATATTGTGAGGTTTTTAATTACTCAGCGATAAAAAACTAATGTTTTTAAAATACTTATGTAGAACGAATTCAACAACTTGAAACTAACATTCAGCCATGTCTGCTGTTCAGCCACAGAATGCCACCTACTGGCAGGTTACAAAAAGTTTCGCCAGCACACATTATTCCATTCAACGTCGTTCGTGTGCGCTTAAGAGTGCTGATGTGTTACGATGTGCACTACTTCAGCACCTAGAATGAAAAGCCCCCTATGTTCACTGTAATCTACTCCAGTGCTCCTGGTTTCAGAGTGTTGGGCTTCTAAAATGCAGCAAACAGTGTCATTAAGCTGCAGGAGCACTAGTCTGGCCAGATTAAAAGAAAAATACTTTGTCTGAGGGAATTTGAAAAATATGGTGGAAGAATTTTACCCAAGTTTTTCATGTGTAAATAGTTCAGTCTTAAGTATCTCAACTTAAATTTCTCCTGAATGGAAAATGCTGCTTCTGATCTTTTGCAGCATATTATACATGATTTTGTGGAACATATCTCTATTCTGCTAATCTTAAAATACTTCTTCTTAATGCAAGGTCAAAGAGTACAAAGACTTCATAATAAACCCACTAAGCTAAACAAGCCATTACTGTATTCACATCCCAAAAGTTAACTTTTCTGAATTACTAAACTGACAAATGATTGATGTAGGTATCAGACAAAATGCACAGAAAATAAGAGGTACTAGATATAGAGGACAAATAGTGTACTGTCATTTACCCAAAAGCTAAAGAGCACATGCAAAAATTTCTCTCCCACCCCTAATGATAAAAACGTTCTTTGAGTGAAATGTTATTCATTCAAGTTTTGTTCACGCTCACCATGCCACCAACTTTCACACAGCAATTTACAGCTAGAGAAAGTACTAAGAACTACAACATGTTACATACCACTTCATTATCTAATGAAACCTACATTCTTGAATGCAAAACAAAAAAATCACATCATTCACTCACCAAACAATGATTTATTGTGATCTAGAAACAAACAGAGTCCAATTTAGCTAAGAAATATATATTTATTAATGTCAACAAATTGATTTCAAACAAACAAATAATTACATAGGATGTTATGAAGAAACAATGATTTATGTCTTACGCAACATATTCTTCACACAACATCACCTTTCACCATATATTTAATAATGACTGAACAATATTTTTTCCTTGCATCAATTGTTACTTTTGATACCAAACATTGTGCATTTCATAATTAATGTTAGTACTGCCATTCATGCCAAAATAAAAATCATGCTGTTAGTATCCCGCTAAAGGCGCCAATCAAGGGAAAATGGTTGTTGTACTTGCAGGTTCAATGCATCCTAGATAAAACAAAAAAAAATCTAGCACTACAACACCATGGAAATTTTAAAAAAGTACTCTGAAAGCAGGATTGCGTGAGCAGATAGTTATAAAAGTCAAATTTACAAAAGAAATCAGACTTGCTAGGATACACCTTTTAGATAAAGAAAGTACTAGTGATTTGTGAGTCATACAAAAATTAGTCCAAAATAATTATTAATGTAAAAATGAATACTTAAATAAAATATTTAATGCTTATAGAAGGAAACCCCTTATATTGTTACAATTATTTTAACTCAGGACCTTTAATTTATTTAAATGAGGGATATGGAACCTGCCTCTTTCATAAGGACACACAAACATTTTTCCAATACCAGAGATGGCAAATATCATGTGCCTAAAACAGTTAACAAGTATAATAGAACAGGTACTGACCAAATGATCACATTAGTTTTATTTCTCATTTAGCTTTCATTGACTTTTTTGAAAATTTAATTTTACAATTTCCCCTCATTTTAGGCAGTGAAATTATTTTTATTTAATGATTTTTTAGGTGTTATTCAACCAATACATACACCATTCTTTTTATTAATGAACACAAGTTCAATTACTGATCTTGGGTGAAAAAAGAATGAAGAATTTTATTTGAGCAATAATCAATCAACTATTACAATACCAGATTTTAAAAATCTAATGTTTGCACATATCCAAAGAAAACAGATGATATTTTAGAGTACTTTTAAGAACTGTGATTGTTTTCATTGTGACACAACTATAACTAAGTTGCAGTTTAGTTATCTGCTTTAATGAAGGCAAATTTTTGAAATGTTAAGGAGCAAATTAACTTCACCACGATGAAAAGCATCGAGTACTTGAATCTACATGACCAAATGAAGCTAAGAGATATAGCCAAAAAGAGTTTCTGGTTAAGTAATCAAGTTTAAACAGGTGAGCCAGAATTTATAAACTGCAAGACTGATATCCTCGAATTTGTGGGAGGATATAGCAAGGATGTTCGTGGGAGAAAAAAAGTGATACAAAACAGCAAAATGAAAAGGCAAATGTGCCATGATATAATTAGAGAAAATAAAAAGGTTAAATGAAAAATTAATAAAACAGAGTAATTAATAAAAAGCATCACAGGTGATTATGGAGCTGATCCTTAAATTATGGAAACTTGTGAGAATTAGATCCATACAAACCACATGCAGCATAAGCGGGGGATTGAGTATGCACTGACGACGTAATCAAATGAGAGGGTCTTCCTGTCTTGCAAAATATGTCATGTGATCCAAAGAACACTTCCAATTTCATGTTTATTAGGTTTAAAGTTTCCTTTGAATTTTGGAGTGTATCTAACAAGTAACAGCACAATAAATCAACCTTCTTTACTGAACAATCACTTCAGGATTCACTCTACATTGTCAAAGTTTTTCCACTCAACAACACTGCACCAATAACCCACAACCCTCAGTTATTTCCAACCCAACCACCCTGTGCTCTTCAGCCTCGCACCATTTAAGAAGTTGTATGTTAACTTGTAAAATAAAACAACTTGTAAAATAGTAATGAAAAATTATGTGCATGATCATTCCAGCAAAATAAGAACATATTCTATTTTTGATCACATTAACCGTGTAAATGATCAGATGATATGAGCACACAAGGTCCATCTTGGTCATTTTGGGTAATTTTACCACCAAAATTCAATGGGAAGAAGATTGTTTTGTAATTAGATGTCGGAATTTCAGTTCACTTTGATGATTTGACTCATGCAATTTGGTTCATGTCAATTATTCGTTCTTTCAAATCTTTCAAATGATATACGAAGATGATACTAATGGTACCATAGCCCATAAAAATGATCCTAAAAGGGGTTAAAATCATGCACCCGAAGATGATGCATTCAAATGATATTCCCACAGATATGCAGAGGGCATTTTTATTCAGAATGTTTTGAATGCTACAGGAGATAGTATTATTCATACTACACCGCAATGGAGAGAGAATCAGTTTAAGTTATCACCACTAAAATATATTGCAAGTGTTATATGGACAATTAAATTAGAATCAAATTTCCATTAAAAGCATGATTACATTATTTTCTGACAGTGACATATCTATTTTCTTAACAGTCATGGACTTAAAGTACTGAGTATATAGCCAAGCACTGGGAGATATTGGTAATTAAGATGATACCCCAGCATAATTCTGATTGTGTAGTTAAGGTCATTTTCCTGGCTTTCAGTCAATTTTCACAAAATAAAGAATATTGGCATAAAGCATTTTCCAGAATTTTTGGAGTCCTTAGAGAATTTACGCATCTCCCAGTTCTGTCACTACCCTAAATATAAAATTTAATCACCCAATAAAAAAATTCTAGCTCATCACCAATAGCAAGCACTTTTTTCACCACTCTGGCTGTTCTCATGATCTAAAAATAAAATCATTTTGCCATTCAAACAACTAAGAACAAATCCTGGTTGGGATGCACAATACAAACAAACCTCCGAATTGGCCTTCACGGCGTGAGCTGCGGCCTGTAGTTCCTCAAGCGTGGCGACGAGGTCATCCCGCTCGCTCGTCACCAGCTTCAGCTCATTCTCCTTCCTCTCAAGCTGCTCACTCCATGTCTGCTCCTGGCTCTCCACTGTGTTCTGTAAGTTACTCAGCATTGACTCCTGAGAACAGGAAACAAAAACATCCACATCAGAATTTTACCTGATCCATTGATGACTCTCTAGAAGGTTCATATCTAATATGCAGGGTGCCCACAACTTTTTCTGAATCATTTCCCTGTATTTTCCCTTGCAGGTTTCTCCATAATATCCTAAGAAATGTGCTAACTATAGGGTTTCAATACGTCCCGAAAGTGCACCTAAATAAATTTGTGTAAATAGGAGCAGAGATCAACACACTTCTCATTATAATAGACTTTTATTTTGATGAAAAAATATTATCATAAGAATTAACAATAAAAAATGAGACTGTACAGGCAGCAAAAAAATAAACATGTCAATCGATCCTCTAACTTGAAAGATCAAACAAAACTAATTAAATAATCAGGAACTTTCCGTGAAAATATATGCCTTACATTAAATGACCAGAAATTAGTTATTCAGGTAACACCCGACAATTACACTAAAAGCAAAGATTTTCATTTCTTCATCTTAATTTTTTTCTCTACTTCTTCCTGTTTTTCTTTCAGGGCTTGATTATCTGCTTTTAACTTATCTAGCTCATTTTTCTTCCTTTTCTTTTCTTCTCTCTGTAATCTACTCTTCTTCACCTTTTCAGTTTCTCGCCTCTTCTGAAGCACATCTCTGTACTTGGCGCTTGCTCCATGCGCATATCTGATCAACTTCCGATCAACTTCCACTGACGCCTCGCCTCCCGCATGAAAAATCCCATCCCAAACTCTTCTCAGAGCAATGAGAGAGTTTTCATGTAGTTCTCAACTAACATGTCTTTGTTCACAGAGAACCCACTCTCGACAAAGGCGTTACCGTGCTAGAACAGCAGGATAATTTAAACAGCTGCCTAACAATACTTTAAGTCCTCTCGTTTGTTAAGTTGGCTTGCATAGAATGAGTCCAGTCTATCCATATCCCTATTAAAGCCCGTGAGCTGTACTTTATCCACCTGGTATACAAACCTTTTGAACTGGATACCAGCGCGGTTTGCCTGCAGAGTGGTCATGTGGTTTGCAGACACGAAGACAAACATGGATTCTAGTCTTAGGGTTCCTAAGACAAGAATCCATGTCTGTTTTACACTACTCAGGTTTTTTAAGAATTTTGTTAGGATCCAGATGTGATGCTGCTTTGGTAAATTTGTACTTTATTGGGCTTCTCTCAACTATTTTCTTCTCAATGGAGACCAAACACTTCTTACATTCCAACCTAAATTTGTCCTCTTCGATGTCCTTCACTCTTGCATCACGGAGAGCAAGGGTTGCCCCCACACCAATATTGATCTGGGACAGTTTCAAACCATTCGCAACATCATCTACATTAATATTTATCAGCTTGTAGGCTGTCTTCGCTTTGTTTAGGACGTCTGGCTTCACTAACCGCCCATACACCTCTCGGAGAAGATCCTCAATGTCACCATGAAGAAATGGGATGACTGGTTTCAGCATCTGATACGCTTTGAGAAATGGCTCAAAAGATGATGTTATTGTCGCAAAGAAATGAAGTTTTGCCAGCAGAAGAGGGTCAGCAAAGCACTCATTCACCTTCCTAATTGACCATGTGTCAGGCAAATCCTTCATAGTGGGAAAGTAGGTCTTCAAATAAAGGAGTATTGTAATGACTCTTGCACACACGGGACCATTCTCAAGCCATCGGCAATTGCAAAATTTGAGAGTAAATTCATCACTTTCAGTAAAACATGTTAAGTCTGCACGGCACGCGGGAGAACCCTTGAAGACATTGTGGATTAACTTCAAAAATATTGCAATCTGCCCACCATACTTAATGAAACTGTACTGAAAGGCACCATGAACAACGTGGAGACCACAGGATCCCACAGGTTACCGTGGGAGCTTACTGGGGCTACAGAAGTAGCATTTACAGAATATGGGTGGGAGCCTAATATGCTACCGGTAGCTTCTGCTAGCTCTTTCTCCGGTAGCTTCCAAGATAGAGAATACCGATGGGAGCAGGTAGCTTATTGAAGCATCTTTTGACCGGAAAGCTCCGTAGCTTCGAGTTATAGAATAGGCCCCTTGGTCCGCCCCTTACCGAACTGCTAGCATGTTGCCTGCATGGTCGAGGGGTGTGTGAAGGGAGTGCTGGTGCTACATACACGCGTACGCCGTGACCAACTAAAAAACTTATCTACCTAAACATACAGCATACATAATAAAAGCTTAAGTTTTAAATGCTAAGAATGGCACAAAACTATTCCATCGAATAACGAAAACCGTACCGGTACTGTTCATCATACAAAAAGTCTGGGTAGTAATACTGCATACCTGCTGTAGTGGTGTTCGGACGACGAAATTAGTCAAGTTGTCCTGACATTGATGACCCTGGATAACATTGAGATGCCACTTCCCCGCAGCATGGCTTGTTACAGCCCGCTTGCCCATTGAACTCAGCAAAAAAGTTTTCTTACACACGATGCACTTAGCAGAGTTAACATCCTGTTCGTCTGCCTACAACCAGCTTTGCCACTCAGGGTGAAGGATAGCATCAAGCCATGCAGGGTTGAATTTCGAAGTCATTATTATTTTGAAAAGGTTCACTCCTACAGTACGATATTCCCTGTTGTGTTGTTATCCGTCTCACAACATAAGCCGAGTCCAGCCAAGCCGACGCTAGCCGAGCGGAGAGGGCGAAGTGAGAGGAAAGGGAGGGGGCTACTTCGGCAGTCGAGCCGGTCCGAAGCAAGCCCATGCACGAGTGAGCGCACCAGCCGAACAGAGCGAGTGCATAGACCAAGAATGCACTGTGCTGCACGGTACATGGCGCTAACTAATTATTAATTCCCACATTTCAAAAAAGATTTCGAGATCCCAAACGTTTCCCTGTCTTTTCCCTGTCCAATTCCGTTGCATTTCATTTCCCTGTTTTCCTTGTTTTCCCTGTTTGCGGGCACCCTGATACGGCCAGAGCATTACCCTCCACCATACTTTAGTGGGGCACATTGGATAGCTCTGTTCTCTGAGGAAGTCCAGGCCTCTGAGTGCCAGAGTAATTAATAATTGTGGATTTGGAGATTGGAGGACTTTTTCTTATGATGCTCAAGTTTTGCCGATAACTCATCCTTGCTTGAGATATTTTAAGGTAAACTGTGAACAAAAATTATGGTTTAAATTCTATTCACACATTTATAGACACCAAGCAACCAAGCACCGACTCATAATTAGAGAAGATGTCAAGATAATCTTTCAAAATATAATGTAAGCTTAAAATAATAGCTAAATATGGACTGGAATACGTTCCCCATTTTCACTTGTAAAATCTTTCTCACTTGTGGAGATTTCACAAGTCCTCCATTCTCATTTGAGAAACACTCGTAAGTCACACTTGTATGAATCGGGCTCATAGCTTTTAGACTTGTAAGTTGTGCACTTGTACCTTTCAAAAACAGACCCTAGGCGGCATGCGAAAGGTTCATTGGTGCGACACAAATAAAAGGGAGACTAAAATCAAGTTTCGGACAGTTAAACTATACTTACTAAGGGGTGGTACGCACCAAGCTTGTAATTAAACTTCATGTAAAATACAGCATGTAAACAATGCTGGCTACTGACCTCTGCTATAAGTGCTTCGATATCTAGGGTCATTTTGCACCTCCATTCTTTGCAATGTGGGTTGTAGCGTTACCAAATAGTTCACGGTATTACAGATAAAGTTTTAATTTAGGACTAATATATTTAACTTCATTTTTAGTTTAAATAATTACATGTAAGATAGACATGTCGTTAAAAGCTGCATTATTAGGTAGATATGTGGTTTGGTCTAGGTTTATAAGCCATGCATTCTCCTGCTTCACTTATAGTTTCTGACTTTTTGCCAATTTGACTTACGACCAAGTCTACAGAATGTATCCTGGTCGTAAGTTCTGTACTGAAAGGCCAAGTGTTATAATTTTTATGTGTGTAAACTATGCAGCAAAGCTAAAGCCTTACGTTTGTACACTGGAGACACTTTTTAGAGAACCTTTAAAATGGTAAAATATTAGTTAGGAAGAGTGAAGGCACTCAAATAATTAAAATAACTTGTGAGAAAGATCTAAGCAAATTGGAATAATCTATTGTATCAATAACCACTACCCTAAAGGTAAAATGAGAATGTTCATGTATCTATTAATCAGGTAAACAGAAAATAATCAAGTGATCAAGGTTGGTCATGAAAAACATTTAAAGAATTAAATATAATACTAAATAAGAAAAAAAAAATAATTGATCAAAATGGAACCACTATCTGTAATTTCTATTACCCCACATTGTAGATCATATGCTAACATGGCTAACTTTTGTAATAATAATACATCCTCTAAAGGCTATCTTTTTTACTTACTGAATGTGAGGTCTTTAAAGAAACATTGGGATGAACTTAATGTGCTGCATAATCAACTTAACAAATTTAACCATGTCTTTGGCTTTGCCCTAACTGAGGTTAATGTAAAATTGTCAGAAATACATCCCTTTCATTTAATTGGATTCACTTCCTACCATAAGTTAAGACAAAATCAAAGAGGAGGGGGAATTATTTTCTATCTAAAGGAAAATATACCTGGTCAGGTGATTGATACTGAGATAAATGAGTGTGAATCTCTTATATTGACGACTAACTTTGGCTCTCAAACTATATTAATAATAAACATTTATAGACCACCACATAAAAACAAAAAGGAGTTTCTTACTAGTCTAGAAGCATTCATTGAGAGCAGAAATGAAAAACAAATAATACTACTTGGGGACTTCAACTTAAACTTAAAATCTAAGAGGGATACCACTGTGGCAGAATATAAAAACATCCTTGCTAACTGTGGTTTCCTGACCTACATTAATAAAAACACCAGATTAGAAATAAGAAACGATAAAGTCATAAGATCTTGCATTGACCATATTAGTGTTAGAGGTTTGCATTATAATATTAATGGCTTCATTATAAATACAAAACTCTCTGATCATTTTCCAGTTGGCATTTTCATCCACACTAATGATGACATACCTGACACCAACTCCAACTGTTCTTCCTCCTACCTTTGTCACCGGATAGTAAGGCAGATGATGAACAACATAAACTGGTTGAAACTATTAACATTAAATGACCCAGACTGCATATATCAGCAACTTCACGAACAACTGAGTCACATATACATGAAGGCCACCGTCAAAAAAACAAACAATAACAGAGTAAAAACGTATAAGCAACCTTGGATTAACGATATAATTTATTTTGAAATACAGAGAAGAGATGCATTATTTAGAAAGTGGAAATCTAACCCAACAAAAGATTCACATAGACAGAATTACAAAATACAAAGAAATAAAGTCACTGCCTTGCTAAGATAGACCAAAAATAACTTCTACAAATCAAAATTTGTAAAACATAAAAATAACATTAGAAAAACCTGGAAACTAATAAACAATCTCAGAAGAGCTCCAAACAAAACAAATGTTGACGCACTAATAAAAAGTAACTTTCGGAAAGAGTGGAATGTAAACATTGTTTGCGAAGCTTTTGCTTCACAGTTCACTAGCAATATTAAAAACATACTGCCAAACTGCTCACACCACCTCCTCAGTGATTGTAATATTAATATTAGCCCCCATACCTTCTCACTAATGCCAATAACGGCAATTGAAGTACGCAATATCTTAAACAACATGAAGAAAAAAAGCCCTGGATATGATAAAATTAGATTGGTGGACCTTACATATAGACAGGAATTAACCACAATAATATCAAAGTGGATAAACCTAAATATCGAACAAGGAAAGATGCAAGCTAATTTAAAACTTGCAACAATTAGGCCAATTTATAAACAAGGAAAGAGAAATGATACTAACAACTATTGTCCAATATCTATTCTTCCCTCACTTGATAAAATCATGGAACGCTATGTTGCCAACCAGTTGAGAGGTTTTCTTGCTAAATTTAATGTCATCACTCGACACCAGTATGGATATCAACAACAAAAAAGTACTAAAATTCTTCTTGAAGACTTCAGCGAAGACGTTCGGAAATGTCTAAATAAGAAACATTCCGCACTCGCTGTGTTTATCGATTTTCAAAAAGCATTCGATACAATCGATATAAACATTCTTTTGAAAAAACTGGAACGATCAGGAATACGTGGAGCACCGCTCTCCTGGCTTAGATCTTACCTCAGCGACAGGAAAATAGTGGTCAGGTTGTTCGATCATCACAGCACAATAAAAACCATAGAAACTGGTGTTCCACAGGGATCCATTTTAGGACCAATTCTATTTCTTTTATACATCAATGATATACCTGACCATATTAAAAGATGTAAAATATATATGTATGCAGACGATATCGCTTTACTTTCGACCAGTAAGTCCTTTGAGATGGCAAGGCAAAAACTTGAATCCGATTTTTGTGCCATCCAAAGATGGTGTCATAACAATAAATTAGTAATTAACAATAAAAAAACTGTTACTTTACAATTTATCAGTGTTAAAGAAAAAAGAAAAGCTATAAACTTAACGCTTCATTCCCACTTATGCTTGCACTCCACTCAGGGCTGTCAAACAAGCAATACCTGCCGCTTATATTCATGTGTATTAATTTCCCAGGTTGATAATTTTAAATACTTAGGTTTGATTATAGACGAAAAATACAATTTTAGGCCACATTTGAATTATTTGTGTGGAAAGCTTCGATGCATTCTCTTTCAATTATCTCTTTTAAAATATACGTTGTCAACTGAGGTGAAAAAGTTACTTTACCAAGGATTAGCCGAAGCTATCATACGATACGGACTAACCGTATGGGGTACAACGTACCGAAGTTTTTTATACGAGGTATTGAAAATTCAAAATAAAATAGTAGCCTGTCTGGATGTAACTGAGTCCAATGTATCAAATATATATATGAAATTAGGTTTATTACCATTACCAGAACTTTTTCAGTATGTAATAATATGTGAAAATGTTTTCCAAAACAAGTTTAAAATACAAAGAATTGTTAAACATAATATTGGACTTCGCTGTATCGAAAAATATTATGTTCCAAAATGTAATAACAGGCACGGTAAGAGTTGTTTAATGTATATTGTACCAAAGATATTCAATAAGCTACCACAAACCTTACGTGAAACTGAAAAAATCTCTGTATTAAAGAGAGAAGTAAAGAAATGGTTGTGGAATAAAGAAATATGCAATTGAGTCAATAGAGTAAGCTAACAGCTGATAAAATTAAATGTTGTGAACTTAATTTTAAAATAATATACCAAGTTCTTAAACTAAGAAGTTTACATATGATTTTTTAGAAATTTTTATAAATTCGATTTATCCATTCATAACTTTTATTACATTTTGGAATATAATTATGTTTTCTTTTAAAATTTTTTATCTGTTTTTGACTGAAAAATGCTGTGCATTCTATAAAAATAGTTAAAAAATAAACGAAACAAAGGTAGATTTTAATGTTGTGATAGAAATTGTATTTTTTGTTTTGTGTATATTTATGTTTTTTATTACTATTAAATGGGTTTGTCTTTTACTTTTAACAAATTATAATTTCTGACAATTGAACAGGTAACTAAATACATTATTACATTTTTATTTATTTATTTATTTTTTATCTTTTTTTAAACTTGAACTAATGTACTAATGTATAAATATAGTATTTAATCGATTTTAATTATGTATTGAACTACCTAGTGAAAATAAATAGACATAAATAAGAGCACCTGCCGACAAGCCTGGAAAGGCTTAGCAGGACTTAAAAGGTATCCTATGTATGTTATGTATGATAAAATGTCAAAATAACTTACTGTTTCCTTAACAATATTTAGATAATGAGCTTCTCTTGTTTGCAGGTCCTGAATTTCCTTCAGGTGGGCATGGCACTCCGGTTCTTCAGGTTTACTGGCTTTCCTGAGGTATTCACTAGCTGAGTCCTCAAATATTTTCACCCAATCTGAATGTGACTAAAAATTAAAGTTTTGTTAGGAGATATTCAAGTAAAAAATTAAAGAAAATTTGACAATGCTACTTGACAGTAATCCATGAACATTGAGGAAAGTAAGACTTCACAGTAAAAAATCTTTTTTTCAGATTTTTCAGTGCTTCGCTGTCTTCAATATTATTCATATAGATTTAAATAAAAATATGAATGCCAAATAGTTTATTAGTTTTTAAAGGAAAATATCTAGAGCAGTAATAATTACTTATGAGGTCTGCAACCTTAACATACGTTGAGTGAATTTAAATCTTTGGCTATACTTTTCACCATAGCAAAGAAAGAAAAAAATCCTCAGAGCACTATTTGACAATTAAAATAATGATCCACATGAATGCCTCTATGAGGGATGTGACAAAAGTTTTTAGACTTATTGAATAAGAACTATGTAAAAATATTTTGACCATCACATTCTCAAGGTATTCCTCAGGGCATTACAGACACACTTGCATTCTTCAGAATATTTTTAAAAGCATTATCTGCCCTTTCCTATTGGTGTTTTATAGGGATATGCGAGTAGTACTTTTTGATCTCGAGTCGAGTATCTTGAGAGACTCGCAAGTATCGAGTCGAGTCATATGAACTATGGCAATTTCCCAACCAGGCAATATTATAATGCATGCACCAACATATTCTCGTTTTCCCAATTCCCTAGTGCATTTTCTCTTCTGAACATATGGGAAGGGAATTTAGAAGGGTAAAGGTGATAAGGAATATTTATTGTAATCGTGACAGAATTAGGAGATGAATTAAATTTAATATGACTTGAACAGTTCCAATAAAACAATTGAAATGAACTAATCTCTTGTAATTTGTCGACAGTTTTATTTAATGACTGCATTGGGTAGAAAACTTGTGTATCCAAAATTCCTAGGAAGAGCCCAGAGAAGTCATAGCAATTAAAGTTAGACAACAAGCTGACTATCAATACCTATTACAGTAGAAGTCCGTCATTACGAGTGTGGTATATAGTGAGAATCTGGCTGTAGCGAGTGATATTTTACCAATGGTTGGTCTCATGGCAATAACATACGAAGTTGGACGGTTGTAGCAAGTGGTTATTTCTCTTGTATCGCCATAACGAGTACAATTTTTAGTTTGTCATCAAGGTTATATAATTTACAGGCACCTTTTGCTACGAGCAACAAAGTTATTCAAATAGAAATTACTTTGTGGCAATGTATCACCTTAAAAAGAAAATGTACCTAATTTGAGATCAGTGTTCCGATTCTCTCTTCGCATGCTCCGATGCTCTAGATACGTTACTTGTCCTTTTGATGTGACGATGCATTTCAAAGCTCTCTCAGGCGCTACGCAACATCATTTCAGATTGTGGAAAAAACAAGAGGAAGTGCGAAATCTAACTCACCGCTACCACCGGGGTAAGGTTACAATTTTAATTAACTGTAATAACGGCTCCCCTCAATTCGTTCGAGCACCGGCCGTATCAACCCAGTTTCGGATTTCGCCGTACTTCCGAATCATCCGTAAAAATTATGATGCAAGTAAACAATGAACATTGCAAATTGATAATGGCAACATTCATTGTTTAGGTAAGGCGAAGGAGTGATCTTCTCGCATGAATCCCATATCGTTCTCGCAGAATGTGTCCTGTGCTCATAAATTTCTTCTTCTCCAAAAATTAGCGGTGATGTTTTCTCACCCTAAGCGAGAGGGCGGCCTAGGGAGGTGTGAGAGGGGCACGCGAGGGAATTAGAGCTGGGTTCACACGGGTGCGGAATCTGCGGAACGCGCGGACTGAGATAAGCCATCCAGCCAATCACAGTGGAGTGGGCGAAGTATGTTCTGCAAGGGGCGGGGCTTAACCCCACGGAACGTGCGGATGGAATATTTTGATATTTTTCGCTCTCTTAAGTGTGAACGTGATGTCAGACCCCTCAAAAACAGTCAACAAACAACCTGCATGAAGTGAAAACAACGAAACGAAACTACTTCGTCCGCAAAGCCTTGTTGACTACGGCTGTGCATTGAAGACGAAAAGTAAAAGTAATTCATAATTGATAAGGGACTCCCAGCAGGCAATGCGCCCCCTCCCCAAACTAGTGGAAGCCACTTGAGAAGTTAGAGCGTGGGAAAACGATGAGTGAAATGTGATGCTGACTCAAGAAACAAATATCGCTTCACTCCAACCCTCCGATGAGTGCCGAGGCGAGGGTGGGGAGAGAGAGAGATCCGGGGTGGTGGAGGAAAGAGCAAGGGCAGGCCAAGGACACGTAGCCGTTCGCTGGACTGCCGAAAGCGCTCGGCGTGGAGGTCTGAGGAAAAAAGTGCCAGGCATCCTCTTTGCTCTTCACTACTACAGTACTTGTATTAAACTTACGTACTTGAGAAGCATCCGCATTGAAAGATGAAGGATGCAGCTAGAACTTATATCAAAGCTCATTTTCGTATCACTTCTCATAGCTGAGGAACATTTCCGCAAAATGACCGATTTTAGGCAAGTTTACTATGATAGTGCTCCCTGTCGGCAGATTTCTGAACCTATTGGCCTCGGCGGCTCCGTCAACTCGACTCTCATAAAAATACTCAAAGTACTCGAGTCGAGTACCAACTACTCGACTCTTCGAGTACTTGCACATCCCTATAGTGTTTTAAGATTGTCCGTGAATGCTGCACCACCGCCTACTGAGGCCGAAAACATCATTCTACAATTCAATATTTTCCATAATAGGAAACGAGATAATGGACTTCTTTGCCAATTTTTAAAATTGCCAATGCTGATAGTTTAAAAAAATCATATTTTTCCCATCTTCAATCTGTCACCTTGTAACAGGTGATGAAGCACTTAAGTACTCTAAAATGGGCAGATTCGAATTCTCTGCATCACCGCCAAGATCACTTTCCTTTCCACCATCAAGAAAAACATTTAACATTTTCATGCATTTGAATCAGAATGGTTGGTAGTAATATGCAAGCACCTACTGTCAGCGCAGAAATTATGTGCACTCAAGTTTGGGTACAAATAACGAAAACACTTACAGAAAAACTAATCACACCATAAGTTTTCTGTTTTTATTATGTGTTAGTTGATGGTATATATAAATTTTAGAAATGCATTTTAGTATTTTTTACAATGGGTGTAACGTAAAAAGTACCGGTTTTGAATGGAGTTTGAGCAAAGTGCTGACTTTGATAACTCATAACTGAAAAACAAGTTGTTTTGTTACAACCAAGTTCATTATGTGTTAGATAGGCATGCTTGCTATACATTTTACAAGTTTCAGGTTCGCATCTTTCACAGAAAAAATGCTGTTATCAATTCTGTAAAAAGCTATACATTTCCTCACTTGAAGAGAGTTGACTTGGCGAAGAGCTGCTCATGCCAGTAACAACCCAGACTTTTGAAAATTTCCATGATAGCTCAGGAGATCACCAAATGAATCATATCATATTCAATTTTTTACAGTTGCTCTTGGTCAGTTCCTAATTCTACAAGGTTTATAAGCTAATTAATAAAATAATTTTCTTAAAATATCATTCATAAATTGTTTAATTATCATATTTGATTTTAATTTCATTTTTATCGTTACTTCCTGGAGAGTGTTTCCCAACCTATTTTAGGAAGAGCACATTAAATTGATGACAATTTTTATTTTTGTTTGTTACACCTTTTAGTGACTTTAAATTATCTTTTTATTTATGGAAAACTGTCCTAGCTCATTACAGACTCTAAAACCTAAAA
Source organism: Pyrrhosoma nymphula (assembly GCA_963573305.1). Taxonomy (NCBI): domain Eukaryota; kingdom Metazoa; phylum Arthropoda; class Insecta; order Odonata; family Coenagrionidae; genus Pyrrhosoma; species Pyrrhosoma nymphula. The sequence continues at coordinate 23,913,683 of OY754338.1, forward strand.
AAATGGCAGGTCCTCATTTAGTGTTTAAACTTTTGTCCCCCCTGAAAAACCTTAAACCAGGATGCTAACCCAAATCAGTTAGGAAGAATAGGATAAGATGAAAAACTTTCTCAAGAGGAAAAACTTACCTCTGCACCCTCCACATTTACTGCTGGGAATAATCTCTGCAGCAATCGCTTCACTCCCTCCTGCTCTTCCATGATGGCCTTTTGGCTGTCCTCCTGCAAGAACAAATAATTGAAAAGCTCACACTTCACACATAACGATGAATCAGACACACTACTGCATATAATTAAGTAAAAAATAATTTATCCCAAATATATGACCTACTTTTTTTGCCAGCCTAAAAATATAGGGAATAATGGGGACCGAGGGAGTGAAGCACAAGGACTTAACTGTTGGGCTAAATCCTTAAAGCTCGAATTCTATGCCTCTGAAGGTGCATTTGTTATTGAATATGAAATATGCTGGTGGTGTTAAATCAAGAAAAGTCTGTTACAACTCCTGTACTTTCATATTTTCAGAAAACAATAATTCTTATAAGTGAGCATTTTTCTGAAGAAAAACTTGTACACCAAGCTGTTTAAACTGGCCACTGAGTAGCTATAAGAGACTAGCAAAAAAACACCTTATAGAACACTCATAACAAAAAGACTGAAACCTCGATAAAGTTTCTAGAATCACAGAGGTGAAAAATTCTCTAGAATTCTGTCGAGTTTTCCATAGAAGTGAGATCCATAAATGATATTTTTTAAAGAAAGAAATAAAGTGGCAATTTGAAAGTTTTTATTGCAACAGGAGATGTATGAAGGGAGAGATCGAGCTATTTTCTAGGAGAAACAATAAAATGGAATGAAGCAACAAATTCCACATACATCATACATAAATAGAAGGATTTTCTGGAGTTTTTGTAACACAAAATTATTCTCTCACTCATCAATTAACACCACTTAAGACCAGGAAGTACAACATTAATCTCCATTAGGTCTTAGCAGGAAATTTACACTAAAACAGTACCAAAAAAGTCTTAAAAAAGGAAATATCCCACGAGTGTTTCACATAACAATTATGATGTGACAAATATAACCGCAGCAGAGTGGGTTAGGTGGACCCCTCGGGAAAACATAAGTTGGGATAACCACTAATTAAAATGCAATTATGTAAACGGCTGGTTATTCCAATCCACAATATAAACAAAAATGAACTCATAATCAATGGACTTAAAATTTATAAGATTTGTAAGTAGATCAATGCATGGCAGGAAAGTGGAAGCATATCTTTCAAGTTTTAGAAGTCACATATTAGCAAACTCAAACCACAGCTTAACCTTAAAAGGTACTCAAAACTCCACGAAACCAAATTTCACTTAAATTTAACAATTTCCTTGATATGTTCTCAGAAGACACTTTTAATAACTTTAGTATTTTGCATAGCATACTTTCACCTGGAAAACTCAATAATATAAACATGCATTTTTCTCTTTCTACTGCACAGATTAAAAATAAAAAGCATAATAATTAAGGTCAAGGTACTGTTCAGGAAAAGGTAATAAAGGATATCTTGAAAAGTTATTTCCAGCCATAACCTATAATGGCACCCCATGAAAAGTGATCTAAATGAATACCCTGAGTCCCAATTTTAACAAGAAAACATGCTCCATCACATGCATTTAGAGAAACCCTTCAGCATCAATAACAAACACATCCATGTATCAGATGAATTTTGGAGACATATTAATTAAATACCAAGCCATAGAGAAAGTTCATAAAGAATCATTATAAATGACCACTCATTGTCAGTACATTACCACAAAACCTTCCCCTGACTTACTATACAAGGGCTCCCCTGACAAACCAAATGTATTTCTAATATTCTAATGTATTTGGGTACACTTTGCAGATTACATAAGAAGAAATATTTCTGATTAGAGGCAATCTAAAATTTGTGCTAATTACACTTGTAAAATCAAACACAATCCACACTTTCCAACAGGAATTTTAATTCCACTAAACATTTCAACTCACAAGAGACATCTTCAGTTTTAAAAAAATCCTGAGGAAAAAAGCAAATTATGCTTGATTTAATACAGATTCCTTCCTGCCTGATCAAAGCCTGAATCTGCTGCAAACCTTGCTTTTCCATACAAACCAGTGAAGATCAGGAGTAGTAACAAGAAAAGCTGGCTAACTGCTGAAATTCATTTTATGTCCAAGAAATTGAAAACTATGCACTTTCATATAAAATCTTATAGTGATGGCACATCTTACCAGCATTACTCCCAGCAGAAAAGGGAGTTTAGGTATTTATTGAAGCGAGCCAAAAAGGAGTATAATGATACGCAGATTAGGAATGCCTCAATTTTTTCTGAAGTTGCATAAGAAATCATAAAAAGCAATAGCTGCTTAAATACTGCAGTATTGCCTATTCAGGTAAATGATAATGGTAACATAGTCACTGAACCAGGTAAAATATCCAATTCATTTAACAATGTTTTTCTGTCCCTGCCAAGTATACCTCATCCTGTGCCTTGTGGGCACATGCCATCCAATAGAAAGTCATATGCATCTATGTATCTAAAACCCTGTAGTGAGAGAAAATTACGCTCTTATCTTGATAAGATCGGGAAAAAAAATCTGCTGACATTGATGGTGTATCAGGCAAATTAATAAAAGATTGTGGAGACCTTATCCTGACCCCTTTGCTAGTGCTTGTGAACCAGTCCCTTGCTGAAGGCATATATCCGGATGTCCTAAAGATGGCGAAGGTTTTACCAGTCTACAAGAATTAAGGTGACCGGAACAATTTAAATAATTATAGACCCATACCTATAATACCTCAATTTGGTAAAATTCTTGAGTGTATTTTCTGTGAACGACTTTTAGAATATCTTGAAAGTCAAAATGTGCTATCTGATCACCAATTTGGTTTCCGCAAGGGGAAGTCAACAAATCTAGCTCTTTTTGAAGCTGTAGATTATATAATCCAAGAGATTGGCTCAAAGAGCAAGGTTATGGGCATGTTCTTTGATTTGAGCAGAGCTTTTGATGCTGTTGATCACGGTAAGTTGATTTCAAAATGTAAGTTGATTGGCATTAGGGGTGTGGCATTAAGCTGGCTGAAGACCTATCTTGTAAATCGACATCAAAGGGTAGCATATCTAAGTGATGGGAATATCTATCTCTCCACCCCTATGGGGGTAAACAGAGGAGTACCTCAGGGGTCAGTGCTTGGTCCTGTATTGTTTTTGATTTTTATTAATGATCTACCAGGGCAGCTGCAGATTAAAGGCAGTAATAAATGTTTTATGTATGCAGATGATGTGAGTATTATGACATCTAGTAAACATATATATGACTTGGTGGTATCTGGTGAGCTGTTGCTGAAATGTATGACTGATTGGTGTGAAGGCAATAATTTGGTCCTAAACATTGAAAAAACACAAGCAATGACATTTTCTACATCACATTGGATATTTGACTTTCTCTCTTTTCAGACAAATGGTAGCCATTTTAATACTGTTAATTATTTGAAGTTCTTAGGACTCCATAGGACGACCCGAGAAGAAGTCTTTCATTTCACACAGAACGTTTTAGGCCTGCTTAAGGCTAGCTTAGCGGCAACACTGTTTTAAAATGTTGTTTGTGTAGAAAAATTTACACCGTTTTAAAATGTCGTTCGTAGCGAAAGGGTTAATTACACTTTATTAAAAATATACATGTCTACATATGCCATAAGGTCCTTCATTCCACTGTATCTCCACCGATGTACCCACTGAGATGGTACATCAGTGTTTGGGCAAGAGTCCTGCATGACCAAAACTTAAATGGGGAGGGACATTAACGGAGAGTAGTGAAAGGCTGACTAAGACATAGTGAAGGTAGGATTTATAAACCGGAAACTGGGTTTGCAGTCAGATTTTTCCAATTCTGGACAAGTAATTTAGATTTGAAATTCCTCTTTTGAGGCACAAATTTTTTAGGGTTTGGTGAAATCAGAGGTCCTACTTGGGTGGATGTTTTGTCTTAATTCAGAGAAGGAGGAAATTAGGGCTTCACAAGGATCTCAAAATGTATGACTACTTTTAGGAGAACATTTTTTAAATGTGATGAAAGTCTGCAAGTTAGCTTGATGAGATTTGAGGCTAGTGCTAACATAATGGAAGGTAATGAAACTTGGTGAGAGCTAAAAAATATAAATCAAAGACTAATTACGGCAATAATGAAGAAGCAGAAAATTTCTTTTATCTTCTTTCAATTGAGCAAAACCCAATCCATTTTGGAGTGAGCTGATATGATATAAAATAACTACAAACCTACCACAGAAAAACATAAAATAATATGAAATGTTCATTTATTATATAAATACTCATTTAACAGGAATTTTTGTGATTTTTTAAAAGTGACTCCTGGTAAATTATTATCCACTGTTCTAGAGAAAAATGATCACCAATGAGTACACATGAGTCTAGTGACATTTACATTGCCATAGGAGCAATGAGGGAGGTTTGGTTCGCAATCGCAAATCTGTGAAACTAATGCTGAGTGACCTAGTAGAACTCAGTCTACGATACAAATAGAGGATAGACTTTCCTCATTCAAGTAGAGACCAAGCATGAGTCTGGGATAGCAAGACTCTAATTGAAACCTATACATAATGAATGTGAGTGAGAAAATAAAAGTGACATTCACTGACTAATTCATTTAAGTAGTATTAACAGCAGGGTAAAAAACAAATGACACATCATGATCTCAAAATCTGAAGCTAGCATCTGTTCCTAGTATCAAATTTTTTTAGGATTCTCAAGTATTTCCATGCAATATAATGAATAAGTAATACAAATTGACAAAAATAAAATCAGTCCAAGTTTACCCCACACAGCTAATATTAAATGCTGACCATAACTTGAAACATTTTTGTTCGAAGATTTACTTATGAAACCAGGTTTCTAGACATGTATGCACCTTTAAACACTTCAGAAGTAAAGTGATGAGCGAAGAGAGGAAAGTAGAAATTAGTTTTCAAACTATCTGAAATGAAAAGACATTTACGAAGGTTTTTATGCCAAGATTAATTTTTGACTGCCAAACAATTCATGTTTGAGTACCTGGGAGACAGCTTCAAAATTAACCCACAAAAAAAAACATGCTAGCATAATGCTACTACAGTGCATTGCATCAGAAACAGAACTTACAATCGCTATATTTTGGGAGTTTTTCAAGTGGGCTTTCAGGGTATTTTCAGTCGCAGTCAAGGCTTCCATCGCTTTCCAATTCTTTTGTCGCAACTCCTAGACCATTGGAAAAAGAATATTATTTCAATTTATCACATTCTCACTAAGGGCCGGTTATTCAATGTCCGGTTGTGGCCTTAGAGTTAGAGCCATGGTTTTACATAAGAAAAGACACGTGTGACCGTAACTAGAGTTATAACTAGGACCTTAACCAGACATTGTTCAACCGCCCTAAGAGTACATGCTGGCCAAAGCAATTATCAATTGAGTATTAATAGAAATGTTAGAAAAAAAACACATGCACCAAATCCTTGGGGAGGATGTAAACATGAAATACATTTGAGGTAAATAGAGATTTTTTAGACCTGAAGGAGTCTAGGAGGGCATGGGCCAATATAATTAATAAATCACTCTAGCTATTATTCATAATAAGGAAAAAATAGCCACTCTTTTGGGATGTTCTACATAGAGCCCAAAAATATTCCCTGAAATAAAACCTGGTCCACATACATTTTGACAGTAAACATAACAACTCATCTTAAACTTAACATGTGCTCTAAGTCAAAGAGTACCAAATGGCTTACATACTATCAGTTCAGCCATTAGGATAGCTCATGTCTTCACCAATATTGCCATAAAAAACAACTACCTATTGAAGGAATTTATGCTTAGAATATTCTAGGGAATCATGCTCAGCTGTGAAGACGGATTCGGTAAAGTTCTGGGACATTTCTTTTTGACTAAGGAACTACGAAGATAGCTAATCATCCGTAAACACTACATAGCTATTCATATAGCCCTCACCAGGTCCAAATATGTATACTCAACAACATAGAAGGGTCATTCCAAGCAAAAACGACAAATGATGGAAAAACTGGGTTGGCTGATTTGAGCAAGGTCACAGCCATTCCCTCAAGCTGCTCCCATCATCTATAAGTGATCGCCATAGCAGACTGCTCCCATCATCTATTGACAATTTGAAGTATAGTTTTACTCCAAAACACCATAGGTACTATAATTTTTTTAGTCTTTTAGTGAAAAAAGTTCATTAATTCGTATTTTAAAGTAAAATCCGATGACATTTACTCAATAAAATTTTGAAACAATTTTTCCCTTAGATGAAAAGTGATAAATAATCAAATAAAGCAAAAATTTATAAAATAAATTTTTTGCACCTGGGGAGAGCTATATTTCAGATTATTTGTGCAGTCATAGGGTTAAGGCAACTAAAGGCAAGGGAGAAGGCATGTTATCAATTTGTTTTCATGTATAATAGGGATAGTGCCAAGGCCCTCTGAAGGTGGTGAGGCCTTTTTTTGGGGAATCATGATGGTCGCAGGCTCCTGTGCCCAATTGGGGTGATCAATTCACCCAAAATTTTGTTGAACTGATAAGAGGAGTGTCCAACACACCACCCAAAACCAATTTGGAAACTGAGGATGGTTAAATATTTTTACAATAATGCTACAAAATTGAGCATCATCATAGCTAAAATACCACATTTGGGCACAATGTTTTAGCAAAAATAGTTTCAACATTTTTTTGAATTACAACAGTATGAAACATTATCAGCAAAGATTGCCAATTCAGTGAAGTTACTCACCTAGGCCAAATTTATACAAATAAAGCCACTCCAATCATGCAAGTATTAAATTTATCTGGAGTTTACAAAAAAAAACTCAAATGTGGTGCTGGATGTACAAATAAAAAAAAGCTCAATCAAAAGTATTTTGAACACTCTTTATACATATTTAATCACTTGTGATTTGGCATTTTGACTCTCCAACATTGAGTTTAAGTAATCAAATTTAACACTAAAGCTACCAAGCCCAATTGGCGACACAAATCATGCGGCTTGTTAGATGAAGATGCAGTCCTAACCAGAATAACATTTAATGAAATCTGTAAGAATAAATCTGAATGAAGAAGAAATCTGAACAAAGTTCATACACAATTTCTTTTTTGGTTGGCTATTGAGCAGTACTTGCCACATTTTTGCAGCATATATCATGATTCTTGGATGAAGTAGACCTATTCCAACCCAGGATCACATTGTGCCTGCCATACATTGTTGCTGCGATAACATCTTATATGTGAGGAGGGGACAAAGAAATTAGAATTTTACAGAAAAAAAGAGGAAAATACTGCTCCAAGGCCAATACAAGTGGGAAAAATTTAACTATAACTATCTTTACTGACCACAAACATATTTTCAACTACATATTAAGTAGAAATCTTCTATTATATTCTTATTTCATGTCATTAGATAAAATGTGAACTGGGGCTCAAATTCAATGGAAAATGCATCCCTGATAACCGTTGATGAGAAGAAATTAATGAGTGTCTCAGGCAATTTTATTATCTATGTTGAGAAAAACCAACTTTGTGATTTCCACCAACTTTACGAGTCGTGCCAGTGGAATAAAATTTGTGGAAATCACAAAGTTGGTTTTTCTCAACATGGATATTCATCATTTCCATGATGTCAGGCCTGATATCATCAATTTTATATACAATTTTACCACACACATTGACTATAGCTGACAGGGTAGTGAGAATACATTCACGAGTCAAGTGTGAAATTGAGGTACACATGTATTTTTAAGTTGGAATTAATCCAAGATTCTAGTGAATTATCTTAAGGGTGCTTTCAAATTAAGTTGGGGAAAAAAAAAATGATTTTTGGGCCATGCAATTTTAAGACATGCTCAAATGGTAATGAAATCAATTCTACAAAAATTAGGAATAATGCAAATAAATAACTGGTGGTGTGGCATAAAAGAAATTTGTGAATATGCATGGGTCCAGATGTTCAAATAGGCATATTTTTTGTCTAGAACATTATGGTTGCTCAATTAAGGTAAGGAGAAGGATATAAGATTATACCAGTCTTCCACATAAAATTCATGGTACAGTTACTACTGAAATCAAAACTAGAATAATATTTGAGAAGGGGAATAGAAAGGCAGTCTACAGAAATGTCCATCAAGACAACAACATTTCAAAGCACGTGTTGCCCTTCTTTGGAGAGAGAATCCAAAATTTACTGGAACCTTTGGTTTGATACTAAGGATAAGACATACAAATCCTCAGCAGGAAAGATAATATTGCCCACTAAATTGCCTTCCATCATAAAAAAATTAATACTGACGCAAAAACAGATGTTTCCCACAATTCTATGTTCCTGAAGTCTAAGTTACCATTTAAACTATAAACACCTTCTACAGGCATCCACATGTCAAGAAGTGGCCCAATATAATGAAATGTAATATAAACCAAAGCAACTGTTAATATGGATGAAACAGGCAAAGGTAAATTGAGATGAAAGTATGCAACCACCATTGACATATTTCCCAGATGCTCTCATATGAAAAATAGAAAGACAGCCATGTGACAATAATCACCAATACATACAATATACCAATACACATGATACGGAAGAGCATCAGTCCTAAAACTAGTCAACTCACATCATTCTTCTTCTTCTGGGCTTCCAAAGCTTCCGACAGCTTTGGTATTTCAGTCTTATAGTAGGCCAACTCTTCACTCAACTGTTGAATAAAAGCATCCCTCTCTTGAAGCCTGTAAATAAAAAAGATCAAGATTCACTAAAAAATGATAATTGGGAAATAAAAAGTCAGGTGTGACTGTCTGAGACATAGATTTGTTGGATGTGAATGTCTGTGGTGCTGGGCTTTTCCATGAGTATGGACTGACACCTTAAATTTACACATTGCTTGTCACCGACAAATATATGTTGCACAAATTTAGTTGATTGGCTTGAATCGAAAAATCCAGATGAGAACTCTAGTTGGGACAAAAACCACACACTGGCATATCTGAGTCATGAAATATCTGCAAGGAAATTTTCGCCCTGACCCAAAATGCAAGCAGTTGCTGTAAGTCCACCCTCGAGAGGTTAGGGGTCGTGCATAAACTACTTTACCAACTTATGGGGGGAGGGGGTTGCTTAAAAACCTACATCAGGTAACGAGGGGGATTGGGGGGGGGGGTTTATACAAAGTAACATAGCTGTTACAATGCGCCTGTTTACGTTTCTTACTCGTCAACATCGCATCGACAATACTACGGAGTTTAACATGAGGAAGGGTGCACAGGGTGTTTCTTACACCCTAAGCTTCTACTTTAACTCAATGTAACTGAACCATTGCCTCTACAATGTTGCAAGTCTTCATACCATCAAATTGCTTACATTTTAACCCTTTCGCAGGTTAAATGGCGACCTTGTGACAACACTTTTCAAGGCAGCAGTCAGAAATGTGGGGACGGGAGAGAACAAAGTAGATGAGCACAGCACCTCATGCCATTGCCATGCTGAAAGAGAACCTTTCTTATATACTTCCACATGGTGTATGTGGCTTCAGAATACCATCACAGGATATACTATCGCCTCAAGTGATGCAAACATGTTACAAACTGTTCATTGGCATTTTTCAGTGAGAAGTAATATGTACTTGATTTCACTATTGGGTGATTTAACACAAATTCAACTGACCGGCCATATACTCCTAAGCTCTACCATCTTTGATTCTCAAAATTTTTGGCAAAAAGGAAAATTATGCTACTAATAGATTTCAATACCGATAGTGCTATATTAGGTTTTTTTATTGAACACAAATAAATACTTTACTAAATAATACATAGTTTTGCATTAAAACTACAATTCCTCACTGATAAATTAGGAGTAGCATCATCCGTTCAAGTAAAGTAAATTATTTGCTATGAAACTATCAAGCAATTTATTCTTATAAAACTATAATAATTCCCAATACTTTCTAATATGATTATAGCTACTATACAACCAAAGTAATATTCCACATAATCTACTTAATATTCTAGAGAATTATCCACACAAAAGTAGAAAAAAGATTTTCTACATCCTATAACCCAACCCTGCAGACAATTTAGCCATATTTCCACAAAACATTGAGTAACTCATTTCTGCAGGTGAAGATATAAAAAATGGGCACTTACAATCTTTGATGGCTCTGGAGTTGGGCCTCGGCCTGTCCACCAGCCACCCTCTGTTCCTCCGCCTGCACCAACGCATCCTCTGCCCTCCTCACCCTCTCCTCCGCCTCTGCCAATGAAGCCTCAAACCTCCCCTTCTCCGCTTCTGCCTCCGATATCACACGACTCACTTCCGCCTTGAGTTCAGTCTCCCTCATCTTCAGCGAAGAAGTCACAGCTTTGAGCTCAGCCACCTGTTGCTCACGCTCAATGCAGGACTTTTGTGCATCCTGTGATTTAAATATCATTTCATCAACTCTCAAGGAGGAATCTATTATCTCATCCATAAGTCAAATTTGTGATTTGTTGAGAGCTGTGGGTTAACATTTGAATGAAGATATACTTGGATTGAGTAAAATGATTTAGAAAACATCCATTTATCTTCAAATGGTATACTGCTCAATGAATTTGCAATCACAGGTAAATTATAAATACAGTAGAGTGCCGATTATCCAACATTATTCTGAAGAGCTTTAGTCATGCAAGTGTACATCAGCTACCTTGACCAGAGCCAGAGAAGTTAGAAAAACATGAGGCAAATTTTACTGATTGGCATAACCCCAGATTCCTCATGATGATCATATTATGATGCAATCATGAATTAAAATACATACAGCAAGGCAAATACTAAAAGTCGGTATGTAAAAACGGGACCCATTGCACGTCTGAGAATAAAATTCACCAAGTATACAGATCATTTTAGTTGGTGAAATATTTTGGAGAAGTTTGCTCGATAAAGTAAGTGGTAGGAAAAAACGAGTGCAATATGTGAGAAAGACATTGAGAAAGCATGGCACTGAAACCAACGTCACAACTCCATTGAAATTGAACATGAATGGATTATTTGTCACTCTACTGTAGGTAAATGCTCATACATTTGTGTGCTTGTTGTCTTTTTATTCAAACTGCAATATTCACTTTCAAATTTGGTTCCTTGTCTCGCAACTGTGCACATCAGCTCTTGTAATCAACTAACCTACAATTTCTCATTTTATAATATTTGACAGATTTACATAAATATATCAACTTTACACAGTCATTATGTCACTTTTAACAAAATGTGTTTACAATGATGTTTATATGCTGCACTATTAATTATTCTGACTGCCTTCTTTTGAAGATTGAAGGCATTCTTAACAAATTAAAGCCCAGACATTTTTTCCCAACCTACCCCAGTGTCCGGGTATTTTTTCCATATGGTATTTTTTTTTAAAGTGACTCTTCGAAACACCAAAATGCAATCAAAATAGTATAAAAGCAAAAGAAACGTGAAAAAATAGTTTAATATAATGATTACTGATATAAACTCCTAAATTTTCGAAGTAGTTACAATAAATCATAGCAGGTGGTATCTAGGCATGTGATGATGTATAAAGTAATGTTGCCTGCGAAATTTCCAGCATTGAGATTTGTTCTAAACAATAGTTTAATTATACTAAACAGAAAAATTATACTTATGTGGGTCTTATTATACTTACGATCACGAGTTATCTCGTGATCTGCTGTAACAGATGGTGCACAAAACACAAGTTAACTCGTGATCCGTCCGCAATGTGTGAGCTTAACTTGTATTATCCTACAGCTTTAGATCATATTACAGATGGGAAAAATGCATAATATGCATTGCATATATATTTACAATCTATTTTGAGTTTTAAATTTTCTTTTTAAGTATAAGGTTATTCTCAGATATGTACAGTAAAACCTCTCTTTTACACTTTTGACGGGGATGAAGGAAAAAAGTGTAAATCGCGGGAAAATGTAAATCGAGGGTAACCGTAATTTGTAGGAAATAGAAGCAAAATCATAGCCTAATGTTAAATAATTTTATTTAAATTAACAGATGATGTTTAATATTTGATGGGTCACCAAATAGACATAAATAAATTAATAAACAAAAGTTAACAAAAAATAAACTTATTCTCATAGTTTAACTGAACTTGATTTGAGGTGGTGTCTACCTACATATATTTATCTTTGCATCAAGGGCATAAATTTTTTCTTCAACAATAGTCTATGTCATCCATGCCTTTGTGTTGGCTCATAGGTTGTAGCCAAGGTCTATCTTAATATTTTTAAAGCAACGTGGATTTTTGGACTTTTCAAAAACAAAGGGCTTCAGTCTCTCACTGTCATCTGGATTATCTCCTGATAAAACAGTAAGGTGACCTTTGCTGAGCTTGGCCCCATGACAAGGGTCCCCTTTGAAGTCTACAGGGTCTTGTGTGGCATTATTAAAAAAAAGACCTGTCTCGTCCACATAAAAAATGTCTTTAAGCGTATAGCCATCAACATAATTATGCAAAGTTGTGCACTTCCAGTGAGAAACTGTTTCAGGATCAATGTAGAGTACCTACACTGTTAGATTCACCAAAAATTATTTTATAGACAATATTTATATCGACTTTTGAAACGGTGTAAACATCCATTTGATTCTTTGAAGACATCAGTGCGCCGAGCGCCTCTAGCAGCGGTTATGCGGCCTTATTTCGGGGGAAGATTTAAACAATGTCTTCAATATTTCTTCAAGTTCATCGTACTTGGAGTATGTAATGTAATTACGCCTTTTACCAATAGGGCCGCAGTCCTTAGCACTTTTCTCTATACATTTACGGGTTTTTACAGTTGTGTTCCACGTTGAACCTGGTATATCACATTCTTCGGTCAGGGACACGCGAGTGCCCGTATTAGAGTCAATTCTCTTTGCAAAATGTTGATTTTTTTCTTCCAATGATAACGATTATCTCGCACGCTTGTTTGCCATTTTAAAATACGTTTCCTCACGATTGCCGTAAGTAATTGCACATTAAATAAAACTAAAGGTGAAGTAACTAAAAACCTAAAAACACAAGATGAATGGCATTAGTGCGGGAGTTACGAGAAATAAGAAAAAGATCGCTGCGAAGTATGAGAACAAGAGTTAACATACGTTTTAACTTTTCGCCACAATGACAGCAATAGTTGGCCAAATAATATCTAATTAAATATATTTATGGCATCCGCTACAATTTAAATGTACTGTTTAAACAGCTAGTACGGCCAGGGAAGATAATTCTATTCCCTGGTATGAGCCATACCAGGGAATTCGAGAATCAATATACCAATTCGAGAATCCCGATCGCAAGCATTACAATATCCGGCATAAATACTTTTGAGCAATGCTATCGATGTAATGTGCTACCATCAAACAAATAATTGTGTTTTTAAAGAAAACCAAATAAATCAGCATTCATTCGTCATGTTTAAGCATGTATTTTATCCACACTTAACATTAATCACGCTCGAAGGGCCGCCAGTTGAAGTGCGCCAGCCGCCATCTTTCTTGCCTTCAAATGTCGTAAATGGCGGGTTTTGAAAGTGTAAATAGCGGGATGAAAATACATTATAATGATGCAAACATTTTTGGGACCGGGAGAAAATGTTGTAAATCACGGGAAAACGTAAATTCCGGGGACGTAAAAGCGGGGTTTTACTGTATTTCTTTGGTGATATTCATATCCTTACCACTGAGGAAAAAGGTGGCACCATCTGTAAATAGCATAGTTCAACAAGTTACATTACTTGGGAGATCATTAATCAGTATTAGAAAAAAGAAGGGCCCCTATACATAGTCCTGAGGTACAACACAGCTCACATAGCACATTGCCTTCCATCAAAATACACACACTGGAAAGGCACTATTTCATCAGCTTGTGGAGAGAATCTTGTATCCCACATTAGTAAAATTATTATTATTATTGGAAAACAGTTCATTACCTAAAGCACCATATTATGAAACGAGATTTGATTAACAACGAGGAATCAAATACACAGTAACAAACAGTAAAGATCTTTTTGATGGTGAGGGAAAATCCCAAAACAGATGGGTTAACTTACTTCTTTGATTCTGTGTGCCATTTCCCTGGCAGCAGTTGCATCACTGACAGCCATTTTTGTAGCAGCCTCAGCATTATTTGCTACTTCCCTCAGCCTCTGGCATTCCTCCTCTGATCCTGAGCATGATGTCTGAAGTGCTGACAACTGGTCTTGGACTTGCTGAAGCTCTGTTGAGAGCATTACCCTAGAATCTTCATGACTTTTCACTTCCTCCTGAAGCCTTGAATTGTCTGCCAAAATCTTTTCTTTTTCCTGAAATCATAGGCCACTAAGTGTAAGGATTTCAAGGGTTAACTTGCCGACAGTAAAAGCCCAGGACTCCCTTATCCGAACTCGACCCGACCCGCTATGCCTCTACGTCATATACTTTTTATTAAAAAAGAGGTAATCATTGAAAAATATGCTACTTTTCCTCGGAATACATTAACAATGAATAACATAAAATCCAGTTCACCAAATACTTTATACCTTCATTATCTGAAAGACAGGTTTTCTCACCATCTTTTAAGTTTGTTTCCAGGGTTAGGGTTAATCTTGAAAAGAATAAGTTACATCGAATTCATACAGGAAAAAACACCTTTTCTGAAAAAATTGTGGGGGCTAGTTAGGATTATGAAGGCTAAGAATACAAAAAAACTGGATTTTCCATCTTGTTGCCAACAGTATATAAAATCAGTGCAAAAAATACAACAATCCATTACAATACAGCACCCTAAAAACAAAATTTCTGACCAAGTTTCCAGTTTCCCTTATTGGTGTCTACTATTCATCAGTAAACTTTATGAATTTCCCAATGGAGTATTTCAATATTTAGGTTGTTCTGTAAGGTTGACATAATGCACATTTTCTGGCAAGAGCTTGACAAGAATGTAGTTGCAGTCTTGTTGAAAAATATGTTACCAATTCGGAGCTGAAAAATTTCTAAGACTTTGTAAGTCCCAAGTTGACGGCGATGTGACAACGCAGCCTAACCATACCCCTGCACAGAAAAGCAATATATGCACAGAACAGAAAAGGATCCTTCTTCCGAACTCACTTGGTGTAAGGAAACCTCAGAGTAAGAACCTCAACCCACGAAAAATTTTTTAGCCTGCGAAGGGATTATTTCAATGGGTTTGCTTAGGGCACCTGTATGCTTATTTCAAAGGAAGAATGAGGACAAAGTTGCCAATCCATCCTTGTTTTCCAAAGCAACTAAAATGGAAGGGAGGACACAAATATCCATTTCAAGTCTGCATCACTGCACTGGAAACCCCCACTAAAAGTTATGCTTCTTCTTCTTCCACTTTTTTTATTTCGCGACAAGCAATTATCAAAAAATTATCATCGCTCATCGAGGTTAAATCGTGTTGAATTGAATGCATAAATTAATGTTATGCATTTCAATGTTTTATAGCAACAAGTCTTTGTCTAAGAAACCCCTTTCAGAGTCTTGTGGCAGTAGTCAACAGCGAGAGACCTTTGAGCGACTGAACCAAGCCATCCCCTTTCATTCTCGCCCATACATAATGCAAACTGAAATCTGGACCCGACCATACCTCTCAGAAAAAATCCTTTCGCCAGTCAAAATCTTCCTTCTGTGCATCTACCCCCTCGCCAGCTGCAGGGAGGAAGGACCTTGTTCTGTTCCACACATTTATTGCTCTCCCCCATAGGGATGTGGTTTAGTCTCGTTGTCACATCACTGTCAACTTGGAACTTTGAAATATTTCGGATCCAAGGTGGTAAGATTTATTTTAACACGACTGTACATATGGAGAGCTATTACAGAGTTCAAAGCAGCAGATAACCAAAATTACTGCTTCAATCATCAAAACCCATAATTTTCCCCAAATACCAAATTGTTTTACAGTTTTCCAGATGACTAATTGCCTGCATTTTTCAGGTTAGAGGACAACCAGTTTTTCCTAAGTTAGTAAAATATAACTTGCACCAAGTACCTACATACTTTGACAGCTTAATCTCAAGATCCTGTGAATGAAGAATGAGAGTTTTAAATACTCACAACTTGATGCTGCTCACGGAGATGTGACATGTGCACTTCTAGTTGTGAATGCTGGCCATGTAACTCCTGTTGCAAGGCAGCCACAGCTTGCTGCTCTTGCTCTTTGATCTTCAGGTGCTGCACCCGTTCCTCTGCCAGCTTATTCTGGAGCTGGTTGAGCGAAAAAAAAGCAATCATCACAACATTTTACAAATTTACACAACTACAAATTACAAGACATACATTTAGGAAAACTACTTACACACAATATTTGGAAACTACATTTTTTACTTTTAAATTAATATGCTTGCAAAAATAATAACTTGTCCTTTAGCTGTGCCTGCCTTATAGTGCTAATGGAACTTTTGAGCTATATGTCACCATTTATGCTGTATTAGCCTTTGTTATAGGGAAACTCCTTTAAGGGATGTTTAAATTTTGAGGGTGACAGACATTTGAAATTGGCATGCAGTTCATTGAGGCTAAGTAGAAAGGCATTTGTTGGAAAAATGTGCTGTTATAGGCAATTAAGTACACATCACCAATCGCTGTTGTTTGATAAGCTTGTACAGCGGACCCTCATTAGCACGTTCTTGAAGGGACCCGAGATTCTGAAAGTGGTAACCAGGAAAACGTGCAAAACAGGGTAGGCGTTCCATGGAAAGTCAAATACGTACTGATTGGTTGCATAACTTGCAGGGGAATGTTATCCTGCCACTCATTTTAGCTTATGCTGTAGATGACTGGTGATCATTTACTGTAAAAATAGTTTATTTTCCACCTATTCCGCCTCCCAAGAAAAAACATACGACACCTAACGCTGATGTGTGCACAATATTTAATAATGACGACAATTGTCGTCATCATTAATAACTAAACAGCACGTTTAGTTTTCAGATGCTGCTTTCACAAAGTTCAGCGGCAAGTTATCGAAGCCACCTAGCGATAATTTTCTTGTCGCACTTCCAAATAAATAATTAATTCGGAGGACAAATGAATCCACAGCGCGAATGCCCACTTCTCACTTAATAGCGCTTTATGTTTATATTGCTTGTAGTAAATTACAATGATTGCACTGAAAATGCTATATTTTTGTTTACCATGATGGCCATTTAAATTTCATGAACAAATATTATAGCATTATAACAATTGTCAGAACTCCTTGAAAACATGAACAAATTGAGCTCCCAGCCCTAAAACATCGTCTTTCCCATGGGTAATGACATAAACTTGATTGCTTGTAACAAAACAAAATAGGAACTTCCCGCATGTTCTCCACAAATATTGCAAACAAAAATGCATAATTTAATGTAAATACATATAAATTTATGGTGGCTGGAAGAATCCATCAAAAGTCCTTTGCTTTTATCATTTTGAGCCCTAATTCTTTGATAGTACAGTGCATTTTTATTTAAGTATTCATCACACTTTCATGGACTTCGTGATTGCTGACGAACTGTCACCATCGCTTCCACTGTTTTTGCGAATGTTGGAGGATATTTGGGCTCTGCTTCGTCTTTCCCAGTGTCTTCTTCTTCCTTTCTGTTCATATGAACAGACGACATATATAGACGCCATCTATTGACATCAATCTACTGATACTACTACGCGGTAATGAGATTCACTGACTTTTTCAATTACATTTAGGAAGATGAAAGATTACCTATGCTTGGAATCGTTATTATTCATTTGTTATGTAATTCTCTCCATGAATAAAGCTTCACTTAAAGTAGTCACAAGTTCCAACAACCAACCTGCAGACTATGATGCCAAATAGTATTGGCATCACAGGCGACACACTCATCGAAGGTCATACACTCCCCTTCCCAGAACAGCTGATCCCAGCTGTCAAGGGTGTGCTAATGTGATGCCTCGTCACTCAGCGATGCGGAATCGTCCTTGTTTGTGCAGCGATGACATCCAGAGTTCCGAAAGCTATTTATTATGCTCTTGGCTTCAACGGAGTCTCAGGCATGCTTCACAAAATGCATCGCTTTCAGAATATTTACTTTTCTTCCTGACTCGAGAAGGCTGGCCAACCTCTCATTGACAAGTAGTTTCCTGTACTTATGCTTAATACATCGTATGATGCCTTGATCGAGGGACTGAAGAACACTCGAGCAATTTGGAGGAAAAAACACTACTTTAACATTTCTTGAAAATGCAGTGTCTTGGATGTGCTGCGCAGTTATCAATAATCAACAAAATTTTATGATTTTATCCACCCATCTTTGCATCCAGTGCTCGCAGGAACTTTTCGAAAATTGTGGTGGTCATGCAGGCATTAGAGTTGCAATCATACCTCCAAGGTAATGTTTGAAGCATCTGGGACGTTTATATTTTCCGATCACTTACGGAATCAGTTTTTCCCATTCCAATTTCATTACAACATAGGACAGTCAGTCTCTCTTTACTCATTTTACCTCCATGGCACTTATCTCCTCTAAATGGCGTGTTTTACCAGGAAGCAAATTAAAAAATAAACCTGTCTCATCGGCATTAAAAATGTTATTCGGGCTGTACTTTTTGATGATGACATAGATGATGATCACATGCACTGTTGCTCTAGCAGTTTTGATTCCATAGGCGACAACGGCAACAGCGATAAAACAAACAAATATCGTAATAAAATGGACTGCTTGTGGGGACCTTTCCAAGCGTTGAGTAGGTGATTCTAATGTCTGAGATTGCTTTTCTCTTGCTTCATAAACATTTTTTTAAACCATAATATGACTATCAAAATAGTCTTTTAAGGGATAACAATCTTTATTAATGTAAGAAGTAACAGGGTGTCCGGCGAATCTCAATTTCTTTTTTCCCTGAGTTTTCCAGGTTTTCCAGGCAAATGTTTTGCATTTTCCAGGGTCTTGCTGCACTTTGTTTCTAACATTTTTTAATGAATTTCTAATAAAATCGGCATGATTTTGCAAACATGAAAAAACGAAAGATTTCGGTCCCTACTTTGAGTTAAAAACGTAAGAGTATACAAGGAATGTGGAGTATTATACGGGTTTTATTTCAACCAACAAATTAACAAAAACGGTTAACTGACAACAAAATTCTGCGTCAGGTGCAATTTGAACACAATAAAATAGATTCAGACTAGTTTGATAAAGAACATGTAAATAAAAGAAACTGGTGTGACATTTTTCAATGAGTGCATTTCCGATTCAATTTCAGAAACAAATTTCTCGGCTTTTCAAGAAATTACGTTATTTTTGTTTGCAGCTCTTGAAACATTTGCAGTATGTACCTCTTTCTTATTCTTTTTCTCTTGAGGCCTTGGTACCTTTCCTCTTCTCCCAAAAGGCTTCACAGTACTTTACATGAACATTTCGGAAACTGTGAATAAATTGCTTTGTGATAGGTACGGATCTAACGCCCAAAAGCATTTAATTATGTAAAACAAAATTGTATTTTTTGGACAATACACGAATTTAAATTAGGTTGGATTGCCCCTGTACAGTGGCCCTGTCGACTACGAACCCGAGGGCCGTGATTTCCATCCGCAGTGACCGCAAAATGTATTTCCGCTCCTTCAAAAACATTTCTGCAAACATTAAAACAAGGAGGGTGGAGATTATTTGGAAAGGATTATCAATTACATATATAACAATACCCAATTATCCATTTAGGTTGCCGGCCGAATGGTTTTCGTATAATGCGGGAAATGCCACTGCGCATGCTCAGACGTTTAGATTTCTCGTAAATTTGGCCACACCAAGAATTCCATTCGTACGGCTCTTCGAACGAATCTTGATTTCCGCGTGAAATTCTGTTTCCGGTGACAGATTTCGGCATAAATTCCGAATCTATTCGTAGCGGCCATTTTACATGGGAATTATTCCGTGTGGAATTTGCCTTGTTATGCAATCGGCCCCCTAGACTGCGCATAGGGAGAGTGGTGTGGGATGACGAAGCACAAGCTGCAAGTGGGCGCACAGCTATGAAAAGAGTATTAAATGAACAGGGAGCGCAAGGCTATGCTGAGCCGAGTATAATGCAAGCAAAGGCGCAGGTTAAACCTCTCTCTCTGCCTTGATGGAAATCGGCTGCCATGCATTTTCCAGGGTTTTTCGGAAAAATACAAAAATTCCCTGAGTATTCCCTGAGTTTTCCAGAACAAAATATTTCCCTGAGTTTTCCCGGTTTTCAAGGTTTTCCAGGTCGCCGGACACCCTGAGTAAACCTCTTAAGATTTATCCATCGTGTGATTAACCTACGAGGCAGTTACTTCCCTAGGACAAATTTGGCTTAGTCCTCCATCAAATGTGCTAAAGAGGTAACCAAAACGTGCTAACCATAGTGTTTTATATACACTGTGACGCGAACCTGAGGAAATGAACGTCCAAATGAGGAAAACATGCTATTAACGAACGTCCTAACAAAAGTCCACTGTACTGACCTATTTTAGAGAAAGTATTCTCACTTTATAACAAAGTGAAATAGTTGAGTGCATAAAGAAAGGGAAAGGCCAGGCTTTTTAGTTCCTGAAACAGTGGTTTACCCAGTGATTTTATGGATATCATTCTAGCTTTACGAGCTCTTTTCTGTGATGAAAAGATTTTACAGCAGCAAAAAGCATTTCCCGAGATAAAAAAAATAAATAGCTAAAAAGGAAAGGATAAATTTTTGCTAAGTAGATAATCTCAAGTGTATCATTATAGGTTACATTGGCCAGCTTTCTTTTCAAAAAGATACAACTGGCTATTTTCTACTATGTAATCTTATTAATATATGCTGACCAGTTCTGGCTTTCAGTTATTTCAACTCCCATTAATTTTATTGTATGGGAACGATGAATGGTGAGGGGGCCAATATTTAGAAGGATGCTTGAAGTGTGGCACGATCGTTTACCATGGATTTGAAGATAAGACTAAACTTCAATATTCAAACTGAAGCACTAAGATCTGAAGACAATTTTATCAAAATTGAATGCAAATACAAAAATGAGGGCAGAATTAAAGCAGAGTGAATTAATTGCCTGATTCCTCCATTATCTCTCCATTTCCTGATTCAGGTAAAATAAAAGATGTGCACTTTTTTCTTCTAATACATGTGAAATTTAGAAACAACCCATTTACACATTGAATTCTTGAAAAAGTAACCTCAATTTACTTGTAAGGTCTCCACAGGATTTTAAATTCATATTTTAAGGAATGCTTCTGCCTCCTCCATTTTGTATTTTTTAAATGATATACACAACCTTCAGCACACTCCGCTACAAATTTCATCAGGAAGGTTCCTGAAAAAGCACCCTGTAAGCACCCCACGTGAAACAATATTATAATTATTTAAATTACTTAACACAGTAGCCAAAAACATTCCTGAAAATATTAATGTAACCTTGTTACTCTAATTTTACTGATCAACACACAATTATTGATCCTTACACCTGTCTTAAATTTTCAAGACATAATTTAATTACCTCTTGGACTTGTGCCAACAAGACACGTTTCTCCTCAGCATGTGACTCAGATTCATTCTGGTTCTTGGCATTGAGTTTTTCCAAGTTGCCTTCCAACTTCCTGACAGCAGAGCCAAGCCGAGTGCGTTCTCCATTCAACTCAGTTCGAAGTTCCCTCACTTTCACTTGCCACTGCTGCGAGGCTTCCTGTTCCTCGGCCAGTGACTTCTCTCTCTCAGCAAGTTGCTTTTTCAGTTTCACAACCGGATCCTGACGACCCTGTGAAGGAGGATGGATCATGGAATGAAAAAAACATTATATTCACCCTTGGTGTACCTACAGATGTTAATGCCCATCAACATCAACACGATCCCACAAACTCACACTACTTGTGCCATTTACGCTCGGAAAGGGCAAGATTGATCACAGCACAGGGAAAATGGATAATTAAGAGGAATTATTCATTAATAAAATAAGCGTTTAATACTTCTGCGAATAACCATCATTGTATTTCAAGTCTCTTCCCCATGAATCGGCATTTCAGACTAGCATGACAGGTATAAGAATAGGAGGGGAAAGAATAAGGGAGGAGGGAAGCTAGCTGCTGGCATAGGTCTGATCTTATTGACCTATGGTAAGGGAATCTGGGGTTAAAACCTCATCCACTGAACAAAATAATGTACTTAACCTTCATCTCACAAGGTTTTTTGCCGGCTGTATATCTAGACTACCAAAGTTTTTTAAACGTTCTGCCACTAAAACGTAGTGTTTTAGAAAAAAAAATATTACAAGAAAAGTATTTGTTGTATCACAATAAAATAAAAAGTGCTTTATAGAGTTTTTACAGGGCTTTCATGTGACTTGATTTTATAGGGATAGTAAATATAACAATTGTATTTTAAAAAGTTTAATTATTGTTTATGTAAATAAATTTAAATTATTTTCAAGGGTGAAGGCTTTTTTTGCCAAAGAACGAGCAATTCCTCTACAAAAATGGTGCAACACAACGCCATTAGTTCAATTTAAAGTTTTCAAGTAATGGAATGGTAAATAACCATAAAGACATGGAAAATATCCAAAGTATGACAACTGCCTTTTTCCGAGAGTCACCCTTTTTCTCTTCCAAACACTCTGAAAGACAAATTTTTCACCATAATATGTATATGTTTTTTGCATAATAAAGTACTTGATTTGAATTGATTAATTAATTTTCCATCTGCTGTTTTTGTTTTATTCCTTCCTTTTAGACAATATTTTACCGGATATTCGATGTAATTACGTTCAAACTCATGTTGGGTAGCAATGTTATTTTCATGTTCTGAAAGTCTAAGAAATAAATGTTTGTATCCACATTATGGATATAAATCCTACACGCAGTAGCCAAGCAATAGATACGACATAAATTGATTTGTTTTTAGCCATTGATGGACCACTTCTAACTCACTTTAGCAGACCGTTCCAATTGCGTCATAAGTGAAAAACCGCAGTCGGTGTTGTGTGCTGAGCAGTGCTGTAGTATCTGATGCTGTAGTAACTCACTCTAACGCTTTCTTTTTAGAGACGCTGTCTCCAAAAAGAAAGGGTTAGAGTGAAAGAAAATACTCTTGATAAAGAAGGGGGAAGAGATAGGTGGAGGATGGGAGGGGGAGGTAGGGGTAATTGAGAGATATGAAGAAGTGAAACGGAGGGAGAGAGATGGAGCAAGGTACTGCTGAGGGTTGATGATAAAACCTAATACGCACGGCAATATTTTTTTATATTTCTGATAAGAAAACATGAGTGCACCTTGCATACGGAAAATTACTGTAGTTCAAAAACTTAAATAGCAACTTTGGCAATAAAATCACCCATATTTATGAGAAGTCATGTAAATTTCGTAAGTACCTGCACATTTTCCTTCGAGCTGAATATTATCATAGTGATGCCAGCCAGCTACGCATTTCATATATTGACAATTGTGCGATAGATAGCGATAGGAAAATTTCGCGATCGCGAATTTTGCAAATTTAGACAAAAATGTCCTAGGAGTGGTAATTAGTTACAACATACTCCATAATGACTTGGGAAATGACTTTTGAACTTGCGAAATGTCGCGAATTGTGCCCCAAAACGAGAATTTTCATTTTTATAGAGAAAATGGTTGTAAGTACATTTCAAAAGCAAGAAAAACATTAAAATTGCAAGCAAATGTTCTCAATTCAATTTAAACGAACTTGCGTGCAAATATTCCTGAGGTATGGGGAAGTTTGCAGTTCATAGTAGCATAACCGGTGTTACGATAACAATCGCGGGAGGACGACATCGGGTGCTTTCGATTTACGGCGATAACCGGCAATACACAGCTCGTCACGCCGCGGTGCTTTCTATTTACAATTAGTGGAATAACCACCTATCGGCATCTATGATCGGTGGCTCTCCGCTCCGATATGAGTCGAACAAAGGAAAAGCAATATGTGCATTTATTCCAAGTAATCTGCTACAGCAGGGTCTCTCTAACTTTTCCTGCGATGTAACACTTCGCAAATCCTGAAATTTTAACGGAACACCTTGTGGACTTCGCATATATTAAACCATTAGGTTTAGGTAGCAGCATATAAAGCCATTATAGGTTATTTGGAACACCCATTAGCCTTCCGCGGAACATAGTTTGGGAATCCCTGTGCTACAGATTTGAAGACGAGACAGACTGCGCATGTGTGAATAGCCGCGTTTGATATTTTTGAGTTGTTTATATTTGAGTTGTTTCATTTCAATGGGCTTGCTCGCCAAGAGTTTTTTAATGCCAATTATAGTTTGAAAACTAAAGAGACGCGTATTTTTCCGATTTTTTATTTTGGATCTGATTTGTTCATAACAGTCTACTACGGATTTGAAGACGAGACGGACTGCGCATGCGTGAATAGCTGCTTTGAGTTGTTTCATTTCAATGGGATCGTTTACCAAGAGATTTTAAATGCTAATTATAGTTTGAAAACTAAAGAGACGTATTTTTCCGATTTTTTTATTTTTTTTTCTGATTTGTTCATTAGACTCTACTACGGATTTGAAGATGAGACGGACTGCGCATGCGTGAATAGCAGCTTCGAGTTGTTTCATTTCAATGGGCTTGTTCGCCAAGAGTTTTAAAATGCCAATTCTGATAGAGTTTGAAAAATAAAGACAGACGTATTTTTCTGTTTTTTGATCCGTCGCCTGCTTTTCGAAATATCGGCGGCGAAAAATCGGGGTTCTTAACCCTTTCACGTAAAAGAACCAACATGAAAAGTTTTGAAGTCAATCGCTGCTCTGTCCAATCACGCTGGGCACTATGCAGCATTCCCCTTCCCTCGTTTTCTAGCGAGCGAATTACAAACTGAACCGGATCTCTGATGTTGTCACGAACATTTTCAGTGGGCGGCAAGTTTTGATTTTGATTTAAGAGTGAATATAGAATATATAGAGTGAATATAGTGGCTGAATATAGAAGAATTTTGTCTCCACCGAAAATCTATTTTCCAATCCATCTACCAAATTCGTGAATTAAATTGCAATTTTGCATCATAGTGAACGACCTTATTGCAATGGTTGCGTAGCTGGCTTTAAAGCAACAATCAAGGCCAACTATGACATCAATATAATTGTCGATATATTTATTTATTGCGTGACACCAAGATTGATTTTATTGTTTGAATCCCTAGTTTTTAGCCATTTCCATCAAATGACAGTTTGTTTTCCAGTGACAACTGTTAAGTATCCTAGTTTTATTCCTGGTTTCTGTGCTTGCAAGTGATTTTGATGAGTTATTGAGATGCCAAATGCAAAATTAAGTGCAAGAGACCGAGCTTTCCAGTATCAAAAAGATGGATTTTATTGTATCGATAAAAGTACGGTCATGTACATATTCTACAATGGTCAGGTTGCTTGGGAAAGACTCAATTGGAAAAATTTAAAATCTTCGAAGAATGTAACTGCAGCAAACTTTCACAAGGATGGAAATTCTCTAAAGTTACATGTCAATACACAAAATGTATTAAATTTTATTTTTAAATTTAGTGCCACTTTTCAAGGTTCCGCCACCGAGGTGATTGTCTTCAGTCATAACATGGCTAGAAGGGGAAGTGTCGCATAATAGCCCAGATCATATTGGGTATAGTATATGTGACCCTTTTCTAGACTTAGAAATAATCGGTATTTTATGTGTATATAGATATAAATTTGTGGTCACTGTGAAAACACCAAAATGTCTTGTTGAAAGTACAGAATTCCTAATTTCAAAGTACCGCTTTTCTCCCCCTCAAACCACCGAAAAATTCCTATCCCTAGCGATAGATCATGAAAAAGAGGTCTACACACAGCCCAACTTCACATTCCGGGCACCAAAGTCATGTTTCTTAGAAATATACTGATGAAAAATGACTCGTCCTTTGAACGACACAATCATCTCGCCCCAAAATAGATTGTTAGATTGTTGTTGGGGGGCCTTCGTCAGGAGCCCGGGCACTTAGACCTTTCTTGGTCCATTGTGCCAACCCCATGCCTGTCTGCCACTTGCAGACAGGGGACAAGAGCACCTCGGTAGAGGTATGGAGGATTGGCCTCCCCCTGCCTCACCCCAGTACCAGGTATAGAGGATGTCCTCCCTCCAACCGGCCCGGTTTGGCCTGGCCTCTCAGGCCTGCCGGTATAGGTATGGAGGGAGTATCATCTCTCCATCCATGCCTGGTTGAGGTATGGAGGAGAGTCACCCATCCAACCACCCTCCGGGCCAAACGTTGCTTAACTTCGGTGTTCTGATGGGAACCAGTGTTTCAACGTGGCTAGGCCCTTGCCCATTCTTCCCAAAATAACTTTGTTTCCAAAAAAATAATTTGACAAAATCGAGGAGACTATTCTCTATCGTGAGTGGTGCTTGATTTTTATCTAATCTATACGATGGTCCGGTGAGCACATGCCCTCTTTGCTTGAAATTCCGCAACAGTAAACACCAGGAGGGCTCAACATCCGTGTCATTGTCCCCATCACAACTGCTCTCTGTCAGAATTTCTACATCTTTCTCTTCTTCCAGAAGTTTACTCCCAGAAGCCATATCGCTAGAACTACGATATTACTAATAATATTGCCTCAAAAATACTCATGCTACAGCACATAACACTCTTGAACGATCAGTTTCAGGAGAGACTGTCTCACCGAGCCGGTCTGTGATGATATGAAAATGTTAGTCACAACAGATTTGCAGACGGGAAGGACTTCTAAGCGTATGTATGCAGAAAGGCTCGTATGCTATCAAAGGCATCATCCAGCATCCTGTTATCTTGAATTGTGCTCACGTAAAGATTCCCTTTCCTCCTTACCAGTGGGATAAGCAAACTCAAACAAAGAGGATGAGTTATTCAGTGGACAGATGGTCCAGGGGAACCTATTACGCGTATAGCGATAAGGAAGACACCTCTCATGAAAGTAAGATGCTCCTATCGTTGAGTGCTTTCTGAGAAGATAAGGATATGATTGGGCTGTATATCCTTCTCTGTCATGGCATAAAGATGAAGTTTCCTGGTCTCACACCAAGTAAACAAACCAAGTAGAGTAAGGAGATGCATTGTTTAGGCGAAAGATGGTCGAACAAAATCTCAATATCCTGACATAACCAAGAAAAAATTCTCATGATAGGAGGACCTTCGATATTCTGAATGCTACTCTTATAGAAATATATATCTTTCTACGGTCTATAACTTCATTTGTACTGAGGAAAGTATTCGGTTCCCTCATACAAACGGCAAGCAAACCTTGTTGACGGGAGCTGGATTCCTCATATGATATTACGTCAAACAACATATACTACCGTGAGATATCCACAGAAAAAAATTCAATGGAAGAAAGATATATTCTTAGCCGAATTCCCCTTCAAAAATATAACTTTCTATAATTTGACAGTCCCAGGGGCCTTGAGAGGGAAAGGAGGACGCAGTGTGCCATATGAACACGCTCTGCAGTCTAGGGAAACTTTTTTTGTGCCGGAGAGACACGCTTGGCTGATAAAGGTTAAAGTACTCTCCTTAGAGCATTCAAGTATGGATCAGATTATGATTAACATAATTCTGCTCAATATGTTTCAAGTCAGGACTCTAGCCATCAAGCTAATCAAACCCCTGGGCTACGGCAAGTATAAAATCATGATTGCCAGACTTCTAATTAAATTTATTTGCTTTAAAAGTGGCAAAGCCTCAGTTTCGTACTACCAATAAGCAGATTTTAGAAATTAAAAAAACTGTGGAACTGGCCACGCAGTAACATTAACGGAGTCACCTGCTGGTCACACAATTGTGTGAAATTCAGAGTGAAGAAAATGAAATTCGCAGTGAGAGATGATACCTGGGTAGCTTAACTGGTAGAGCACTCGGTGCGAAATCGAGGGGTTTGGGTTCGACTCCCAGTCCAGGCGAATGATTTTTTCACTATGAATTTCAGATTTTAGAAGGTTTTTAACAATCATGTCTACTGTCACGGAAAGGAGTTTACTCCAGCCTTCCCTGATACTTTTGAGTGCTATCCGTCCCTGTAATTTGTTCGTTAGCACTAGTAGCATGCATGATAGCAACTTAAACATTGGAACTTAAATTTCAATAGAAATATGAGGCTTTCTGTCTCAAACTCCATAATATATTCTAACAAAAATTCAATTTAATTCACTTCACGAATTACTACTAACAATTTATTCATTATTTCAAAACATGTTGCTTTCTAGATAATGTATCCGTTTCCAATATGTAGTTTATAACTGATGAATGGTATACACAGTTCATAAATGTCACATTTAGATAATAGTCAAATTCAACTAGCTGATGAGTAACTTACCTCTGTCCACTCTGAATCTTCCGTGGCTGATTCCTGTTGCTTATTTAGGAGAAGATCTATCAAATTTTGAACCTCAGAACGTGACAAGTCAGCCTTGCGGATAAGAGGTTCTAAGAGGCTTATATTGACACCACCTTGTCCAGCTAGAAACAACAAAATTATGAAATTAACAATGATAATACCTTTATGATTGTTTGAGGAGATGGTAGCAGTTTTCTACCAA
Source organism: Pyrrhosoma nymphula (assembly GCA_963573305.1). Taxonomy (NCBI): domain Eukaryota; kingdom Metazoa; phylum Arthropoda; class Insecta; order Odonata; family Coenagrionidae; genus Pyrrhosoma; species Pyrrhosoma nymphula. The sequence continues at coordinate 23,942,265 of OY754338.1, forward strand.
CTACTTAAGAATTATAATAACATATTTGGAAACTTATGGTAAAATTTCAAATCAAGCATAAGTAATAAATACCATAAAAATAAGGAAATCAGCATGTTGTATCCACAATCAAAACATTCTGATTTAGAGAAGACCTTTATGCAGTGATTGACATTGTTCTTTTCATCAAATTTTGTTTGCTACATTAAATGAAGCATAAACCAAACAAAGAAAAGATATGCTGCACAACACTTTTTTGAGCAACAATAGTGAAGCTAAGTGGCAAAAGAGTCAGTCTCAATAGTTGGTCGCCACACACATTCGATAAGTCCAGGGGTGAGCAATGTATTGAGATCTATGAAAAGTGACTGAACTGTTAATAACCACTAAGTTACTAAATCTCAACAGAAATCAAGACTGCTAGTAGAGGAGGTGATTTTGCTCTTTCAGTGAGACAATACAGCGGTAACACAAGTGAACTATTAAAGCACAAAATCCATTACCATATCTGAGTTTATGTATATTGGCCATTCATTAGCCATTTTGCCAGAAAATTGTCTACTATGTTGGCTTGCCTAACAATAGTCAATGTGGAACATGAATAATTAAAAAAAATCTATTTGTACATGAAGTTCATATTCTTAAATGTCAGATCAAAGGTTTTGTTGATTAACAGCATTGTCTAATGAAAATAACTTTTGTAAAAATTAATGCATACTTGGCAGGGTAAACACACTGTAATGCAGAATACAGTGGATGATGCCATGGAATGGTATTGTAGCCAGCAATAAGACATGTTTCTATCTGAAGTCCTGCTGGTTTGTCCTTATTTGAAGAAAATAATTGCTTTTTCATCTTTATGGAGACTATGACTTACAATAGTAAGATTAGGTCCATCCTGTAGAAATACATGTATTTAAGCACATAGCTGCATAGCACATTTCCTTATAGCTGCATGAAGTCACACTTTTGCCATTCCTCTCCATGGCACTTACAAATTTATACAAATTTGGAAGATATTTCAACACGATTTCTGTCACTTCCGCATTGTTGAGCCACCTAACTGGGCAGAACTTCTTAGAGAATGTTATCTCTAAACTGTGAACTCTCATTGTAATATTTGTAGTTGCTCCTCCTCGCAGGCATATCTTTGAACACATTATAGCAAGCTCTAAGAAAGGGTACCACATTCCATCCAGTGCCTTTTTCTCCAGTTTTAAAAGCATTATGTACAAAGCTAGGGATCATCAACATCATGCATGGATTGAAGGTCAAGGCCTGCAGGTCAGTCACAAGTTTGAAATTGACATTGGGCCCATCCATTAAGACTTGGAGGAGATTCTTTAAGTTCAGACCAGAAAGTTCTTTCAAAAACCTTGCAGCAGATCTGTAGTTGCACAGTGACCTAAGAAAGAGGAGCTGAAATAGCGAGTAGAAACTTCATTTTTTGCTTTGCTCCAAAAACACAGACAAATTAAATGGGAAGATTATTTATGTTTGATACCCAATCTTAGTAAATTTTTTATATGCTTATTTCAACCACATGAAAAATCGTAATATAAATCACTGGATTATAAAAATGAGGCAGATTAGGTTGAAGCTTTAAGAAATTTCCAGGTCACATTAAAACATTCCCTGATTTTTTCAGGTTTTCCATGACCATTTTTAAATTCCCTGACTTTTCCCGGTTTTCCAGGTCTGTGGCAACACTGCAATGGCTTTACGAATGTGCTATTTTTGCAGCAAAAAACACCGACATCAATGCTGTCAACTACGCCATCCACGAAAAAGTTTCGGGCGAGTGTGTTTCCTACAAATTGATTGACAGCAACATGAATGTGGACGAGATTTTTAATTATCCAATTGAGTTTTTAAATTAGTTGGATTTTTCTGGTGTACCACCACACAAATTGTCACTCAAACTCAGTACACCAATAATTCTTTTGCACAATATGTATGCACTACAATTGTGCAATGTAACCAGGCTCTCTGTCAAATAACTTATGCGAAACGTAATCGAAGCGACAATTCTGAATGACAAGTCAAAAGGAGAAAATGTGCTTATTCCACGTACTTCCATCATTCCCACCGACATGTCATTTGATTTCAAACAACTACAATCCCCTTCCGCCTTGCAATTTCAATGACAATCAACAAGGCACAAGGTCAATTGCTCCAAGTGTGTGGATTAAGTCGGGAAAATTCATGCTTTTCATGTAGTCAATTTTATATGCTGCATACTCACGAGTGGGGCAGCCGATTAATTTATTTGAGTGGTAAATGAGTGATGGGAGGTGGAGGGGTCAAGTAAGGGGTGATTGAAAGAAGGCATGTTGTATAGTTTCGGGAGTCTGTCGAAAAGAGAACGCTGGGAGAGTGAGAGACTGAATTTAGGTAGGTGAAGGTGATCACTGCTGCGGGTTTCGCGGCTTGGAATATGAAGGGAGAAAAAAGGAAGGATGTCGTTGGATCGGAAATTGCCGTTGATGGCAGACCTGAGGAAATTTAGGTCATGAACTTTTCGGCGGGTTGACTAAGGAAAAATTCCAAGAGATGGCATTTCGCTATGGGATGAGCTATGCTGGTTGGGCACACTGTGACAGGCAGTCGATGTGAAAAATATAAAGGGACGTTCCAAAAGTTTTAAGTTGGTGGGACAGGCAGTTGACAAATTAATGAGCAGTACTTAACAATGAGAAGTATGCATCCAGTCAAGGTCGTTTTTAGTGCTACATGGTCTGATATTTCAGTGAATCTGTAGAAGATTCCCACAACGGACATAGCTTTCGACTTATTCTCTCTCAGATGAGGGTTAATGGTAAGTTTACTGTCGAAGGAAACACCGAAGTCCTTATGCAAGGTGGTGAGGGATCGTTTTGCTGGATAGTTGATATTGGTTGTGTAATGGTTTTGACTTTAACAAAAATGACATGGAGGCTGACTTAAAAGGATTAATGTTGAGTTTCCACATATTGCACCAGTCTCCAAGTGAGCGAAGGGCACATTGGAGGGATTGAGAGCCGTCAGTGGTGTCAATTCTTTTGAAAATTTTGCAGTCATCTGCGAAAAGAAGAATCTCGCAGGCGTAAGAGAGGGTGCAGGATGTAACATCATCGATGCACAGGGCAAAAAGGAGAAGACCGAGGACGCTACCATGAGGGATGTCAGAGGGAACTGGAAGAATAGGAGAGGAAACACCGTCAACCACCACTCTCAGCGAGTGTTGAGTAAGGACGTGAGAAAGGATGTCTAAGAAAGGACCGTGAAAATTGAAAGCATTTTCCAGTTTATGTAATAAAAGTGTATGATTCACAGTGTCAAAAAGCTTTGGAGAAGTCAATGCAACACAAATCAAGTTGGTAAGAGGCTTCGAGTGCAGAGGTGATGTGGTGGTGCAATATTGATAGATTGGTTGAGCAAGAGCCCCCAGGAAGAAAGCCGTGATGATTTGATGAGATGTAGGGAAGGGTGAAAGATAAGAGATGGTCATGGAGAATATGCTCACGTAAGAGAGAAAGAGTGGGGAGAATAGAGATGGGACGACAGTTGGTAACACTTTCTTTGGAGCCAGACTTCAACACGGGGCTTACGTTAGCAGTACTTTCATTTAATGCAAAAAAAAGCGTTGTATTTCATTTATTTTGTGCCTACTTAGAAAGAAAAAGAGGCATTGCAACGCATGCCTCTTTTTATTTCTAAGCAGGATGTGCCAGACAGCTAGTATTAAAAATAATTCCAAAGGCTAAATAGAAAAACTTTACATTTTACATCAACTCCTGTTGGCCTGAGAAATTACTTTAAAAATCTAGTGACCGATGGGAATGGTTCCATTGATAAACCACTGTGTTGAGGAGAGGACAAAACAAGCAGTCAAGGGATTGAGGGGGGGTTCAGAGTTGGTTGCAAAAGTTCACGCACGGCGGATTTTATGGCACGAGAGGTAACTGAGTACAGCACGAACCGGATTAAGAAGGATACACCGTGACGGCGGGATTGAGAGTATCTTTATCCCTGTCTGCCTCTCAAGGAGAAACGGGAGAAGGAAAAACGCCGCGCCCTGGATTTCACGCATTCCGCGCACCCTGCGGGAGAAACGAGTTCTCCGACGTGCGATCGCGAGCAAGTGGGGACAGACGACAGTCACGCCGCGTCAACTTGCACGCGCCGCGACTCAAGCGCCCCCGGCTGCACTCTCACACGCGCGGTCGCGTCGTTTTATTTTTTGATTTTCGCGCTGAACCGCGGTGTCGACGCACCCGTGCCATTCAGTTCGCATCTCATATCTCTCCGATTCGGCGATCATTTTCCGAAGTCGCGGGTGCGACGAAGTGGCATGTGAATAATAATTGACCCGAGCTTTAAACCGTCTCCGTTTCTATCACCTCGTTTTCAAGACATATTAAAATTTGGACATGAAAATGAAATATTTCAGGTTTCTAAAAAACGAACGTTCAGCAGTAGAAGAGCCTACAAGCAATGCACGTATGTAATATATATACGTAGACAACTCCGGCGGAGAAAATACCTATGCGAGAGTATTAATACTGACTCACATATTATACACACGTAGACAACTTCGGCGGAGAAAATACCTTACAATTAGTGGAAACATAATAGAGTGAAACTACAACTATCCGGATGGCTTTTAGGGGAAAAAGATTCTCGAAAATCGGCTTTTTACAGTCACGTCAATAGGCTATTCGAAACGTGTATTGTATCTTTTATACCCTTGATTTCGCTTGACAGTAACTGATTACATCACATACGTTTCTTTAGCGTTCTCAGATCAATCCGAAACGAATACGTTTAGAAGTTTCCAAAGGAATCAACTTTTTTGTGAGTTATCTGGATATTTGATTATCCGGATGGGGTCCGGTTCCAATTGATCCGGATAATTGGAGTTCTACTGTATGTACATACATCTTGAAGAAAAAGAAGCCTTCCCGAAACCTAGGTCGGTGCTAATTTAAAGTTTGGAAATTTTAGCAATTGTTTCTGTATCATTTTCCTTAAGATGAAAAAAACCCTTTGGCAGATCCTTGGCGGTCTCATATAACAAGGATGGCGCGAGCCTTGGGCTTCTCTATTCTTCGACAACTTGTATGAATTTATTAATTTTGCTTATATTGATTCAAAAAGCAGTAAAGGAAGAAAACAACTTCATCATCTAAAATAAACGGTTTCGCCGAGGAAGTCGTCCACCATGAATAATCGGTAAAATGGTGGTAAAAAGTTAGGTCATTGTGCTTTTACTAACTCGAATCAACTTACGCCTGGAATAGATCCACCTCTACGTAATGAGTGTAATAAATGCATTACTATAAAGCATCTGCTGATGGACTGCTCCAAATACGACAATGGCATTTATGCCTCAACTGACTTACAGCTTACTTTAAGCGATGACCATGGTACAGCGAAGCGATGCCCATAATTGTGTGTTGATCAGCTCAACAGATAGTCAAAACCACTGTGTATGAATTACATTTCTTTTGCCATTCTATGCAATATTTCGCATGTGTCCGTGCTCCACACTAAAGCTCGTTTACCCAAATATAAAATTGTTGACAGCTCAAAAACACCAATGGCTAGTTGTACGCTGCGTTCTACAGAATAACACCGAAAGTAGGGTTGAAGGCATAAGTAAAACACACGGAAGAATATTTTTATCTTTAAAAATTGTAATGATGCTACACTTTGTATCATAAATATTAATGCTATTTATTGTTAATTGAAATAATCACATCACATACTAATAATTCCACCATTGCAACGTCGATTCCTCTCTCAAGTCACTATTTATTAAAAATCATAAATCGTGTGATATTCTCTCACTCGTAATCATTACATTTACGGTGATATTCTGGAAAAATTTTCGAAAGCGCATTTAACTAAAAATGGGATGTGGTGAATGCAAGTCTTGAGGGAAGTTTGTCCGCCAGGTAATGCATTATGCCGACGTTTATAATAATTGTAGAAAAATGCAATTTGCTCCATAAACCTTTTGTCAGCGAAAATATTCCCCCGTATGTAACTTGAAATTGCCCTCAACTTTTACCTGACTTTCGATGCTACTCTGGAGAATGCAGAGTAAAATTGACCATGGGTAAAATCATGGTAAATAACCTCTCACATTATTATATGTTTGTTCCTGCGACTTTGTGATAAATCTAACAATATTCTATTTGGTCTGGGAATTCCCTACGCCTTGATAAACGGTAATATCTGTATAAAGTGCGGAGAAACAGCTCACGCATACAAACATGTGTACTGCATTACCCTTCAATTATGTTCTGTAAACTTCTTTAAGCTGCACTTTAAACATTCATGTTTCCGAAAGCGACTATGATAACATGTATACACCAAAGTGGAGGCAATTCCCCATGAAAATATCATTTGACTTGACCGTGATTCGAACCCGGAATTCCGAATTGCCGGTCAGGTGGGTTAGCCAGTTACACCACGAAATATATAATAACACGCCTCACTAGTCATATCAGTTTCAATATTAACTCATCTCAAAACTTCGTGAAATAAAAAGCACTGTATCGTGAGAAGCTCTACCCTCCCTCATCATCATCATTTCAGTATCGCTTTTATTCTTGGGAAAAATTTCGGAATCGCGACTCGCAACTTTTACATATAATGGCACATAATGATTATAACATATAAATTTAGTTTTGTGGGAAATGACCTCAGGCGTCGAAGCATCTGAAAGAAACAAACCAACCAATAATCATGCACCCATTGACTAAAAAATTAGCATACGTCCTTTCTCTCATGCAATGAATAGTAGATCTACATCTACATATTACCCCGCAAGCCGCCTCAATAGGCGTGTGGCGGGGGGTGTTAGGACACCAGCCGTTTAAAGATAAAAAGGAAAAGTTCTAATGAAATTAAGTTTTGAATTTATTAAAGTCCCTTATTGTTCGGGGGAAAAACGAATTCCCATACCTATCCGTTCGGCAAAATATCTCTCTTAATTTATCGTTTCTGTCGGACCTGGAAATATAGTGGGGTTCTAATATGATGTTCTCCGTGTCGCTCTGAAAGATATCTATTCTCAATTGTTCAAGCAATCTAAGCCTAGCGCGTAGCCTCCGAGTCTCTAGCGGTTCCCAGCCTAATTCGTTTAACATCTGTGTAACGCTGTCAGTACGCCCGTAGCTGTTTTTGACGAATCGCGCAGCTTTCCTTTGTATTTTATTAAGTTCCCGGATTAAGTCTTTCTGCACCGGATCCCATATGCTCGCTGCATATTCAAGGTGTGGCCGGACGAGTGCGAAATAGCACCTCTCTTTTACTTTTTCATCCGAAAATCTTCCCACAATACGCTTGACGAATCCTAGCTTCTTCAGAGCTCTGCCACAAATATTTCTTATATGTGCTCCCCACGATAGGTCCGAAGTTATCGTAACTCCTAGATACTTCACTTCATCTGTCGCCTTTATGTTAACACCATCCACAGCATATACATGGGAATAGTTGGATGACCTCCGCAAGAATTGTACCGCCGTGCATTTGCTTCGATTAAGTTCGAGTCCCCACTCTTGGCTCCACTCATGAACGTTGTTTAAATCCGATGATAAGGTTTCAAAGTCAGAGTGATTACTAATTTCACGATGTGAACGATAGTTACAAGACAGCGAGAAGGACTAGTACTAGTACCATTAAAAGGATAATTTTTAAAATTTGTAATGAGGCCAAAGTCATTGAATTTTATGTGTACTGATATTCCGCTTAAATTAACGAAAGGTAAAAAAAAAGGAAATGCGTTTAATTTTAGAACGGGCTTTAGAATCTTCTTTATGAACTGACGTAGTCGCACAATAATCAAGTTCCAGTTTCTCAACGTGGCGGTGGATTTGAGGCGGAGAGAGGCGAGTGAGCGGAGTGGGAGGGTGTCTGGGGTGACGTGGTGCTCAGTCTGGAGGACGCGGAGACATGATGGGAGAGCAAACAAACACCTTTTTCCTCAACGCTCAATTCACATCCAAAATACTCCCTGACACACAAGTAGTCAACCAGATATTTTAGTTCAAAGGTTGGTTGGTTATTATGGGGAGGCTACCGACAACTGAGATCATTTGAGCCATTAAGGGGGCTGGATCGGTAACCGTGGGTCACTGAGTGTGCATTTTAATATTTTTTAAGTAAGAAGAAAACAATGTCTAGGGCTACATTTCATTTACGTGCTTCTGTTTATGCGTTGGAACTTACCATACATGCAGTATCGGAAATGATACATGAATTATACTTTTTTTTATTAAAGCATATCATTTTCCAACCATTGCGATTGAACAAATGATGTGGTACACAGTCACGCTCACGAGTGCGAAGTTATACACCAAATACGGTGAAATTCGCCATGAAAAAATAATTTGACTTGAAAGCGGTTTATACGAATAAAGGTTATACAGCGGTTTCAGGGGTTTATACGAACAAGCATATCATGTTGGTATTAACGGTAGACGAAATTAAATTAAAATAGTTTTTTTCGAATATTATACTCTGCGTGACACCTTGATATCTGTTAGGAACAATTAGAATAATAAGAAATGTATTATTTCCAGTTTAGAAAAAAATATGTGGATATGTAATCGAATAATTACGAAATGCATGTCGCGTGCCATGAGGATAAGTGTTAAAATAGCATTGAATAGCCAAAAAACTAAATCGGTTTGATGAAAAATTTTCCCAATTTCATCCACAGATATCACTGATGAGAACACGTATATGCAAAGTTTCACGCAAATCTTTAATAAAAAGTTGCTCCAACCACTTAAAGGGTAGATGATGGTAAGGATGAAGAGGAAAGGATCATTTTGGGAATGGAGGACGGATGAAGAGATACCTTGTGTTGGGTTAGCGGACTCTCACCGAGAGGTGCTAAGGGGCTCACAGATGCACGTCGCATCCGACGGACGAAGTGCTACACTTGCAATGCTCTTCATAACACACCCTAAGTAGGAGTGAGGATTCCTCTGAAGAATCAACAACACCGGGATTCGAACCCGATCCCTAGGGATAATAACCCAGAACTCTGTTTACCGCACCAACCCGATCCCCGACAGAGTCACTTGTGGCGAAAATATTCCTCCCAAATAATGTCAACTCCGTAGCTTTTATAGTGTTCTTGGTCTTTATGATGTATGCAAATCCAAATTGTAATTGGCATCGGGGGATGGGATGTTTGCAAGAAGGAGGTGCTAAATTGAATTTAACGAAAATACTTTTAAACAGATATCAGTAAGATATATTATAATACACACAATTCTAATTCCCGAGGAAGGATGGTGTAAACACGCTACTATCATAAGAAGTCACTAATCCAAAGATTGGTTTGCAGCATCTCTTCAAGCCATTCTGCTTTCCGCTAATCGTTCTATTCATTCGAGAGTCTAAGTTTTACATCAGTCACACTTTTCTTCGTGTATTCCATCCACGGTTAATCCGTCATATCTTGGCTCCTTCCATTACAGTTTTTAGGCACCTATGTCATGTGAACGAATGTTCAAATAAGTTTGAATCTTCTACTAGACAGCCTTAGTCAGGCGAGTTCCCTTCGTAGGACACCGTCATTGGTGATTCATTTTCACTGCCCATTTGATCTTCAACGATTTCTTTTGATGTAAAATCTGCATTCGCGAACGGTCAGCATCGACATCGTCATTGGCAGTGTCGGTATATCGGCTAAAAGATTACACATTAAGTTGACAGTATGGGCGGAGTGGGCTTTATGGGGATCGCTGTTGCCGCACTTAGGCAGCGTGAGATCACCTCGAGGCCACGTAGGCAAGCACTTCCAAATTCGTTAATAAAAAGAAATTACTTGAGGGAAAAATGTCTCGGTGGAAACACGCACGGGAAATCAGCGGACAGGATAATCGTAAATTGGAATTTATTTTCAGAATAAGAAGAAAATGAGACGAGAAGGTTAAAGAGCGAGGCTATTTTTTTCTCGTGAGACCTCACTTGCAGTATGCCGCTAGCATATGGGACACTTGCGAAGTAGGACTAATCTCAGAAATAGATCGCATATATCGGGGAGCAGCTAGATTTGTAAAACTATGTTACGATAAACTTAGCAGTATTAACAAATTGCTAAAGGAATTAGGGTGGGAATCTCTAAGTGATAGAAGGAAAAAAAATAGGCAAAATCTTTCGTGCCACTTCGAAGTTGGGTTAAAACGATTACATGCATAAGATAAAATAAATAGAGCGCAGAACCGATACTTTTACAATGTCATTTTTCGACTAACAATAAGGGACCATAATATTTGCGATAGATCAATTCTATGAAACTCCCACCCTCACTACGTAGACTTTGTACTTCAGTTTAATAGCTTATCATCATTATTAACTCCTCACCCACTTGAAATATCCGGCATGATTTTGTTTTTTGCATGACTTAGTATCTCGCACCACTCATAAATTAATAAACCTTTAATAATATTACTAATACCAACCAGCAGCTTCGAGTTTACTCGTCAACGTTGACTCTCCTAGTGTCTGGTTTGATAGTGTACTGTTCTCCTGACTGCTTCTCGGTCTGCGCCTAGCGGCCGGGGGTACGTGCGAGGTTCTGATGATGACGAGCTTCGTCGAAACCTAGGTCGTATTGTGTCAATAAATCTATGTGGAATAACTAAGTTATACATTTACAATGTTAAGTAAACTCCACCATGTCACGCCTGAGACAACGGAGTATTTTTTGGATTGCACAGGGACGAGTGCGGCATGCCTCGTGTGGAATCACCCCGTGCCACACACCGTAGTGGTGGCTTGCGCGGTACTTTGTTGATGTAGATTAACAATATTTGCATTATGGAAGAGTCCTAAACGTGTAGTTATTACACAGCACAGGAATTTATTAATTTTCCAGTTACTATTGCCAACATCGCACTACCGGCCTCAAGGAAATTGACACAGGAAACGTATCTCCTTCATTCCCCGTTTACATTACTAAGGTTGAATTATGGTTAACATTCTTCAACTAACTCATTTGCTTTCACACGATTTCCAATTAACCGAAGTAGAAATGCTGGTGAGTTCTGGTGAAGAGCATTGAAACACTAAAAAAATCTGAAGCAACCTACGCGCCTGCAGGAGTACTGGCCAGTATTCACATTTCATACGTCTATAATGACAGTTTAATCAACGTATCCTCCTCCCTTGAATGGACTCACTATCGTGTCAGTCCAGAATAGCTTCAATTTCCCTTTCAGCGTAGTGCTGCTGTATTTCAGCTTGATCCTCCATTCCACACGCATTTCAACGCAACTTCCGTATTTCAAATGCGGGTAATGCCCCGTTTACATTAATAGCTTTCTACGCTAGTTACTCGAATGCTAGAAATGATTTCGACGTGTAAACCTAAATTAACGCCAACAGTAGTAAACTTGTTTACCACACAACGAGTAAATAGAGTGATGGTTATTAGTATTCAAGTTACTAGCGTACAAAGCTAGTAATGCATACGGGGCATAACCTGCGAAAACTCTAGTAACTCTAGCGTGGTAAACTCGGGTAGGTACTAAATGGCGTTCACACAGCGGAAATCCTCTATCTAAATTTACTATCATTCAAGTTACTCGCGTAGAAAGCTATTAATGTAAGCGGTGCACAAGAGCACATACTGTCAAATAAATGTGGTACGCCCTAAGGTGAAGGATACTCACCGAATTGCATCGGACATACTATTATTGGGCCACGTCGAAATTTGCCTAATATTTCCCCAATGTGATTGCTCACTTGACAATCAACATGTTCCAGACTCTTGTACGTGGCAGTGGACGAGGGGGAGAGCAGAGGGGGTGTCCGGGAGGGCACGAGGCATTTACGGCACAGGAGTGAGTCGCTCCCTCTCTCACAGTCTGGAGGACGAGCGAGCACCTTTCTCTCTCTTTCCTCATTTCTTCCGCGCAACGCTTCGCCACGCACCAAGCGGCCAGCCTCTTCCGAGAGAGAAATTCGATACGCGTGCATCGATACGCAATCGCACGTGTCCCTTGTCAACAGAGAGAGTCGACATGGCGGGCGTCTTTGACCTTTCGTACCCTTTCGCCATCTCTCCCTCCCTTCCGACCCGGGCAAGAGACCGCTAATCCGAGCAAACCGAACGGCAACACACACACACACATAATAAAGAAACACGCAAGAAAGGTATAAGTAGCATTCTTCTACCGCCGACGATGACGGCTTGACCGTAGAAACGTCCAAAGTTAATTTGTGTTCTTTTTACGTTGTTTCTTTATTTTTCAAGTCTATCAGTACATTGAGTTCCGTTTATTCGGGGTTTTCCCGCGATGATTCATTTTAATGGACAACAGTTTCGCTTGCGTTACAGCTAGCGTCGTCAGGTCCTGAATGAGCTGCAGATATTCTTTTTCCGTTTTGAAGAAAAATAATCTCTGCAGCTCATTCAGGCATGACGACGCTAGCAGTAACGCAAGCGAAACTGTTGTCCATTCAAATGAATCGACGCGGTAAAAACCCGAATAAATGGAACTCATCAAATCACCGCGGAAGCCTCCGTATCAATTCTACCAGTACATTGCCTATGCATGTGCATCGTCGCCGAGAGCGTTTTCCTCTAAGAGATTTTATATATATTTTTTCCGGCGGCGCGGACCGCATCCCCCTCCCCTCAGTCCCTTTCACCAGCCAGGAGGAGTGGGAGGGGATTCTCATGAAACGAGAGGACCGGGGCGGCTCCCGGGATTGATATCCCGTGGGAAGAAGCCCCGAGTTGTGCCGTTTGCAGTGGTCCTCGTTGGATGGCTGGTTATTTGAGGGAGGCGACTGAAAACTGAGGTCATCTGCGCCATTGAGGACAGGTTGGTGGGTTTCATAATGGGAGGAATGTTTGGGGAATGGATGGCAGGGAAGCTCGGACGACAATACCAACAGAACATAGGAGATGGGAGGAAATGGTAAAGTGACGTGAAAGAAGAATGATGAATATCCAACGAACGGAGAGATTCACCAATGAAGAAAAATTACTTATTACCCCAGGAGCCGGCATAGGGGTCATGGGGTGTTAGGACACCAGCCATGATAAAGGGTGGGAATAGGACAAAGGGATTGGAAGACGTTTAGGACCAAAGTGTACCGTATGTTAACGGAATGTCTTCAGCACCTAACTCAGTTTTGACTGTAGTCACTACTGATGGCGCGTGAAAAGTAAGAATTATTGTATCCATCAGTTCGACAATCCTACGAAGAGTTGGGGAGAAAAGTTTAAAGAAAACTCTCCTAAGTGAAATATACAAAATTATCATACACATTATGAACACGACACCCTCCTAAAAATACTGGAAGACCTAACGAGTGGGAAGAATTATCGAGGAAGAACAAGGACACAATAAACAGTAAATTATGAAGAATGTCAAAACGAGAAAATACGAAGGAAAGAAGAGGCTAGCGAAAAAGAGAATGAAGTGGAGAGCTGCGGCAAATCGAATTTCGTATTTATGACAGCCAATGATAATTATGATGATGAGGAAGGTAGGAGAGAAACCATCCCGCATCAGTCACCAATCGACCAAAGGAGCATATTCAAGGTCCCATCCAATGGACGTGCTGAACTGCACTCAAAATTCTCTCCACTTTGCACCACCATAGTGGGGATTCACATTCCACCGAAAAATCTAAGCCACTGTTAAGATTAGAACCCTGGCTCTTAATAAATTCAAGAAAAATTCCCAGAGTATAAACACCCAAATCTCATGGGCCATGGCACGATGTGACATAGCGAGAGAGGCAAATGATGAATCGGAGGTAGGATAGCTTAGAGAGATAAGACAAATTTGAGAGAAACCCAGCGTCGGTGCTACCAATTCAAAACGCAAGACGCTCGAAGAAGGGGTTCGCGGTTTAGCAACTGACGAACGGATTACCACACTTTGAGGTGCTTTACACCTTAGACCTAAAGAAGGACAGGATTCTAAAAACAAATCCCTTCGCCTCTGCCGGGATTCGAACCAGGGCCACTCATGATGGGAAGAAAGTAATTCAGCCACTACACCGACCCGATCCCCGCTCGTCGCCCCCCCGCCCCCACGCTGAAGCTCGTGGAGCGAAGGTTCACTCCAACTCTCCCCTCCCACGGTCGCCCTTTCCATCTCCGACCACCGGGATCCGAGACATCCGCCACGTCTCTCCGACTGGAAATGGGTCAGCATCCTCCTTTAACTGTTAGCCGCGTGTTCCGTGAATACATACCTTCCCTCTCGGCGTGAAGAGCCCACTCGTGCGGAACAGGCTTGGATTGCATTCATGAATGCATTTCCGGGAGGCCAATCGCGAAAGTTTTAAAATATTACAAGTAAGGTGAAAGTTAAACGAAATAAACTTTTGTTTCACTTACGCTACATCCCAACATCCCCACTCGGATATATAAATATGATAGGATATTTACTGATTTGACGTCGACGCATTAGCGGCACTACGTAACAGATACTGAACCCTATCCAATGAGTAATAAATTAAAAGAGTAATGTTCTACATCTATATACCATTCTCCGAGCCTCCGCAGGGGCAAGGGGCAGACGGTGTTATGACAAAAGCCATGAATACATGGGAGGAAATAGGGAGACGGAATTGGAATAGGGGAAGGATGAAAGTGAACTGCCTGCTAACGGAGGGCCTAAGTGCCTCCCCTCTGCTTTTGTCACTGTCGCTAATGGTAAGATGGGAAGAGGGAATGTATCTACATACCAGTTCGGGAGCGTATCTCTTGTTTTGGCGATTATATCAGTTCTCGAGATTGAGGATGCTGTTCAAATAACAACATCCGCGTCACACGACAACTTGCGTGATATTAATTTTTCAAAAAAAAAAAAAAAAAAAAAAAAAAAAAAAAAAAAAAAAAAACTTATAAAGTGTTTAGTCTTAAAGTCTCTAGTGCCTCCCTACTTATTGCTAGTCCTTCCATCATCAGTGCTTCATTTTCATTCATTTCATGCAGTTCAAACGACGCGTGAAGCTTACCTTATTACTTTATTCTGTGTAATTAATCTTTCGGTGTAGGTTCCCAAAAACGCACCGCTTACTAGACATGTGGCCAAACTAGAACGAAGTAAC
This sequence comes from Pyrrhosoma nymphula, assembly GCA_963573305.1. Lineage (NCBI taxonomy): Eukaryota > Metazoa > Arthropoda > Insecta > Odonata > Coenagrionidae > Pyrrhosoma > Pyrrhosoma nymphula. The sequence continues at coordinate 23,957,331 of OY754338.1, forward strand.
ACCTGTCTTTCACTTTTTCATCCGAGTAACGTCCTACTATTCGCTTGATAAATCTTAGTATCTTCAATGCGGCGCCGCCAAATTTTCTAACACGTTTCCTCCACGCTAGGTCTGAAGTTATAGTGATTCCTCTGATACATTTATATTTACTCCCAACACTTTATAGACATGGCATTGATGCGATTTCTTCATTAAAACGTTCACTGCAGTGCATTTACTGAGATTAATTTAGAGCCCCCTATTAAGACAACATGAGTTGACATTAAGATCGTTAAGATTTACACCTGCTTAGACATCCAACATCTCTAGTCAAGCCAGAGCACTTTTTTAACACAAAATCTCTTCGCCAATTGAACAAACTATAAAAGAAGGATACGCATTTTGCTAAAGATTACGATGACCGTAGAGCTGGTGTCGCGCGGCTACTACTTAAGCTGGCACAGAAATTCATTCATTCAAGTATTCTACCAGCTGATTGGTAGGTTCTTGGACAGTCCCCATTCTGCATCCCAATTTCATACACATTATCTCGCTTTTCCTCCTAAGGATGTCCCGCAATTAGATCCCTCTTCAATTCTTCATATCTTCTACATCCTCTTATTTCGTCCAGAATATCTATGCTCTTCCACGCTTCCCCAGTGTTCTCCCCTCTATCACTCTCTTCAACATGCTCTCTCCTCTCAAAACCTCCTCCATCCATCTCTCCTGCCTTCTCCGCACCTCTGCCACAAGCTTCCTCTCCTCTCCAACCATATCCAATACCTCCTCGTTCGTCTTCCTCGCCACCCAGCTCACCTTCTCCAAACCCACATCTCAAACGCCTCAACTCTACGCACATCCTCCCTTCGCAATGACCAAGTTGCCGACCCATATAGCGCCACGCTCCATATCAGAGTTTTCACCAGCCTTTTCTATACGTCTCTTCTCAGACCCCCCTCATCAATTCCCTACTCTTCGAAAATGCTTCCTCAGCCACGGCAATTCTGCATCTGATGTCCCTACCACTAAAGCCATTCTCCTATAAAATACTACCTAGACACGTAAACTGTTCGACCTGCTCTACCTTCTGCCTTCCCACCCTTATATTCAGACCCGCCTTCTTACTTCTAGAAAATCTCATCACTTTCGTTTTTATGTGGTTGATCTTCATCCCATACTTTACGCACTGCACCTCTAACGCATTCACCATTGACGGTAACCAATTGGCAGACTGGCTAACCAATGCTTGATTATCTGCAAATCTCACTGATTTTATCAGCTCACCTCCTACATTTATTCCTATCTCCTCCTCCCCCCCCCATGCCTCCCTTACTATTTATTCTGAATACACATTAAAAAGCAACGGCGATAGTGGGCACCCCTGCCGCACTCCCCATCCTATCGTGGCCCATCCCGATTCTCCATCGGCTACCCTAACCTGCGCCGTCCGGTTCATAAAAATTCCGAATCAGACGCCTGTCCCTGAAGGAACAAAAATTCAAGGTCCGACTTTAGGTACCGAATGAGTGAAAACCGTGTAATTTTCAAGGTTTTGAACGATTCCTGGACCATAGCGAGATTTTTGAAAACTCTCATCTTGTCTTTGGCGTTTTATGCTGCTTGCGAAAATTACGATTGAAGTCACAAGGGATTCCTTCCTCGAAATTGGAAACAAAAACTCAGAAATATTCCCGTGCTTCACAACCCATCTTTTTTATTTCGCCAAGTACATAGGTACCACTTGCATACTTACGCCCCCTGCCAAACGACCCATGACCTGAAGGGAATCACATAGACGACAACTTGTAAAAGGGCAATAACAAATCAATTGCTGAGAAGAGGCAATTGTAACGTGGTAACGGATTTCCACATCTCTACCTCGTCTCAGTAGAAGCTGCAAGTGACAATTAACTATGTGCTAGCAGGAGGGTACGTCTGCGAGCCTTTAGATGGGCGTTCGGACACCAGCCAGAAAAAGGAAGGACTCCGAAAAAAATGGAATTCTGTTCGTCAGGGAATTTCTCCAACTCAGTCGCTCTTTCCTCTCCTAGAAATTAAGTTCAGGAGTTAAATAATACCTATAGTTTCGACCAGACATTTGTGGAACAAATTTTTCCAGCCACATAGGCATTACATTCAACTTTTGGATCTCCAGCGGCTCCGTCCTCGGGCCTGATTTTTTTGTCACTCTTTCTTTACTGACTCAGGCAGTTTTTTTTAAACACAAACGCGCTGCTTACCTTTTTCGTTCACTCATAAGTAACGCGCTGCTTACCTTTTTCGTTCACTCATAAGTAACTCTGAAGATATGCCATCATTTCCTGTCGTTTCATACTTTTGATAGCAATAATTGTGAACTGATTTTTATCTGAGTCAGCAGATAAATCACCAAATACGGCTCAAGAAGTTCCGAACTCATCCAGGAAGTCCACCATAATTTGCGGAAGCGGTGGTCCGGATAACAACTAGAGCCTCATTCAACTCCTTTACCGCAAGGCTATGAAATGAATTTCATAACACACAACTCTCTGCATCTACAAGCCGCTGACTGGTTCTCAATTACGGAGGCGATCAGGATGCGGTAGTCCCATGTAGTGCACACGGCCTTATGCAATTCTTTTCCCACCAAGCCACCGAATTTATAACTGGCATCCTTGCAATTCCACGACATAAGATGTCTACGGGCCGATGAGTGATAATGGAAGAAATGCAAATATTTGTAACCTTTGAATTCCGTTGCATATCAAGCACAAGATTAAGGTAAGGTCGCTTTGGAATGACAAACGAGCTACGTGTTGAGGACGTAAGACTCCACGGCAACTGAAATCGTTGCCGCGACTCGCGGCACTTTCAAAAAAGGTTAATTTCAAACAGGGAGAGCCAAATCCATGTCGGTATTATTAATCCTTTTCACCTTACAATGTTAGCATACAGAAATCATACGTGTGCGCAACAGAATCAGGAAAGAAAGGAGAAAGACGTGCAATTAAAAAGGATAGGCGAACCCAGTAGGGGCGTCCAGGTCGACGGATTTATCACAACTTTCACTTCAAATTCAACTGACTACTCAGCAAACCACAGGATGAGCGAGAGGCAGGGGGTGTTAGGACACCAGCCATTAATGAGGGAGGGCAAATGAAAAAGGAAATGGGGGAGGAATTAGCGCCTCGATATGCTCTTGATGTAGTAATGAATGGAGCGCTGGAAGAAAGAATTAATCTGTTCGACTGTGAATCGCTCTGTCTCCCTTTTTTCACTGATGCACTGTGGTGGTAAAATAATGTTCGCCGTGTCGACCGGAAACTCGTGGAATACGATTTTTTCTAGTTTTATCAGCCTTCGAGTCTCCCAACCCAATCCTTCACACAGTTTTGTCATTATTCCTATTCGCTCGGACACGCCTTTAAGAAAACCTGCTGCTTCCCTCGGCCAGTTATTAAATTAAATATTTCTCTCAATTAAATTTACGCCAATGCTTTCGAGGTGCTCGATGACTGGCCTAACGAGAGTAAGGAAACATCCCTCTTTTACTTTTTCGTCCCCTTAATCGCCGATTGATGGACATTTGTTAAACTTAATTTCGCCTTAATTACATACACACAAAACGAAGAAGGCTGGGAATCTCCACGCCGACCGGTCGTGCGATGTTGAAGCAAATTATCAGATGGTAACACAGAGTGGTATGGTTTTTCTATGAGTCCAAAATTATCACGGTACTTATCGGTATTTATTTACAGTATAAATAACAATGTTTTCAATCCTTTCACAAAACATGTAACATTATTTAGGGACTGATAATTGATACAAACAGCAAAGTTAAATGTTCACTTTTAGTCGCAAAGAGAAAGAATATATTTAAATACGAAATGTAATTAAAAAATGTTGAATAATTACGAAGAGAAATCCTATTACAATAATGGTCTTCCCGATAAGAATTCCCTTAATGCGGTGCACTTTCTGGATAGATATGGGTTCCATCGTCGTTCTAGTTTGATCGTCCGTAAAATGAATTCCTATAAGTTCGATTTCAAGGACTTTGTTAAGTCAGATTTTGATCCTTGACTACTGTGCGGCCTTCCCCGCTTTATTGGAGTACTACGCCAATTCGGATATCCGACATGACGAAACATCGGGTGTAAGATAATAATAATAGTCAGAACAAGAATGAAAATGCGGATGAAGAGGCGTTTGGGCCTACGAAATCCAATATTCATATCTTTTATAAGAATTCTGCATCTCCAATACGTTAAAATTGGTTAAAACCGACACTCCTCAACCAATAGCGGATGCTTCTTGAAGGTTAAGAGCTCTTTAAAAGTACAGAATCTAAAATCTTCGACAATGAACGAAAATTATCGGTGTAAATTGGTGACGCAGAAATAATTATAAAAGCAATAAAAATAATAAATTCCAGGTTACCGAGGTTTAAATTTTCCTAAGCATAGATATGGAAAACACCATGTCCAATCGAAGAGGGTCGCAGGGCAGCAGTCGGAATGCCTCCGCATGAACAAGATAAGTCTAAAACGTCTTCGAAAAAATTTTCCGGGCAACACCCTGCCACGATGGAAACACCACTTCTCCCTCGAACACCGAGGCTAAGCATCGTTGGGTCCGCCTCGAAATTGGCTGGGTGATCGTCCTAAACGTTCTCAAGTCTTATGTCCGTGTCTACAAGCAGTGAGCGCGAAATGCAATGATTGGAGAAAAGGCAACAAGGCAGTAAGCTCAGAATGACCTTAACTGCCAAAGGATATCGTAATTATGGACAATTTTCCAACCTCGTCATTGGAAAAATTCAAATTCTTCGAATCGTCAATTCTGCCGAAAAAAGCAAGACATTCCGAAATCATCCCACAACATCATTTGTCCTCTCATCTTCCTTCCAAAGAAATTTTCTTCCTAATGCCACTCCTCAATTGGAAACACTAATGTTTACATCCATCACATATTTTAGTTCCCAAGCTACTAGTCTTCCACCCCACGTCAATGTATTTGGCCACCATAGCATGTCTTCTTAGTTTTTTCGTGACACCATATGTTAATAATTTTTTCGGTTTCCGCTGTTATCAAAGCGACCTCCCTTTTTTGTCTTCTCTCCTTCCAACTCGCAACAAGGAGCAGAACACGCTACTCTGTCCGAGGGGGTAATACATAAGAATCTTGGTTTGAATATATTCTCGCTTCTGCATGACGAAAGCGAGATACTTCAATTTTTTCCCAGAAGAATTGCTATCCCCAGTAAATTAATGGGCTGGAACCTATTTCCGTTGGCTTCCATAAGCACTCTTCCAGCGAACTTCAAACGCATAATTAGCTAAGAAAAAATTGGCCATTATAGAATAGCAGATATTCATCTGATATTAACGATATCTACCATTGCAAAAATTGTTGGTAAGTTCTACCCGCATTCGCACCAGTCTTTAATCACCATGGTACAACTGGTATTTACATCGCATTTACTACCTTTAACGTGCACCATATTTGTTTGTCATCACTTACCGGTCTTTTGCAGATGATGACGATTGACTACTCGACCATTGTAATTAACGTGCATTCGTTTGGTAGAAAACAACTATTGCAGATTGTGGTGGACAAGAACCATGGTAAATATTATTATTATTATTTACCCTGGTAGAAAAAGTTAACGTGGTAGGTGCCAACCGAGCGTTCGATTTACTAATCCTCACCCTTATAATGGATTACCATGGTAAAAAGCTAGTAATGCCAACGGAGCACGAACTGCAAAATGTTCCCTCCATACGTTGAATACAAAATGTATCATGGTGATTAATAATTTGTCAATTTTCCCCATAAAATTTTAATTCACTACTGGCAGGTCGCGAATAAAACAAAAAAATTGATACTGCAGTATACTGCCATGGCAATGGATACTGCCATGGCCAATTGACTGCTCAAAACGATTTTAAACAAGTCAAGCCGGCGTGATTAAAGCGATGTGGAACGATTCCTGTCCGAAATATCTATCGCCATTGCACGCATCAGACGAACACCTTCAAGGGGCAAGAATCACGAACAGACCTCAGAAAGACGCAGAAAACAATGGAAGCATTTAGAATGCTCATATCAGTGCGTAACAAAACGAACAAGCTCTTTTGAATCTATTAGTTATTGCGTTAAGTGGCTTTTAATTTAATTTACATATAAATCGGACGTGAAACGTAGGATAATTTGAATTCTCACTATCTTCACCAACTGGCGAATAAAATTAAGGCTTGAATAGATAATTCAATGGTACTCAAAAGATTTCGAACATGCTATCACTCAACACACATTATTTTTAACTTTCCAGAGATATAATATAGGCAACGAGTAATTTGATGGTGAAATTCGGGGGACGATACAAAATTAAAAACTAATTACGAAAAACGCTGCACATCTTTGAGGAGTGCAAAAGCAAAGCCAAGTGCCGTCGACCCACAACTAATAGCGAATTGACAAATGGAACTAAAGCGAAAGGAAGTTCAAAGGAAAGGCGACGACTAGAGGCGAAGTGACCTAAGTTCAAGGGAGGAATAATGCTAGGCTATAAATTGGTGCAGTCAATGGCGGAGAAAAAGAAATATGCCAAGTTGCCCACGATCGGTGCACTTCCAGCCGACCGAGAAAGTCACGCGCCTGGGACGGGTACGGCCGTTGCGAGTGCACGGTAAAGAGATGAAGGCAGTCGAAAGGAAAATCCAAAAGACCTCAAGACGTACACGCGAGCAGATATCGAGGAGGAAGATTGGAGCCAAATCATCACATAAAGACTGCACTCGTCATCGATAAGAAGCGCGGGTCGCAAAAATTGATAACCCACTTCGATAGTAAAACAACTGACGTCGCCGAATCTCACGATGGAGAGCTGGCAAGGCGCTGATTTGTTCGGACCAGCCAGGCCAAGGCCACCGAGATATACATGTAGGTACATCTCGGTGGTCTTGGCCAGGGCTAATGGGCATTAGCGTGAGCGCCCCGCCCAAAAGATAAAAAAAGATCGATATGCAGAATCTTTTAATGTTAACCCACAGTGGAGTGAAACCCATCCTTGCGTGATAAAAACACATGCAGCACAGGATAAAATGTATGAAATTACAGGGAAAAAATAGTTTGCTTGGACAAGAATTAGAACCTACATCCTCTGAATTAACACACAGGGCTTCAACCAATTAAGCTACACAGGCATCGCTTACAGCCCCCGGTGGCCACGGGGTAAAGTCCTCGCCTGTGTCGAACCTAAGGTTGCGGGTTCGAATTCCGCCTAGGCAGGATTTTAATGTCCCAGTGCTAGGTTATGTGTGTAGTCTATATATCAAACGGGTAGTAATTGGCTTCGGCTGTTACCCGTAGAGACATTATTATTATCCCACTGCGAATTCCACTGAGGAGTCTCCTCAGCTGGTGATGTCCAGAGAAGCTCAACTACTTTCAATTTAGGACAGAGGGCAATTACATGCTAATTCAAAGAAAGGTTGTATTTGGATGTTGTGTAGAATTTCTCGTAACTATTAGCACTCAAAATTTATATGGGTTAGTTAGTACATTGAAATTCATTATATAAATAGACAAATGCACAAAATTTCGATAAAACCCAACTGTTACCACCAGTGCCACCTTATTACATAAACCCTCATTCCAAAAATAGTGTATTCCTTGCCCAACAAAATTACCAATTCTGTCGAAAACCTTTCACAAAAAAATATGACACTACTGTTAAAATTAAAAGAGAAGGCTGATCATAATCTAATAACAATTCTTGTGAGATTGTGGAGAATACACTGCTCTTGACAAATAATCCAAACCATTCTCATAGCACTATCCCTGAAAAAGTTTCTACAACAAGGGGATAAAAAAGTTGGCGCTCTTGTCTATCTATACAACTCCTACCTCATGACAGTTGGTTTAAATGGTAACAGAGAGGTATTGTGGGGAGGCAGAGGGGAAAGTGTTAGTAAGCTTGGCTTCATGACCTCTGGCACCACATCTTTTGTGGCAAGCAAACTAACTGATATCTGAAGGAAAAAAGGATCTTCTACAGTTTAATAATTCAAGAGACAGCAAGTGCAAACATTATTTAACATTAAATCAAAGATGAACTCCAAAGAAGTCAGTATAACGCTATTCAACCTGACCTTGAATGACACCAGCAACATATGATGCAATCCCCACCAGCTAAACAAACATAATTTGTCTCTCTCACTCTGCTCAGCATTCGTTCATTTACAACCAGTGCTCCAGGTGCTGTTAACAGGGGAACAAGGAAGCAGAAGTATTTCCTTAAACATGTTGTCTTTTCCCTACATTGCATTCTACCAGGTAAGAAATTCTAGACATACCCCCACAGATTGTCTTAAGTGGTGAAGCCAATTTTCTGCATGCTGAGCCAGAATAGTTATCAGAGTAATTTATTGAGAGATATTTAAGGTTGTTATTTTTGAGTTATGACATGGCAAAGCACTGATTTTCCAGAAGGAAAAATGAGTCATCAAACATATCGGAGTTACTTTCCCATCAAACCATTGAGCAATGAATTTTTAGATTTTGATTATACATGCAGTTAAACTTACCATCAGTGCAAGTGCTTATCTATTTATCATGAAATCAAGTCATTATTTGGGAAAAAGCGATAAAAACTAGGTGGATTCCAACTTGCGTTAAGAAATTTCCAGATAATCAGAGTGGAGGAGCTTACAAAAGAAAGTGAACAAATCCGAAGTGACTTACTAGAATATTGAGAAGAAATACAGTGGTGGCTCCGAAACACGACTGTAATTATAGAAAGTCACTAAGGAAGAATGAAATGATGGAGCCTACAAAAATTCAAGACCAGCCTTAAAGAAACTCAGACAAGACTAAACTGAGGAGGAATGGCTTTTTTACACAGTATGGAGGTGAAGTGATACAGGACACAGAGACTAAAGTGAGAATAGTTGAACATTTGGATAATGTCAATCAAACACAGGGGAGTGGTGTATTACTACCCAAATATGTAAAACTGACAGTAAAATATTTAGCTAATGTACTTTTAAGATGTGTGTAAAAAAGTACATACAATGTAGTTTTATAACGTCTATGGTCTTTTTCAAAATGCTTTTTGATATTACATTGGGCATACCAACAGATAAGTTTATGTCAGAAAAGAATAAAGAGTTGACCACCCATCTGAAAATGTTCTCTGAATTGTAGGAGACTTGTCGTATCACCTAGGGGCCAAAGAGTGCATAATGCATACTAAGCAAAGAGTTTTAGAATTGGAGATGAAACAGCTGAACAGATAGTTAAGTTACTGCTGGACTTTGTCTGAACCTCAAGAGTATGTTCAGTGATATGTTCACGAGCATTGATGACTTTATTCAGGCTGGATATCCACAATACACTGAAGAGAAGGTACTTCTTTAAAACATTCATTTGTGCACCAACTTTGTAAGTAATATGCTTACTTCATGGTGATACATTACAATATTCAGTTTCATGTATTTGGAAATAATTGCTATGCTTTTCTGAAAATCCATGAATTCCATAAACTCCACTGCAACTAAAGTTTTCAAACCTAAGTAGACACATTAACTTCACCTAACAAAGCTGAAATTTTAATTATTATATTGAAAAATTAAGGGGGTAAGAGTTGAGCCAAGTACATATATAATGCAACACATAATGTACATATAATTTTTCTCATCCTTAAAATGAACACTCCAATGTAAAATATTTTAGTGCAACTTTTAGCAAGGATTAACTAAAAATTCATACCAATAAAGATTGCACAATATTTTTAATTTCAAAGATTGGAAGAATTTTGCTCTTTATTTAATAAATACTCAGTTTTAAGAAATTTGGACTGTATTTCACGTATTCTATGAGTAATAATCTACATTGCTCAGAGTTCATCTGGATTGTCCACTGAGGAGTGACTGAAGTTATTGTGAAGGTCCATCACCGAAACCAATATATTTTCTTCCTTCAATGAATCTAATAGGCACTAATTGAATGCATCTAAAAACGATAGGGAATGAGCAATTCCTATCACACAGACAAAAGAAGGGACTTTTTCACAGATTTTTATTAATTACCAATTCTGAAAAGTAAAAAATGCAATGCCATACACATTTTTCACTCTTCAATCTTCAGCCTAGTTCTCAGTTATAGGTGATGAAATATTGAAGTTCTCTTAAGGAGTGTACTTGAGCTATCTATGACACAATTAACATCGCTCACTGGTCCATTAACTGCAGTGACTGTCGTAGAATTCTTGACTCAAATCTACCAGTGACTTAGAGCTGTTCTCCATGCCGTAAGCAATAAGTTTAAGTAAATAATCAAAACAGCATGCAGTCCACATGTCTTACTCAGATTAAGAATGAAATTTTGGAAAACTTAAAAACTAGTTTCATAATACATACAATGTACCAAAAAGGAAAGACTGTGGTCTAATTTAAATTCTAGCAAGTCATTTTATTGCTCATTGAACCACTCCCCTTTAATCAGATAGGTGACCAAATACTTGATGCCATAGGTAACTTGATTGCTAAGTGGCCAGGACTTGCATTTCAGAGTGAATAGACAGAGGAGTTTGAAAGGGAATTTTTTTTACTAACTTTCATTTTTGGGGCCAATCTCACAACTCCATGAATGAAACAGAAAATTTGAGTCAAGAGTAAATGACTCTATTACATATGACCAGCCAAAGGAATCCTTAACAAGAAGTGCCATAACTGGTCACTCTTGATTTCTTAAATCCATTAGATAAGAGCACATGAATTTTGAATCCTAAATGTTTTTCATCTCAACATCATCGCCACAACAGTTTCATGCGGATTTCAAGCCCAATTCAAAATGTTAGCCAGGGACAAAGCCAAATTATAAAAGGTTTTCACACTTGCTGCCAGATGTAACTGAAAGTGACTAGTGGCACACTGAGTGATGGACTATCTTCAGAGAGGGAATTTCATAATCAGGATGGAAATTTTTTAATGCTAATTGGAATTATTTGTGTACACACTGGCTTTCATATAGTCAGGAATGTTCCAAATAAAAACAATTTCAGATGCATTTAAGTTTAATCAAAAAACTTTCTCGAATAATTGAGCACATCCCTAACCTTGACATGCAAAACAGTCATACAGTAACACCTTGAATTTAAGCACGTTGATATTAAGCACCTTGATTTTACGTAACTCTCGATTTTGAAAAGCAACATTAAGGTCCGGCCAGGAAGCATAGGGTGTTTCAATGGTAAACTCTTGATCTTACATAGTTTCTCGACTTTGTGTAGTTTTTTGTTTTAATGCAGTCATAATTTGGTCCCTACGGTCAAATTTTCCTCATTTTCACTGAGTATTGCAATACTTATAACAAATTGTGGGCAAAGCTATAGAATACGAAAGCATGTTTGCAAGCATATCTAATGATTTAATCCATTTTCCTGCAACATGCACAGAAAATACGGCACTAAATATTTGGTCATCACAAATACAGAACATTATTTTGGAAGTTACGAGTATGTTATAATCTTTCTCGGAATAATATGCCTTACATGAGAGTTTAATTAGTTTTTTTTCTGGTTTTACAATAGCTAGTGAGCATTGTATTACAATGTCTTTATGGCAACGATATGGCGTTTCATATATTGCTCTTCAGTAATGCAGAAGCAATGAAAACGAATTACCATGCATGTCCAGATATGCCCCTCATTTTTGGCTAAATATTGGTACTCAATAAGGGGAAGGGGAGTTGCTTACACATATAAGACACCGGGGGTGATTTTCAAGTGATTATTTTTGGGAAAAAAGGTGTTTCTTACATCCCATAAAGCCCATCAAATACATTACTTCAAATGAAATTCACTCAACAAAAACAACTTTATAAGACACATGGCTTAATTTTAAATGCAATGAAGATATCGGAAAAATGCTATTACATTTTTATCAACCTCTGATTTTTACATACTGCCTCTTTTTTGATCATTCCAACTACATAAAATTGAGGTTTTACTGTATTTTGCACATACCTGGGTACCATAAAGACTAGTAGGATTACATCTCTTGTTCTCAGTTTTGAATGGCATTTTGACTAAGAATGATTAGGATTGAAATAAGGATGATACACACAGTTCTTGTAAACGTTGGCAGATAAATGTGACAGAAATAGAAATTACAACCTTCCTACTTCCTCAAAAAAGAATTAATCTTCATGGGAGACATGTTCTCCTTAGCCGGGATTCCACAATACATTGACATCTATCTACACAATGAAGCATGTAATTAAATTTAAAAAAAAACTATGCATACGCTTTCATAAGATACTTTTCCTGATTCAAGGAGATTCACCAAACGCAGCGACATAGCTAGTCGTAATTTTCAATTGAAACAATCCAAAAACATTTGAAATACAAAACTCTCTTGCTATAAGTATGAAGGAGGAAAAACTTTCTATGAATATTTTATGGTAGTAATCAGAAACGAGGAGTTTATACTATCCAAGAGTTAATAGAAGAAACATAAAGCCCATCAAAATATGCCTTGATGTATTTAGTATTGAAAACAAGAGTTTTTTCATGAAATATGAAATACTTAGTAATGAAAGGTACTTAGGATAGTTATCAGAAGAAGAAAATTTACAAATCGATGAACAACACAGAGACAAGTTCCTGTGACAAAATAAAGAGCATAGAACATTCAAGTCCAATTTGAAGGCAGAGATTTTTAATCAACAGTCCAGCTAATTAAGGTAACAAGGTTTTATTTATAGCTTCTATTAATTTTGAGGATACCGGGACTAGCCACGGTAGTTACCTTTACGGAGTCACCCGCAAGTGCACATAAGTGCGATATTCCACAGAGGAAACATCATTCGCCTTGACTGGGATTCGAACCCGGATCCCTCGATTTCGCGCCGAGTGCTTTAACCAGTTAAGCTACCGAAGGGGAGAGGATGCCTCGGTAGCTTAACTGGTTAAAGCACTCGGCACTAAATCGAGGGATCCGGGTTCGAATCCCGGTCAAGGCGAATGATTTTTTCCTCTGTGGAATATTGAGCTTCTATTAAATTTTAATTAAATTAAAATATTGATAACTAAAAATACTTTGTGTTGTGCATGAAAAAGGTAGCCATGATGAATTGTCTAATTAACTATTTTTAAATAACCTTAGATGATATCAAACAAGATTTCTACTTAAGGCTGTTATTTTTTCAAGCACATATTACATTCCCTTATGCATAGTTTCGCTTGGAATCACTAAATTGTTGCACTGAAAATCGATGGCTCTCTCAGGGTTAAATTAGGATGAGATACACTGAGCAAACATTTAACATTGAAAAAGTTGCCAGCAAAGAAGAGGAAGCACTAGTTAGTGATAAACGCTTGGTTATGCCCTAAACACACCTTCATTCATCAAACATGCTGAGAAAGTTTTGACTGACTGTAAACAGACCACTCACCCATTTGCTGGAGAGTGAGCAGGTCATTCTTCTTTTTCTTGCGCTTGGTTTCTTGATTGTTAGAGGCTGGAGCCGGAGCAGTTTGCACAGGTTGAATTATCTGTGCCTCAATTGCCTCCAGAACAGCTTCCTGTACATTGACTGCCTTTTCTGGTTGTAGAAGAGGTGCCACAGTGGCTGTGGGTGCAGACGCATGGCTGAGGCTGACTTGAACTTTCTCTTCATGCTTGTGATCCTTTTCTCCAGCAGACACCTTAACCTTGGCATCCAAGGGTTCCGAATTCACTTGATCTGTGGGCGACTGGGTTTTATCACCGCCCGTAGCCTTTGACTTCTCCTTAGACTTTTGCACAGGATTGCCAGTTTCCTCCTTCTTGAAAGAATAAACATATTATAACTAAAAGTTGGAGTTCAGTTGAAGCTACAATATTTAAAAACCACACTTTGTAAATGATAGTGATTAAAATTACTCATGAAGTAGCTTTGACTCTTCCTAAGATTCTATACTCGCAAAGACAACTTAAATATGAAAACATTTCCATGATAAATGACTTTAAATGTAAATATTGTAAAGAGTAATGAAAATAAAACTTGGCACAGAGATTTTCTTGTATTTGGATTCTTAAAAATCTCTGCGAAAAACCACCAAGGCAAAAATCTCTTGAAGGCAAAAAATGAATCTTTTACCTTATTTGCAGTTAATTCAGATAAACTTTTATCCAGGGATTGCAAAAGAATCCAGAATGCTTTTGTGGACAGACTATTTCCCAAAGAAAGAGGCAAATGTATATATATTGCACCTAAATATTTCTTAGATACTCAGAAAGCTCCTTAAATATTTTAAGATCTATGAGAAAACAGGCAAAAATCTGCTCATCAAAATAAATAACCTGACTTGGAGGACTGTTACAAATGAAAATAAAAAAATCTAAAGATTTAAGTGCTTGAGTTAACATTTGACAAAAGACTAGAATAATTTACTCAGGGGATGAAGAGCTAAATCCTAACTTCCAAAGGTTATTCAGTTGACTTTCTCAAGCATAATATACATGCAAAATGACAAAAACCAAATCAATCAAACTTTTACGTAATTACCACTAAATGCAGCCTTAGCTATGGACAACTTTCCTTTTAAATAGACAGCCATATAGTAAATTAGCATTAGACCACGAATGAGAAAGAAAGATTGATGTCATATTGAATCAGGATTGACTTATTTCTCCCGATGAGAAATGTCACAAACTAATGCATAGCATAGTCAATGAACTTTTGTAAAAGCAATGATAATGCATTCCCCACAAGAGATTCAGTCAATAATGCTCAACTATTAGCACTCAACTCACTAGTGAAAACATTCCGTTGTAGTCATGGTTTTCCTGGCAAAATCATCATTTACACACTCCTTATAAACTACAAAACCAGCATTTATGCATACTTTTTCCGAAATAAGCATTCAAAATGACCAACGTACCACTAAAAGCTTATTACAGTATGGGTTTAACATTCATCAGATCTCAAAATTCCATCTTCAGATTCATAAAAGTCGCCACATATTTAGAGTTTGGAATATAAATGCATATATAGGAAAGCGAATAATTTTAATCTTGGAAATTAAGAATAGAGATGGGAAAATTACGGTAATTTTCATCTGAGGTAAATTACCACGGTAAATTACGGTAATTTTTGAAAATTACCGTAATTTTCCAGTATTATTCAGTTTTAAGCATTAAACAGAAAATGTATGGTTAAATAAGAATGCCAATAGCAAAAGGAAGGGGATATGATGTTTAAACCATACCTAATGTAACATTAATCTATTATATATTTTTTAAATTGCAAAAAGAAATACAGCAGCAACATGCAATCTGGCTTTCTTTTGTCAAAGTATGAGAAATTTTCAAGAAGAATTCTACCAATAATTACTCAATAATGTTATAATTTAAGTAAAATATGCCAAAAATGAGTTGTATATGCCTCAATTTGAAATTAAACACATTGGAAATGTGAACTTGGCTTAAAAGAACATGTTGGGAATTTATCTGCATGAAAAATTATCTCAAATATAGGTGAATTATCTAGAAAATTACGGTAATTTTCAAGGGGAGCGGTAATTTACGAAAAATACCGTGGTAATTTTCAAAGTGGCCCATCTCTAATTAAGAACACTTATGCCGATGAATTTTCATTTAGCTCACAACCATTTCATGTCCTCCATCTACATCCCAGCTGATGTTTCAATGTGTGACTTGCCCATTGTCCTCATGATTTCAGAATGGACAGGAGGATGAAGACCAAGTCACACACTAAAACCATGTATCAAACCAAAACATAAGCAGAGATTTAGATGGAGAGTCTGACCAAAAGAGAAAAATCAGAAGAATTTTTCAGCAAGACTCGCATAAAAGATCCAGAACTATCATCAGCACTTACGAACAACTAGGAAGTTATATTAAAATTAATTAGAAGTGAGTACGTGGCCTTTGGTATACTGAATGGGCTTGAGTATGAATGATTTAATCAACTCAATTTTGACTTAAAAAATTAGAAAAATGCACATACTTTGAACTAAGAGAAAACCACTACACATGCAACAGTGAAATGTAGTGGGACGTCTGCCATTAAAATGCTTTAGTAAAATTTTCCAATTGAAAAGAATATGATTCAGTTTAGTGTTCTGTAGGTTTCATGCATAAATTAAGTACGTATTGGGGAAGAAGTAATCTTACACTGTGCTTCCTTTTCAATAATTCATCCTTTGGCTTGCTTTCTTCAAAGTGGTTCACTGATCGAGGAGTTTCAGGTTCATCCTTGACGAGGGAAGCATCCACTGGACTCACTTCATCCCTATTCAGGAGGATTGGCTTCACTCCCTTGTCAGCCTTTTTCTTTTTCTTAGACTTGCCCTCATCCTAGACATAAACATATAAGATTGTTCATTGTAGTTCAAACTTTCGTACACAACAAGTTTAAGTAATGTATTTGAAATGACCTTTCGGCATTTAAAACTCTTGTCATGGAACTATGCTTGCTTTTCTAATGAAACTAATTGGAGCATGGACCGAGGTCAAATTTGGATATCATAACTGCCACCACGGGCACAGTTGAACAGGTCATGTCCATAAGAAAAATCCACAGCAAAGCAATTAAAATTGTTGTATCATTTAACAGAGCTTGTAATTACACTGAAATCATCAAAGCCAAAAACTGATAATGGTCATAACATATGACTGGAAGTTAGTGAATGGTTAGTGTAAACAGAACCAAAATAATTTATTAAGGACGGAATCAAGGAAATGCAAACAATTCCAACATCCTGAGACTATCACCCAGAATGAGCCAGAGAAGTAATAGGATTCCCAACCCGGGTAATTTTCTCGTGACAACCGCAATGTCCAGAATGACATTGAGACTTGAGAATGCTAATGGATGAGGGGATCCAGTTTAACTAAAGACAACATTGTGCTAACCTGAGGAACTCCTTGGTCATTAACAACCTCCGCCTCGGGTTTGCCAAATTCTACAGCCCGATGTTTCTCGGAATGAATGACAGAGCTTGCAGGGGCGCTTGGTTTCGCAGATGCTGTATGGGTGGGTACTTTGGGTACAGGTTCAACTTTACTTCCTGCAACGGCTGCGGTTTTCTGAACTCCATCACCTTTCGTGGATGCATTGGAAGGTAATTTAGTTTGCACGTCCGCCTTTTCCTTTTCTACCGGTTTTTCTTTAGCCTTCTTTCCAACTTTTTTGATCTTCTTATCTTTGTTCTTGTCTTTTCCTCTACCCAACAGCAAATGTTCTAAAGGCATATTTCTCTGCTCAGCTATAGCTTCTTCGTAAGTTTTTCCTCTCATTGCATATCTGTACACTCTATACACAATTATGCTACAAAGTGACACCGCAATCACAATAATACCTCCTTCGATTAACTCCATGGCCCTGAAACGAGATAGAGATATGACATGAATATACACCCATGTTTTGCCAAAATATAAAAATTTCACTCAGCAGCCAACAACTTTTCACAATGAGTAAGACACCATGCACAGCTAAAAGGAATATAAACGCGGAAAATACAGGTAGACAACTATAATTTATCTTATACACCGCATAACATTAATGCAGTAATAATTTACTTCCCACAATCTTCATTTTAAAACTTTGACAATTAGCCGGTGCAATAACTACTTAAACAACATATTAATTAAAAGATGACATTCAAATATCCACTTAAGCGAATACACCTAGACATATATTTTATCAAAATACATCTGGAGAAAGCCCTCAGTTTGCAGTGTGAGATTTGATAAGAATGGGTGAGTGCTTTTAGGTTATTTTATTGATATATGTCAGAAGTACTAGTTTGCCTTTTTAGAATCACTGATAATAATGGAAACAGATAATATATTGAGCATTACCGTTTCTAAATACAAGTCCTTCGCCGACGTTGAACGACCGATGATAGACCGGCAATTGCCTTGTAAGCAATTCCAGCACGAATATCATCTACGAACAGTCGCCAGACCACGCCTATTGGGCATGGTAAAGGCTCTCCCATTGGCTGAATCCAGAGCGGCTCTTCTGTCTGACCCCCTCCTCTCTTTGCCACGTATAACAATAAACCGTAACCTCTGTGGTGCCGAGTTTCCTACACTTCCTGCGTATACTGTTACTTGAATACAGCTTTTAATATTTTATTTTCAGCTCATGAATTAATACAAATATTCATGGCACTTGTTTAGATTAAGGAAAGAATGTACAATTTGAATATGGTATTGTCGCGTAATTTTGGCATCACAGGTTTGTATTTCTCGTCATTCAGAAGATTTTGTATTTAATTTGAATTTTTTGTGAAGCTACACTGTCACCCAGTCCGTTCATAATCGTCTCCTACGAACCCATATTTTCTCTTCGTGTTCCATGTAAAATCATCCAGCGGAATGATCTTGCGCATACTAGGTTCCATTGAGAATATAATTTATACTCGTGAGATGAGGCTCGTGGTTTCTAAACGTTGCTGTCACTTTATTTAGAGTTATTTTAAAATAGATAGTAAGGGACGAGAGCATTAGAACGCTCCTCACTCAAACATAGTTTGTTCTTCAAAGTTTTCTTCCCACAAGAAATAGACGCTGGGTACGAAAGCAGTTTCGACTCATCAAATTAATGAAGTGTAAAAGAAGAAAGTGACAAGGAAAAAACATTTTCCCGCTCCCATTAAATTTCTTTAAAAGGTCATGGGTTGAGCGATTTAATGGGAATGAAATCCTCCTCAAGTCCCTGTCTGACACGGGATGCGTGGAGCTCCTAACTAGGGCGATCACCGTAATTGTCTAGTAGAGGCACCCACTGTTATGATCACTCATCCATCACAAATAGAATGTTTCTCGTCAGTACAATTGGCATTAACTTCATCATTAAGAGATGAAGATCTGAAGCGACAAGCCAATGCTTTAGTCATTTTCAATCCTGGATGATAAGCTATGCCGGCTCTCCATTAAAAAGTACACAATAACAGGACGACGAAGCTGCCCTAGTGAAAATTTCATGTAGCCGGCTACATGGGTTCATGTAGGTGCCTACCTGATGATGTGGGGTACCATGTAGCTGCCTACATGTTCATGTAGGCACACATACAGGTACCTACATGGTAATGTAGGCACCCATGTAGTTACCTACATTTCAAAGAATTTTCTTAATTGACTGCTATGCAGACCTCCAGTTTTCTACCTGCATGGGCGTATGTAGGTGGGTACATACTTATTTTAACACATACAATGGCATTCATCACAAGATGTAGGACTTATGTAGTATGGATAATTTTTGTCCTACATTGATGCAATGTAGGCCTACACACTGAAGCTAATCGACCCGTAACTTAATAAATTTAGGTAAAAACACCACGGACCCCCATATCAGGGGTTCACCGGGCCTGGAAATTAGAATTTCCAGAAATATTCGACCGTGAGTTTATATGCATGCCATTATGTGAGGTGAGGTATTGGTGATACTTCGTCCTCGAGCCGAGATTCGGTACTTCAAAACAAAACAAAAACCATCGGCAAAAGAATATAAGAATCAAGGGGGTGCCTCTTCTGGTGAGAATTTTCCCATCCGGCACAGCAGCGAAAAAGCATCAGTTTCTATTCATGTTTTTTTTTAACATTGAGAAACAGATAGGCAAACTGCAAAATTCAACTTCGGCCGCTGTTTGCACTTAACAACCATGGATATCGTTCTAGCCTTTGCCATTCGGTGTGCCATGATCACCAGAGCAGACGAGTCTACTTCTGACTACTTGTCCTCCAAAGAAAAACATCCCAGCTTGCTACCTCAATGCCTACCAATTTTCCAATAAGTGGCAATTTTGACTAAAACAATTTTTTCTTTCAATGACTCATATATATTCATCACAAGCAGCATCATCATTGTATTTAGAGATGGTAGAAATGATAGGGATGAAGGTATGACAAGCGTTCATGCATAATAATAATTTTATTTGCCCATGAGATACATTGTAGTAACAAGCTGCAAGTATATAAGGCACGCCAAGATACATACTTATAAAAAAGGCTCACGGTATGTTTTAATACAGATAACAAATAAAAAATTGAGTTAAGTTTTTTTACATAAATTTGAGATATGAACATCCCACTTTAGATGAGGTTCAATGCATACTCCAAGAAATCTTAAGTTATTCACAACATTAAAATTATTATCTGGGGATAGGATACAATTATTTTTTGGTTGATTATTTTTTGCTGATAAAAACATTGCTTGTATTTTACTGCTAATCAATATAAGTTCATTGTTATTGCACCAGTTTATCATTTGTTGTAATACAAGTTCACCAGTAGTTATTAAATGTTTTACAGATTTACTAGAAGTCACCACACTCACATCATCTGCATATATTACACTGTTGTGTGAATTTGCTGTTAGGTTCTTAGGCAGGTCATTTATAAAAATCATAAAGAGTATAGGCCCCATAAAAGATCCCTGAGGAACACCTTTAACTACCTCCAGTGGAGTGGACAGGTAAATGTTACCTTCTTGTTGATAAGCTACCTGCTGGTATCTATGATTAAGTATGTTTTCAACCAATTCAGTGCTACACCTCTAATGGCTGGAATTTAAAGAGTAGTCTTTCACGATTTACTGTATCAAAAGCTTGACTAAGATGAAAAAAATGCCCATAACTTTACATTTCTCATTAATCTGATCCAGTATATGATCAATTGTGTTAAAAAGGACTTGTTCAGTAGGCCTTGCTTTTCTGTAACCAAATTGTCAAGCAGATAGCAGATACTGAATGTCAAGGTAGTCAACTAATCTTTTGGAATACATACGTTCCAGTACTTTACCAAACATAGGGATAATCGATATTGGTCGATAATTATGCAAGCTACTTATGTTTCTCTTATTTTTATATACAGGTACCCCCTTCGACACCGTAAGTGCATCAGGATAAACACCTTCTAAAAGGGACAGGTTAACTAGGGATAAAAGAGTATCTAGAATAAGGTCCCCACACTGAAAAATTAATTTACCAGAAAAACCATCAATATCCACAGTACTTTTACCTCCTACCTTTGCCATAAATGTTGTTGTAATTCTATTTCGTCACAAGGTTTTAAATATAATGATTTACAATTGACTAAATTTGGATGATACATGAAACAGTGGGGGCAGCATACTGTAAAACAGGTATTTGTAAGAATGCTTCATTAAAAGCATTAGATATCTTAACAGGATCAGTAATGACATTTCCATCATCATCAACTTTGATGTGGTCAAGAGTCTCCATTGAATTTGAGGTTGAATGCTGTTTATAATTTTCCATGCCACTTTGGCGTAGGAAGAAGAATTTTTTATTTACTGATCATTATACTCCCGTTTTGCTCTTTTTATGCTATACCTGTAATGCCTTTAAATCCAAGTACTGATCTCGCAACTGGTTGTCAATAGAGACCAAGATATTAGGTGACATATTTCTGAAATAATTGGACACACATACTTACTTAAAATTTCTGGTGTTAGTCAGTTTTTTTTACCAGTTCCTCTGTATCTCACTGGTTCGAGAGGAAAAGCAAGTTCAAAGCAATGTGTAAAGAAATTATAGAAGTTATTTAAGTTTTCATTTAGGCCATTTAACTCTTACATATCTTTCCAATTTTGCTGAGCCAACAAGAGCCTGAAATAATTAACATTAGATTCATTAGTGAATCTCTGGTATTTGACTGGATATAAAATTGAATATTTGCAAGATGACTGTACAGTTAAAGTGGACAAAATTGCAAGATGGTCAGACAAAGCAGGGTCAAAAACTTTAGTATATACCTATTATTAGATTGCTTTAGTCTGTGAATATATTGTACAGTAAGGTTTTAGAACACACTGTTTTCATAGTAGGTGTGTTCACTAAGGATTTCAAATTATAACTCTGCATAACATAAACTAACTGTTTTTGCTCTGGCCCATCACTCAAAAGATTACAATTGAAATCACCAGTCAATATAATAGTAGGTCTATTTGAGTAATTTGGTCTACTTGGGGGGCCCACGTTAATAAACAAGTCGCAAGAAAAGAAGGGGGAAAAATCTCGGGGCCCATACGCAACTGCCTACTTTGCCTTATTGATGATTCGGCACTGTGCCCACACACCTTGCTAGGTTTCTGAACCAAAGTGATGCAGCTCACCCAGAGGAGTATAGATGATTGCACAGCAGGCTGGACTGAGACAATTTGGTTCAGCTTATTTTTATAACTGCATGAAAAACCAGTAAGGTACATGCTAGGTGGGCTGTTCTCTGCTCAATGAAAGCCTTTGTGCAAAAATTGTTATTAACAAACAATGCCATGTATTTATATTTTCCAGTGCACACTGAGACTGTCCTAGTGTAATTAACTTTGTAGTTAACTTTAAACTTTAGTGTAACAACAGCATTCACAGCTAATGGGCAAGCTCAAAATTTTTTGAAGAGTAGTCACCTCGGTTATTAGTTTTCAGCTCATTGAAAATTGTGCTGTCCACACTACATATTTATCTACTTAATGACATTATGTGTTCAGTAGTCATGAACATATATATCCCAGCCCACAAAAATCCTCAAGGGGATACACAAACTAGTGGCCTTTGTGGGTGTCTCAGTTAATAGTCCACCTAGTTTTCAGTATGTACCCTCAAAATTCAACTGTTTAGGTGGTTGTAAAACTTCTGTTTAGCAAGTTTCAATAGCCTGTAGCAAATTGGACTATCACCCATGTCTAGCCCAACCCAAAAATGCAAAACTTACGACAATGGAGCAGGAACTATTGTGGCAGACCATTGCCCACCTATAAATACTACATATCTAATATTTCTGATACAATAAGGTTTCATTCAAGATTTTCTTTTATAATTAAAAGACATTTTTCTTCAAATTTCCCCGTAAACATTTCCTTAACTGCCATGATGAATGACATTAAGTTGAATATTCCCACAGGGAAAAAAGGGTTTCCCGAATTGAATCACCGACCTCCATTTTTCAAGGACAATGCGCAAACCACTATGCTACCCAGGATTTCATGGACAATAATTAATTTTGATGGCTGAGGTTACAGTACTATTGACATACAGGAATGCACGTACTTAGACAAAATTAGGAATATTGTATGGTGGGTTATCAAAAAAATAATGTTGAGGATAAGCTAATTTTTAGGAGTGAAAGATAATTTTTAGTTTCCAAATTCTTTGATTCTGGAGCACAAATGATCACTCAGAGATGAATGCTTACATAAATCAAAAATGAAAAGTAATTGATATAGTACAAATATAGAGTAAGTTTTTATATGCCGTTGACCCTGGGCGAACATTTTTACTAACGCCAAAGACTCACTAAGCCTTATAAACAAGTCCGGGGTATACCAAATAAAGAGTGACACATGTGGAGCGGTATACATGGTTAATGCAGGGAGAAACTTTAGAACTTGTGTGAGTGAACACAGAAAGTGCCTGGCCAAGGGAGACACTAGATCACATTTGGAAAAACACCTCATGGAAGAATCCCACCACACGGACTTTCAAGCGAAAATTTTAAGGTTACAAACAAAGGATGTCTTAGAGCAGTGGGAAATTATTAAGAGGAAGAAGCAGAAAATCAGATAGTTAAATTACATTGAATTTGGATACCACTCCCCCATCCTAAACCCCTCTTACCTTTTGACATGACACCCCCACCTAATCACCCCCCAGTGACCTGACTCTCACCACCGTACATTCCTTCCCCCACCTACATGACGAACGGCATTGGGATGACATAATCATCCTACCATTATGTTGACCCTCATACTTTCCTCCCCCCCCCCCTCCATTCCGCCTCAATACCGGAAAATCCTAACCCCCCCAACCCTCCTCCCCTTCCGTTGAAAATTATGTATTAATACCCACTTCAAACTCGAATTTGAACCTTTTACCTGAAGATGGCTAAATAAAAAAGCCAAAACACGTGTTGTAAATTTAAAATGAAGTGGACAGTACTATATTGATTACCTTTCATTTTTGATAATGCAGTTCCACCACATCTCGCCAGACACTGTTGACTTCATTTATGCTTACATATTTCACAACTACATATGTGCTTTCAGCTAAACTCGTATAGCTTTGTTTAACACGTAAGTTTTCTCCATTTGCATAGATATTTTTACATAGATATTTTTGGTCAGCTTTTCACGGTCAAAAACAGTTTTTCAGATTCTTCATGCTTTCTCATAAGTCATTTGATATCATGAAACCTTGGTATATCACCTGGCATTATAATTGAACAGCAACTTTTAAGATTTCTGTGATTAGATACTGGCGGATGTGCGAAAGGGCTAATAGGTCCAAATTCCAATCTAATACAAGAATCTTTTGACTCAACCAGTGCCAAGTATACATAGTTTTCATAATGAAAATCATAGTGGTTAGACCACCATACCTTGAACTTCAAGGCAGTCATGAAAGAGAAAGGAAAATTTCTTATGGTAAAGAGAATTGCAAAAAGTCATTTCAAAGCAAGAGATGAGTGGAAAGGCCTCCACTGAAAGAGGTACATATTTTCTACATCCACATAACTTGCTGGGTAAGATTGGGAAAAGTCCACATGAAGTAGCTGATCACAATAGCACCAAGGTAACAAATGTTTGTAGGAGCTTCACTGAAAGCTGCATAGTAAAAAGGCAGCACTATATCTACAGCTAAAGATTAGCTATTATATTATTTATTCTTTTTCAGTAGTGTGCCAGTTTTAGCGACCATCCAACCCTGGATTTCATAGAAGTAAACATGTTCCTTGAGAGAAGGGCTTATGCTGAACAGAGTCAAAGAAGCGGCAGTAGCCAGATTAGAATCTGACACTCAATCCACTCGGAGGAATATTTCATTGTGCCTCAGCACCATGTTTTTGCGCACAAGGAAAACTGAAAAGCAGTTTAACTATCAAAAATTACTTCACATAAGAGGGGGACTCTTATAAAAATTTTCATTGGCAACAGCACCCAACCAGTGGCTTGGCAACTTTGGCAGTGGCTCGTTGACACACTGGTTCCCGTCAGATCACTGAAGTTAAGCAACGTTGGGCCCAGATGGGAGTTGGATGGGTGGCCCTCCTCCATGCCTCTACCAGGGTGGATTTAGGAGTGACACTTCCTCCAGATCTATACTGGGAGGCCGGAGGGAGAACCCAGACCGGGAAGGTAGGAGGGAGGACTCCTTCCATACCTGTACCGGGAAGGTTGGGGGTGGCCCCTCCTTCATACCTCTACCGTGGTGCCCTTGTTCCCTGTCTGCAAGTGGCAGGCAGGTTAAACATGGGATGGCACAATGGACCCAAAGAGGTCTGAGTGCCAGGAGGGCTCCAGAAGGACCTCACCCACCCATACGATCTACTCGACTACTCTTGGCAGTGGCTTGCATAGCATGGTTAGCATTTTCTGACTGAAAGTTTCATTATATGTACGCAGAACTTAAAAATAAGAATTATATAAAAAACATTTGTTTGCAAATTTGATAAAAGATGATTGAATAGTGGCCCAGGTTCAATTTTGTGTTCACACATATCATAAAGGGTGAAAGAAGGGGATATGTGCAACAATAAGCTCCCAATGATGCATGCCCCTTCACTGCGAACTAGCATTGAACCAGGCCACAGAAACCTACTACATATGCCAATTATTCACCAGCAAAATTTATAGTATGCTGAAATTGGCTGGCAGAGCTCATTTACAGTTTGCATGCATCTTTCAGATAATATACCTACTTAAGAACCCAGGCATCCCATCTGACAAGATACTGTAGGTCAATCCAAATGAATTTTTAAGTCATAAGGGTCAAGTCTGTAATGGACTAGTTGAAGGTTATGAATTTGAAACCTCCATCTGGTGAACTTTCAATGAAGGAAAGGTTCCTCATACACTCAGTGTCGAAACATGCCTGCATGTTTCTACGCTGAGCATATGAGAAATAATTTCAGCAATTGAAGCAACTAAAAACTACCATCCTTACTCATATCCAAAGACCTGTATTGACCATTCAAAGACCACAGCTGATTCCCTCAGAATTTGGATAATTTTTGTCCCAGAATTAGTATTGTCAAAAAGAAGAAAATAGAGAATTAGATAAAAGTGGCACACCCTCTGTTTTGCCAAGGGCACCAGAAACCCTAGGTATGCACACCACTGTAAGGGGTAAATGAAAAAGCTTGTGGCACAAGAAAGAAAGGACGAGAATGGATCTCGGAAGAATGTGGATTGGGTGCTTTTACAAGGTATTTTACATGCTTGGGTTGCATGGGTTAAATCAAGTGAATAGAATGAATATTAAGCTGAGACTTATGATGGAAGATTGAATAGTATAACGGGAAAGCAAGGAACAAGAAAATCACAAGTGAATGAGGTGGAAGACTTATTTAAAAAATGCAAGGATGAAGATAGCGTGTGTGGAATAAAGAGTGAATGTCAAAAAGCAAAAAGAAGTACACTAGGGAAAGAAATCAGTAAAATAATTTACCAAATCCACCACAAAAAATCAGGCTTCCTCATACAAAGCATCACACAACAGGGAATGGTATGGTAGGTACAGCTTGTTTAAAAGCTTGTGGCCCGTGCACAGAAACCCTTTTCTGACCTGGATGGGTCTATTTCCACGAACGGTTTGTGAACGGGGGTGAAAGTGACCATTCTTCCTCGGAACCTCAGTGACATCGCTAGCGTTCGCTGCCAACCTCACTGCTTTTGCTGTTTCCTTCTACTTAGCAATTTCACTTTTACGTTCTAGCCGTTTCTTTTTTATAGTTCATACAGGATTAGTTTGTTAATAGATTAGTAGTGTGTTAGTTCTATGAGATTAATTTCTTTTCATTTTAGGATAACCCTTCATTCTTTTTTCATTGTAGTGTTTGCTTATTTTTTTAACTTTTGCTCAGATTATTTCTGTTAGTTTAATATTGTCTTCAGTTAGTTTAATAAGTAATTTAAGTTCTCTTATAACTTTACATTAGGTTTCTTTTTTAGATTTTGTCAATTGGTCAAGCTAGGATTAAGTTAGGGTATCACCCCAACCCCTGCAATGTTGTCCATTGGACATCCATTGGATTTCCCAGCTGACATCCATTTGATGTACTCTGGACTTCCTATGGATGTCCAAATGTCCCACTTGTGGACATCCATAGGATGTCTATTTCAGGATTTTGAAAGGATTTGGCAATTATTTCAGATTCTTGGTATGTACAGGGTGCACACCAACTGCAGTACAGTAATAAGTGAGAAAAAGCCTTATTTCCCTAGCGAAAATATTGTAGAGGGAAGCGGATACGAAAGGTTGACGAAGCGGAGATTTAAGTGTGCTCGAAGCGAATCGGAACGTGAACGAACCGTAACTAAACCGTCTCCAAAGCCAAGCGTATGGAAGTGTTCCAGAGCCGAAAACCTAGCTGACGAAAACGTTCACGAGTTGGAATATCGTATTGCCTCTCCACTGACTTCGCTGCTCGCTCAAAATAAAAAAAAAGATTAATTACCATTTATCACTTTGTATGTGCTTTTGCGCAATGGCATGTTGAAGTACGTCATATTATTCTACCTCATATCTACCAAATGTTGTGGAATCCCTATTACATGAATGCCAAACCTACGACTCGACGCACCTATTTTCGCACCGGGTTATTGTAGGCTCAATGTTGAGAAAGGCGTATATATGTAGTCACTTATGTGGATAAATGTGATTTCGAGAACTATAATCATTAAATGATAATTCCGTGATAGTTTGAGGGAATACCATAAAATCTTGATAAAAGTTATTTGCCATTAATTAATGCCAGATAACTGTTATCCTATGTTGCCACATAGTATGAATATAAATGCAATATTACTGTGAATAAACAAGATTTTCCAATTCCCGCACGTTAGCTTCAGCATCGTAGCTAGGGGATGGCCAGGCGGGCGGCTGCCAGGGGCGCAACCCTCAGGGGGCGCACTTTGCAGACCCACAGCTAATATTACCTCGATTTATGTGGTATCAACCAGTAACTGTCGCTTCTTTTATTTTATTTACGATTTATTTTACATCATGTCCATTGGATATCATTCTGTGGCCTCCGTATGGATGTCCCTAGAGGGACCTTCATAGGATGTCATTTGTATGACATCCAAAGGATGTCCATAAGGGACTTCTGGATGTAAAATGGACGTCCATTGGACATCATGCAGTGGCTGGGATTTCCTTTGTTTGTTTAACAGTTAACTCGCTTTTTTGTAATACATATATTACTTTCAAGTAGTTTTGTAGTAAAAAGTTATATTTTTTGAGTAAGCGTAGCATTCACTTTGCATTTGATTCTTTTTTTTCGCTTTATAAGTCGCAGTAGAAGTTAAGGTACTAATTAGCATATTTGTTGTAAGTAGCGGTTTAGACAGGCATAATTGACAATGGACTAGCATACAAATTGGGAGGTGGGAGGGTTCTTCATTGTCAGGTGCGCGAAATAGTGCATAATGTACTAATGTTTATGAAGAAGGAGGCAGCCAAAGGAATCACTATTCCTGTTAAGAGTGTGATGGAACGAGAGGTTGCTGCAACTGGCATTTCCCTACGCTCCTTGAAGCGAATCACTCAGGAAGGAGCAGTCATTACGAGTGGTTCGCAAGCAGAACTTGTTAGCCCAAGAAAGAAAAAGCAGCAGACGAGCCCGAAATCTACCGTGGACGAATTTGACATGCAGGCGATATGGAGGACAGTGCACAATTTCCATATGGTGGAAAAGAGGCACCCAACATTACGTGCTCTGCTGCTTATTGTCAGAGAGAAAACGAATTTTGACAGCCAATTACATTCTCTACATATCCTGATGAAGAATATTGGATTCAGGTAAGATTATATACAGCAGAATTGCCTTCACTGATAAATGTATATTTAATTTATACATAGATTAAATTCTTATAGCTTACAAATTCTCATTTTGTCTTAGGTGGAATAAGACATTCAATAATAAAGTGCTGACAGAAATAAATGACATAGGATGGAATAGAATGACCTACCTCATAAAAATCCAAAAATTCAGAGGAAGGGTGGCCTATTGTGTTCACGGATGAGACATATATTCAATCGGCCAATCTTCCAATGGACCAGGGGCGATGAGCATGGGCTGAAGGCACCCATTTCCAAATGACAGCGATTAATCATTGTCCACGCTGGTGACTAGGTTATTGCGATAACCATCTATAGATTGATAATGAATAATACAAAATGCAAATATTATTAGGTGAGAATAAACCAGTAACGGAGATAAATTGTTCCATTTAGGTGGCGAAATGGGATTCATTCCTGGGGCATTGCTTATCTTCAGATCTGGCTTAAAAACAGATGATTACCATGGGGAAATGAACCAGACGAATTACTTCAAATGGCTGAGAAATCAGCTAATTACAAAACCGGCCCTAACACTCTGTGGTCGTGCTGGACAATGCACTGTACCACAACGTCCAGTATGACCACTGCCCCAGCGGCAAGGACAAGAAGGAGGCGATGAAGGTGTGGCTAGATGAACGAGGAATCAACTACGAAAGTAGGAAAATGAAACTAGAGCTTATTGAAAAAATTAAAATGAACAAGGGTCCAGTGATCTAAGAAGTGGACCAAATTTTAGCAGCACTGGGCAATAATCAGTTAGATAGCCTCCCTACCACCTTGAACTTAATCCAATAGAAAATGTCTGGGGGATCATGAAAAATAGGGTGACACAGACCAACACAACATTGAACTTGGGAAATGTGAAGCGGTTAGTAGAGAGGAAGTGCAAAGCAATTGGACGAGAAGAGTGGGGAAATGTACGTGACAAAGAGAAGGGAGTAGAAAATTCGTACATCAGAAGTGAAATGGTGCTAGATGAGGGAGAAAATGAACTAATAATAAATGTATTAAGTGATTCAGAGGACAGTAGTGAAGTGATGATTTATGATTAGTATTTTAATAAATTTAATTTTGAAAATAAAAAGCACTTAAATTAATCATTATTTTTTTGGTCATACCTTTTTAGCACTACCTAGGCCATTGATGATTGTTCAACTGGTACTTCACGTGATTTTACCGAGAATAGGTGAACACCACCGAATGTGATCTCCCCTTAATAGAATGAGCTGGTCGAGGTGAACAGATAACACCTGAGGTGGGTGCTCGTGGAATTCCTTTCACTTCTGTGATTCATCCTGCAACTGGTGCCACTTCCTAACGGTGCTGGTCACCCTGCCGTCCTTCCTTCCCCTCCCTCTCTGAGGAACTGACCGATGGGGGAGGTTTGCTTTTTCCACTAAGTTTCTGCCCCCATGCGCACACTCCCCTCCACTCACAAACTTTCTGCACATTTAGGGGCCAGGTGCTTTCAAACAAGCTGTGTATGGGTTTATATTCACTTTTTAGGAGAGCATAATTTTTCACTCTTTTGGAATCAAATACCTTTATTGATTAGAACCTATTATGATACATTAGATACAAGTATGATCACTCTTCTGGTGGAAGAGGCACTTCCTATGCCTCAAACATCACAATCCATTTTTTTTAGTTTGTCAACTGCACTCTCAGTTAGTGAACAGCTGAGGCAAGAGGCACATGACACACTCAACAGTCCTTAGCACTCTGCGGCACACAGGCATTTTGTCAAACAAAGCACCTTCCTTATATGGAGAACAAATTTTTCACTCTCACTTACTGCATAGACTCCATTGCACTCAGACACACATTTAAATCATCATCAGTTTCCATTCCCAATTCGGACATGAAATCTTTCTTGTTCTGGGGGAGATTTTCAGTAACAGCTGACACCATTTGCATACACTGATTTTTTCTTTTTTTCCAAGCAGCAATCATTTTTTTGTGGGAGCCAATAATGCTCTCACACACAGATGGTGGGATGATTTCTTTACCACTTTTCAAAGCATTAAGTTCTTCTCTTATTTCATCAACCTCTTTTGAAATCTGTTAAAGATATTTTTACAGGTAAGAATTACCAAAAACCTAAAGCTCAACAATAATTGTATATGCACACATTGTATTTTAAGACTGAGTAAAGAAGTGACATGATGTACATACATAAGAACTATCAGAACAAAAAAAAATAATTTATAATAATCTCAGAGATAATCTGGGTATTTGTACTGTAGCGTCCGTACCATAATATGAACTGGAAATGCAGAGTATATATGAATCCAGAGAAATAAGTACACAGGATGTAGCAAGGAAACGTACAGTAAATATGAATCTCAAGAAAAAGCTAAGTTAAATAATTCAGTATTTTGGCTAATTTCAGTGATAAAGCTTTCTGCTAACCTCCAGCAGACCTAAAAATATTATATAAAAACAAAAAAATGGCAGTGCAAGTTACACAGCCAAGTAATCAGCAGATCGTCTTGATTTGTTTCCTACATAATATTTTTATACAAAGGGTAGCGAGTCGATTTCTAAAATATCTGCAATTGTTCAAGTGAATATAGCCTTCCAAATTAACTTCAAGTTAAATAATAAACTGAAGAAAGGAGCTTCAATTCTAGACAAAACAATCTAATATGGTTGTTGACTGACTATGAAGAACATGATCAACTAGGCTATTATTTGAACAGATCAGTTGGAACCACTGACATTTCCACTTGCTTGCACTAATTAAACCATTTAAGTCATTCAGCAGTGATCAATCTTTATTTGACAAGAACAAACACCTGTCCCATGGACTGAACAATAAAAGGAAAAAAACAGAAAGGTTTGACATACCCTAACTAATTCCTTCTCAGCATCATCAGTAGTAAGAGATGAGTTATATTCGCTTAATAAGCTTTCGGCTTCCCGCCAATTTTTCTCCGTTTTCGCTAGTTCCTCTGATACAGACTGCACTTCACTGTCAACATCCACAACTCCTTCTTTGACTGAATTATTACTTTCACTCTTTTGATTAAAGGCATAAACTTTTTGTTTTCCGTATATTTTTTCAATGACAAGACCTTCCTAAGGATTACAAAGTATTTCATTAATGCAAAGCACAAAGGGCTATAGGTAAGAATAAATTAAAGTTTAACTATAGATTAAAAATACAGCAAAAATAACGTAAGTAGTTGGCTTAGCATTAAATATAAACCTGCACTAAAGTATCCAGAGACTTCTGAATAGCTGTTTTTCCTTGTTCCTTGTGCATATTCATGAAAATATCATTTAAACTATAGGGTCTGTTTTGATCTTTCAAATATTTAAGAACTGCCTTCTTGGAATCCATTCTTTTAATCAAAAGGAATGCTGAGACGGAAACGATGATGCGTGAAAATTAAAAATACTCGATCTAAACAACACTAACACAATGGAAAGTGATAAATGTGACTTACCAACACAGTCAGCAGTAACATTAGTGTCTAGTCACAATGATGAATAATAATTTATTAATGGCTACAATCGGTGAACATTAAACAGAAATAAAAGAAACGATTCTCCTTTCTGTTGTAAAAGTTATGCTTTCCTTTCCCGCTAAAACTTCTCATGTTTTCGTGGCGCAAAGGGGGTACGTCATTTTGCCACGAGATGTCAGATGGTGTCGATAAGAAACCATGGCGGCAAACACAAAACCGTGAAAAAAGATGACCGTACGTCTTGGGACCGAATGTATAATAGGAATACTAAATTTTAAATAAAACAAAGCTGTACGTTATTATTAGATGCATTTCACTGAAACTGTGTTAGTTTTTATGCGAAAAAAAGGACTTTTAATGAATATTTGAAAATATCTACAGTGCAACCCAAGTCCAATTGAAATGTAATAAAGTAAATCAGTACATTTGTTCATTTACCTGTTGAATGTAGCCCAACAAAAAACTGCATCATTCGATAGAATAAATCTTCACGAGTATCGAAGTAAGGCGTCTGTTGTATTCAATAGGGATTATTGCTCATGAAAATGCAGAAACAGTGAGGCCTCAAGTAATTAATCTCATTGAACGGACAGCAGGCCATAGAGAAATTGACTCATAAGCGGGCTTCTGACAATTAGGTCAGATGAATAAGCGGATGAACTTTTTTCAATAATATTAATAAAACATTATTAATTGAGTCTCAGTCTGGACTGCTGCATCCAATGTACTTAACACGGCTGGACTGCTGAGTGCAAAGGCAGAGTCCCATCCTGTATTTCCTCCGTGAGTAAATTTGTGTCCACCTGTTTAAACTCCACCCAAGTACTAAAATGGTCTCGTGTTTGCAAGTTGGACTTGTGTGGGCTTATATGTGTGGTCATCAAGCCCATGTTTCTCGGAAGGTTGTGAATACATTATACCTATCTGACTCCATGGACCGACTCAATTTCTTCCAGTCCATGCAGAAAAGGGTAGGAAATGATTATCATGGAAATTTGTGAGTGGTAGTTTGTATTGGATTTTATTAACGTACCAACTAAATTGTGCTTGGCCCATATTTAGCTGCCTAAAGGAGGTCAAAAGTTAATACATATACAACTTTAATTACGTACCTATGTGTTTACTTATTTTGCAGCATACTTGCAAAGCAAGGAGTAAAATATATTTTTAAAAATCTATACAAAAATTTGTTTGGTTGAAAAAAAATATTCCATCCCATATATGTATATCTCTTCTATACCATCTGATTACCAAAATGTGCAGGAAAAATGAGCAGAAAGAGGAAATGAAAGCTATAG
This sequence comes from Pyrrhosoma nymphula, assembly GCA_963573305.1. Classification (NCBI taxonomy): domain Eukaryota; kingdom Metazoa; phylum Arthropoda; class Insecta; order Odonata; family Coenagrionidae; genus Pyrrhosoma; species Pyrrhosoma nymphula. The sequence goes on from OY754338.1 coordinate 23,990,942, forward strand.
GAAAAAAAATCACCATCAGCACCAATTTCCTTGGCAATTTTTGTCTATATTGTATTGAAAAGTAATAGTAGAAAGATTCTATGATGTGATAAAGAGAAACATTGAAAGATAGGCACTACTTTGCTCTGGTTAGGCCATGTCTTTAATACATCACAAGCATTTGGGACACTGTACAGAAAGATTTATGTCAAGAAGTAAATAAAATACAGAGGAAATCCACATACTCTGTTAAAAACTGCTACGAGTGAACAGAAAGTGTTTGGCACCCAGCTGATCGAAGGACTAGGTTGGGAGCTGAGACTTAGATACTACACGCCAAGCTTATTTTACTTGAAAATTTCAGATTATGCACAAGTTTTAATATGACGCACGGGTTATTATTTTGACCCCATTTTGATCTCTAGAACTGGTAGAAGTCACAAAATAAGAGAGGCACAGCCAAAATGACCGGCACAAAAATTCCTTCTTTCCTTGCACCATTAGTGATAATAACATAAAAATCACCTCTAGCCTATCCCTCCTTCTTATACCTATTCCCTCCCAATTCATGGCTGGTGTCCTAATACCCCCTACCACACACCTCAACCGCAGCTTGCATGGTTGTATGTAGATGATTATTTTGGAATTGTTCCTCTATCGGTCTGCCACATATCATATGGCCTTCCACTTGTAAATGACTGGAAGTTTGCTGCTCCTCCATGTCTGAGAGGATAGTGAGTAGATTAGGGTTCCCATAATGTATTTTTGAAAAAAACGGGACATTTGCATTTTTCACTTTGAAAACACTGGCACATTTTGTAAAAAAGGGACACATTATAGATATGAGAAAAATGGAATTCAATTTACCATGCCTTTATTATGAATCACAATCGAACTTACAACAATTAGAAAACAGAATTTAAAAATATGACTGATTAAAGTTCATCTTTACACGATACATTAGAATATTTATCACAATTATGAACCTGATCGAGAAGTTTCTTTTCCTTAGATATTTTGGCATGAAAGTCAACACAAGAAAAACCCTTTAAAAAAGTCTTTATAATGATTAAAGCTTGTACAGTTTCATTTGATGAAGGGAATTTCTCTTCTAATACTATCGAAGTAAGCACATATGTTTCTGCATGATACAAACGATATGTGCAACTCTGAGTAGCAACTAATTTACAATCTAGCAATGCCGAGCACTAAACTGACGTCACGTCATATGCAACTGGGAACCGTGTGTATGTAACACTGCCAACAGAAGAATGGGGAAAAAAGAGAGTCATTATTAGAATTACCAACTTCTTAACACATTCCGTGCTGACCATATTTTAGCGTCCATGTTTAAATCTAGTGACTGAAATTTGGGTAAAATTTTTACATTTTTTATTTATATTTAAACAAGGTGATTACATGTAATTTGATGCTAGGATCATATTGTTGGCTTTTATTTCATAAAATAGTCCCTTTTTTATTTTGAAACCTATGTTTAATTTTTACAAGTATCCTGCGAAAAAGATGATACTTTCCCGCAATACACGTAATTTTCTTTTCGCGATTTTTCTCCGTTGATGAATACTGAGAAGAAGAAGCATATATGAGGCAGAAATATTAAAAAAACCTAACGGAATATCAAGGTACACCATAACTGTTTCTTTTACCCTGAAAATGCTCATTTATCAATTTGATAATTAGTTAATTATTATGCCAATCCAAATGTTACCTATTGTTTAAATGAAAATATCGTTTACAATTTTGGCTGATTATTAACCTCATTCGCGAGTTATCAACCAAATACCTCCGACAAGAATATTATCTTGTCGGAGGTATTTGGTTGATGCCATAGAATTACAAGGCAAAATATTTTCAATATATTTTAATTAAAATATTTTAGAACTTAGAACCAAATATTGTATCAGATTACAGGAAAAAATGTAAGTACAAATGTAAATAATGCCTTTCATTGAAAATATTTTTAATTTATGATACATCAAATTTGTATTTACAGCATATTTACATTTTCTTTTAAATACATCTATACTCATGTACAATAATTTCAAAACAAATAACACTTAAAAATTATTGTTATCAATAAATTTCGCTGTGAAATGCCTGGAAACTTCACTCCAATCATAGTCCAGACTCATCTGGGCAGACGGGGCAGTAGTATGAGGTATCTTTGCGTAAATTATTGTGGAAGCACACCCCACACCGTTACTGTTTTCTTCTTTTCTGTCTTTCGTCTTTGTCATAAAGTCGGGGGAAAGGGTCAGATAAGCCTTTGGTTCTAGATGAGGCTGGTTGGGATGTCAATTGTCTTTTCAAAGGGGTCAAAGTTTTCGAAAAGGCCAAAAGAGATTCTATTATTTGTTGCCGAAAATTAATCAGTGAAATTTTCCTAACCTTTTCATAGAACAAAAAGTAACTATTTAGTAAAAATAGGTTCAGTAGATGGATGCCTAATTTTTTGTACCATTTGATGGTCTTTCTTTCAATGGGGTAGTAGGACATCATTTGATCCAAATTATCGATGCCACTAATTTCCTTGTTATATTCCACTCTGGCTTCCATGAAGTATAACCCCATCTATTCATGGCCTCAATCATTTGTATTTCATACACTGATGAGATGCCAACCTACCTCGCCATCGAACCATAGACATAAATTAGGCTACCAGTACAGCAGACACTCTCCTTTGTGAAATTCTGAAACAAAGAGTGAAATCTGATATTAATATGCACTTTCATTCATCCTTGTAAACTAAATCAAATAAACACACAATACAGTAAAAGCAAAATGGTATAAAGAAAAGTTAGATACCTTGGTTTAAAATATTTTTAATATTCCTCCTGAACCTTGAATATCTTCTTTGAAATATTGTCTTCAAGATCTGCAAAAACATTTATGCGATAAAATGTTACAAAATACATTAAACAGAGGCAAATGCTGTATTCCGAAAGTGCTAATAAAAGAGATAATTATTACTCACCTCTGAAAGTGTCCTTTTTCAGTGAAGTACAGTGAAAAGCGAAGTACATACAGTGAAAAAGAAAAACATGAAAAAAGGGAAAATTTTTTTTTCAAAGCTCTTCACTCAGCAGCCAGGTGACTAACCCTTTTTCATTCTCCTGTGGGCGATGGCTAACGCTCGGAGCCAAATATACCGTTAGAGGGAACCATGACGTAGCCCTAACGTCATCAGTCACTCGCAAGGGACTGCTGTAATGTAGATTTTACATCATGAGCACGGAACGTGTTAATATACCTCAACAAATTTAATGATTTTGACACCGAGAACTGCAAATTTTAAACTGAAAGCCCAATTCACTGCTTTTAGGAATGATACTTACAAAAGAAAAAAGCAGGGCAGATGGAAAAAAATCAGAACACCGGGACATTCTATTAAAAAACAGGACTATCCCGGGAAAAATGGGACGAATGGGAACCCTAGGATGGATGAAATTATCCAACACAACTGATTCCCTCACGACACATCTGGCAACTCACTTAGCGGGTTGGGTAGGTTGCGGAGGGTGCAGCGTGGCCACCTCCATCAGGAAGCTTGAGATGGAAACTTGCCTCGAGGATTGCTTAGCGACTCACCTCCCACTACCCTCCAGGTAAGCCACTTACACTGTAGCCATCTCTCAAGCTCTGGCTGAGGAAGCCTGATGCAGTACTCAGTTTCAGTCTCTCGACAAATGGAGAGTTATATGTTGTTGACTCTTTCAGACCTGAATTTTTATTTTGCTTTATTTGTAACGTATTGATTGCACTTGGAATTAATATTTTTGAAATAACTAAGTTTCTCTCTCAATTAATTTTACCTTCAGGAATAAAATATAACATGCTCTCACAAAAATATATTTCACTTTTCTCTATTCCAAGTTAACTCCTTTACTTCCTTTTTTTTCTTTCCTAGCACCATCTTCATTTGTCTTGAGTGTGTCCCTCAGCATTCCTAATGGAGCTTCCCCTTCTATCCCCCCCACCCTGTAGTATGTTTTAAACAAATTTCTTACATCACAGGGTATGTCAATCCTCCATGTTGTCCTTTTATGCATTCATGAGCACAAAAGGAGAGTATGGCTGATTGGCTGAGCTGAGCATGGGATGGGCTAACACTAAAGGCTGCTATAGCCACTTGGATTATGAAGTGAGCATTGAGTTCTATTAAGGAGTCATTTTTATGGTGCACTTTGATTGCATTAAAGTTAGATTATAAATCCATAAATTTAAGTACATATTTTAAACCATCATTGATGGATGACTGTATTTTATTCTTGAGTGCATTTTTTGGAAGATAGACACTTTCTTCTGATTACATCTGATACAGTCACAAGTTACAAAAGATGATGAATAGGAATTATTACACTCGTCATGACTAGTGATGTGAGGGCTCAGAAAAAAACCCAAAATTTAGAGAAAAAACAAGTTTTTTCCCCAGCCTTGCAAAACATGAAAATTTTGAACATAGGTCGAAAAACAACATTTTTCACTTATAAAGGTAGGCATATTCAAATTAAATTATTTATAATCGCATTAAAGCTGCTGCTACTAATAAGCATACTGATGATCATACCATTAATATTTTTATTGAAAGTCTCCCGGCTGAAATTAAAATCCTAGAGTTATGATCAGCTATATACATACATACATATATATATGTGTGTATATATATCTTCTCTTGGACTACAACCTTGTCGTGGTTGAAGGGCTTGCGTGCTCCGATGACCCCTAGAGCTGCACTGGCGGGAGCATTGCTCCTGGTAGGGTCACCCATGCCAGATTGGTCGAAGGTTAGGAGACAGACGAATGGTAGTCCGCGCAGTGTCTGTACCTCAGTGAGGCGGCTGCAAAAGGCGTCTGACCCCAGTGGGGCGGCCTCTGAAGTGATGGTGTCACGTAAAAAACACTATTGAGTAAGGCCACGGAAGACTATCTCAATTAAAACAAAAACCTTGAAATTATGGACAGTTCTCAATTGATAATGAATCCTGGCAACTACGGGACTCGGCCAAGAGGGCCGGGTGTCGTGCCCGGCAGCGGTGGGAGCAAGGCCCCTGCGGTCGTCATCACACGAAATCCTTGCTCAGACGTAGCAGCAGCAGAGGAAAAGAAGATAAAGAAGAGGAACGAAACTATCAGAATAGGCACGTGGAATGTTAGGACTATGCTGAGGGCGGGGAAGCTAGAGAATATAAAGCAAGAAATGGAGAGGGTGGGTGTAGACATCATGGGTCTGGGTGAAGTAAGATGGAAGGATGACGGGGATTACTGGAGCGGCGACTATAGAGTAATTTATAGTGGAGGGAATGAAAGTCAGCGCGGGGTTGCATTCGTAATGAATAGGAAACTCGGTAGAAAAGTAGTGTATGCAGAACAGGTGAGTGATAGGATAATAGTCGTGGAACTAAAAGCAGAACCAACGAATTTAGTTATAATCCAGGTTTATATGCCTACCTCTAATCATAAAGAGGGGGAGGTAGATGGGGTGTACGATCAGCTAGAGGAAATAATTGGTAGGATACCAGGAAGTAAGCACCTGGTAGTAATGGGGGATTGGAACGCGGTGGTGGGTGAAGGAAGAGATGGGCGGGAGGTGGGCGATTACGGGCTAGGAAGGAGAAACGACCGGGGCGAGAAAGCTGTGGAGTTTTGCCGCAGAAATAACCTAGTAATTACGAATACATGGTTCAGACATCATCCTCGACGTAGGTACACTTGGAAGAAGCCGGGAGACACAGATAGGTTCCAGATAGATTATATAATGGTACGTCACAGATACAGGAATAGTGTTAAAAACTCTCATACTTATCCAGGAGCTGATCAGACACAGACCACAACTTATTAGTCATGAAATGTCGGGTAAAACTGAAAAAGATAAGAATGGGAAGGAGGGTACGAAAGTGGAATACGGAGGCATTAACTGGGGAAATGAAGAAGAAGTATCGGGAGAAGGTGGATGAGAGAATGGGTGAGGACCATGGAGTTAGATCAGTCGAAGATGAATGGGGAAGTTTGAGAAACGGAATTATAGAAGCGGCGAAAGCAATGGTAGGCGTAGTGAGTTCAACTAAAATTAGAAAACCGTGGATCACGAAGGAGATGATCAGGGAGATGGAGGAGAGAAGGAAATGGAAGAGCGTAAACTCAGAGCTAGGTAAGAGAAAATACCGAGAATTTAATAACAGGCTTAGAAGAGAAACAAAGAAAGCAAGAGAGGCGTGGTGGAGAGAACAAATCGACACGTTAGAGAAATACCAAAAAGAGGGAAGAGCAGATGCATTATATCGGAAAGTAAAGGAACTGACGGGTGGTAACAAGGGAAGGGGAATTACAACGATAACAGACAAGACGGGAAAGATGATCGTAGAACCGAGAGAGATCCAGGAGAGGTGGAAGGAGTATGTTGAAGAGCTCTATAGTAAAGAAACAAGGCCCAATAGGTTAGATATAGAAAGGGAAGACGACATCGACAGCGATGGCATCGGACCAAGTATCCTAGATAGCGAAATCGAAAGAGCTCTAAGAGACATGAAAAGGAATAAGGCGGTAGGAATAGATGACATACCTGCAGAGTTTTTAAAGAGCATGGGGAAGAACGGAAGAGGAAAACTTTTTGCGCTTATTCGTAGGATTTATGAGGATGGAGTGTGGCCGGAAGACTTCGCGAAGACTGTACTAATTCCTATACCGAAAAAGAGTAAGGCAAAAACTTGCGAAGACTATAGGACAATAAGCTTAATATCCCACGCGGCCAAAGTAGTTCTGAGGATTCTAAACAGAAGGCTAGAGAAGAAGGCGAATGAATACCTGGGTGACGACCAGTTCGGGTTTAGGAGAGGGACGGGAACGCGAGACGCTATATCGGTGATGAGGACGCTAGTAGAAAGAAACCTAGAGTATGGGCAGGATGTTTTTGCATGCTTCGTAGATTTCGAGAAGGCGTTTGATCGGGTGGAATGGACGAAATTAATGGGAGTGTTGAAGAAATTAGGAGTCGATTGGAGGGACAGGCGTCTGATTCGGAATTTGTATATGAACCAGACGGCGCAGGTTAGGGTAGCCAATGGAGAATCGGGATGGGCCACGATAGGACGGGGAGTGCGGCAAGGGTGCCCACTATCGCCGTTGCTTTTTAACGTGTATTCAGAGGAAATGGTAAGGGAGGCATGGGGGGAGGAGGAGGTAGGAATAAAGGTAGGAGGGGAGCTGATAAAATCAGTGAGATTTGCAGATGATCAAGCATTAATTAGTCAGTCGGCCAAGGGGTTACAGTCAATGGTGAATGCATTAGAGGTGCAGTGCGAAAAGTATGGGATGAAGATCAATCACAAGAAAACGAAAGTAATGAGATTTTGTAGAAGTAAGAAGGCGGGGCTGAATATAAGGGTGGGAGGGCAGAAGATAGAGCAGGTCGAGCAGTTTACGTATCTGGGTAGTATTTTGGAGGCGAATGGGTTTAGTGGTAAGGACATCAGATGCAGAATTGCGCTCGCTAAAGATGCATTTTCGAAGAGAAGGGAATTGATGAGGGGGGGTCTGAGAAGAGACGTAAAGAAGAGGCTGGTGAAAACTTTAATATGGAGCGTGGCGCTATATGGGTCGGAAACGTGGTCATTGCGAAGGGAGGATGTGCGTAGACTTGAGGCGTTTGAGATGTGGGTTTGGAGAAGGATGGAGAAGGTTAGCTGGATGGCGAGAAAGACGAACGAGGAGGTATTGGATATGGTCGGAGAGGAGAGGAAGCTTGTGGCAGAGGTTCGGAGAAGGCAGAAGAGATGGATGGAGGAGTTTTTGAGAGGAGAGGGCATGCTGAAGAGAGTGATAGAGGGGAGAACACTGGGGAAGCGTGGGAGAGGAAGGAAAAGGATAGGAATTCTGGACGAAATAAGAGGAGGTAGAAGATATGAAGAATTGAAGAGGGATCTAATAACTTAGGAGGGAAAGCGAGACAATTTCTATTAGGTTGGGATACAAAATGGGGACTGTCCAAGAACCTACCAATCAGCTGGTAGAATACTTGAATGATGAAAAATGATATATATATCAGCATGTTGTGACAAATGTCAATTATGGCCTGTTCTACAGAAAAATGTCATTTTAGTGATTAAAATTACCCATGTATTCAGACAACAGATGAGTTCACTTGAAGGGATAATACCACTTCTCAAAAAAGGCTGAATTAATAAATAGTGGTATAATAGTCTTCGATTATCCAGGTAAAAATTCCAGCTGGAATATTTAGTAGGTTCCAGTAACATCCAAATAGATTTAGCAGGTACCTACATACTAGCTTGATTTTAGTAGGATACAACAGGAAGCATAAACTTAAGGATAAATCAATTAGTGTTGGCTCCTGCTATGCCCCAGTAGCAGAGTTGGTCGCCCCAACGTTGCAGCAACGTAACAAAGGTCGTCCTAAGGTTGCGGTCACCATGGTCCGTCGCAGGAACGTTGCAGACACGTCACATTTTGATCGTCAATTTGTGACCAACCTGCAACCAATTATCAACTTTGGTCGGTCCAATATTTTATTTATTTGAAAAAATCTTGATTATTCTTAGTAATATTGCATTTATACTCGTACTATGGTGTCATATAGATTTCAAATAATTAATGCCTGAAAACTGTTATCGTGATGTAATGGTATTTCCTCAAACTATCACGGAATTGCCATTTATAATAATTAGTTCTATAACCTTTTTTTTATGAACCTTTATTCATTACCACTGTCTTTGAACAGAATTTGATTATATACCCACAGTAGCCACTTCCAAAAAATATTTTATTATGGTTATGCAAGCACAAAAGCAAATAGTACAGCCTTAGGAATCCATAATAAGATATTTAGGAAGTCTTTTCATGGAAGTACTTTTGCAAATTGTTAAAAGACACTCATTTCTCAAATAATAAGATAAGTGATATAAAATGGAGACAATATACACATTTCTTTATTACAGAGACCTACCCTCTAAAGTACAAAATAAATAAGTTCATTGAAGTCAGCTACAAAAATGATGAAAAGCACAGTGAGTTTTTGTGAAGTCTCCCCCACATTGTCTGAAAAATATCTTATTGAATGAATGAATACAAATTAATAATTTCAATGACTGCAATTGGAAGTACGAAATTGCCCATTGCAAGCTTTATCCTTCCATGGATAATGAGCTGACTGTTTGTTCTATGGTACAATTAGGTACCTTACAACAGTTCTCTTTGTGCAATACAAAATTCAGACTCTCACCAGGACAGTTTCAAATCTATCAAAAATATTGTAATACACATACATATTATTTTTTCTACATTTAACCTCATCAGTGAGAGTCAGTAAATCCCACATAAGAAAGTTTAAAAGATTTGATTCCTGAGGCACGTAACACCACCTGACACCTTCCATTATGTAGACAGTCAATGAATTCATGCACATATTTCTGTTGGCAGGTTTCAATACACTGTCCAACAATTCACTTCTTAATACTATTAGAAAAAATGTCCATTGTTCAAATTGTCAATGATATTCAGATAAGAACAAGGCAACATGAAAAGGTATTCAAGACTTTGCCAAAATATTCACAGTGAGTTCTTTGGCTTTTCCATACCAACCAATAAATCAACCCAATAACTTAACACTGGATAATACTTTTCATACTACTGGATACTGGGCCACAACAGAATTCTTGCTGTGTCATAGTTCACAGCCTTTTGAATACATGCAGCGTCACCGTAAAAGAGAGTCTTAAAGTCCTTCTCAAGCTCAATCAGTCAGTTCATCTATGCACTCAGCATTTCCAAAATGCAATGTGAATTTATTAGACGCGTATTGAACGGGACTGGGAAGGCTTCCCTCCTATTCGCTGGGCAGTTTTCTTGATTTATCCAAACAAACATCTTCTGATTTCAAATTTCCTTCCAGCCACTACCGGATGCAACTTGGATTAACTACAATGAGCTTCTATTTCAGTTCAGCTTACTGGGATTAATAAAGTTGCTGCTCCAGCTGATTGGAAGAATGGAGATGACTTGTTCTGTCCTCCAAGGATTGAGCAATGAGGCTGCACCACTTAGTCCAAAATTTGTCATGCAAATCTAGTATCCATCTGGAAAACCTTATCTTCACCGGACACCTCACAAATAAGTGCTCTACTTATTTATACAGAGCACTGTCAAGACTGACATTTACATTTTTTTATTGTGTCCAACATGATAATGACTGTCTGGTAGTTTTGCGATTAAACAGTTGCTATATTCTGCGATAATTCATGGATCTTGGTTCTTATTGCAGAGCTTATTTTTGACATCATATAAGATAAAACTAAATGGCTAATTTTTTTAGCAGTTTGGAGGCCCAGATTTTCCATTAGAGGAGTTATCATTTGTCCACTGCTGTGGACATTGGAACGTATGTAAAACAATTTAGTATTTGTTGCTTTTTTCATTTATGAAATGTGCTTCCTCAAAGTGGAATGCTCTTATTCTGCAAGGATTGTATGTTTTATCATATTCATTTTTCTTTCATGTTTATCGTTGCATTGAATGCAATTTGTTTGTTGAAAGTGTGCTCCTTTAAAATAATTAATTCATTATGATACTTATCACTGTACAACTTCCCTAACTGGCTGACTATAGTTTTTAAGTTTCAGCATTTATTTTCTTCAGTGAATAAATACTCAATGCATAATGCTTCAAGTTATGAGTGATTACTGAAAGCCACATGCTTGCTCATGGCTTAATCATTGCTTGGGCAAGCGTGGAAGAGGGTCATAATGTAAGCTCATTATGCATCAGAATCAGGTTGGATGTGATGTGGAAGAATGCAAATGTGAGTTGCAAGCTCTTGTCGCTGCCACAACTTCTTTCCTCACGTCTACCAAGTGGCGGAGGTATGCATGTGGAGCCAGTCCACTCCCGATTGCCTGCGAGTTACCCTCCTGCCAACTGGCATCCATTGATGGCGGGGCAATGGAGTTGGGGGAATGGGGCCGGAGGGAGGATCGACCACCAAGCTGTGGGTGGGCGATTCCTTGTGGCCGGTGTGGAGGGGATGCAATACCATGACGATATGGGGAATAGGGTGGCATGGGGGGATACTGCGAGCCAGATTGCTGAGTATGACCGGATGGGGGTGACAACTGGAACTTGCTGCCGTAGGTTGGCCCGAGTGAAGTTTGAAATGAGGGTGATGAGAGGGAGGGTGGTGGTGGGGGGATCACAGCATGAGGGACCATTGGGGCGTGGCAGGGGGAGGTAGGTAGATTCGATTGGGACCTGGGTGTGGTGTGGGTTGGAGAGCGCAGTTGCGGTGGAGTGTGGATGGGAGGGGGGAGGTGGAGGGGCCGGGCGAGGGAGTGGGGAGGGAGTGAGTCAGAGAGGGAGCGAGCGAGGGATGGGTTGTGGCTCCCGAGCTGGCTCGACTGGGAGGACAAAGACTGGGTTGGGTTGAAGAGGTTCATGCGGAGGGGGGTAGGGTGGTTCCTCGGCATGCGAGTGGGTGACAGGGGGAGGGAGCCTGGAGGGGAGTGCTGCCGGCTGCGGTATGGGGAGTTTGGTGCAGAGGAGAAGGGGATGTGACAATCCTCTCCCCTAGGAAACTCGGACGTCGCCCCTTTGGGGTCCACCTTGAGGCTGTCATGTTGCCAGGCTCGGATGTAGTCATAGGTGCCGAGTGAAGGGGGGTTGCGAGAAGACAGTTGGGGGGCTGAGCCCCTCCACAGGTTCAGCGAGTCCTCTTCCTCATCCTGCTCTGACCACGAGAGTCTCTTCACCATGTTCTCCCACTTCTGCCTGTGCTCTGACTCCTAGAAATTACAGAAAAGAATAAATTGCAATATCTGATCCATGTCATTATTCATGGACTTTTCATGGGCTTTTCTCAAAGATTATTTAAAAAGAATTTCTCAAAGGAAGTTGAAATTTTTGTGAACCCATCATTAGTAAGAAGACATTCACATTCTTCATATAACTTCGATGAATAGTTATTGACCACTTTAATAATACATTGGTTAATTTATGGAGGTTTGGTCATGTCTTTTTTAAACAACTCAACTTTCTTACAGCAACAAAATTGTCGCAGTCAGAAAGTTGATCCTTTAAGCCCTGAAAAAGCTTTAATTAAAAGGAGAAACGTTGGCGGAAAAAGGAAGTTGAGTTTTTATAAAAAGACATGACCAAACCTCCATAAACTAATAAATGTATTCTTCATATAAGTGGCCTGGACAAAAATGAACAAATTTTGAAAGATCAATAACTTAGTTTGGCAGCTACAAAAAGTCAGCTGACCAGAGTGGGGAGGCCTCTTAAGTAATGGTTCAAATAAAAATAAACTATTCAGGAGGGCAATAGGAATCTACTTCTCTTATAAATAAATAAATAAATTTCTCTCTTTTCCTTCACCCTAAACTTCTCCTGCCAACCCTCTTCTTTCAGCCTTTCCTTGTCCCAGCTACCCATCCTCACGGATATTTCCGTGATGGGATGGAGGGGCTTTGAAAGGGAAGGCACTTGGGATGCCGTGGAGTCTGAGGAAGGCGATAGATGACTTGTTTTTGGAGAGGTTCAGGAACCAAGAGCCGTATGCCCAAAACATGTGGAAGTTTATGGACTGTGCACTCCCTTCAACAGCCCATCACCTTTCATTACATTCTCCAGCCACCTCTGCTTCCAAAGAACTACCAAACTTTTCCAACTATCAGGACAGTGGATAGAATGATGCACATATGTATGTACATTGGTTGCAATGTTATTCAAAATTATCATTTGTTCAACAGATTCAGCGATTTACTTGGCAATTGGCTCCACCTCCAGCCATCACCTCCTTAACCATTGACTTCCTCACCCTCACTGGGACACCACGAGCCCTTCCTCCCATGCGAATCTTCCTCCCTTCTTCTCTCCCAGATTCCCTCCCTCCTGGTTCTTCCTTCCGATTACCAGAACCCTATTTCCCGCCCTCTCCCTCTCCTCTCCCAATAGTGCCACCATTCACCTTTCCTCTCTCTCTTCACTACCTCTTGTTTCCTAAATCCAAACCCTCCATTTTTGCCCCTTTCTCTAGTTATTCTAAAAAATTTCTTGTAGCTGAACATGACTCTGTGAGTTGAAATGTGTTGTAATATTAAAATATCCAGTGAAAAGTTCCAATTGGGTGTAATTTAATTATTATTATTCAGGTTTCTTTCACTCGGCAAACAGAGTTCTCTGTTATTAGAGCACTGAGTTTACAAAATTCATTTTTCTAAATAAAGATTTTGGCAGTTTTTTAGCATTCATCATCAGTCTTTCCATTCAAAGATGGCTAAATATATCCCTCCACTCTTATTTATCCCAAGTCAACTCCTAAACTTCCCTGTATTTCTTCTCTCCTGCAACCATCTTTGTTTGTCCGGAGTAAATCTCCAATGGTCATTCCTCATGGAGCTTTTCCATCTGTGCGTGCCCCTCTACTACCTTGTGAACAAATTCATTGGATCCCTGTGGACACCCATACCACCGAGTTTCTCTTTTGTACACATGTTGCCCTCTAAAGCCTTTTCCTCATCATCTTTTTTGATAACTTCCTCATTTCTCACTTTGACGTTCCATTTATTCTTTAACATTCAGCTTCGACACCAGCTTTGCAGGCTCCAATTTTCTTTCTAGTTTTCTTCTCCATTTGCCTATGCTTCTGTCTCCTACAGCCAATATGAATGTTTTTACCAACAGCTCCATGGTCTTTAGTCACATACATATTCTTTAAGAATATTAGATTCCTTTCTTCATCAAAAATGCCTTCTTTGCTTGCGCCATTTGCCACTGCCAGCATTCTCACCTGTCACTCTCTTAAATGGTCCAATACCCTTAATGAATCCCTTTCCCTTAATCGCTTAATGAATGCTTCCCTTTCTCCTCCAACATGTTCTCCCTCATATTATGCATTTATTCACAGTTGGTGGAAATATGGAATCACAGTTTGGGGGCACTCACACTATCTCTTTCGTCTATTTAGACTTAAAAAATGGGCAATAAGAATCATAGTAAATATGTAGTTCAAGGACAACCAGTAGTGCCTCAACAACCTCATTTCAAAAAACTAAAAATCCTGACCTTCCCTGTTTGTATAAATGTATTCCATACAGTAATTTTCGTGCATCAAAATAAAGCCATGTTCAACTTGAATATGTACTAAAAATTTATTAAAGTGAGGAAACTTTTACAAACCACATAAAAATTAAACACCACCAAGACCCGGGTTTCAATGGCTGAGCGTCATCATCAGGTGATACAAAAATGTACAGCAATCCCTTACATACTATCAGTCAGTGGTAAGAAGGGTGGGGGAAGGATAGTGGGCTGAGGGGGACGGGAATGGTCAACAAAAGAGGAAACGATAGGGGAATTGGCGGGCAGCAAGCATTCATTTAAAATATTAACATCTGAGTCAACATTTCGTTTTACAATTTCGAGCTTTTCAAATGCATTTAGTTCACGTCTGTTATCAGTAAAATGCACTATTTTAACTTTAAAATCACTTCGATGGTCACAAGTTAAAAGGTGTTTGGCAAAATTACTCTTTCATTCATGGTGATTTTTAAATGCCTTATAATGTTCTTTGATTCTGGTCTGGAAATTTCTCGAAGTCTGCCCCGCGTAGACCCCTTCACAGTCATTGCATGAGAGTTTGTAAATACTACTTCTGCTAACCAATTCTATTTTTTCCATTTTAAATTCTTACAAACTCTCATGCAATGACTGTGAAGGGGTCTATGTGGGGCAGACTTCAAGAAGTTTCCAGACCAGAACCAAAGAACATTATAGTGCATTTAAAAATCACCATGAAGAAAAGAGTAATTTTGCCAAACACCTTTTAACTTGTGATCATTGAAGTGATTTTAAAGTTAAAATACTGCATTTTGCTGATAACTGATGTGAGCTAAATGCATTTGAACAGCTTGAAATTTTAAAAGGAAATGTTGACTCAGATGTTAATCTTTTAAATGAATGCTTGCTGCCAGCCAATTCCCCAATCCTTTCCTCTTTTGTTGACCATTCCCATCCCCCTCACCCCACTACCCCCTCCCCCCCCCCCAACTGACTGATAGTATATAAGGGATTGCTGTACATTTTTGTATCACCTGATGATGATGCTCTGCCATCGAAACTCTGCCATTGTGGTGGTGTGTAATTTTTATGTGGTTTGTAACAGTTTCCTCACTTTAATAAATTGATATGATGGAATTCCACAAAGTTTCCGAAGATTACATTTTATTTTTGAATACTAATGCTGATGTTCATCATTATAGCACTAGAGGCTGTAATGACATCAGAATAACTGCCCACAATTCAGCCATGTTTGCAAAGAGTCCTGGGTATGCTGGTGTTAAATTTATGAATGTTTTACCAAGAAATTTGAGGGATTATATCATTTTGGCTTATTCAAATCTAAACTATACCAATTTCTCCGTGACCATCAATGTTACTCCATTGAGGATTAATGTCTCTGCCACTTGAAAAATGATTTTTTTTACTGTGATACACTGGTAATTTTGTTGCAACTATGTTTTTTAATTATATCCTGCGTGATTAGGTCTCAAATGTTTAGCGATTTTATTTAATTTATCAACTATTGTGCTGCCTGTAAGTAGGAATAGTGACGTGTTACATACTTTTTTTTAAATTATTAATTGCCACCGAAAACAGCACTTATGGCCTTTACATCAGGGTAGTAGTAACAATCAACAGTGGACAAGCACAAACAACCATGTCCTGGGTGGTGAAAAATCCTCCCCAGGCGGGATTTGAACCCTCGACCTTTGGGTTAGCAGGCGAGGATGTTACCCCGCCGCCACAGAAGTTGTCAACAAACTTGTGTTTTAGGAACCAATAAATAAATTTTTCTTCCTCTCAACCCAGCCTATCCTCTCTATCCTTCTCCTAGCCTACATCTCAAAGGGCTTCAATATAGGCCTGGCCTTTTACCCTCAATACGTAATATCCAAGAATGAACTCAATATTAGATGTCCTTGTGTAATATTTGCCAAAATCTCAACCATTACCTACAAATTACCAACTCAAGTCTTGTTATCCAGCTACATTAGAAGTGATAAAGTTCAATAAAATGCCACACAACATAGAATGCACAATTCTCAGCTCTGTCTAATATATACATATATGTACTCACTGCAAAGGGTGGGTAGTGGTGGTAGTGGTGATGGTGGTGGTGAACCCTCGTCTCATGGTGACTGTGACCATGGAGGCAGCACCCACTCGACGATGCTTTTGTTGAGCACAGAGCAGCATCAGACTGGCTCTCCCTAAGTGGTGCTGGGTACTGTGGTGGAGGCACGTAAAGTGCATTAGATGACCTCCAGGCCCTTTCTCGCACAAGCATATCCCTGCTGTCATTTTCATCTTGCTCTCTCCAGGGCAACCCAGAAGACCAGCTGGGGCCAACAAACGATGCTCCAAAACCATTCTCTTCCCTCTCTAAACATAAATTAAGAGGATTGACTGTAGTCTGGAGCTGCTTCACACATAACATCTTTTCATTTCTTGACAAGGAAGAGAGCTCTTGCAGCTAATAAATACAATAAGGTAAATAACTGCAATAGCCGTAAACAATGCACCTTTCTTAGGGGAGGGGGTTTGAGGGGGATTGACAATTATCAACCGACTTGAAGTTTTCTGACAGGAGCCGCGACCCCTGTTCAAGAAAATCCCAAGTCAGGCACACCCAAGTAAGTCGTTTAGGTGTAGTATACCATGCCATGAACCAACTTTCGACAAGTATACTCCACTCTAGTACTGAAAATGAGTGGTGAGTGAGGAAGGACCATGCTCAACGAATGCCTGAAGGGCCACACACACTCAAATGATTACACACAAAAGAGGAATTAAAACTAAGTCAGGGGTAAGAAAAACCACTAGTCACAATCACTTAACCCATTTTTCATTTCTTGCCTTTTCTTTTAACTTTTTAAGGCTCATTCACTTATTTTCTTTAGATTGATATCCATAGTTTCAACACCAAAAATATACTTTTTTCTGTCAATCTGTGACCTAGTTTCTGTGTTGTAAGTGATGAAGCATCAAGATTTTTAGACCTTTAACCAAAAGGAGAAGACTGCGAACCACTACTTGTCACCAGATGCTGTTGTCTACTTGTCTAGTCCACAGACTACTCGTCACATTAGCAGTGATGAACAGTTTGCCATTGCAAAAGACTGAGCCAAGGCTAGACTCATGATAAAATATTTTTAAGTCTTTTATAGCAGCTTTATTGGTGACAAGGGACCCAGGTGGAACCAGTACACTTATATGATATTAAAAAAAAACAAAAAGATATGAATCAAGAATACATACTATAGAAAAGGAATTTAAAAATAATAATATTGCTGTTTAAAAACAAAAACAATTGTAACTAAAGCAATACCAATTGTAAGATACCTTGGAATACATCATGGAATATGTTCAATAAATGTATATTACTTGTGTTATGGCAAACAAAATAACTAGAGGAAAAAACTATTTAATAAAAATTATTTCCTGTTTCATTTATAAGATTCAATGATAACATGAGCCTTTTGATTAAAGATGAAGTATCCCATTGCATTCAGATAACCTTGATGATTGTAAACAATGAAAATATTAAAAAAAATTGTATTGATGATTATCAATAAATGATGGAATTTAAAAATTCCAATGAAGATAACATTTCTGAAATTAGAGGGAGATATACATAGTTGAATCTGAATTTTGTACAAAAATACATACATATATGTAACAAGATATTGGAATAAAAATCTGATCTGTGATGCTGATTTCTTAAGAACAACAGCCTATAAATACAATAACTTTGGTTTTTACATGTAGGATCAAAGAGTAAAAGTTATGATATCAACATCAATTAAGAACAAAATACATATAAAGAAAAAATGAAATAATATTAATTTTGGAAATATCCTGGTATATTTGGTTCAGGTGATTGGGGATAGGAAATGATAGTATGAGAATTATATCAACAATTAAAGTTGTTCATTTTGAGGCAACTGGATAAACAGCAACTGAATGAGGAGCTGCCCTAATACATATTCATATGAGCTTAAAAAAAGGAAAACATATGCCTTAAGCCTAATTACTATGGGCACAAAGGTTTTTAGATCAAATAAATAAAATCAAATAAATGCTATCACTCAAACAGCATTATATCACAAATGATTTCCAGCTTGGCAAACAAGTTTTTAATGTGGTTGAGTAATTTAGTATTCTAAGCAATAACCAACATTTTATCTTAATGACATGACTTACGTATGGCAATGAATTTACAAAAATTAATTTAATGACTTAATAAGATGCGGAATACTATACCTACCTGAAATTACACTTGTGAGGACTACTGGAAAATACTATTTTAATTTAACTTAAAAGTACCAACATTTCATACATTCATTCATTGGCCTTTAAGTAAAAATGACTGAGAAGAAAGATCTGAAAACTAATTTGAACTGTTCTACTGTATATATGCATATGTAAATACAAAATGTTTAACTAACCTCCAATAATTTTATATTGTGTAATGGCAAATGGAGTGAGATGGAAAATATGAAAATATTATAGCAGTCACTAGAAACACTCATGGAATAAGACAATTAATTTGACACATCATACTAAAACATACCTGATATCCCAGAAGGTCTTCCAAAATCTGGGAATAGGTCCGGAGAAGATGGTCGGTTCAAGGTGCCCAATTTATTTGAGACTACACCTTCTGATTCGGATCTCTGAATCCCAGTGGACCTTGGTGCAGAATTATTTATAAGCACTGAACTACAGTTCCTGAGAGGAAACTCTGGCAACCTCATTTTAAATGCTTCACTGATTGAAGGATCTGTCCGCCGTAATTCAGATAAGGCATTTGATGCTTCAGCTCCTTGAAGATCTGGGTATAACCTCATTTTGCACTTGCTTTCAGCACCAGAGGGCATTGTATCCGTAGATTTGATCACATCTTCTTCACCATCAAAGCCCATATTTCCCACCCTACACAAAGGTGTCTCGATTTCACGTGACAAGCTCACTTGAAGTGGGGAAATTGTCTGAGTACAGTCCCTTGAACTCCTTGCTCCAAGTTTTGTCTCTCCCCTTTGAGGAATGGAATTGTACAAGGACGAAAACCTAGATTCGAAAGTTGATGGAAGATTTGTGCTTGAGAGGGGATTGCTGGGGGTTGGGGAGTAGAGCGGGAATG
This sequence comes from Pyrrhosoma nymphula, assembly GCA_963573305.1. NCBI lineage: Eukaryota > Metazoa > Arthropoda > Insecta > Odonata > Coenagrionidae > Pyrrhosoma > Pyrrhosoma nymphula. The sequence continues at coordinate 24,010,152 of OY754338.1, forward strand.
AAGAGGAGTTCCTCTCCTCCAACTCCTCTCTCGTAGTCTTCGGAGGAGACCTCATGAGGTGGCGGTCAGAGAGACGTGTCTGTAGGGCCGTCAGGACCTCCTTTGCATCCAACGGAGACTCCAGCTTCCCGTCTCCCTCCAAGCCCTCCTTCTCATTCTCCTCCACCTTTCTCCTCTCGCCATCTGGAGACAGTCCGGACGCTCTGCAAAGCCCTTCCAAAAGGGTTGTCGCCTCGACCAGAAAGTCAGACAGTGCTCTGCAGGCCCTCTCCTCAAACTCTTCACCTGAGGAGTCCTCGTCGGATTGGTTGCCTGGGGTCTGATGAGAGCGGCCCTTCCTCGGTGACCCGTCCGTGGTGAAACTGTGTACCGGACACTGGGCGTAATTCCCATCGGGTCTCGGGGACTTGGTCTGTGCCACGGCCAAGCGCCTATTGGCCGTCCGATCATCCATAGGCCACCGGGCCGATGCGACGTCGAGTGGAGCTTCATCAACTGGTGGAGCATCCCTGGCAGAGGCTTCTCCGATGGGGAGCGATGTGGATCTCTTGATGATGGGCCTTGGGAGTCCCCCCCCGGGTAGTTCGGCTGCTTCCCGCCTCCTGCCTCCGCTTGCCCCCCCGTCACCCCACGAGACGCTCTTTGTCCCCGCCCTCCGCCCGCGCCTCTCCTCCCCGCCTCCACCCCTGCACTCCGTCACCTCCGGGAAACCGAACACGACGTTCCTCATCTCCTGCAGCTGCATTCTCTTCGAATTCGCGTCCTGTAGGATGGTGCGGCCGAGGGCGACGCGAGGTAGCGAGGGGCAGTAGTCATCGTCGAAGTCGTCCTGCGCGACGACGTCCTCGACCCAGGCGCCGCTGTCGCAGGGCAACGGGCACTCCTCCGGGCTCCTCGCCGGGGATTTTGGCGCGTCCGAGTTGAATGAGTCACGGGCACTCCCATGATTCACCCCTTCACCGCCGACGACGAGGGAGCGATAAGGAGGACTGGCGATGCCCCCTCCTCCCTTGTCTTGCGCGGCCCCGCCGGCCGCCTCGTCGGCCAGGCGAGCCCCTTCGACCACGCAACCGCCCTGAAACGGTCCGTCACCCCTCTCCGACCCCTCCACTGCCTTGACTTTCGCTTTCGCGGGCGGGTTCTCCGCCCCGTTAACCCCTTCCCCTCTCGCGTCCTCCGCCTCGTAATCTTGCCCCCTACCCTCGGGGGGGCAACCGCCCCACTTGGCGGGCCCTTCCCGCCGCTTCCCCTCGCTTCCGTTCCCCGCGCCCCGTCCCCAATCCCTGCCCCCCTCCGCCCCGCCCTCCGCCCCTCGGCCACCCTCTTCCCCCACCGCGTGCAGCCGCCCCTGCTCCAAGATGGCTCCCATTTCCTCGGGGACGAGGCACTCGGTGGACGCCGGGCGGCCGCCGTTCCCGCTCCGCATGCCCTGCATCCTCACGAACCTCGAGAGCGCCCTCACGGCGGTGTCCACGGACACGGACCTCCTCAAGGGACCCTGCCGGCGGCACCTCCGCAGCCCGGTCCTGCCGCGGCCTCTGCGGCCCGCCCCCTCCTCGCCGCCTTCCTCCTCCTCCAGCGCCCAGCTGCCGCTCCGCTTCCGCCCCTCGCCCCCCAGGCTCCGTCGGATCAGCTCCACGAGAACCGGCGGCAGGGCGGCCGCGCACTTGCTGGCCTCCGCCTTGGAGCCCTTCCGGTGAGGCGGCCGCCCAACGAACACGAAGGTGATGCTGTCCTCGGAGGCCGTCGAAGCGGGGATGGCCCCCTCGGAGCCCCAAAAGGCGGGTCCCCCTTCGACCATGCCGATGCTGACGGGCACCGCCCTCTCGTTCTTGCCCAGGATGCTCACGTTTAGGAAGCGGCACTCGTCTGCGGACACCTTGCCCACACCCCGGCACAACTCGCACTCTGGCACCCTTTTCCTCGCTCTGCAGCGGTCGCACTCGACCTTCGCCTCTTTCTGGTCTTCGTCCGCCGTCTTTAGCACTTCGACGGCGGCGTCCTCGCTCTTCGACGAGCAGCTGGCACCTCTGCACTTCTCCGTCTCCCTGTCTCCATCGGGTTCTTTCCTCTGGGGCAGGCGCTCCTTCTCGGCTTCCACGGTGTGCGTCGCATCCTCGTCATTCTGGACTTCATCCGTCGGAGACTTTAACGTCTGGGCATGTCCATGGAAATCAGAAAAACTCATAAATTGAAAATTGTAGTGATACGTAGCAGTTCCTTAATATTTGCGAGGTGGAAACTATGGAGAACATTAGTAGCAATGTTTACCTTGACAAGTGCAATAATGTTTAATTCATAATATCCACGATAATATCTAGAAATTTAGAGGCTTTCAACTTAATTTATTTAATTAAATATTTATTAAATAGTACTTTTCATCTACTTACAGGGAGAAGAAGAAATATAATTGGTTTCAAGGTTTCAATAGAAAATCGCATTACACTATTTTTAATGCGATAACGACATTGGAAGGCTCATTTTTCGTTTTGATATCAGGAGGAAAAATTGTTACGTAATTTACTGTAACGCGAGTTCGTAACGAGGGTATTTATTTTCACAAGTAATATTGTATATAATACGTTTGATTAGTTTAACCTGAAATGAAGATGAAAATGAATGTATGTATCACAAAAGCAACAACTGCATCATTCACTAATTATGACCCCAGAAAATTGAATTGGTGCTACGTGAGGTGAACTAACATTTACTTTTTTACTAATATTATGCGTTTTAAGGAAAAAAATATTATAGGGACATGGAATGCGATGTTTTTTAACATATGAAAATTTAAACATGTTCCTAATAGACATTTAGTTTTTAAATGGCTTTCGATACTTGGATTTAGTAACTAGCAAATATTAGAGTGTAACGTGAGTTACCATTGACAAAGAAGCCTGATCGTCCTGACTGCTGTCTTCGGAGACTTGAACGACCGGCATGGCGGATTGCGGTTCCTCGGTAGTCTGCTCCTTGCTCTCGCCGCCCCTGACGCCCTTCGACCTCCAGTCCTCGCGGATGTGCTCGAGGCTGGATGGGGGCGTGGATCGCCTCGATAGGGCCTCCACAGAGGCGGCGTCGCTGAAGTCGCTGTGCTCGCTGTACTCCGTGATCGTGTACAGTTGCCTCCGGGCGGGGATTGGTGGGGGCCGGGGCGCCGGCGTGCTCGGTGGCGGCGGCATGAACAGGAAGTCGCTGTCGGCGGATGAGACGGAAGCGTCGTCGCAGCTGGAGTCACCCCACGAGTCGTCGTCTTCCTCCTCCTCCTCTGCAGCCTCCTTGTCTTCACAAGACTCCTCTTCGCGCTGCTCAGCCTCTGCTTTCGACTCCAATGCCTCTTCGGCGTCGGTTTTGGCTGCCAATTCTCCCACCGTAGCTGCGCTTAGCTCGGCGTCCCGTACTTCGTCCATTTCTTCCTCAAAGCTGTCCGGAGGTAGCGTCCTCATCTGCCACTCGCGGACCTTCTCCTTGCCGCTGGCCGGAGTATTGTTGGGCGTCGGTGGGCTCGCCTGCGGGGTGCCCGGGTTCCTGCCGGACTCTGCGTGGGCGTCTGGCAGGACGTCGGCCGTCGATCCCCCTGGGGCGTCTTCCGCCGGTTGGCCGGCCGTAGCAGTGGTCACCGTCTTCTGCCCTTCTCCTTCGCTGCCCCAGGAGCCCCACCCACCGTTCTTGTACTCCCAGAAGAGGTCGGTGAGCGGTCGGGGCGACGGCCTCCTCTCTTCGCCCGTGGCATTTCCTTCCCACCTCCCTGGCGACACGGACACGAATCCCCCGCAGGCTCCGCTCTCGCAGTCACCCTGATCCTCCACGTCCGAATCTTGAAGAGAGGGGAAAAAGAGGTGTTGAAAGTTCATGAACCACGAGTAGATGGGCGGATTCAGGTCTATTCGGGTGATCAAAGCGACACCAACCCAGCGAAAATTTCTGTACTATATATTGTTGATATGTAGGTACTATATAAATTATTTAGAAAGAAGTTCGAAAATCATCCCATTATTTTGAGATCCCAATGCCATGTATTCGATACACTGGCAGATTCATAAGGATGAGAGAAAAAGCGAATAATTCCCTTTCATATTGGTAAAAACATCACCCTATGTGAACCACCATAAATCTCTCTTCCTTTTCTTGCCTTAAGAAGTTCGAAATATCGAACGTTTATGATTTTACCACGAAACTCCTTAGTTACTCGGTCGAGATAACGTAAGCAGCAATTACGGCATTGAAATGGGGACTATTGTTGCCACATTTTACCATGAACTACGACCGGTTCCCAGAATTTAAGGTAGTGAGGGCGAGGAGCGAAGTGTGACAACAACAGGTCGCATTTCACTCGACACCTCACGATTGAAAATATTCTTAAGGTTCGAGAGGGACACTCAGTTTAAATTAATCTGACTCACCTTGGGTGGATTCGAGGCTGTCTTCGGAGAACCACTTGTCAACGAGGATGTCGTCCGGCTTGGGGGGTCCTTCGATTAGTATGCGAGTGAGCACCCCGCGGGCCAGGGGCCCCAGGGGGAGGCCCTCGCAGGGGGCCTCCGTCCCCACGCCCGCCTCCCGCATCTCCCCCCCTTCCGTCTGCGTCACGGCCGACGCGTACGAGACGGACTTTGGGGGCGCGGGGACCTTCCGCGCCGCCCCCAGGGCCCTCCGTGTGAGGAGGCGGAATCGGGCCCTGGAGACGGCCTCAACCACTCCTGCGTGGAGGCCTCCCTCGCCGCCCCCGGGGCCCTCCGCCGCTGCCTCCCCCTCCGCCTCCGTCCGCCCCTCGGCTCCGCCCGCGCCATCTAACCCACCCTCCTCGCCCCCGTCCTCCGACCCCGCCCGCCCCTCCGCCAGCGTTCCTCCTCCACCATCGCCTCCGCCAAGGCCTTGACCTGCCCCCGCTGCCAGCCTCCGCTTTGTTGGGTACAGCCTCCGGGTGACGGCCGCCACGATCTCCGCCCGACGACGCGCCTGCTCAGCCGCCCTGCGCCGAGCCTCCGCTACGCCTGTCCTCACCTGCGCCAAGACGACGAGAGCGTGAAAAATAGGAACACCAAAATGAGGGCGCTTTTCCGATTACTACTTAGGGGTCGTGCATAAACTACGTTACCAACTTAGGAGGGGAGGGGGGCGCCTAAAAACCTACGGCGGGTAACGAGGGGGAGGGGGGGGGGGGTTCACTCAAAGTAACGTAGCTGTTAAAATGCGCCTGTTTACGTATCTTACTCGTTAACATTGCGTCGACTATACTACAGAGTTTAACATCAGGAAGGGCGCGCGGGGTGTTTCTTACACCCCAAGGTTCTACTTTAACTCAATGTAACTGAACCATTGCCTCTACAATGTTGCAAGTCTTCATACCATCAAATTGCATACATTTTAACCTTCTCGCGGGTTAAATAGCGACCTCGTGACAACACTTTTCAAGGCAGCAGTCAGAAATGTGGGCAGTGGAGAGAACAAAGTAAATGACCACAGCATCTTAGAGGTGAGCGGAACTGTGATATTCCAATCACTTCCTTACCTGTGACTGCTACTCGTCAATATCTGAGATTCTTAACTGTGATTGCGATCGCAGGTAAGAATAACAGATAAAAATACGCCATCGTTTGATATAAGTGGCGCTGCGAATCCCGATTACAGGCTCAACATGTCCATTTACGTACTTTTGCTTTTGTACATACGCTGATTTTTTGACAAATAAACCTCCGAAATTAATGTCCATAAAACCAACGAAAGAATATGCGCGTAAAACATTTGCCAGGTCATATTTTTCATTCGATGTCAATTTATCTTCCAAAGCAATTACACATTTATGCGTTTGTTTAACTTTTGATATTGCACTGGAATTTAACAGGGAACCATTTATATATTGAAGATATTTTTGAATATATCTCGAATAACATTTATTTTTTGCTCCAAATAACGTAAAGACTGTCTTCAATAATTGGAATAAATAATAACATAAAGGCTTTCTTAAAGAATTGCATTAAATAACATAAACTTGATTGAAAAATTTCACTAAATAACATATAGACTTGCTTAATGAATTGTACTAAATAAGACATAAAAAAACTTGCTTAAAGAATTGCATTAAATAACATAGACTTAAAAAATAACATTTACAAAAATAATATTTTCCATAAACTGTGGAAGTCACATAATATTTTCCCTTTGGAAAAATCGATAAATACGATTAGGATAGATATGCTACATCACTATTGTGCTGGCGTTATATATACATGAACAATAAGCGAAATCCTCTCTTTGATTCATGTTTTCATTCCAGGCTTAAATTTTTTTCATGTATAGGTACTTAAAATTTGCATCTAAGATCAAATTGCGTTCAGCTTATCGTCACCTAAGCGCGTGTGCTACGCGGGATATTCGTTCAATACCTTGGATCTAACATTTATGCGGGAAGTATAAAAAAAGTACCCCAGTTAAGTTACAAATTGTGCAAATATCAACCATTTTTGTACCTATGTAAAAACTAAAAGAAGTCAGCTAAGCCAGTACAAATTTCAGATGGCATTAACGTGCGACTATAGTTTTCAAAAATGCTATCACAAATATTCTCATTTGTATACTTTTATTGTTATAAATATTCGTACATGGCAGGATGTGCCTTGAAGAAGACGGCAGGGTCACAGTAGGATGTTTTGAAATCATGTTTTTTCAAGTTCGTTGTCGAAGTCTTGTACGAAAGTTTACATAAGTTGTAAGACGAAATTTCTCTATTAACCACTGAGAAAAAGTTCCAAATTTCGCGAAATTTTCTTCTTTTTCCATTTTGAATAGACCTCACGGAAATCACCGCCAAATCGCACGGATCACGCAGAAAAATCAGAGAAGCGCACGCTACTACTACCAACTGCTACTGTGGCTTCGTCGATCACGTTCAATCACAGTTAATTCGCAGTAGCAGGGTAGCATTGTAGCAGTATTGGAGTTGGTAGCAGTGTGATCACAATCACAGTGATGTCGGATATTAAGTCACAGGTTGTGATTGCTACTTTTCAGTATCAGTGATTCAATCACAGTTAGCGATATATCGCTCATCACTACAGCACCTTGCTCCTTGATTCATGGTTGATTTTTAGAATTAAAAAATGAATATTACTTGTTCCAATTGAAATAAGATAGTTCTATTATATCTAGTTCGGCTACTTTATTTGCCTTATTTCAACATATCCCTAAAAATAAACTCGACAATTGAGAAAATATTTTTGAATTGAAAGTATCATTTGTAGAGAAAACGTTACATGTCGGGGGGGGGGGGGGGGTTAGGAAAATACTAAGGTTATCAACGAAGGGGGGGCAGGGGGGTAAAAAAAATCACCGAAAACCGTAACGTAGTTTATGCACGACCCTTACTTTCAAACGAAGGCTGATCATTCTCGACCACGGTCGTAGATTCTCGACCGACTCCAATCTATCTACCATTTACTCAATAAACCGTAAGGTCTGTCTCCGAAACTACATCTTTCTCATGGGAAGTTGGAACAGACGTTGTAATTGCAAAGGTTGCCATATAAAACAAAGGAAATGTCATTTTCTTCATATTCGAGCTATCTATAGAAAATTGTGGCCTCTAGCTCAACGCTCATAAAATATCAATATTAATAAAAAAATATTAAACTAATAGATACATTTCATTTTTGATATTTTTGTTAAAAAACGATGTTTTGTTTATCGGTTATTTATTTACACTTCATTTTTTATAAGTCTATTAACTTTTACTTAGTTCACTGGTGTGCCTTCTGCATTTCCAAATACCTCAAGTGTGCCTTGGTGTCAAAAAAGTTGAGAACCACTGCTCTAGCTGCCTATGGCCGATTGCGCAAACCATTAGCAATGGGATCAATAGTTATGAGATCCATAAGTCATGAACCGCATTACTAAATTTGAGTTGCAAGATGTATTGCTTTCATAACTTCTCTCCGAGTACTTAGTCATTGCTTCGAATGTTTGGTCAACTCTCCAACCGCTAAATAAACTTTATGTATGTTTATTCAATGTATAAAAAATTACTTATGCACATTATTAGTAGCAAACATGAGTCAATACACTCGACATTCGTCACGTAATAACACTTCATATCAAGTAATTAATTCTCCAAACGGTTCTTTACACATCCACCCTCTTGGTTACTAATGGTAGTCATAAGTATTAAACTCCATTCCATAAGGATAAATAATAAATGAGACCATTCTTTCCAATCATTGTGATTGCACAATTGATGTGGTAGGTGGGTACCTACCACATCAATTTTTCAATTGTCATGTAAAACGAATTTACGAATAATGTATAGAGCCTTTACTTTAAACAATCAAACATCTTATTGAGATAATGAAAATAAAAATAAATCATTAAATAATATATCAGTAGCTATTTCATTAGCAAGTATTCCATTAATTACATTTATCAATATATATTAAGATCTTATGTTAAGTAAACAAAAAAACTTCAAAGTTATAATTAAAAGTAATAATCTTTTAAGTCTTAGTTTTTATAAACAACTTTACAATTGCAGTCAAATATCATGATTTGACTATAAAACCGAGTTGATCTAAAACCTAGTTAACCTAATCAAACCCCAGTTGAAATTCGCCTTGAATTGAAATGATTTGGTGGTGTAGCTGACTTACACACCTGACTGGCGATTGGGAGATCCGGGTTCGAATCCCGCTCAAGTCAAATGAATTTTTTATGGCGAATTTCACTCTTGGGTGTATATCTTTGCACCCGTGCGTGTGACTCATCCTTTGCATAATCGCAATGATTGGAAAAATTGTCACAAGTTCGTAGTTCTAAAGAGACAATGATGGATTTACTCTCCGCGAATGTGGCATATTATGCACGACCTAGGTCGTTAAAAATACTTATACTCTGACAACCTAGATGCACGACGTCTCCTGAGCTACAATGTATACTGGGGCGAGAACAACTTGTTCGCATAAACCACCGTTGAAAGTCGCCTTGAATTAAGATGGCTTTGTGGTGTAACTGGCAAACACACCTGACCGGCAATTGGGAGATCCGGGTTCGAATTCCAATCAAGTCAAATGATATTTAAGGAGGTTCCGCCGCGACTAAGTGAGTCAAAATAAATATTAAATTCCACATTTTTTATATTTTGTCCAAGAACTCCTGCTTTCACTGATGAAATGCATTACCTATAGAAACCCAAAAGTAAGGTACAACATATACAGATTATTTAACGAATGTTTTTTTAACGAGCACTTTTTTCCAGACATAGGAGCCGACTGCAGCGCCATTTCCTACGAATTACAGCATTTTGACTTCAATTACGCGCTAATTCTTCAATAACTAAAAAAATAAGGTGGTAAGATGCCTATATTTTATTTTTAATCAATTTATCTAGATTATTTCCTTCTTATAAATAGTTTTCCGCAAAAATGGCATTTACATTTTATGGTAAAATACTATTTCCCCCATGGTTCTCTCATTGGACACCACGTAATTTCAAGTTCAATTATAGAATAAAATAGCGTGGAAAGGTGTTATTTTGTTGTTCATATCAGATAGAGGACAACTTTTTCTAAATATGAATAAAATTACATTTAAGTCATTTTGATGACACTTACGTCACTTAATGGTAGAACCACCTAAAAAAAGAGCAATTCTTGCATTGATAACGACAAGAATGGCGTCAAAACCGCGGTCGACACTTGATAAAATCGTGGGGAAATTCTTTTTCATTCAAGCAGTCACACACAAGCATCTACTATAATAATCACCGATGTGTATTATAATTATGTCAGTGACTTTCACACAAAAAATACACGTGAAGCTGAATGTTCATTTGGCTGCAGGCCTTTTTTTATTTGCAAAATTAAATTAGAAATAGTGCTTTTCTGTTATTGGGAAAGGTACCAGTAGAAAAAAATAAAATAAAGATTCTTATTCCTACGATCAAATTTTGTATTCCGGTCGAAATTCCGAAATTTTTGCTAAAACGTAACGATTTCTCGCAATATTTTAGCCTTTTTGAGTCACTGTCCCCATAACGACCATACTCATTGTTTAAGTCGAGATTCAGTTTACATCCATTAACTCAATGATTCTTTGCACTAAATAATTTATGAATGGTTTATTACAATCAATATAAATGATAATATTCTCCTAGTTGATATTCAGCGGGCACCTTCTCTAGTGTGGATACAACCGTCCGGCTGCCAGGGCGATAATCACCTGAAATGCCCTGTTTGGGCGGCCCCCTTTGGCCGCTGCCCCCTCGCTCCCCTCCGGGGGAGTCTTGGGAGGGCCCTTGCCGGCCGAGCCTTTGGCCTTAAGGCGGGAAGAATCCGCGCTGCCCTTGGAGTCGACGCTACTGCTCGAGGTGTCGTCGTGGTGCGCAGACCGCATTGATGGAGGCCCGTTGGCGTCCACGGAAGACTGCCGCCGGAACGACCAGATGCCTCCCGAGGACATGGAGCGACCTCTTTGGCGACCCTGATCGGGACATAACGAAGACAGCGTCAGCAGATTGTGAATTTAAAGAAAAGTGACTGAATGCACTCTTATCGCGATTAGATTGAGGCCACTGTGACCTATTACGAGCCACATATAATTGTTAAAATTATGGACAGTTAAAAAAAATTAATGTATAATACAGTATTATATGTTTTAATTTATTTTTACCGTCTTAACTTTAACAAATATATGTAGAGCGTAGTAGGTCACAGTGTGCTCATAGTCCAGTTAGTCACTATTATTTTAATTCGCAATCGGCAAGTATTGTTAATACTTTGAAATTTTCATGAAATAAAAAAAATCAGTATATAATAAATATTGAATATATATTGCCGATAAAAAAGTGACTAAATGGGCTCCTTCACTATGGAATGATGAAAATTGTGAGAGATAACATTATCACAGAAAAAACTACAAGTATTTCTACCCTAGTGAAATTGTGTGGAAGTTTACAGTGTTTCTGTGATAATGTTAACTGTTACCCTCTTCCACAATTTGTCGCCTTACGTTTTAAAGTTGGTTTGTTAGAAAATTGTGACTAATTTAAAGCACCTAATACATTTAAAAATGTGTTTAATCAGTATACAATACATGATACCATACTGATTGATTTAAAAATGAAACTTTCAAAGATAGCGCCAAATAATAATTTATTTTTTCTGCCTCAGGTTAGGGTTAAACCCTATATGGTTCAATATAATGGATCAAAAACTACTGAAAACATAATCGAGCACCAATTTGCCAAATATTTTCAGTTGTTCTTCATCTCTGTATGCACTTGATGATGCAATTAAAATGTTTAAAACGAATTGAATTATAAAATAGTTTTACTGGAAAATTATCATACATCCCAGTAATTAATTCTGTAGCTCGTCTGTACTCAGCTTATTCCCATAACATCGCGGAAACTTTCTGGGACCTCATTTGAGATTAACTAATCAAAGAATACATTGTTTGTCCCAAAAAAAATCTGAAACATTTAAAGCACGCGTGTAGTTAGAGTGAAAGAACATAAAATCAACGTATCTGGCACGTATGAAGACCGAAAACAGTTAATAATTGGATATGTAAACTATGTATTCTTGCATCCCATTTTGCGGTGCTATTGCATCGTCAACCTTAGTCTGTTTTTCATGCCTTGGATAACCATAGACGAAAACAGAAGATAATGGTAATCCATGCCTTTCAATTTTAGAATAAGATGAACGAGTGAAGGGCAGGCAGCGGGCTTTTAGTTAACAACAGCAACGCGGCCTAAGTTGAGAGATGGGCTACTCCAAACAGTGTTGGTGAGATAGCTTTTGATTGGCCACGCAGACTGCAGTAACTCAAAATATGATCCGTGAAAACGTAGATTCCTCCCCCAAAAGACAAACCTGCGACTCGGCGACGCGGTGTCCGTTGGTCGAGTAGACGAGCTCGCAGGAACCGCCGAAGGCTCTTGGGCCGAGGGGTGACCGGTTGTGACTGTCCCCGGAGTCCCGGCGGCCGGCGGCGTGGGGGAGGTCGGGAGGCGAGTCGCCGGTGAGCTGGGCGGCGGGAGGCTGTGCGGAGGCTTCCTCGAAGCAGGCGGCGGGACCCTCGAAGGCCCCCGCCGAGCCCAGCGGGGGCGGCGTCGACAGGGCCGTGTCGTCCTCCACGGTGGTCGCCTCGCTGGCCACGGAGTCCTCGCGACCCATTGCTGCACATCTGCCGGGGAAAAGAAGATGGTCGCAAAACATCGTCAATCCGAAGCATCGCTTGTATTCCAGAAAAGTTAGGAATCTATAACTATTGTTTTGTTTACAAATCCTATCGATAAATCCTAAGGCAAGAAAGAATCTAGTTTCATCTACCGTATCTAATTTCTTTTACCTACCATCTATCTACAGATTTATCTTCGTCAATCTCCTTCCAATATTGCATATGCATTTAGAAAAAGACAGGTGGCTTTAGCGCAATGGTGCCCAAAAATGGGATGATGACGCAAAGTGCGTCATAATAATAATAATTGTTGAGGGATAGGGAAACACGGGATTTCAGGACATAGGGTGGGGGGATCAAAATACAGTTGTATATGTGGTGGATGAGTCATTGAGACTGGGCTTATTTTCTGCCATAATTTTGATTTTTAATAGGTAATGAAAGTCAACACCGAAAGCAGCGATTATAAAACTAACAACAATATGAAATTTATTCTTTGTTTTGGCTCAAAGAGTCGCGGTGGAACTTATTTAACCCAAGAGTTAGTTTCTCCGCAGCTTTTTAATGTATTTTAAGTTTTCCGCTAGCATTAGAAAAATCATAACTGGCTACCTAAAATTATGTAAATATAAAAATGATGTAAATTGATTTATGCCTAGAATGAAAAAAAACTCGAACTGATTTAAAGGTGAAGTCATATTAAAAATATAATAGGAAACATATATTTATCTCCTCGTCAGTTCCGATGTAATATACATGATGTTCGGAACATATAATGTTCTAAGTTGCGTTGATCTACACGCCGATGAAAGGCATTAGAACTTATTCTCACACTAATTATGGATATGTAATTCATCTGTGCCACAGTTTTGATGTGATATGATTTGTATATTACTAAGCCACTTACTTCAATATTTTAGCTTAAGCATAATGAAAAAATTAATTCGATGAAATAAACGAGGGCAAAAGTATGAGGAGCAACAAGAGACATAGAACGGAGGAAATAGGGTTGTCAGGAAATTTTAGGGACGATCCTGTTATGGATTAAATTAAGTTGGGGCCTGTCCAAAAATCTAACATCTAATCGCTGGAAATATATTCGATTATGAACTTATCTGGTGCAATAGCATCAAAAAAAGAGCAACTTTCACCATTGGTGATCAAAAAGAAAAAAGTAACTTTATACATTTAATTTTAAAAATTTCCATGAGAAAAATTTCCGGCATTCCACGAGAAACTTGGCGCTTGAAAACAACTCCCACCTTCGCCACAATGAATGGCTCGATTGTCTGCCGCCGGGTTTCGTAAGCGGGCGATGTCCATTACTTGTTAGTCCTATGGACAACACTCGCGCAGAAAGGAACTGAAGATCAAGGGAATGTATTCATGGAATCCATGGAGGGAAAGCGTAGGAAATAGGAGCAGCACGATGTTCTAGGCGGTGTCGGCTATCTTGGGAAAACGAGGTATTCATATTACGAACGCGGCGACAGCTGGAGTTTTATTTGGAGCAGGGTGTCCACCAAACGGAGAAGAAAGGTTTCCCGATTTTTTTGGCCCAAAACGTAAAACTTCCCGCACATTTTATGGTTCTATATTTTGCTTTTTACGATAAACCTTACGTTAGCTTCGGAATTACATGCTCTTACGCAAGTATGCATTCCAAGAAATCGGAATGACGAACTATGTTATTAGACATTAATAAATATAGCCCACGAAAAAAAACGTACTGCCATACGAGCAGTTAAACCAGCCTACGATAAATGCGCGTGAGGCGATACATATTTTGCAATTAAAACAAATTCGAAACAAAGATAGGTACTGAAAATATTCCCGACGAAAACAATAATTCCCGTACTTTTCCCATTTATTTACCGATAGTGGAAATTCCCGCGTAGTTCCCAAACATTTTTCCGATTGTTGGACACCCTGTTGGAGTTTAAAACGGACACGAGCAGTGAAACCACACAATCCACGTCGTATCGGCGATTCCGAGAAGCCTCATGAGTGGGGCGTTTACCCTTGGGGCGATAACGAACGGCGACAATCGACTGGAAGGCATTGCAAGGCCACGCATCCACTGGAGAAATCGTAAACACCCACTTGGCGAGGGGACAGCCAAAGTGTGCAGTCATTAGGGGAGGCGACGGACAACTGAGGTTATTTGGTACCACTATCTGGAGATAAATGAGCAAGGGAAGGGCTATTTGGCGGAGAGAAGGAAGGCAAGAGTAAAATCCGCCGCTCCTCCGAACGAAAGGCGCCAAATGATCCATCCAGCGGATGGAGTACTACTCTTCACTGTAATTTTTACATAGCACTCAATTAGGGATCAGCAAACCACAGCAAAATGTCCTCCAATGCCGGGATTTGAACTCGGGGCCTCGGGCCAGCACTCAAGCCACCACACCAGCCCAATAGGGTAGTTTCCTCCTTCAAAGAAAACGAAATTCATTAACTGCGACTCGTTGCCCAGCATAAGTTTATTCATTATACGGAAATAATTTTGATAAAGAAACTGCAGTTTTCAAGAAAATTAAGTGCAACTTTTAAGCACATTTGAAAAAGCCCAGAAATGGCGGGACTGTGTGGTAGCTACCTATGACGTCATAGGTACGTATTTTACATTGCGAGGCATAGGGAATTTTCGTCACCTGAACTTGCTGCAAACAACAGGTTAGTTTCGTGATGGTGCTGCAGCCGCGACGTTGCGCTCTGTGCTGTGCAGCGACAACTGATAGCTGAAGCTGACTGCTTCGTCTTCTATTCTGTTCCAGTTGCACTGCACGTGTGGCCTGCGGAGCGGTAATCATAACCTACAATTTGTTGGATTTAAATCTGTTGCAGGCGGTTGCTAGTTTATTCAACCGACACATGTCCGCCCGTCGTTGCAGATACAATTAGAACTGTGAAGTACCTTATCTTTCATGAATCCAAATGAAATTGTTACTTAATTTAAGATAAAGATTTCTAATTGCAGAGAATCCAGAACTGCCAGCCATGTTCTAACAGCGCCGATCGATCGCCTGTTGTTTGGTGTACCTCTAGCTGTTGTCCGCAACAGGGTGTTTTGCGGAACTGTTTCGGTTGCGAAATAGTTGCAATGAAACTGTTGTATTCTTTTAGTGCTACCACTAGCGCATACACTAGACAATTATGCACTAGAACTTGTACCTTGCTATCACATTTTATGAAAAAAAAAATCACGAATAAACCGGTGTGTTCAACTGATAGTCCATGGTTAGTCAAGTGTTTTTCAATCTAGTTCAATTGATGAATTCCTTGAGAACTATGTAAATAAACTCACCTGGTGGCGCCCTCTGGCGGCGGTTCTGTCAACGATGCTGTCGGAGTGCCGTCAGCGTCGCTGGCGGCGTCGCAGTGCTCTCCCGCGGGAGCCCCGGTGGCGACACCCCCATCGGCGTCACGTTGGCAGCCCTGCGCGCGCATGCGTGCACACGCCGGAGATGGTGGTGGGGGAAGAACAAAAGAGAGGGAAGGAAATATGAATGAAGGAACGAAGAGTCGAGAGCTTACCTCATTCTATACAACATTGACATGAGCTGACAGAAGAGAACACGGGAGAAACAGTAAATAAAATAAAATATGCGACGTCCAGTTTTAGGATAATCACCATTTCGACGAAGGGGTATGATATTTAAACACAAACATTAATAATTGAAATTTAATACCAGAGTGAAAATGTGAAAAATGCTCTTCGAGCATGAAATATTCCTATATTATTCACGCGTTACGAACACACTGGGGAATTAATAACCCCCAAGAAAACTTAATTCCATTCCACTTGAAAATTTCACTTCCCTTCTAACCCCCAAAATTATGTCGCCAAATAATGAGAATATAAAAAATGAGATGTCGCTATTGAATGATAACGATTACTAATTGGGAGATATATCAGGAACTTTTGATACAAGAGCTGAGTACTATCTAAGGAAATGCGGCTAGTTACTGAAAAACTGATAAGAGAAAACATTAATCGTGACAAAATTAGTTCAACATATAGATCGGGGGTTATTTTAAGTCACAGAGACTCACGACCATCCATAGATTTAATGGTAACATTCAAAAGTTCACGCAGCTCCCTTTCGGTATACTAAGCGCAGCTAAAGGCTTACAAATGGACGAGTAAACCGGCTAGGCCACGTGACCATACGAGTAATGGGAAACAACAATAAACAACAATTCAAAGATGGCAAAATAAACGAAGAGTGAGCTCATTTTATCTTTTAAATTGTGGTTTAAGTAAAAAATTGAAGCTCATATTCAAGATTTAAATGCTCTCTTTGAGGACTTCGACTTCCGCAAAGGGTTGAAAAAATAACTATAGCATACTTCAGTCCAGAATTGAAGTAAAATTAAGATGCTTTACCAGCTCTTACAGCTTTTATAGAACAAACGGCAAGAATTATACACCGAAACCAATAGCTTGTATAGCATTCGTTTGCATTTGAAGTAGCGTGACATAACTTTAGAAATTAGCGTAACAGAACTTTAGATACTTCCAATGTAATCGTTTTCTTCCAGCGCAAGTAGCCAAGCAATTGCTTTAAGGAAGAACTTAGTATATATAGACCTATTTATCTGACTTTTTATCAAAAAAGATTGGAGCATATAATTGTCAGTTCGATCATAGGGTATCCGGATAGTAAAAGGAAGTGTAGATCTTGTGAAAACCAGCCAGCCCTCTTTGCTCACGATATCCTTGTTTCGGGTGAAAGACACGTTCAGATTGACGTAATATTTTAATATTTCAAAAATCTTTTGACAAAGTTCTAACATCTAAGTTACCAATAAAGCCTGAAGAAACTGTGATACACGCTGACGTAAAACGACGGATAAAAGAGTTCTTAGGCGCCCGCGAACACAGGAGGGTCGTTTTAGGCGGCGCGGCGTAGGCTCAGATACAGTATGAATCACATGAGCTGTACCCTAGGGAAGTGTAATCGGACCTTTACTTTTCCTTTTGTATATTAATGACATCAATGCCGAGGAAGCGATCAACATTTGTCTCCTCGCAGACAACGCATTTTTGTAGAGGGATGTTTGTAGTGTCTGACAGGAATACAAAATAACGGCTAATATAACTACGGGAATACCTAATACGACATAAGTAGTGCAATATGTGGCAGGTACGATATACTTTAAATACAGGTGGGGATATGAGTGTTTTTTGGAAAAGGAATAACTCTATCAACGAAAGTTACACTATTAATTTTGATATTACAAAAAAGGGCATTAAGGACCCTGTGTGGTGCAGGCCCTAGAGAGACATGTCGACCCCTATTCAAACGAATGCATATATTGACAATCTATGGCCAGTATATACTCCAAACTTTATTGCATATTAAACAGAACATTCATACGTACTCTACTAGGTCTCAGATTCATGCACATGACACCAGATCAAAAAATAATTTAGAAACTGACTATTGTAGGCTAGTAAAGACCTACAATAATTCTGATAACTTGGGTATCAAATTTTTCAACAGGCTTCCATTTCATGCAAATTCAGTCACAAATGAAAGGTTTAAGTCTGTAATTTATGTATGGCTCTGTAATAACCCATTGTATTCCATTCAGGAATACTTTGACCTAGACTTTAATAATATTGTAATAACGGCTATTCTATTTTTCTGTAGATTTCTTATTATTAAATGTGTATGTACATGATATATTATTTTAGCTATTCTGACGACATTCTCATGTATTTTCTTAACATGGCATGAATGAATAAAGATATTATTATTATTACTATTAATCAAACCGAATTATTAAATGTGGAGTAGCTGTGACCCTTAATCGGAACCAGTCTTCGGGAAAACACGTAGAGGAAATCTACGATCAAGCTGATAACAAATTGGGATTTAAGAAAAGATTACTAGGAAAATATGACGAAAAGGTGAAAGAGAAATGTTATCTTTCTCTTTTAATAGCTTACTCAAAATATGCCACTGGCAAGCATCATAAACTTAGCAGTGTGACCGAATCGTTAAATGAATTAGGATGACAATCTCTAACAGATCGAAGAAAAAAAATGTATCTTTTTGGGGATTTCGAAGCAGGCAATTTTTCAGAATATATTAAACATTTTTAATAAAGCCAATGTATTACGGTAGAAACGATCAGAAGTACAGGAATAAGGAAATATATAGCGGGAACGGATGAATTTAAACTTTCATTCTTTCCACGGACAATAAGGGATCATAATTGTTGTGTTTTTCCATGAAATTACCACAGTCGCTAGGTATACTAGACTTAGTACTTGTATTCAAAAACGTATCATTATTATTCATAAATTGTCCCGTATCATTTGGTTCTCTGCATGAATTAAAATCGTATTGCATCCAAAATTTGTAGTGTTGGTATTACTCATTTGTTTCTTATCCCGTGTGCTGCATCTTAAGATGTTTATTAATGTAGCTCTCTCCTAAATATCATGGTTTATCTATGAATCATTCTCCTGACTGCTTTTTGGTATGACTCTAGCGGCAAGGGGAGCGTGCGGGGTTCGACCTTGAACTGGGACGAGTATTGCTGGCCTGTAGTGGAATCGCCTCGTGCCATACACCCTGGGGGTGCCTTGCAAGCTACTTCGTGTATGTATACCTACGTTCGCGAGTATGATTTATAAAAAAACATCTTTGCAAGAAAGGGAAGAAAATTTCGAGATTTTAAGAAATGCATCGTCGCTTTCTTCCGTATACAGAGCTTCAAACGAATCACAACAATATATGCAACTGTTTCTATCATAATTCAGACGCACAACCCCCAAAAATGGATCTCAAAATGTTTTCCTTGTACCATTTGTCTATTTTCACTGAGGACGCACAGTTATGCAACGTTAAGTTTTCGGTGATTCCCTAGACAGATATAAATTGTTATTTATCGCATTTTATTACGTGTTACGGCTGTTTTTTATTATTACAAAAACGAAGTTTTATTGAGGTTCGATTATGTATTTTCCATAATTTTAATGAAGAAAATGGGGGCGTTTACTCGGAACAGAAATTGCTATTTTATACACGAAATCGTTAGATGAAACAAAAAATGAATTTTAGCGAAAAACAATTCTTCTAACCGTAGCCAGTCACTCATAAATTGAAAATTAAAATATGCAAAAGGTGACGTCCATCGAATGAGCTGCGCTGAGACCTTCTACGTCATCCACCTCCCCTCATTGGCAGTTTTGGGGAGTGGAGTGGAGGTGGAGTTGGGAAGGGGAGGTCTGCCTACACAGCTTCTGGCGCAGCAGATTTTGGTTGGGTGAAGGAGCTGTGCCTTCTCAGTTGTGATTGGACGAAGGGGTGACGTAAGAAGTCTCAGTACGCCCATTCCAGCGAACATTCCAGCGGAAGGTTAAGAACATCAGTTTTTCGTCGCTTATAACTCGTGAACTAAGTGACGGACCGAAAAACGGAAAAGTACGAGTACTTTTATTTTACATTACTCTATCAGATTCAGCATTAAAAAATTGGTGAACGCCCCATTGTCGATTCCTACATAATTCTGTTTCCATTTTCGTAGTGCTCCGGCGAAAGTTTTACACGCTTGAGGTACATAACGGTCATCCATATTTTGTCTCTTCAAAAAACATTCTGTAGCCATTTTTGGACATGTATTATAAATGATCAACATGTTGACACATTACTTTCCGATAATGAAGAATATTTACCGATAAAAAAATACTGTAATCACCTGAAGATGATGTAAAACATCGAAATTCGGGTCGTGAAATGAAGTGTATCTATAAGTGGAAAATTGCATTTGATTATGAAGTTATTCATAATGGAAAAATTGTACACAATATCGCCCGAATCTAAGAATTTAATACTGTAAATACGACTTTCTTTCTCATGACTATTGTATTTTCCCCGTAGCACCTCAAATCACTCGCGTCATTACGATTCTACTACTGATTAGAACAGTGAAGTGGACGACGGCTTTTGCGAATTGATTTTCGTCCTGCGAGTAAACGGATTAAAGCGGAAGAATTTTATTAAAGAAATAATTACTCAGTCCCATTTTCCGATTGGATTCGTAAATTCCACTGGATGAAACCCGAGGTCGAGAGCAAAAAAATGTAATTTTGGCGGTTAAGGTAGTTTGAGCGTAAAATTACTTCACCTAGAATTTGATGAATTTGGCCTCATTTTAAAGAAAATACCATCATCTTTCCAATAATATCCAAATACGAAATATATACCCTTATACGAAATACCCTTGCCGAAATTCTATTCGAGCAATTTGCCTAAAAAGGTTAGCTGTTTTGCATGGGATAGGTTACGGCTGTGCGCTCCAGTGGGAGAATATTGAAAAAATAGGAATTTATAGCACCTAGATTTCGTCAAAAAACTAACGGAGTTTAGTTTGTTTGTTTTCTCAACTATTTATAAAATATAATATATTACTCACCGTAGCAATTTTTACAGAATCGCGAAAAAAACCTGCTGTTTTGAAGGGTTTTTAGCAGTACGGCGCGAAAAAATGAGTCAAGTTAGAGACTTATGTAGCTTTAATTATTTAATTACTGAGAATTTTGGTCATACGAATATATATATATATGTTTGTGCTATTAATACTATAGTATTTATTTCATACTTTTTACAGACGCAGAAATAAAAAAATAAAATTCGAATATGGTCTCCATTATGTCTAGGGAACTATCTCGCTCACACTACCTTAAGGCTATTTAAAGGAACAGTGAAATCACCAAATCTTAGAAATCGTTGCCTCGCGAGTGACAGGTATTCAATGATGGGGAAGAGGATGGGAGGAAGCTAGCGGTGCTGCTCACGTGCAAAAGTCGGTCGCTTGTCCCACAGTCGCCCCCTTTTGGTTGGAGGGCTTCTTCCCGCATGTCCCTCATCCAATTTGGCCCGGGTTCGGGGAAGCGTTTGCGGCCGAATGAGGAGGCATCGATTGCGAGACAAAGCAGCCCCAGCTTGTGAGCCCCAGGAAGAGTAACCGGGAGATGAGGGAATGTGGGCGGGAGAGGGTACAACAAGAGACGCACATACGCGTCACTCTGACCACGAAGTGTCCCTCGGGAGCTGTTCTCCCGTGGGGGAAAATCATTCCGAACGGTTTTAACACCGAGGAAAAAAGTTCCCGATTGAAAGTTATAGCAGGAGAGTATGTGACGGAGTTCATCCACATATATTCACTACTCCCCTAGCCACCACAACGGCGATATATATAAGGTCCATATTCAATTATAATTTTAAAAAGTTGGATATTGGAAACTTTCGTGAGTTTTTTCGTGACTTTTGCAATGTATTCTATTCTATTATTACATATGGTCTACGTTCGATCCCTCATTCTCGCCTTTTATTTGAAGAATCTCGTCTCTCATTGCATCGCCGTAAATATTTAGGATGCGTTATCTCTACCGACAGGAAGGATCGAAGTTAAAGAGTCCCGCATAGGAATTTAAATTGGTTTTCTACGCTCATATCAGTTCTAAGAATTTCATTTCTACGGGGTTAATGCGCTTTCTTTTTCAAGAAATGCATTACTGAGTATCATATTTACATGAAGTTAAGGTCCCCAACTTATGAACTCAAGAATTTGCATTAGCAGTTCAAATGAAAATATATCCAGAAGACCTCATTAAAAAGTCCTAGGGGAATCATTAGATGAAAATCCAAAAGAATGACGCGAGAAAACTTCAGGGTAAATATTCAACCGTAGACATTGATATACAAAAATGGCAAAGTAGTCACAAGTAGTATCGACATAACTAACACATCTCACTACCTCTTTGAAATCGTATATACCTACGTCACAAAGAATGACGCAGTTATCCCAGTCTTTAGTGACCTGATGGGCGATATAACAATATATCTTGATGGGATACTAAAATAGTTACGCTGGATTAAAAGTAATAAGTCCCCAGGTCCAGAGGAGATACTTGCACGCGTACTCAGGGAGTTAAATCCAAACATCACACCGTTACTGTAACTCATATTCTACACAAGTCTTCAGTTTAAGGCAAAGTACCGCAAGGCTGAAAAATACAAGGCCCAGGAATCAACCAGGAATATGGTTAACATCTCTTTCATGCAAGATTTTCGAGATCACTAATCTTAGTAATATCATGAGCTCCCCGTACAGTGGAAACTTCTTCAACAAGAGTCGGCACATCTTCCGGAAAAGTAGATCTTGTGAAACCTAACTAAGGCTCTTTCTCTACAATATCCTAAAGTCAGTTGGAACGAAAAAGCAAGTCGACTTGTTATTCTTGGATTTCAAGAACACACTTGGCAATGTTCCTCACAGGAAACTAATGTTCAAATTAAAATCATGAGGATAACACGAGAAAGAAGTGGGTTGTATGTACGTGAGTTTCTAACTGATCACAAACAAAAAGTAATAATCGACGGAAGTCGTTCCGACATGGTTAGGGAGAGATCCGGGTAGTACCGCAAAGAAGCGCGATTCGCCTCCTCTTACTTTCCATTTATATAAATGATATTACCTATAGAGTTGGCAGAAAAATTATATTATTTGCAGAAAATGCGGTCATATACCGAGAAATTGCCATAAATGCGGACTTATCGGATTTTAAAAACGCCAAGGTAGTGTTTTGGGTGGGGATTTTTTTAATCTCAGTAAATGCGCTGCAGTACAATTCTACTATAATAAATCACAAAAACGCTATATCTATAAGGAGGGGAGAAAAAAAACGTGTATGATGAAGTCAAATATTTGGGAATCACAATAGCTTCAGAACTAACTCGAGGAAAACACATACGAAACATTTACGGTGCTCCTTTAAAGAGGATTTATAGTTAGGCCACATTTCGAGTACTCCGAGAGAATTTGGGATCCTGTACAGAAAGATTTAATACGCAAAACATACAAAATACAGAGGAAAGTCGCACGCTTCGTTAAAAAAACTGCTACAATCGAACATAAAGTGTTACACAGCTGACGGAAGGACTGAATTGGGAGCCTATTGAGGATCGTAAGCCACACGCTAGGCTGATTACTTGAAAACTTCAGATCATTCGAGTGTCAGGGTGACACAGAGGATTAAATTTTAATCCCTAATTCAATATCTATAACTGATAAAAGCGAGAAAAACAAGAGATACACCGATAGGTATAAAATTATTTATATTCACATATGTACCATTAAGGATTAAAACAAAAACATAGAGAGACACTTCTCTGAAAGGAATGTCTAAAAAACATTAGTATCTCACTCGGAAAGGGTCTGAAACGAATGGTAAGCAACGGTGTTGTAGTGTTTCGAAGAGAGCAGCACACTATAGCGGATGGAAAGCACCCGTAGTTTCTCATTTCCCATACAATTACGTGATCGATGACGTCGCTCGACCAAGAGATACAGTGGTTGGATCACCATCGCATGCCCTGTTGCAAGTTGCATTGGCGATGTTTACGCAAATATTGCACAGAGTATTATAGCACCAGTGTACTATTGGCGTAACTCACGAAGGGCTGGGCGATATTGCTAGCAGTCAACTGCGATATATTGGGGATAAAGAATAGCGATACAAATCTTCCGGGCTTTGTGAAATATCGCAATGTGCAATATCGATTTCATGCAAAGCATCACGTTTTTGGAATGTAAAATTTATAATTCAATGCGGTATTTAAATTTCAATACAGAACGCCCCAATTCTCATACTCACCTGCAGGAAGAATGGCTCCACGGCGCTGTCCCTCCGCTGTTTGTCGGCCCACACCTCCTCCTCCTCCACCTCCCCTCCCACTCCCCCTCGGCCTCCCTCCACGCCGTCCGCCACCGACGTAACCCCGTCCGGCTGACGGCAATGTAACGACTCCGCCTGTCGGTGGAGAGAAGAAATTAGAGACAAGGCGAGCGATTAAGGGGAACGGATAGTTTTTCAAAATGCAAATGGCAATTCACCAAAATACCAAATATTTGAAAAGAGCTATGTAGGCGGTGGAGGGGAGGCTGTTCGGGAGTACTATGTTGGGAAAACCCACGTTGCCTGCACGCTGACTGCTTGGAAGCCCACCGAGGAACACGTGGGACATCATCCTCAGTTCCCACGATGACATAGGTACTATCACACTAAAAATCTCGATAAATGATTTTTAAGGTAAAGTATCATCCCATGGCGCAAACGCTAGTTTTTTATCGAATCACCCTCCATTATCGAGAACCACTTCATTGAAAATGGTCTTTTTTTAGAAGTTTGCAATTTTTTCTCTCCGATATGATTGGAGCTTCTTATAAGCGTCCCTCAAACCTACGAAACGTTCTTAAATCCACTAGACCATCCGTTCAACCCACCTCCACCACTTTCCTCAATTAATTACACTTCTTATTCAACAAATAATTAATGACCGGGCATTACTGAAATATACATCCTAGGGAAAATCAAAAGGATGCTGGTGTTTTTTGATTTTTACCATCACCAGCAATAATCAATCCGAAGACTGATTTTCAGCTCTCTGACATATTCTCGCTAAACGCTTTTTCATTTTCATTAATTCTTAGTATGCAACATTTTCCAATGTTCATTTCCCCCTCATAAAAAACACCTCGATTGTGGTTGGCTTGGGATTTAATATTTATACGGGATTTGAAAATTAATTCTAATTACCTTTATTGCATAACATTATTTTCATTTCATTTCACAGCTGAGTTATTTTTCATAGCAATACGTTTTCAAGTTAACTTTGTGAAATTTAGGGATTTCGTGGTACTTTGAGTCTTAGCTTACATGAACATCGAATTCGTTGCCCAATTTTGAAGTTCGTTTGCATGATATGAATTGAATTGGTTCATGTACAGCGTAATGATCCATGCATCATGTTATACGAAACCTCGGAATATTGGGACTCGTATAATTGAACATATGTATACCGTATTTTTTTTGGGGGAAATTTGATTCCAAAACTCAACCATTGATAGGTAAAACTATACTAAGAAATTGATTTTCTTTTCATGGAATCAAAGGTGGTTAAGTAGTTTGAATTTAAATAGAAAAGAAAACCTTAAATTAATACATTGTTATTTTTAAATATTCTCAAAATAGAAACGTGAATATTGAAGTGTGCCATTTTAACTCACTCAAAAGTTCAAAACAATTCGTCAGTGTCAATTACTTCAACTAATTTTCTTTGAAAAGAAGTTTTTCTTTCTTACAGTCGCGCAAAATTTGTGTCGCAGCGCTTAAAAAGTTTTAAAAGTTTCAAGGGACACCATGTCGGCATATATTGATATCTCTGTCTAGTCCTTCACAGTGTAAAAAACACAAAAAAAGAAGAGGACGATGGAAATGTTAGCGCAAAAAATCGATATAATAACCCTCGACACTTTAATAATGGAAGTAAAAGTTCGGAGGTGCTTCCCACGTTCACTACACACATTATTATTCCGCCCACGAGCACTTACTCAGGTATAAGGCGACTTTGCCTAAGGGTGTGGAATGGAGGTGAAACATGGAATCACTCGCAGGAATGGACTGCAAAGTTCATCATGGGACGAAAAATAGAAAATATGTCAGCTGGACCCCATAATTGTCACATAATATTTGCAGCTACCCTGGTCAGCCTGATTCAACGCGTCGGCGAATGCCATACTAATGACTTTCCGGAGAGAAACTATATTTCTAAAGACCTCGACTGACCGGAAGTGCTCTCACAACTATCCAGATGTATCATCTGCGTCTAAGCTTTTTTGAACAATACCTCACGCCTATACAAGTTTTAGCTTCGCATTCCGTCCGTCATTTACTAATCGAACAAAATAATTGCGACTATCCGGCTCCAAGCAAAACAGTTCCTTAGCTGAATCCATAAAGCGAATTAAAGAGCCTTCGTACGTACTGAAATCCAATGTTTAACATGAGTAGGAAAGGTAAAAACTAATTTTTTATGCCACAAATGTACATGTTAAAATCTATGGAATACAAAGCACAAAGAAATAGAAGAAATCACATAGAAATGCATTTCGCGGCAGTCAATCCAGTCCCCCACACGCGGGGGCGTCACGGGTTCAAATTCCATGAAATAAATTAATATTTTATTCGCTAGAATTAGTTTAATTAGTCTGTTAAAACAATATTGTCCGAAAATTAATGGCATAACGCGTTGGAAACAATGAATAATATTATCTTAAAGGATATTTCATGCGAATATGGTAAATAATGTCGGTGAACAACAGCTTAAATTATGACGGTATAAATTGGTAAAAGAGAAGAACGAACTGTAAAAAAGTACGAATAATACGAGAACTCGAATTAGATGAGGTCGTCTAGACAGAGTTGAATAAATAAGTTGGAAGTTGATGAAACGTTGAATTCTACTTCAGAAGAGCGAATGCAGGGAAGTTGGAGAGGGAGAGAATTGGAGATTCAGAGCAGGAATTGAAAGAAAAGGACTATGGAAGGAAATAAGACCTCTGTAAGTGAAATTATAACATGAAAGCCAATTTAGCAGCACAATAAAAGAGAAAATGCACTAAGACTACGTCTAGACCTGATGGACCTGATGCATGAGACCGCTGCCGTCGCCAGATAAAAAAAAACAAACTTCTATCAAGCAATCTCGAGACAGTTAAAGCGCGAAATAACAGAAACGTTTTTTTGGAATTTGTGCTGAATTTTGGAAAAAATAACCTCGATTTATTTATGCAAACGGACTTCGATATTTCCGGACTAAATTGTGCAATAATCATATTAATTAAAATTGCACAAGTTTACTAGCAGGAATTAGCGTCATAAAGAACAGATACACTTTTATATGTCACATCAATTAGCCATTTACATAAAAAATTATATGACGCATATGTATAAAGTAAATAAATTGAAGTTAAAATTTAGGCACCCATCCAACTTACAGTTTTAGACTTAATCGAAATTCAAAGTGAAATTACGCACTTATTTTAGGTGAAATCGAAATTCAAAGTGAAATTACGCGCTTAGGTTAAATATATTGTAGTCTGTTCTGGTCAAGAATAATCATAGTAATAAAATATATTCGTAAACTGATCTTTATGTCAGTCTGTTAGTGTTTTTTTATTCGTAAGAAAAGCCTTCAGTGGAAGTAGTACTTAGAAAACGGCACGTAAAAAAGATCTGATATGCCCACGGACTTTGAAACACGCTGCCACGAGACAAATTCTTTAAGAAATATTAACCGTAAAATTTTCGGCGATGAATTACGTTAAGTTTGACTCGAATCCTGGGGCGCGCTCAACTCTTCTTGAGCTACTTTACTTTGGCCACACTCTTACATAGTTAAGAAAATCCATATGAACAGGCATCTGCGGCTCAGTTCAAAGGGTGGATGACTCACCATCTGGACGGATAGGAGCATGCCACGCAGCTTGCGGACCTCGGCCCTTAATTCCCGGATGATCCTGGCGTTGGGGTCCTCGTCGTTAACCACGGGGCTGTTGACAATGCACTTGGTCCTCTGGGCGTACCTCAGGGTGCTTATGGTCTCGTTGTAGCACGTGCTGGACGGTGAGATGGCTGCCAGACGGTGTCGCCGAAGGCGGCGGGAAGGAGAGTTAATGAAAAAAAAAACAGTTGAGAGAGAAGGGGCGAAACGAAGACGGTAACCGAGCCCTAGGGGATCACTGCGGGGCTTCCCTCTAATACTCAGCGTGGGAAAAAAATAGATCCAACCTTAAAACGTTTCTCTTCACCTCACCATCTCTCCCGACGCGACCGAGGTTTCATAAGCGAGTAAGTGAAGACGTTTAGCGATTAAAATAAAAATGAAGTTCAGGAATATACATTTCGCTATCACGAGGTGCGAGAGACGGGATGAAATTATTTTGACCTGTTGCCAGACACTTATTTCTCCCTGAAGATTGCAACTGAAATGGAGTCTTTCCTTAGAGAAAAAATTTGTATGCAAAATATGGGTGGAGTATTTTAAGGTGAACTTAATTGTACGGAAAATTTGTACGATTCTATAAATGAAAAATGCTTATATTTAGAGAGAATTAAATTTAAATAATTTACATAAATTTATTATTAATCATAGTCAGACATTGACCAGTAAAATTGACCATGAAACAAAAATGAAAGAAAAGCTATCATATCAATTAATGAAGGGGATAATAAATGCGTAAAATCAATTATTTTTACATAAAAGTAACCTTTTATAGACCTCTTGAACATGTATTGTCTACGCCAGTTTCACAATTTTTGGGAAGCGTAGTTTATTTTAAAGGAAAAATGATTGACGAAAAACTTTAGACTCAAAAAATATCTTTTAGTATAGATTGACGATACAAGAACTAGTTGACCTAAAGAGAAGACTGCTTCGGGGATTTGCATCTAAAACGATCGTCTCTTTAGCTTCGCCCCGTTCGAGAAACAAGGAAGGGATTAAATAAGTGGATTAGCTAAGGCGTCAGTGGGTGTGAATGGAACTACAGGAGAGTTTATGCGAGACGACGAAGCCCTAACTCATCTCCGTCGAGTCTCGTGACTGAGAAATAAGTGCTCCGACTGACTGGGGTTTCACCTTTCAACTCACCTTTAACCCCAGCCTACACACAGTCACTGCTTTTAACTTAAGATTCGATCATAAAAACTTGGGGAATATTGCGATGAGGTGTAAGGAGGGCTAATGCCACCCCGTCCCTAATTTCGACTAAAGCTTTAAAAACGATATAACATTCAAAGACAAAACTCAATGGTGTTTCAAGAATGTGCCGTATATGTCCAAATTTGTCCTATTGGGGCCATTTCCCCGTAATATTTGGATTTTTGAGTGAGTTGTCACACTCAATACCATGATTTTTTTTCAAAACGTAGCGTTCATCGTGTTATCTTGATAGAAAACTTCCTGACGTAAATTTCTTTAGGTACAAAGTGAAAAGCCATTGAATCACCCTCTGACAACCTGTAACTGACAATGAGAGTCTGAAATGATACAAGCAAAGCGTCAGAAATACTAGAAGACGAAGATAGCTTAATCCCTCAAAATGAAGAAATTGGAAAGTAGCCAATTAACTTTTCAAATTTTCGATTATCCAAACAAACCACTACAAGGAAGCGATATTTTCAAATAAGAAGATTTTAACTGTTATAACCCTAGACCTCTTAGTGTACAATGGCAGTCTTAAAAAACACTAGTTCCGCTTGCTCTCCGCCAGGAGTAGATATTGCCTGCTTTTACTTTCGCATTTTATCAGCTCCGCAGAGTGTACCTTCACCAAACAAACTTTTGCTCTTTTGATTTTATTGTTAAAATAAAAAGTTTTGTCTTTGCCCATCACCAAATTTTGAAGAAAAAGTCATAACGGCACTTATAGACGGATGAAAATCACACAAATGTAATCAAAAGGTTGATTCTCAGTCAAATTTATCATTAATAGTTAGCCCAAAGGAATTCCTTACCGAAGTAAAACCAAGTTTTAATGGTTAATAGCAGCTATGTATCACGGGTATTCCTTTTTCTTTCTCACGCATCTCGCAACAGAAACACTTCGAAGGAATTTCATGGAACGGATCCCGAGTTAGAGAGACCTCCAGAAATCTGATAATAATCTAATACCTCAAGTAGAATGCTTGCTTTTTTGCGATCATTATCAGGATAATATCTGGGGGCCGGATTATTATTTTTTAATCAGGCGAGTTCATGAAGAAATCAAATGTGCTGAGCAAATTGGTGTTTCGAACGTCGTTGAAAATCATGTACATAGTTGCATGTCCGCCAACCACTCACTTCTCTGGTTCATAATTTAACAAATGCGTTATCGTAAAACCTCTGATGCAATAATGGTGCCTTTTTAGATTTCAAAAACACAAATTTGTTAATATATTGTAAAAAAAGAGTTTTCCCGAAGTCAAGGCCTAGGTAAATCGCTTTTTCGTACCCTAAGTTAGTAAATTTGTAATTTTCATCAAAGTCCTTATAGCCGTTCTCGAAATAAAATTTACATACATACATAAATACATATATTTTTATTATTATAAAAAAGATGTCCAGACTGACTGACTGATTCATTAACGCACAGCCCAAACTACTAGTGATAGAAGCGTGAAAATTTGAGGATATATCCGTACCATGAATTTTAGGCGCACTAAGAAAGAATTTTAAAATAAAAAATTTTAGGGGATGTTTTTACCCCATTAATGTTAACTGTTACTCCTATAAGAAAAGCATTGACTTTGGTGTATGTGTTTTTTTATTTGCTTTTTCAAATTACTTGCACTCAAGATATTGAATGGAAATTTATATCAAAGAACGCATTTAAGAATGCAGGATTTAATTCTTTCATTAAATTGTTTTTCTTATACGCTTCGTTGTTGCCTAAGTATTGCGTTTTTAGCTCAAAATTCATCAATTTTTCTTTCTTTTCAACAATAGAAATTTCCTCGGCAACCAGGCGTGAATATCCATTTAATAGCGATTTCATGGATGTCTATTCACTCCTGCAGCATTTAAAGACCAGGTTCAGTGATTAATTTGATAGTTGTACTCAAACGATTACAGCTCCCCGTTTTCCTTTCCTTCTCAATGACCATAAAAAATGCATAAGGTCAGTAGCTTCAAGTGTGTGGATAAAATCTGGAAAATCCATACTTTTAATATGGTCAATTATATGTTGCATGCTCACGAGTGGGACAGCCGTAAAATTTGTTTTTGCAGAGTGCGGTAAGATCAAAAATATTGTATATCCCAAAGTACTTGAATACACTTTTTCAACTATAATTTAATACACAAAAAATCATTCTTTCATTTATTTTGTACGTGTAAATTGGTCTGCTTAGTATATATATATATATATATATATATATATATATATGCCTACTTAGAAAGAAAAATAGGCATTAAAACGCATGTCGGGCATTTTGAGGACATGTACAATTTGGGCATATTTTCATGAAAGAGAAAATTACGAAAACGCAGACCTACGGCCCGCAGGCTACGGTTTCACATGGACGCGGACGATCCGCGCTCCGCGCTACGCGCGCGGACTAAGTTCCACTGTCAGTAATGGAAGCTTTCACATGAACGCGGATCGTTTGCAAGCGGTGGTGCCATCTGCGTGGCCCCTCCGCGCCGCGGTCGATCCGCGCGCGTACGGGAAACAGAGACAGGTTGGTGCATACACATGAACGCGGACGGCTTGCGCGGACGAAGCAGGTTGTATTTTGTTGTGAGAGCTCGGTGAAAGACTCGGCGTCCTACGTGGACACGCGGATATATGTCGTCCGCGCCAATGTGAAAGGACGAGACGCTCCGGGCGCGTAACGCAGATCGACCGCGTCTATGTGAAACGGGCTTCGCCTCCCTGGCTAAATATTGTGGTGAGCGAAGAGAGCCGTCAGCGGCAAGTATATGTATACGTATGTACAAGATTTGCTCGTTCAATAGTAGAGGATATGTTAACGCTATCCTGGGAGCAATTTAGAAATACGCTGTTTTGGTGA
Organism: Pyrrhosoma nymphula; assembly: GCA_963573305.1. Classification (NCBI taxonomy): domain Eukaryota; kingdom Metazoa; phylum Arthropoda; class Insecta; order Odonata; family Coenagrionidae; genus Pyrrhosoma; species Pyrrhosoma nymphula. The sequence continues at coordinate 24,041,743 of OY754338.1, forward strand.
AGAAACGTTCTCTCATTATCTATTGAAAATGTGGCCGGTTATTTGAATAGCTCTATTGTCAGATTCGTTAAATTTATATTTAAATAACACAGATAATTAATACTGTAGCAGTGACATACTCTCGGAGATACCACGGCGATTTTTTTGATCGCCAATATGTAGAGATATTTTTACTTTTCCCATATACCTCGCACATTCCTGTAAAATGGCAAGTAAACTTAATGAGCAGTCTCCCACACCGCACATCACTGGTTGTGTGATGGAAATTGCACGTCACTGGTTTAAGAATAATCTTTCGTTGACACACATAACTTTTTTGCTTGTTAATTTTCTAAAAATTGACGATTTTTTACAAGTCTATTAAAATAAATGAATGGAGAAGGAATTAGAGCTGGGGTTTTGGCAAACATTTTCTGGAAGTCTATATTTTGGCGTCAGAATAAATTTTTCCCAGTAAAAATACATATTTTATCCCGAGAAATGTCAGGTATTTAAAATAGCATTTAATATTCAAGAATTATACGAAATGGGCTACAGGATATTATAGGAAAGGGATCATGGATGCTTACTAAGCCAATCGGAGAGATTTTCCCCCGGTGTTATCATATAGGAGAGAGAGTTGGAGGGAAAGATGCCTCACCGGCCACCATGACCGTCTTGGATTTTGACGTCAGAACAAAGTTTTCCCAGTAAAAGAATTTTTTATCCCGAGAAAGGCCACGTATTTAAAATAGGATTTAATATTCAAGCACCGTACGAAAGGGCTCAATGATATTATAGAAAAGAGATCATGGTGAGATGAGTGAAAGAGATCAAAAGAGATCATGGATGCTTCATAAGCCCATGCTGAATAGGAGATTTTTTTGGCCGGTGTTATCATATAGGAGAGAGAGGGAGAGTTAAGAGAGGGAAAGATGCCTCACCGGCCACCATGACCGTCTTGGAGTTCCCGCCCAGGGAGTCCTTGAGGAGCCACGTGAGCACCGAGTCCCTGTAGGGCACGAAGAAGGAGGCTGTGAGGGGCCCGCTGCCTTTGCCGTTGCCCCCGGGGACGTTTCCGGCCCTGCGGTTCCTCCGCGGGGACGAGGAGGGAGAAGAGAGGGGCGTGCAGGAGCTGGTGGCAGAGGACGGTGTGCCGGGAGCCGGTCGCGGAGATTGGGACGAAGAAGACGATGAGGACGAGGTGAGGGCAGTTAACGAGTCCTCCTCGCCGTCTCCTAGGCGACCACCACTCGGCGGGGAACAGCGCTCCGCTAAAAAAAGAGGAGACATTAAGAGAGGTGATCAAGGGGGGGGGGCTTGCGTCACGCGCGCATACATACGCGCCAATCACCTCTGGGGTAAACATCAAGAATTACGTTAAAAAGTATTTGGAAAAAATTCGGAATATGCATCAACGTAAATTTATACAGCTTCATCAAAAAAAGTGTTTCCCTCGCATGAAACAAGTGTCTTACGACCTACGAAAATATGATCGAATGATATTATATTGGTGGTTGGCAATCAGTGGAGCCGCCCTATTTTTCTGCTTCCGATTGTGCCAATTTCTCGGCCGATCGATTTACCTTTACAATGGACCATGTCACACTGGGTTGAAGTATGTGCTTATATATGACTTATAAAGCTTCGGGATAACATTCCCGAGCTTGACCTACGACATAATAAATTTTCATCAACTATTTGCGAAAATGTGCATGCAAATTTCTATCGAACGCAGCAGAAAGTACCTGACTGTGCTGACACAAAGTACGCAACAAATGGCAAAAAAGTCGGAATAATTGATACATAGAAGAAATAATAATAATGTAATAATAAATTAGAGAAAGAATTGAAATGTCTCCAAATTCTCTCACTCTTTATTGTCTTTTAACAATACATTACGTTGTATCCGAAGAGTACAGTAATGAGGGTATGTACTACTATCGGCGCAAAAAAGGTAGAACGCTGAAATTTAAGCATTTGTATGAAATTCCGTCGGAGCTCCATAGAGTCGTGTAATATATCGTTTTACTCCTTGTTTACTTGACTACAAAATTCATTCATTGAAAAGTGTTTAAATGTACACGTTTAGCTTCTACGGCCAAAAGGCTGAAGAAAAACACGCGAAAAACTAGGAGAACGGCAAAACGGTCGTCTTCTTCATTTCGTCACGGCCAAAATAATTTTACCCATTCTTTGATATTTAAAATGGCCGAAAGCTAGATTTCAATTTCTGAGATGTAGAAAAGTATAATGACATCGAAGTTACGTATGCTTTATGGAAAAAATATTGCAAAACTTTAATATAAGGAAATGTTGATATTCTTCCTCTTACTTAAAATAAACCACAAAGAAGAAAACCGCCCCGCGGCAATGCACACTACCATTTTCGATATGGTATTTTAAAAATATCAATCCATGCCGTCTTATTCATTCTTACTCCGCCACCTCCGCCTTGTACATAGAGAACAAATAAGAAAGGAGTTACGCTTAAGTATGACTTGCCGAGTGCCGAGATGACATTGCCGAGCGTGACAAGCGACCGGTTGATGCTGGCGCCCTCCTTGAGTCGAGCGGCGAACTCCTCGCGCGGGTTGTCGCCTTCAACACCCGCCCCCAGTTGCGGGGTGGTGCCGGCTCCCGCCCGCTCGCTGCCCGCTAAGTCCACGAGGTGCAGCCGCGGAGGGGCGCCGGCGGACGAGGAGCGGTGGTGCTGGTGGTTGTGGTGGCCGGCGTGGTGGTGCGAGAGCGGGCAGATGGCGAGGAGGGCGTGGCCGCGAGAGGAGCGCGGGTTCCCGGCAGTGCTGCCAACCCTCCGCGCCCACTCTCCGCGCGACACCAGCGCCGCCAACGACGAAGCGTCCTCCACCACGTGCTCGCTCAATCCTGCCGCCAACACGAGACATACGACCGGCGACGCCGATTGGGAGAAGGGAGCGGGAGGAAGGGAGAGAGAAAAAGAAAACGTAAACACCTGAGTCATTTCCCTATAGTTTGTTTACCGAAACATTTCTCAAAGGGTGACGAAATGATTACGTTTCCTCCTCGATGCCGAAAACGGGATCAAAAAGGGAAAATTACAAAAATGTTTAAACAAATAAAAAATGAAAAATGGCTGACCTTGGACGTATGGGCCATGGCGTGGGTGTTCTCGGACCCTCAGGATGAAAGGTGGCGCCGCTCCGCGGCAAGGGGGGCAGACTCCGTCATCCGGCTGCAGCAAATCCCTCACGCGTTCTTTGTATATCTCGAGGAAACTGCGGAAAAGAAGAATGTGTGATGTTATTAATCCTCATGCATTTCACATGCTAGTTTTCAGGAGCCCTGTTCAGAAAGGTCACGAGAGTTTAAAACCTCGAAAATGACACAATATTAACGTCACATCCCTGAAAATAAACAAATGCCATTTTAAAGTTGACATATGTCGAAGCTATAGTTAAGTTAAGTTCTTCCTGAATAAGGTCCCAAATTTATTGTTCAGGGAGGAGTTAACAAAATGACATGCATAGACGATGATTTAACCTTATTAACGACCTTATTTTGCAGGCCAAGGAAAGCAGTAATCATCAAACACCAGTGAAGATGGCAAAGAATTGTTGAGTTTGTATGGAGATTTCATGGAATATACACTCCACATCTATCCATTTTAACGACACAATTTTGTACTTTTCCACACTTCATATCTGCGACTGGTTTCACTTTGATGAGGCATCTTCTGGCTAAAAGATAAATTATCAAGATGGAATCGGTGGCAAAGTATCATTGAGTAGGGTATTCCTCACTTCCCCTGAGTGACGTCAGAAAGTAAAAAAAAAGTACTCCAAACTTGTTTTCCTGGCTGTTTTATGATAAATTTGGTATCTAACAGTATGAAAATGCCTTTGCAACACCGTTATAGACATCGTACGAACACCCACCTGTTTTTAATTACAGTGGATTGGAAGAACCTATAACGAATTAATAAGAAATTGTGAGTATTCGAATCTTTCTTGGAAAGAAAACGTGCCGTAAACTTTAGAGAGGGACCAAAAGGATGATGAAATTTATGGTCAAACGCGATGAAAGTTTTTTCTGCAGTAACCAGAGAAAACGCAGGACTACTTATCCCGCAGCTTTTGGTCAAAAGTCAAAGATTAACGAGTTATAGTAACTACGTTAAAGCCAATTGTGGATAAGAATGACGCGGACTAACGCGAGTGGTGTTTCCTGCAATCTAAGCAACACACGAAACAATACAGTCCCGTCGGTTGCCGATTCACCAGGATCCACTTTCAACATTAAAGGGAGCGGTATGGTAAGCAAAAAGACCGTTCGTTCAACCCAACGCTAATGATATCACAAATAATCGCGTGATTTCTAATTCCAGTTAATAATCACTGAGTCTTAGCCCGTCATTATAATTTCTCACAAAAGACTACACTGTCACTCCATCACGATAGGTGGAAAATTAATTCTATTTTGGAAAATATGTAGGTATTTAGGAAGCGGTGAATTTCCTCCTTTCTATTTGCATTTAACCAGACACGTCAACGTTCATCGTCCATCGGCGATTAAGACACGAAGAGCTTTCAAATATTGAAACACGGAGATCTCTGAGGCGCTTTATTTTGAACTGGAAGTAAGCCACGACTCATTTTCTTCCGTGTGACAGGTCAAAATATTAATTTTAGTGATTTTGTTAAAGTCCAAGTCGCAACAAGAAAGTTATCATTGTCGTTTGGAAAAACATAAATCATAAATTTTAAAATTTTAATCTTAGGACATGTACAAATACCGAATAATGGGTGTTAATTATATTTTTTTTTGCTAAGAATGGGAGAAAACATTGTTTTCGACCAATAATATGGGATTTTATAATCTTTCGTTACTTAACTGTAATTTCTACTTTTATGAACATTCAAAAAGCTTAAAAGATATACCTATGCTAACTCGGTCGATATGCACAAGGTATTTCGATAGTTTTTCATTTTAGTGAGCTCATTAAAATTCAAATCAATTGTCAAATTATGAATTATTTTAAAAATTTAAATAGAGCAGATTAGCAAAAGTTTATAAATACTAAAGTAGGATTTGCAAAAATAATAGGTTTTGCTTAATATATTAAAGAAAATTACTACACCTGCTAGATAATATTTACCCAAAAACAATTGCACATAAACACAATAGTAAATCGCGTAGGGGAAAATGTTAAGCAGACAAAAATATGCTTTTTCGATTTCAATAGTGTGCAAAGTAGTTATGTTGGTACAATTTCGCGTGGAAAGTACACGCTAATTACTCCCAAGAGGTATCCGAGGGAACCAGGTCAATAGTCAATCAAAGAATCTGAAACGGCCAACGAAGCACGATTTACGGTACGCGTTCTGGTCAAAGCTTTAAATCTATATTTATCACTCTACTATCTGAACAGTCCCCGCTTCTGGCAAAATTGAAATGCCGAGAGAAACATTCATGTAGATATTTCGTCTACTGTTTGAGAAGGTAAAAATGTGCAGCAAGGCCGAAATGAAAAAAACGCAAAGTCTAAATACATCAGATGTATTAGAAATGAAAGATGCTACTCTCAACAGCAATTTTATGGTAAACTAATATTTCTCATAGACTATGTTGAATATAAAATATCAAGGTTCATTAAGTTTCGATTCGTCAGATAAGCCTAAAAGTTACCTATTTATTTATGGTTTCAGTTTTGTGGGACAAACTTTCCTACAACTGCTGTAATTAAAATAATTTCGGAATAACTACAACCCTAAAAATATTGTGGTGCGAGTAGATCCATTTATTATAGATACGGAAACTTCAATCAGTCTAACGAAATATAATAGAATGCAAAACATTAAAACTGAAAATTAGACAGCAAGCCTTACACAGTCTATATAAAGGTAGTAAAAATAATTTTACGATTAAAAAATGTATCTAACTAGAAATTTGAAAACCTGTTAAATGTCAGATAAAAAGTGAAGTAAGTATTTGACGCCACTTCCATACTGACAACTTTCACATTGCCGACTTCTATTTCCTTCCACCCATAAGATTTATTTTCATGGCTTCATATTTATTGTGAAAAGTATACCATGTAACACCCAAAAGTAATCTGCTGGATTTCAAGTAGATTGTAGCATGAAATGTATTGACATACGTTTTTGTTTTTTTTATAGTATCCAGCATTACATATCTCTTACAAAGAGCCGATATGCAAACCATCGGAATAATTGGTTATCGTCATTAGTTAATTATATAGTTTATAGCATAACCTGAGAAATGTAAACAGGTTATCCACCGTCATGTAAATGAACAGTTGATTTGACAAATTAATTGATGGAATAAACTGATAAGCAATTCGTTCGGTGAAGCTAAGGAGAAATATATTCAGTCATTTCGTCTATCGTCAAAGTTTCAACCGGAAATACGTTTAATCAAAATTTACGCGTGTGATCATTTTAATTCAATTACTTGGATAAAAGGGTTCCAGATACCTCGATCCTAACTCATCTGTCTTCAAATACAGGGGAATATTTTGCTAATGGAGGTCAGTTTGCCTACTGAAAGTTCGTCAGTTCTTTCTTCTTCGTTTTAATTGGAGTGGAAACACATGTGCTGTCATCTTGCCAGACGGCTGCAAACTGGCATATGCTGACACCATTGGCTGACACTCACAGATTGTCTTCGCAAGAGTTTCCATGGAAGAAAACCCTTTGCAGGGCCCACGCCAAGGGTACTCTGGTTTTTCCCTCACCGACTACAATTATCCCGATGCCCCGGGATAGATGGTTTCATCGCGTCAGTTACTATACGACAGACCTACTTTCGTGACAGAAAACACAATTGCTGTCTAATGCGGGTGGCATAAATGCATATGATTTGATGATAAATATCGTTCATTAAGGGAAAACAATATATTTTTCAGCATCCCTAAATAGAGTTTTATCACTAATAAATATGCCATATGAGGGAAAAAATTATAAACATTACGAACGCAGGTTAACGTGGTGGTCTGCAAATTCGCCCAGCAAGCCAAAGGTTTGTGGTTCGATTCCCACTCAAAAATGTTTTTCCCGAGGAAAATTCCGCGTTTGTAAGATTTCATTTATGCAAATAGAATAATCTCTTTCTATGAGAGACGTATATTATGCTCTCCTCTCTTCTGTCAAAAAAAGCTTAGCTACGAGACAGATATTATATATACAAGCATTAAACACCAATGGCTGTCCACCTTGCATTCGTTAAGCGGTGTATTATCAATATTTACAGAAAGGAAAACTTTTCTAAACTAGCCACGTTTGTGCATTTCCATAGTAAAATTAGGAATTGTATTTTAGATGTCTGTTTTTTGTTTAGGCACTTAAGCAAAATGTTAGCCAATTCATCTTACACTCTATTGAATTTTTAAGTTAAATAGCATTCATTTCATTTCTTCAAATTTGTTTGTAATAGTACAGTCTGTGCACGAAAGCCCTCACAGCTACTTAAACCGGTTATGTGCTACCATCGATATTTTTATCACATCCTAGAAAAACAAGTTCCAAATGTGTTACTAAACATGTATTATTTTGGTAACTACTCACTCATCGATGGAATAGATACTTATTTATTGAAGATAGCACATCCACTGCTCTAAAGTTTGATATACATTCCAATAAGACAGCCTGACCTCACCGTCGCGTCGTTTCTTACACATTCTCCTTTTTCGGAAACATTCTTTATTGTCACCAAATATTAAATCCTGGACCTACGGCACAAGATCTTTCAGCTTTACCTCCTTACAATCCTCCCTTCTGGGATGAATTTCCTCATTCCAACTGGCACGGGTGTCATTACCATTTGCCGTGATTGGCGGCGCTCCAAATCGATTTCTGGAATTCGATTCGAGGTTATTTCCGTCATCGGCCCCGAAACTGATAACGAAACGCACGCCCAAACATCTGACGGTTGCCAATTGTTCCCGTTTCCATGCACTAGACTCGTCCGCAGGGCAGAGAACGTATAGCGCATTCGAGGCCGAGTTTACAACATGAAAACAAACAAAAAACAATCGCAATGCACGTTCGTGCGCGCAGCAACAGATACCTTGCGCTCATTTTCACGACAGGCACGAGAAGTGATTTACGGTCGAAATAAAAAAATCAAAGAAAACGACCCTCGTGTCAACGACGCGACACTTCCCTTTTCAGCGGAGCAGTCATTACGCGTCGGCGCCATAATTCTTTATAGCCCCGCACACGGGCGCGCGATTTTTAATTCCAAAACAAATCTACGAGCGATATAAATATATATGTGTGAGCGTACATACGTGCGAGCGCCAGCCGGATCCGAAAACATTATTTCGAAGAGGCGATTTTCAATAGAGGGAGAGAGGAGCGATCTAAACGGCCGAGATGCACGCGACGTACAAAGAAAGGACTTTCGGATTTGATCGAAAATCCCGCCAGGCGGCGTTGGATTCTCCGAGGTAACACCGGAGGGGACGAGAGAGGTGAGTTGTGTGTGCTGTGAGGATGGATGGAGGGATTCCGGGCGAAGGAGGAGAAGATAGAGGCCCGAAGAATATATATTAATGCGCTGTATGTGTGTGATTCATACGTGTCTGCAAAGGTGACGCTGTGCGATTTGGCGCGATGGTCGACGGCGACTCGATATTATATACATCCGCACAAGCCTGGTTGCCATAGAAAACATAAAAAACAATTGAATGACCACTGATACGCTTATAATAAATATAAAAACAACTTCTCTGTTACAAACAAATATCTGCGAAATTAAATGTATAAATAATTTCAAGAACATCTAGGCAGCATATTCATTTACAAATGGCAATAGTGTATGGAACTACAGGAATATAATGAAAATGTATAAGTCTGTTCCTTCTGTTTCACACAAAGTCATATATATCAATTTAAACGAAACAGTAGTAAACTGGATACGCGACTTTCTGAGTGATCGTAAGCAAAAGGTAGTTCTTGACGGAATTAGCTCTGATGTCGTTAAAGTGACATCAGGTGTCCCGCAAGGAAGCGTGATCGGACCCCTTTTGTTCATTATATACATAAATGATCTAAGCTCTCGAATTAGCAGTAAAATACGTCTATTCGCCGACGACGCTGTCATCTATCGTGAAATTAGTGATCACTCTGACTTTGAAACTCTATCATCGGATTTAAACAACGTTCATGTGTGGAGCCAAGAGTGGGGACTCGAACTTAATCTGAGCAAATGCACGGCGGTACATTTCTTGCGGAAGTCGTCCAACTATTCCCATGTATATGCTGTGGATGGTGTTAACATAAAGGCGACAGATGAAGTAAAGTATCTAGGAGTTACGATAACTTCGGACCTATCGTGGGGAGCACATATAAGAAATATTTGTGGCAGAGCTCTGAAGAAGCTAGGATTCGTCAAGCGTATTGTGGGAAGATTTTCGGATGAAAAAGTAAAAGAGAGGTGCTATTTCGCACTCGTCCGGCCACACCTTGAATATGCAGCGAGCATATGGGATCCGGTGCAGAAAGACTTAGTCTGGGAACTTAATAAAATACAAAGGAAAGCTGCGCGATTCGTCAAAAACAGCTACGGGCGTACTGACAGCGTTACACAGATGTTAAACGAATTAGGCTGGGAACCGCTAGAGACTCGGAGGCTGCGCGCTAGGCTTAGATTGCTTGAACAATTGAGAATAGATATCTTTCAGAGCGACACGGAGAACATCATATTAGAACCCCACTATATTTCCAGGTCCGACAGAAACGATAAATTAAGAGAGATATTTTTCCGAACGGATAGGTATGGGAATTCGTTTTTCCCCCGAACAATAAGGGACTTCAATAAATGCTAGGCGTAATTTCATTAGAGCGTTTCCTTTTTATCTTTAAGCGGCTGGTGTCCTAACACCCCCCGCCACACGCCTATTGAGGCGGCTTGCGGGGTAATATGTAGATGTAGATGTATATTCTGATTATATACTAATCGCAATCAGACCAGTACTTCATTTATAGGCTAAGTTGAAAATGTGTATATAATCTTAACTACGTACCATGCAATACCCTATTCCAGCGGTTCCCAAACTTTTTCTTTCCGCGACCCATTTTAGCTCATACATTTTAGCCGCGACCCCCAAAAAATAACAAACAATGTGTACATTCAAATGATATTGTTTTTAAAGTAATTACAATCCTCACTTGCATAGTTCACCATATTATTTGTATACATCTCGCGACCCCTTAACGAACGGCCCGCGACCCCCCTGGGGGTCGCGACCCCCAGTTTGGGAACCGCTGCCCTATTCCAATGAATACCTTTTTTCCATTGAGGAAAAGTGAATAACTTCTAGGTAGGGGAGAGGGTTGTACCTTGGAACAAAATTTACGAATTATTTTTTTTCTTGGTAAGTAATGAATATTTTTCTAGGAAACTAAGCTTCTTAGCAGTTGCCCTACTTGTACACAAAATGATTTTTTTTCGAGGATGTCGCAAAAATTTAAAGTTACCAAAGTTGACTTTGAATTTTTATTTTATTTTGTTCCAAGGTACAACACCCTTTTGTACCTTGGAACAGGACCTGTTGTACCTTGGAACATATGCTAATTTCTCTTTAAAAAGTGCAACAGCAATACATGTTTTGTTAAATATAAATGTTTATTTTTTAATACATATAAATTATTACTTGTTAAACATAAATTTATATATATATATATATTTTTTTTTAGAATACTTAAAATTACAATAATTTGTTCAGTGAGCCACTGAACCTGTATTGGCCAATGAACCATTGTGATTTGCCTCGTGTTACTGAATTGGGTAGATTGAATAAAACATTTTTATAAGGAAGCGAGTAATGCTTATCCTTATCCTGATAAAAGACACTACTTTCTTTCATTCTCTTCAAGAACTTCACTTCATACTCATTTTCTTCATCTTTTGCTTTTAAAATCATTGCGACAAAATTTTGCACAGATATTTTTCCTTCAACTTTCGCAATAACAAAGTCACCTACATCATAATTTTTTAAACTTTCAAATTATTCATCCCACTCATTTATCGCCTCTCCACTTTCTTCATCATCGTTCAATACCACAGACATATCACTCTCACTATCGCTACTTTCCCTCTGATCAAATGTTAATTTTTTGACTGCGCAAGACTTTTAACTTTTTTTTCTCTGCTCTTGACTGGAAAACATTTCTTCCATTACTTTATTCCTCTCAGGAGTATCTGTCAAGATGGTTGTACGACCTGGCTTTCTCTCGCGTCTACTGAGAGTTTTCCGGGTGAAAGCCTAGGGAAGTGGGCAAATTTCTTTGGGAGTTCTAGCTGTTGATGTCGATGCTCGCTCCTCGATAGAAGTGTCTGGAGTTGGGGGCACTACCATCCCTGGCAACTCATCGGTGCTGGATGACCCGTCGTAATCAGCTACTACTGGAGGTGGTCTATCTGTTACTAAGGCTGGGAGAAACTCATCCTTCGTAAAGATGTCGCCATTCAGAGGAAATATTCCAGAGACACGAAATCCATTTGAGATGTTTTTGGCGGTAAATGCATCACTATAAACGGTTCCCAAAACTGAAGCTACAGCATACATAGAATATGACTTTCGTGGATTATTGATCATCTAGTCGTCAACACCACGATTATAATGTGCCTTAAGGGAGCCAAAAACAGTCCTGTCCAGCGGCTGTAATCGATGTGAAGTATGGGGAGGAAAAGTCACTAGAATGATTCCGTTGGCTTTGCAGTTATCAATAGTCTGGAGTGTACGATGGATAGAGTGATTATCCATAATGAGCAAAATTTTATCGTCTTGAGAGGGCTTAGTATGAGAAACGAAATGATCCCAGTAACGTAAAAAGATTTCGTCATTGGACCAGCCAGAAGGGTTGGCATCCCCTACAGCTCCGATTGGGTTTAACATAATTTCTTCAAACTTGGCACGGGGAAAAATTAGGTAGGGCGAAATATGATTACCTAAGGCGTTGATAGTACCGATACAGGTTATATTGTCTCCTTTGTCGTCCGATGTCATAGCACCAACCTGTTTTCCTCCTTTTGGTGCTAAAATGTTTGCCGGTGTCTGGACAGTAGAAAGGCCCGTTTCATCCAGATTGAAAATTCTAGATGGATGAAATGGACCGTACTTTTCATGGCATCGTCTTAAATTGGTGAAAAATTCATTACTGTTGTGCTCATTAAAGCTACTTGCACGGGATAAACTAGTAGCTTCGGGTTTCCTTAAAGAAATTTCTGCGGGGTACATCTTCATAAATTTTCTCATCCAATTTTCTTCGGCTAATTCATCTCTATCCCACTATTTGGGGTAATTTTTATTATTGCCTTTAGAAAACTCATAAGCTACTTTTCTAAGCTTCTTTTTTCAAAGACCATTATGGATTATAGCTCTCATTTTTATGTAACTGACGAGTTGTTTTTCCTCTTCAACGCTAAAAATCTGCCAATTGTTACTCTTGTTTTCATACCTAAATTTGTCTTCACAAGAGCTCTTAAACTTCTTCAAATTCCGATTGTATGTTCCAATTTTTACACCATGAACCTTACACGCAGTATGGAATGACACTTTCTTGAAAGGACTTGCTGAAACAGCTTCCACTGCTTTTCGGATATTCTCAGCGTGATTTGGAGAGTGGGGTCTCTTTTTCCCTTCTTTCTTTCGGGGCATCGTCATAAATGAATATAGATGTTCCACACAAACTATTAGTTGTTAAAAAACCAGCGCTAGTTAAAAAGAAGTAAAATTGATTCAAATTTAACAAGAAGTAAAAACAAATACACGTTCCAAGGTACAATACCCTCCGTGTTCCAAGGTACATTATGATACCAAAAAGTAAATAAACATCTGTGGAACTGTTAGGTTTCAATTTTTAAAATAAAAAAAATCAGAATACATGCTACTTACTATAGAATAATTATCGGAATTTAGTAAAAAATTCCAGCTTGAAAATTGTTCACGTAGTCAAAATTTTCAAATAGTTGGAAAAATTTACTTTTAACCTCAAAAAGTGAAATGTTTACATCAATTCTGCCAGAATGAAGAAATAGGTGTACCAAATACCTAATTAGAAAACTTGCTAGGAACCTAGTGCACACTTCGTTCTAATTTTGTCCACTAGAGTGCACCACTAGTCGGTAAACGCGTCTCTGTTCCAAGGTACAATACTTCCAAGGTACAACCCTCTCCCCTACGTGTACACTGTACCATTCTTAGATAGATTAATTCCAGCGAGAGAACTTACCAGAAAAGTATACGATGTAAACATCAGTGAGAGCACTCTCGATAGAGCGGCTCTCTAGTCTTGTGGTAGAGCTCGGATCTCGCGAGAGCGATAGTGTGAACACAGTGGTAGAGTGCCTGAGTAATCTGCTCTAGTTCTATCTGTTCGTAGGTACCTCTTGCGAGAGCAGTACTAAATAACCCGCATACTTTTTTGGCAACATTAGAGAAAAAAGAGAAGTGGGACAAAAAGCTAACATTAAAATTGATTCAACAGTTAGCAAGTTACCCGGAGCTGTGGAATTTCGCGTTGAAAGAGAATCGCGACATAAACAAAAAAGCTAAGCTTTTAAAGAACTTGCAAAGTCTCTGCCAGTGAAAAAAAGGGAGCTAAATAGGAAAAGGCACAACTTACGATGTCAAATTAATACAGGAGTGAGAAAACTAAATAAAAAGAAAAGTGGAGATGGAGCTGAAAATGTTGTGCGGAATAGTAGCTGGAATATTTTGACAGCCTGAAATTTATTATGCAATACCAGGAATGTACTCGCAGTATAGGAAGTATGGTAAGGGAAAGACTTGTCTTTTATAACTTTATTATTAATTAAATACAGATCACACACACAAGTAGGTACCAATTTACGAAGCCAATTAACAAATTAAGTATTTATACTGTAAGAAAATGTCACCTTCTCCAGATAGAAAATTTTCTTTAACTTTATCACGAATTGTTCACGCTACAATGCCATTTCATAAATAAATACGTTTACATAGTTAGTATGCATTTCATTTGTATTATAAAACTTACCCAACGCTAAAAATCGCAGCATGATTGTGAGTCTCTCTGCGGGTGAAATTGTTCTCCTAAGTTGGGTATCTTGCTTTTTTTTATCTTCGGAGAAACCTTTTCCAGAAGAAACTTATAGTACTCAGGACAATTTCGCCTAAAATTCTGATTAGAATGTACATTTTCATGTGATAGCTCTCGCAAAACTTATCACGTGCGCCTTATTCTTCTCTGTTTGATATCTATTGTAGTACTCATATTCTTCTATTTCGTCTCATTGTTTTCTTGTTTATCAGAAAGGCAACAACTACTGCAGCAGATAATTGCCTGCCACTAGACATGGTCTCTCACCGTGAATGCTAAAGATACTCTGGATCCAACTCCAGCTAGTGTAAACAGCAGATAGAGAAGTCTTGGTGGAGCTGCTCTATGCCTCCGGAGAGAGTCTCGCGAGAGTAAAATTGCACTCTATTGTGAACAGTCTCTAGATTAAGTCTTGCTAGAGCAATTGAACTCTAGCTAGATTTCGCTGTACAGAGTACACGTAATACCTTAAACGCATTCGCACCAGTCCTCAACTATCTCCACCATCAAAGTACCTATTTCCTTCTTTTAAGTGCTCTATTTTTGTTTTATATTAACTTCCCTAGTCAAATACGACAATAGAAATTGATCACAAAGCCATTGTCACTAACGCGCATTCGGATGGAATTAAAATCATTAGCTGAGATATGCCAAGCATTCTAAGTTTACCCGGGTAGAAAAAGTTACCGCGGTCAGGCCCCGACTATGGGATAAGCACGATAAAAATTGAGTAGTGTGAAAGGAATGTTATTAGTTTAATTGGAAGGCAAAGATATCTGCGAGAGATACCCGCCTGAACACCAGAATTTTTATTGAAATCGGTTTTTAAATAATAGTAATATATGATTGTAGATGCCCTTACGGAGCTAAGAAAAAATTATCGAATAGGGTTTAAAATATTTTTTATGGCAACTGAGACTTACAGCAATTCTTTCTGAACATAATGAATCGTAACTGATAACTACATGACAGCATGAACCGTTGGAATGTGAAGCTATCACTATACAAGAACGCTAAATCTAAGGACGTCTAGTCTGTGAAGAAATTTCCATTTGTTATATATTTAGATACTGTCTAATACACAGCACCTTATGTATGATGAGAATGACAGTCAGTTGTATGACGGAGGCGCGCTTAGTCAGGAATATCCCATGTATTCGAATTATTCACAAAGAAATATACGTTGACTGTTTCCGAAAAAGAAATGTCTACATCCGCTTGAATTCTTGCATTAAAATGAGAAGGCATTCTAAGTCATCATCATCTCTTTTATTACTTTGTGTTTAATCATATCCTCATCCAATAAAGTATGGCCTTAGGTCGTCTTTTTCAACCAAGAAAGTCTCCACTTTTACAATAAGAATAAGAAATAATTTTTTTACAATCATTTTAATGCTTTTCCAAGTGAAATAATGCCCAATTATTTTTAAATTAAGAATAAGTGGCTCTTGTATAGCGACATACGACTAGGGATAACAATCAAAATTTATCAAACCGCCATAAGAAGATCACAGCGAGCGCATCCCCTTTGCATTTCGTAGGACTACTAAATAAAAGTGGAGACGGTATTTTTATGGCATGTACATCTCGGAGGTTACCTCAAAAGCAAATGTTCTGTTTAGAAACCACTATGCAGATAAGTAAAACATATTACTTATTCCAAGTAGGTATATCTCTAGATAACATAGAGACAAATTACAATTATGTAATTATAACAATTATATTCAGGTGTTATTGTACTGTATTTGATACACAATAATGCACGTATTTTTATTATTTATTCTTGCATTCAATCTGATGAGTAACCAACTTACCAGAGCCAAAAGCTAAGGGCAGTAAATAATGTTTCAAAGTAAATCTATTTTTTTGTTTGAAAAAAGTATCAAAAGTCGATATTTATGGTTGCATCATTTCGATGAATGTTCTTTATATTTCTAGCATAACGACATGATCAATATCGCCGGCAATTAAACCGAATTATGGAAAATAATTTCGTAGATGTTACGGAATAGACAACATGGTCAATACAGGAATATAGACGATAATTACCGTGGATATTTATGTGGATATTTATGTTGATATTGCCAATAAGAGGATAAAGGAAGTTCCACGAATAATATTCGATATCAACGATGCCGATTTGTACTCAAGTTCAATATGATATATATTGATACGTCCGTATATAGTCAATATCCCAATAATCCTTTTTTTATCGAAATATAAGTATTGCCCAGTTCTAAGAGTTAAAAAAATAGCAAATAAAAACCACCAGGAACGGCTGAAGTATAAATACGGGTAGAATACCTACGGACTCTGGAACGCTGATAATCCCAAGAACGTGCCAAGGTTTTATGAACGTGTCGAAAACAAATCGAGGGACTTGAATTGTAGAGAGAGCCGACCATTCTAGGTTGACACAAAGCATTTATCTTCGAATGAAAAGTGCTCGAACCAGATTCCCCATAAATAATAAAACTTCGAAAACATGAGGAAAACGTGATGAAGAACTCATGATATAAAGACTAGAAATATTCAGAGAACACTTTGTTTCACAGAAAGGATGGGCCATCGCCTGACTTTGTAACACAAAGAATGAGTGTACATGAGAGTGCGAGAAATGGTTAAGGAAAAAGTCAAAAGCTCCCTAAACCCTTGACAATCTATTATTGAAGATCACTCTCCATTATGTTAATACATTTACTGTTCTACGCATCAAGTAATACATGCATCATGTGATCGGCAAGCAAACGAAATATTAACAGGTAGACTTAGGAGAATAATGTTTCCAATAAAAAGGTGGATATTCCTAAATTTCAAGAAATTTTTTATTTAAAAGTAAATTAAAAGCATTTAAATGTTACCTAGAGCCAGCAATTCTATGTTAATATTTGTTAATAGACTGAAGGACCACCAATTGCCACGAAAATTGAGAACAAAATCGTGATCATCAGCGGTAATGAAGCCTTAGAAGAAACTTTTCGTAAATTAATGAGACTAAGGAAATGTTTCAGCACAGGAACTATTTTCCATGTTGGTATATCGATTAAGAAAATTTGTGGAAGTTGTCACATTGATTACAGAACACTTCAAATCGACGGCCAATTCGCCAAAGAGAGAATATGTGCACGTGTACAATCCAAGAAAGTTTCATCTGGATATTTATGGCCTTTCTTTTTCAGGATGAATAAGAAATCTTTAAAAAACAATCAAGTGGAAAAATAATTTTGGAGAGGTTTTTCACATCGAACCCCAGACATAGAGGGACTGCTTGTTTTCTGTTGGTATTTCATGGAGGCCAAGGGCCCCCGAGTATTCCAGCAAAACCAGATCTGTAGTTTAAACAGAGAGAACGTTTCCCAAAATTTACAATATATAACCATCCTTCCGTAGACTGGACGGATAAATATGATGAAAAAAGACAGTTCAGAAAACAATTCCATGCGCACTGATATGGTCAAGATCAATCGATATTTTCAAATCTAAACATACTTTTGTTTACCAACATTGGAGAAAATTGGCTCGTTGGATGACTGAACCTTCCACGAGGAAGACCTTCGAATTTTTCCGTGGCAAGAATCGATGAAAGACCTTCGGCTCGAAGATCACTTTGGTGAAGAGTGAAAAAGAAAGAAACTTCAAAATAGTGGAGAGGACGAGAGCTTTCCTCCGAGAATGTGTTTAGGCAACCACAAATTCTTGCAAAAAAATGTGAGCGTGTTATCACTTAGCACGAAGTAATACCGGGATTTAATATTTGAGGGTCAAATGGGGCAAGAAAGTAAATGTACTACTTCCAGCCAACGGCTGCCAAATATATTCATCTACATCTACATATTACCCCGCAAGCCGCCTCAATAGGCGTGTGGCGGGGGGTGTTAGGACACCAGCCGCTTAAAGATAAAAAGGAAACGCTCTAATGAAATTACGCCTAGCATTTATTGAAGTCCCTTATTGTTCGGGGGAAAAACGAATTCCCATACCTATCCGTTCGGCAAAATATCTCTCTTAATTTATCGTTTCTATCGGACCTGGAAATATAGTGGGGTTCTAATATGATGTTCTCCGTGTCGCTCTGAAAGATATCTATTCTCAATTGTTCAAGCAATCTAAGCCTAGCGCGCAGCCTCCGAGTCTCTAGCGGTTCCCAGCCTAATTCGTTTAACATCTGTGTAACGCTGTCAGAACGCCCGTAGCTGTTTTTGACGAATCGCGCAGCTTTCCTATATTATCACAGAATGGAATGCCTTGCCTTGAAAAGTGTGATCAGTGACGAAAACATTTTATACCATAGCGAAGGATATTGAGACGGTATCCTGTGCGATATACCTTATGGTGGCGGAATCTTTGATTGGAAATCCACCACGAAAATATTCCCAAACTCAGTTTACTTCGGAGAGAATTATAAGTAAAAACCACATAGGAATTCTCTATTAATATAAAAGTGACATTATATGAACTTGAAAGAATAATAAACCGAAAGATTGATGCAGAAAAATAAGAAGGTCCATGAAAAAATTGATCTGAGTTGGAGGCCATCTATCCTTATTCTGTGCCTTAACTCTAAATACTATTTTTTTAGTAGATATGAATTTTAGAACTAGTGCTTTGAAAACAGGTAAATATGTTGAAGTGGCTCAGAAACCTCCATGTCTCTTGTTTTGTTTTGCTATAATTTTTGACGAACGAATACTCCAAAAGTGAGATAATCAATGCTACTTAATCAGCATTATGACGAGTGTTATACGAGAAAATGATCGGAAATAGTCCTTTCTAGAAAGAAAGAAATATTATTAGCCATGAGAAATTTCGCAGATCCGCAAGAAAGAAGACTTGATATTTTGATGAGCTCCTGGATGCAACGAACTGAAGAATACATTTTGTATTAGCTATTTCCGTCTTTTTATAGTCCGTTGATGTTTCCTTCCCAGGGTGCACTCGAATACGCGACTTTCAATCGCAAGTTAAATTATCACCTAATTGAAATTACACCAAATGATACGTAAAAGCTTCCCTCAAAGCGGCCTTCACGTCAGGTTTGGCTTGACGTGAAGGCATCAGCAAGGTATTGAAATCGTAAGTCAAAGAACATGTCGTTTTGGGAGCTTTATACTTAAGGTGTACCAATTGGTGCAGATCTGAATGGCGCTCTCCGAACGGCGATGAATTGGACAATGTTCGCCAGCGAAACGTTCGGTAATCCACTAGTCACCACTGGTAGCATTCTGTACGAGCACAATAGTTACTGTGGAATGTTTTGCAAGATGTAAACGAATTCGTTCACATTAAAATACTTAAAAAATGTTTTTTACCACGAAGCAAAGAAAAACTTAACATTATACATGTTTGAGACCTTTATTGATAATCAACAGAAGTATAAAAATCGCGGGTTCAATCCTCGGCGTTATTTATATCATTCTTCTCTTGCTCTCGTTCTGCTTTGAAATTGTCTGACTAGAGCGCAGAGTCTGAAACTAATGGAAAGTAACTAACTTCACTGTTGTGCTATATCATGGAACCAATATATTTGGCGTTTTCTTTACTGGATCACGGTTTATACGCTGTTTATGAGGGAAATACCAGTCTCCTACCGAACTAAATGTGTACCTCAACTACCCAAAGAATACAGTAGAGGATCATGGGGTACTTTGTCAACATTAAACACTTAATATAGCCGCAATATCGAGTAAATCGCTCATCACCACCACCACCTGTGGCCGCTCTCATCTGCACCCGCGACAACAACTGTGGATAAGGCATCTTGACATCCGGATATTTGGTGAGAATGGAACTGTTTTAAGGGGCATCGACAGCTTAAGTTACACCGCACCTTCTCTGAGACAAGAATACTAAACAGAAAAATACATAATACAGTGTTTATATGAAATTCACTGTATTT
The DNA here is from genome assembly GCA_963573305.1 of Pyrrhosoma nymphula. Lineage (NCBI taxonomy): Eukaryota > Metazoa > Arthropoda > Insecta > Odonata > Coenagrionidae > Pyrrhosoma > Pyrrhosoma nymphula. The sequence goes on from OY754338.1 coordinate 24,061,705, forward strand.
AGAGTAACTATTGAACTCAGTATTTACATAATATATAGCAGGTATTTCACTGGTCATCAAGCTTACACCGTAGTCAAAACCACCATATTTATCAGGATATTTCCCTGCTATGCAATGGAAAGGGTGATATTTCCATTTTACTCATAAAATATTGTCAGTTTATTAATATAAATATGCGTGTATGAGAAAATGATACTGGTAGAGGCATTCATACCGGAGGTGTAAAGATAAGAGTAGTGAAGAGACATTGATTAGGAACATGACCGTACGTTGCATTGAAAGCCTGGCAAGGTGAAGGAAGAAGGCGAACAGTTAGAGAGTGCCACAAGGGTGCGATTGGAAAAGGATGGAGGGCATTGATTGGATAGACAAAACAAAGACATGGTGCGCAGGCCAGAGGAGGAAAAGAAATTAATAGTAGATAATATGTGAACAGATAATAAATGGGTAGAGCGGGTGAAAATCTTAGGATGTTGAAGTCTGTGGCCGTTGTGTGGCCATTTTCGGAAGGATGGATATGTATAGAAAGTAACTACCGATAGCGGTGTAAACCTGTCATTAATTTTCTGAAAATTGAGGGTGTATATTGAAATTTAATGCCTAATTACTCAATTAAAAGTAATTTCCAATGCGTGAAATATTGCGTACGTTAGGAAAAATAGAAAAACTATAAAAAAATTCCACGTGTATAAGTGCAGGTCTACACCTTTGGCGACATCAACAATCAGCATCGCGTGAGTGTGTTTGTAAGCATAATAAAAATGTAGCTGCCGCGACTTGCAAAAGTGCGATTAAGGATTAAGATATGTCAAAAGATAGTTAGGAAACGCCTTCTATCAAAGTGAACTATGTCAGGGAAAAGGCCTTGTTTACTGCCAAGGATCGTCAAAATTAAAGCCAACATGGCCGCGTGTCTATACAAAGGGTTTTATAGCTAACTCAGCGTTCTAAATATCCTCACTGACTATCATCAGAATATCTTTTTCAGTGTGAATTTTCGATTACAGCAAATAAACAACTAATTTACGACCCAATTCTAAGCTGAAGAAAGTTATGCTGAATATTTTTCTTAACAAATTTGGTGGAAAATAGGTTTGTATTCTTTCAAACGCACCTGTAATCGGTTGAATGTCCATTTCTAAATAGTATTTACAACCAGTGGTATCCGGGGTTACATAGAAAACAAAACATATTCACAAAAAATAAAAAATAATTATTTCCTCCTCCCTTAAATATTCGAAGGTTACCACAAATATCAATATCACACGATAGATTCATATGGACACGAGGGATATTCCTTCACCACCCCTCTACATCTACAGGACAGACTCAAGCAAATCATTTTAGAATTTCAATGTCAAATATATAAATTTTAATAATTCATTCATCCCTTGCACCATTATTGACTACATAAATAACAGACAAAGGACGATTCTACTAAAAGATAGCTCAATAGTCATCGCTTACCTCCCAGCTAACTTCTGATACCCTTAGTTTTTTGAAGCGGCCGATGTCCTAACACCCCCTGCTCCTCGCCCTTACGGCGGCTCGTGTTTTATTACCCGGAGGATCTTCGTATCCCCACTTATTCCTACTCATAGCTTACGATTTCTTGCTTCCTTACCTTGGTACCGACTGAAAAAGTCGAAATCTAATTCGGATATTACCGTAACTGGGAGCGTACTATGCACACATTGTTCCCGGAGATAACCTTAAAAAAATCATGTCCGTGCAATAACATGAGGATACGTTATACAGACCGCGTCCAGGCGCTCGGCTACCACGCAGGCACCCTGTGTTCACCCTCCCACCGCCTTTGAGGAGGGGAGACATTGGTCTGGGAAAAGGGAGCTTATCTGTGGGCGGCCTAGCAAGTTGGGTGCCTCTGAAGTTGTCCACGTCGATGCCAAATTCAAACCTCTCCCACTTCCCATTCAAACATACTGGATGGGAAAAAATCCTTCGTGAATTTCTATGCAAAATTACGGCTAGCGTCTTACACGAGTAAATAAGGTAAATATTTCATATAGGATATCCGAAGTTATTTCGTTCATTTTCGAAAAGATAATACTACGAGATATAGAGGAACGGATAATACTGCTATTTCCACTATTAGTTTCATTACATTTACAACCATGGTTTCGTAATCTGGACCTCCAGATGTTGCTTTGCAACATAACCAAGGTCGTGAAAAATAAAAACCAAGAGTGAAAATCCCAACATTTCTTCCTAATCCCTCATCATGAAGGGTTTTTTTTTTAAATTTACGCTTAAGACTACTTGCTGAAATTGTGCGAAGCTGAAATCTCGACGACAGAGTAATTTTTATCCTTGAAAAATGACAAGGCATGCCAAAAATGATAACAGTTATGGAGAGTGTAAAGCCACGTATCCACAGAGTGAGGGTTTTCGATGCTTTCCTCGGTTTTTGGGTGCGATCGAAGGTGCCTAGCGGTGATAAGCGCGCTCTGTACGGTCGGGCTATTACTTGCCTCAACACTTTTACCACCTCGCACCACAAATCCACTCACCGTGGCAGTGCCCTCTATAGGATGCGAAGCAAGTGAGCCCGCAATGCATCAACAAGATTAGGTAGTATTTTTGGTAAATATTATTTAAAAGATTTTTTTGCAGTAGAAAATCTTTTGCTTGGAGGAATACTTGAACCGTTTAGCTCGAAAAGTTTCAGATATTTTCTAATTTGCCGACCAGCTTGCCGACTCAACTTGCTTCACAGCCTTGCCACGGTACCCGAGAAAAAACGGACAGAGCAAACATCATGTGAGGCTGCCGCGGGAGGTGGCCTCACGAGGTGCCTTGCCATGTGGATACGCGGTTCCATGTGTTGGTCAGATAATTATTTTTTTCCAATCCCTAATTCCAATCCCTTCTGATAAAGAGTCCCTTAACGTGGTTTGAGCGAGATTTTTCCCTCGTCATAAAAGAGGCCATATTCGAATTTTATTCTTTTCTTGCCATTCTGTAAAAAACAGCGATGAGTACTTGATTTGTTTTTAAAAATAGTTGAAAATTAATATGTATTAACACAACACTTTTAAATATCTGACGAGATCTATGCGTAAGAAATTCCTCATTTTTTAAATAAAGTCTCTGCAGTGTACACCCGTACCATTTCCCATGTAAAATGGATAGTATTTTTTGGCAAATATCTCGTAAATTAGTGCGGTTAGTGGCTGGTATTTGGTTATTAATGGAAAGGTGAAAGATTTTTCTTTATGGTGAGGCCAAATTCAATGAATTTAATCAATGTGATATCTCGCTCCAACTACCGTTTCATCGCGGTTTCACCAGTCATTTGAAATACGCACACTAGCATTCATGCCCGGGATGGTGAAAATTCTAACCAGGCGGGACTCGACGCCGCGCCTTCAGGATTAGCTGGCGTGGAGTTTGCCCCGCCATCGCGGAGGATATTTCAATGGGACTAGAGGTGGCGTAGGGGTGCGTAGAAGAGGTTAGGGAAGGGTAGGGAAGGAAGGAGCAGGGATGCCAGAGCGTGGAGGGGCGTAAGAGTTGGCGGCGCCCATCATCGCTTGGGCCGCGTGCGAGTAATTGTGGGAAACGGAATCCCTCGGGTCGGTCGGGAACACGAAAACGTGCTTCCCCCTTAGCGAACGTAACACACACACAACACGTATCGATAGGTCGATCGATAATACGAGAAAAGGGTTGAGGGCATCCGCGATGGAAGTTTATTTCGAGGAATACATGCAATATACATTTACGTACACAAATAGAAAACATGAATATGCATGGGGGAGAGCAATTGTGAACAATAAGTGCGGTTTGAATTCGTCGGTGTAGTGAATGTGTGCATTGCTGTGTTCGTGGGAATGGAGGAATCTTTCTAAAGTGATCGCGCCGCAAAGGATGCACATGCCGCGGACTATCGAAATGTGTCATCGAAGCAACACGGTGGCGCTGATACGGTCGCAACCCACGGTATATATATATATATATTGAAATGAAAAAGAAATAGAAAAACCGCTATGGCAAAGGATGGCATCACTTTGTATATACTAAGCAGGGATGTGAAACGTAACGAAATTTCGTTCCATGAACCGCTTCTGGAAGGGTTCGGTCCAAAGAAACGGTTCATGAAACCGAACCTCTTCTGTAACAAAAGCGCTTGGAACGAAAATCGGTTCGTAACAAACGTGGAACCAAACCGTTTTTGAGAATCTTGTTTCAGAAACGAAAAAATCGTTTCGGTTCCGGTTCCAAACTAGGAAAAACGGTTCGGTACGGAGTAAAATTTACCAAAAGAAGGTTGGGTGCATTTTGCCGCCCTGAGCGATAACCTTGGTATACTGATCAAGTGAGCGCTGTGACGTCTTGGGACTGAAGGAAACGACGAGATCCAAACCAAACACGATGCGCTGTTATCATCTGTCTATTGAATATTTTGTGGCCCTCTCAGGGACGGTCATTTTATGAGCCTCAGGGGTGGGACGGCCACGACCACGTGTTAGGAGGGTCCCCGACCCTTCCACCCACCTTACCGTTATACTCAGGCTGGGAATCCCAGGTCGCACACAGCACATACTCAAGACTCATGCTATGAACGCGGTGGAGTTGACCATACAGAAGGACATCCTCTTTTGTTGCAAAAGCGTGTTCGCTTCGGAATTCTCTCTGGGTTTCCCTATCCTACTTACTGCTCGTTCCTATGGTTATAAACCTTGTCATCAAAATCTTTTGGAAGCAACAAGGTTTTCTCATTGACAGCTCATTATTCTGATGAGGTAAACATAAGAGGACGTGGCAGAACATACGCGACTAATTTTTTTATACAAGTATGGACATCAAAGGGTGTTATAATAGGTATTTGGAAAGGACATGAGATCAATGAAACATTTACAAAAACTTTATGCCAAATATGTAATTTAGTGACTTACAAATCTTGATTTACTTCTTTTCTTTTGAATATTCTATTACATCTAACCAATTGAATGTCGTTGACGATTTTTGAACGTAATCTGCTAATTATTGATTGCAGTATAAACTTTGTGTGTGAAAAAAGCCTTTCAACGCTTACTTGCGTGGTAGGAGCTGCAAGGTCGGCACTGACTAGTTCATATCGTTCTGGATCACTATATTTTCTTGGCATCAATTTGGCACTATAATTCAAACTACCAGTAAAAAATTAAACTAACTTGAGCATTTGGTAGAATATTCTACTCAAGATCTGCAATAAGTGGCGTGAATGAACCCTGTAAAGCTAACTAAAATTTTTTTTCGGCTTCAGTTCGGAAGCGAGTAATGACAAACCTCACCCCTCACACCCATGTTTATGACATGCCGAAGGAACTTCCTAGAAATCTGTCCTCAATGTACATACAAACGTACCGACTAAATCTTGCCACTTACAGCGTGCTATTATACTTCCTCACCCTCTTACCTCTTCTCGCCCCCCCCCCCCCTCCGACCTTAGCGAGCCGGACTGAGTGGTGCACACCAAGGGACACCCTAATCCACCATCGTAAATAAACAAAGAGAAATCTTGAAAGGGGAATACCGCCCAACATATGCAGCTGCAGCAAAATCGCCGATGCTATGTGGAACCCTTAGTTGTTTTGTTTCTAAGCCGGTGTCCCACGGTAAATTGTTTCGTAAATTTATTCATGAATTCCATATTCATGAAAAGAGATTCGTGAACTGTTGGACCCCATGTCACACGAGCAGGAAAAATTCATGAATTGGGCGCTGATCGGCTGACGGCCGAGAAGAGAACTTTTTGTGCTTTTTGTGGTCTCTGTACAATCAGAGAAGATATTTTTGCGGGACCTACAAGCCATGGTATGAAATAGCACGCACATATTTCTATAATTACCCGGGAATTACTATAGCCATACGTATAAACTGAAGGAATTGCAAGAACAAGCATGCTTGCTCACAATGGAACACGTCAGAAACTCTATGTAGCAGTTCGCTAGCCCAGAGTCGCCGAAACTAGGCCTGGGCAATATTGGTGATTCAATATCGTGATATGATAATTTTAGTATATCGTATCTTGGCGATAACGATAACTCATATCGTAACGATAAATATCGTCTTATCGCGCATCAAACGACAACTTATTTCGTGACTATAAATATAGTGTTATCGCGCCTCAAAATATTGTGATATATCACGCGATAAGAACCGCAATATCACGTTCCGATAAAGAATCACGATATCACGCTGAGTTAAAATATCACGATAAAAGATCGTGACATTGCGCTAAATAAATTAATCACGCCCGATGAAACATCACGATAAATATCACGATATTGCGCCCCGATAAATATCGATAAATATCACGATGTTGCGCCCTAATACAATATTACGATAAATATTACCTAAAAATATCGTGATATTGCGCTCGATAAAATATCACAATTGATATCACGATAAAATATCGTTAAGTTGCGCTCGATAAAATAATCGCGCCCGATAAAATGTCACGATAAATATCACGATAAAATATGGTGATACTGCGGTCGATAAAATATCGTGATATTGCGGTCGATAAAATATCGTGATATTGCGGTCGAAAAAGTATCGTTATATTGCGGTCGATAAAATATCGTGATATTCTGCTCGATAAAACAATCGCGCCCGATAAAATATCACGATAAATATCACGATATAATATCGTGATAAAATATCGTGATAATGCGCTCGATAAGGTAATCGTGGCCGATAAAATATCACCATAAACGTCACGATAAAGTATCATGATACTGCGCTTGATATTGCGCTATCACGTAATCGCGCTCGATGTACTATGATGATGTCGCGCCGGAAAATCGTGTCAGAAAAGCCGATCAGTGACTGAGTTTCATAAAGAATTTACAGAGTTTTCTTATTTACAGAAATTTACCGATTATTGGCTTGCGCATGCGCAGTGTAACTATGAGAGTATTCATGAATAAATTTACGAAAAAATTTACCGTGGGACACCGGCTTAACGCTTACGAGTGGTCGTCTTAGAGTAAAAGTTTCGGAGGTAGCGGAAAAAATGAAAGGAATAAAACACCCAACGATCGAAATAGTGGGTTGAGAAGGAAAATAACAAATATTATTCAATATTCTAAGATAGCACCCTTATACTCGAACGCAGCAGCGAGCAGCAGCATTTACGTGTCATATTATATATCTCAGTCCCTGCCAAAGGGATTGTTCCCTTTCCCCTTGCGCCCCTGTACCGCCACTGGACCGAAAAAAACCGTTCCAAAAGCGGTTCAAATTGTTACGGCCGGTTCCGCTTCAGCTTGAACCGAACCTCTTCTCTTTCGCAGACACGGTTCGGTTCGGACCGAACCGCTCTCTTACCGAGAAAAAGGTTCGGTTTCACGTGGAACCGTACCGCTTCAGAGGTTCGGTTACGTTTCACATCCCTGATACTAAGTAAAAGATAAGCAGAAGAATGGGAAGAGTGATTCGACAGGGAAGGTGACTGATACGGAATGGCTTCGAGATTTTTTGCAGGTACACTGTTTATCGAGCCAAAGGAATACTTTTAAAGACGAAGAACGCATTTTATTTAGAAAATATTCACCGGTTTTCACTTTGAGACAAAAACATTAAGGAATCTAGTTAACTTATGAATATACAAATGCATGCTTTTTGGAGTAATACAATTCTTTAAGTTTTCGTTTTTCACCCGGAAAAAAACCATGGTAAGCTGAAAATTTTTAATATTGGTAGGAATCATCAATGAAAAAGTCATATTGTAAGTCCACAACTTCGCCTCTTTAGTGTTTTTTGGTGTGTCTAAATTTGTCTCAAGGACGGCATGGAAGACACATGGTGTGTGAGATTCAGGCTCGAAATTCATCGATCCAGGTGATTTTTTCACAGCAAATTATAACATTTGGAGTCATATATAGCACGCATATGCGTGTTACAAGATAGTACTCATGTGAATAAATGGTTATACACAATGTTCACTTGTGCATTACGCTGATCAATTAAATTTTGGGGTCTATTTAAGTACTACTTATGCCAATTTTTTCCACATTTTAACTCTCTCCTCCCCCATGTGAGACAACGTTATATTTCATGGAACGTTATATCCCTAGCAATCTAGAATAGTCTTCGAAGACTGTCGGGTCCACGCGCATATATAAACATTTCCATGTTTCGATATTTCACAAAATTTCCGGCAATTCATGGAAATACTGGGCACAAGGTGTTGAAGGTTTTTTCTTGCGGAGTGAGGCAACGTGTAAGAGAAGAGGCTACGGGTGGCTAGTGGCGACGGGTTGTGGGGACAGTTTAAATGCAGAGATAGTAAGTGCCGTTGGTAGTGATGTTAAGTAAGATTTTTCGTCCGAAGATTAAGTCAGATATAAATATTCAATGAATAAAATAAAATTAAAATCTCATGACTACCAAAAAACTATTATTAAGGAAGAGTCCAACCTTTTTCTCCCCTAAAATGTGCTACGTAATATTTGTATTGCCCCTTATTAAGCTTGACTCTCGGAAGCGGCAAAGTTGGATTTATACTACCGCGACAGCGGGTTAACACGCATGACCACGTCACCTGTAATTCAATGCAGACGATGGTCCAGAATATTTAGTTCGCATAAACAATCAACGGAAGTCATCTTGAATTAAAATGACTCGATGTGTAACTGGATTAAACACCTTAAGGATACCTGGAAGACCAGAGTTGGAATCCATTCAGGCCAGGTAATTTATTTATGACGAAATTCGATTATTAAATAAAATTGGCAATTTTCCACAGCATAAACTTTAATGCTTTAAGTTATATATAATGCTGTAAGTTTATATTGTGGAAAATTACCAATTTTCTTAAATTATGATATTCCACCATATCACGCCTGAAACGACTCTTTTTATACGATATTCGATATACCGGTATTGTATCTTAAGTTCTTCTTGTCATGGAGCATTGATTATTCATGTATTTAATGATTTTGCAATAACGAAGAATACGATGTATTTTTTAATCCAGCAGCGGTGAGACCTAGATTTCAGGAGGTTCCGAATATTTCCGTGGACATTCCGCCTCCTAGACAGACACGTGTTGAAGATAAAATAATTGGAGCTGCGACGTTCATATGGGGAAGGGCGTGGACTCACCGTGTAAATAAAGTCCGGAGCTGGAAATCTTTCCTCCTGGCTCACCCCTTCTGAGCCTGTGTCGTGCAAAGTTTATCCTATTAAAAAGTACTGTTCGATGAGCAGAAGTGATAAATAGCAAAAATACGACTGAAAAATTAACGGCTTAGGGAATAACTTTCTCAACTAAAAAATAACGACTCAATTCCGACCTAAATTTTTAATTAGAAGAGTGCTCGTGCTTCCATCATTAGAAGAAGAATCAAATATTTAACTTCAGTATGAATATGCATAATTCTGAGACGATGACGGTCAATTTTCATTTCCTCGAGTAATTAATTCTGTTGCCCATACTCGTTCATCCCCTTCGTGACTGGTCACGTACATGGTCCGAAATCTCATTCAAAAAATTTACGTATTACCTTTATTTCTTCCATCTTTTTCTTTTTTCATTTCTGTTTACTCCGAGGAACGTTTCAAATTTTGGACATCAGAAATATCCAACAGAAAAGGTTTGTCATGAGTGCTATGCAAAAGAAATTGCTCGCGTGCCGTCTTGAGAAATAAATACCTCTTTTTCTCAGCGCCTATTCCCAGATGTGTTCTCATTTTACCACTGTTGTTTTCACTGTTACACCCAGTAAAGTAGGCTCTTTACGTTGATGAGTTGTTTCCAACGAAAGGTCGTAAAAGCGATGTTATAAATGACAGGGAAAATGAGGCACCTTCCCGTCTTGTCGTGACTGTAAACGCCTACAGCCAAAGAAACCATTCACTTTTAAGCATTAACCTCGCGACGTAATGAGCTTTGAAATACAACCTAGCCGCCTTGCGACCACTTCGTGGATAATAACGTTAGGCTTGACTCAAAAAGAATTTGAAGTAGTGCCTTTATTCTACGGGTATGGTGAATCTCAAAATGGGGAAAGGCATGTGACAGTCGATCACAACTAATGGTACAATGTTTTTTTTAAACGAATTGTACGTCTCACCGTGTAGAGATTGCATCAAGGAATGTACTTTTATTAGATGACATAGTTAACTTCTTTGTGGAAATCTTTAATGAGGTATACTCCCGAATAATGATTTTATTTTTTTCACTCAATATCTAATTATAAAAAAAAACTTGTATTCTATCTGATAAAGTTAACAAATCCTGCCTTTCCACACTGTTTTTCGTAAAAAAATCACCAAGCATAGCATTGTATAAAATGGGAAAATGAGTCAAACAAAGGAAAAAAATTCCATGCCATGAAAAAATGCCAGTTTTTGCAACAAATATATTTTTGGCTAAAATGATTAGCGCCCTTGGCTTTTTAAAAGTGGAACACGTCTTATGGATGAGAGGTGATCTCGAAAGAGCTTAGCGTCACGCGACACCCTATTCCCAGACGGATAGAGGCGATAGAGAGAGAGAGAGTTGAGGATAAGTGAGAGACTGCTTGTGTGTGCTCATGCGCGCCATGCTTCAGTGCGCATGCGTATAGGTAGACCATACCGTAGCCTCCGAGATATACAGGCCGTAACACTACCTCCTCCACTTTTATTTAGTAGGCCTACGAAAAGCGCGGGAAATGCGCTTCCTGTGTATTTCTTATGGCAAGGTTCAACAAAGCTAGGAAATTATTTCTTGTAATATGACGCATTTCAAGGGCCACGTTAGTTTCATAAAAAATATTTATGCACTTGGTAAAGCATTCGTCTTATTTTATCTGGGATTTTTTAGGCGATTATTATTCGAAAACGGAAAGAAAAAATGTCTACGCGAATTTTGATTATACTACGATTGCGGTAAATATATTTCCCTCACATTCAATTGATCGACAAACACGACCTGAAACCAAATTGGGTAGATTAAGGAAACAATTTGATTCAATGCTATGCAGATAATAAAATCACAAACGGATACTGATAACTAAATTTGATTCTGAGTGCCATGAGATGCAAATTCTCAATGGAGGATGAAGACGTCATATACTTCAAATAGTCTTTTAACGCTCCCCGTCGTTACATAACCAACTTCTGATCTCATGGTACGCAAAGTACTATTTTTTTAGTGATATAAAATCCAATAAATGGCAAATAAAAATCTGTTCACTTTCTATATGCCTCCTTAAGTTTCGTGTACTTATATTGTGATAGAATCACATTGCAACGATTTATAAATTTCTGCAGCTATCGGTTATGATGCATTATCTCATTTACCAAATATTTACTGTACTAAACAAGTCTTATCAGCCATAATAACATTTTATTTGAACTTTTTCAATTATCTCCGTAAGAACACACGATTGTAGGCCTACTATTTTAAAACAGATGACAATCGAAATTCGGGTTTTCAGGACTGTAGATCTCGGAGGCTACGACTATACCTATAGCCAAGTGAGGAGAGGCGCTACAGAATTACGCCCTCATCCGACAGTCGAGTCGATGCGTGGTAGCGTACGTACAAGCGCTCCGAATTAATTAATAATAATATCACTAGAGGGATATAGAGTAATTTCATATGATTTTTTGTCTGTGAAGTTTGATATGAAGTCTGTGCGTATTTCAAGTAATTATCGTTAATGTATGAATAGAATTTTCACATTCATATTTTTAGAAAATATTAATTTGATTATTTATGAAAATTTATACATAATACTGTGTACTCCCCACTGCCAATAACATCCACACTTCCGTGCTCCACTTCTGTCGACCGTACCGCGAAGGCCACACCTTTTTTATAAAAGTGAGTGAGGGTGTCCTAAAGAAGAAAAAAATACAACTGCTCCCCTGGGGAAAAATTATCCATTCAAGTTATATCTCATACTACATCAATGTCTGTTGATATGTTAGGAGGCAAAAGATGCGAAGATTTTAAAGGGGATTTATTAGTGGAAAATAGATAGGTTCATGCAGAGAAATAATTATTGCAAGAGAAAACACTTCGCGGCCGGGTAGAAATAGGTAGGTGTGCATATAAGCCTGCCATTCATCTGGAAGAATGTCTATGTTGATGGTGATACTCGCGCAGCTACTCATTTGATTTCCAGAGGGCTGATGAAAAAAATTGCCACAGTAGCCGCAATTCCTCGGTCGCTACATTGGTTGACTGCAGTGACTGCCATCAACGCGGCAACCACTGAAAAGCTATCAAAATATTCTGCGCGATATTTCGCCTCGACACAATTCCAGCCCGAACGGCTAAGGAAATAAGTAGGTATCTTGGATTCAACCATAATACTGAAAGTATTTTCATTATAGCCATTAGAAACTGATACGCGCAATCCTAAGGAATGAATCAAAACCCTCGATGCGTCTTAATGTGTGGCATTCGGGTAGAGGAGGATTTTTATTTTTTTTCTGACGTGGTTAATTTGACTGCTCCATCACCACACCTCAAATATGATGCAAATAAAAGCCTCACTTGAAAGAAACATACCCATATACTATAATGAAACTAATGTATTTCGGTTAAATTACTGTGTGAATAGACCAAAAGCAATTTGAATCGGTCTTTGCGCTAATTAAGAGGGGTGGGAAACCCAGCTGACAACCGCCAAAAGTGGCGAATTGGGAACAAGATCGACTTCCATATTCGAATGCTGGATAAAAATGAGTTTAAAAAAATAAAAAAGTTACTTTTATATAAATCGCGAGAAAATATTTTAGAAAATGATGATGCAAACAAGGTTGTTTGCATCTTTTTCAAAAATTGTTATTATGTTTGTCTAAAATTTGAAGATAAGTGCTATAAGCAATATACTTATATTCCAATTACGTCGAAGCCCTCATGATGCTAATTAACATTAGAACGCCGCACAGTGGTCGGAAATCGGAAAAAGCTGGCCAAAAGTCCAAAATGACGTTTTTTGATATATGAACTTGAAACTTCGCATGAAAACTCAAAATCGATTCATGTATCTGGAATAGCACTTTATTTGGCTTAGTTCGTACCCGTTTCTGAGATACAGAGGATCAAACCTGAGCAAATTTCTGGCGCGCCGGTGCGGTCATTTTGACCGCAGTTGGCATTTCATATGACCGCCACACCTTTATTTTGTCATAAAAGCATTTCCCTCCATAAATTTTCCTAGCTTCATGCTGACATTATGTTGGTGTAAAACGTTTTTGATAGGTTGAATAGTTATTTTTTTTAAAGAACTTTCATCTAGAACGCCTGTGCGGTAGTTTTGACCGCAGATGCAATGCGTGAAGCTGCGATGCGTGAAGATAGACTATATTTTTCTGTTCTCATTTCTTTTATATTGATTGTAATTTACTCAATACACGTCAAACAAGCCTGATATATTTGGTATCAAATTTTGGATACTGGCTTAATGTCGACTCAAATGTCGACTCAAAGTATATGTGTAACGCAGCACCGTACCTCAGGAAAGATGAATTGCGCCCAGATAACATCCCCCTTGACGAGCATGTGATCATGACACTTGCAAAGCGTTATCAAAAAAAAGGTAGGAACTTCACTTCATACAATTTTTTTACTTCTAAGAAGCTCGCCAAAAAATTAAAATCTGTAGATAAAAGCCATGTTGGTACTCTTAACAAGCAACGTCGCGAAATTCCAGATGTAGTCTCCAACTTGAAGGCTCAACGTTTTGATACAAAATTTATGAAAAGCAATTCTATAACAATAACAGTTTATCACGGAAAAGTCAAGACAAACGTGTTGGTTCTAATCTAAGCACCCTTCACCCCTCAAATGAAATTTCAGTTGGCGAAAAAAAATTCCCGAATCAGTGAAATTTTACAACTCAACCAAATATGGTGTGGACATCGTCGACCAAATGACCTGAATGTATTCAACCCGAAGTCTGTATGCGTGTAGTATGCGTGGGTCCTTCACAAAGAAGTTACGGGAAAGAAGATCTCACGTCGCAACTTTATTTTACGCTAGACTGATAAACTTTGATGTGAACAGACCACTAATTCCGATTCGAATGGTGAATGTGATGATTCGGACTGTGATAATACTGTGAACGATGAGAAAATCAACCGCACAACTTGTCGCGTTTCCAAATGTCGTAATAAGACCCAGCAAAGTTGTCGTACGTGAAATAAACCTGTTTGCAGTAGACATACTCAAATAAAAAAAGTAATTTGTGGAAAATGCGCATCAATGCGCGAAAACTTGAAGTGAATGTTTTTCTGTATTTCTGAAATGTTTGGTCTGAATGAAACTTCTATTTCCTCTAATTTGTAAAAATATTATTGGTTGTAAACAAACAGGTAACTATTTTAGAAACTATTCACCTAACAATTGTAGGATTTTATGGACAAGCATAATTTTCAGACATGAAAAATAATGACATTACTAACTTCAACATTTGTTTTATTTTCGATTTCAGGTACCTGATAATTGATTTTTATTCCAGATATGTGATTAAAAATCCGAATCACGCTTCGTAAATTTGATTGTTTAAACATCTCTTGAGGTTTGATATTGTTTAAGGAAGAGAAAGTTAAAAAATTATTTATCCCATTACTTCAAAAAGTAGAAGAAAGGCCTATTTGATGTTCCTAGCTGCTTACGACATTGATTGAATTAAATTATTATAATTTTTTCTCGAATGAACACAGCCCACCCCTCTTTGGTAAAATTCGAAACAGTGTACTCTGTATAGCTATTCAGACTTTCTATATAATTCCTGTAATGATCTTTAAAGAGTATTAATATATAACAATATACTAATGATTTATTAATTGCGGTCAAAATGACCGCTTAGACGTTTTAGGTAGGAAGGCGGGTTCAGGTGTCCTAGTGTTAAAGTTCACGAAACGTTGGCAAAGATTATTTGAGCTCTTTCTTAAGGAAGTCCAAAACTCAATAAATATACAAATTTTAATAATTTGGTAAAAAATAGAAGATTTATTTTAATATATAGGCTAATAACACCTCTTTACCGTTCGTTTGGCTTATGATTTCATGTTTTTGATGGAACGCACATTGGTTACGCTGGTGGATTGCACGATATCTGGCGAGATGTGATGGAAAAGAATTATGAGCTTATAATAAATGAAAACTTATTGTTAGTTCTGCCCAATGAAAGTTTTACTATGCAACGCGTTTCAACGTCTAAGCGTCTTAAAAACAAAGGGTGCCTCCCCCCCCTTTGGTCCTAAACCCCCCCTCCCCTTGGTTGGTTTAGCGCTCTAGTGCGCTAAACACTTCGTAGCATAACTGCGCACTTGCCCTCCATTCGTTACAGACCCTGCGCACTAGGTAGCGCACTTCAAAACAGATCGGGAGCAAAGTTGATGTGCGCTAAATAACAAAAGAACGTCGATTATGGCAACCGTGATTGTTGTCAAGTTTATTGATTTTCAGTAGAGGCGGCAAACATCCATATTTTAAAATTTTAAATTACTCATCAACAAAAAGCCAACGTTTTTAAATGCTTATTTTGAACGAATTCAACAAATTTACACAAAACATTCGGCCATGACTCCTGTTCACCCACAGAATGATACCTACCGGCAGGTTACAAAACAGTTCGCACGTTAGCCAGCGCACATCGTACAATTCAACGTCGTTCATGTGCGCTAACTTCAACACTTAGAATGGAATGACCCCATTGTACACGATTACGACGCTTAAACGCTGAAACGTGTTGTAGAATATTATAATACTCCATCTTTGTTGGCTAGGTGTTCGTTTTGCCTGGATTATTATTAATTTTTTTTTTAGCTTCCAGGGGGGGTTGTGGCTGCCCCCCGGTCCCTCGCTGGGCACGACTGTCTACACGTCCATAGTTTCGTCGTCGGGAGGCATGCGCGCCAACGCATTCACTCTCCCTCAATTCAGTGCGCGAGGGAGACGCGAGCAGAGAGTACAGGCGCCCCCAAACGCAAGAAGGTGCAAGCAGTCGCGGGTGCAGCCGTCCTCTGGCGGTGAGTGCGGACGCTCTCGACTCCGGGTGCGGCCGTTCCCGAGCAGCGTGTGCGCGCACCCGTCCCCGCTCTCCGTCCGAGTGCGGCCGTCCCGCATCCAGCTCAAGGAGCGAGTGCAGGCGACCGGGCGCAGGGCGCGTGCACTCGACCGGTCTCGCGAAGTGCGGACGGACGCGACGCCCTGGATTCCAAGTCCCGCGCACCAACCTATCGCTTATCAGCGCACGCTTTCAAAGTGAGGGTTGACGAACTGGCTTCGTAGAGCGGTGACGGTGTGATGACAACATTTAACACTCAATCCATAGCATTACGACTAAGGAATGTGTGGAGGGAAAAGTAAGGAAAATGTTATTCGCAAGAATTAGGATCCCCCATCATGTACTGGAATAAAAATTCGCATTCACGTTATTCTTGCTCAACACTTTATTTTAAAGACTCGAATGGTTTTTGACACTTTACAAATTCATCATTTTTAAATATTATTTCCATCGCGTCCCTCCACCACATATGTGGCAAGAAAGCAGCCGCCTGAATGTCACAGAAGCTCGGTTGTTCCCAGTTAAACAATCGGATACCATTCGTGTGTTAAATAAAAAAACCTTCTAATTCCACATCCTTTTATTTTAATGTAAATACAGGTTCCGCTTCCCACTTCACCGTCAGATACTGCAAAATTGTGTTGCCTAAGCAATAAAAATGAGGAATTAGAGCATTTAAGGAATATGGATTTTTATAAGATCAGGAATTGGGTAGGTGCGGTGTCTAAAGTATTGGTGTAGGGTTAAAAAGCAATTGATTCAAATACTGAAAGACGATGCATAAAAGTGATAAATTTAATTTAATCATTGCAAAAGTCCTATTTAACATATTCAGCAGCAAAAGCAAAACAAAAAATACTTATCGTGTCTCAGTCCAGTCTCGAGATCGCAGGCAGCGGCGAGTTGGTCGAGGACACGTGCGCACATACGCAAGTGACCACCACCGTTTTCGACTGACGATCGTTCACCACTTTCACCAGTACTAGTATTTTAAGATTGTGCACTAGAGCAAGCGGGGCACAAAGCAATGATTAAAACGACCTCCGGTGGCAATTCTAGGCACTACCTGCATATTTGAGCGAGTATCGCGAGTATTTACGAAACTATTGACTTTCCAGAACTCTACTGAAGTTGTGATTCTATAGAGAGGACACCTGTTCTCTCGCGTGTGGAAGAGCGGACGGAAGCGGCGGAGACCAGAGGCCTTATTCAGGACGGACTCGACATTGTCGAACGTCGACAATTCTGTGGACGTGAAGTCACAGCCTCGACAAATTTCAGGTTTTTAATTGCGTTATTAGAATTTAACAACTTAACTTCCGAAGTCTTCCATTATGGGGCACCGCATTCCAGGCTGACCAGGAAATGAAAATTGATTTAATTCTTATCATTAAATATAAGAACAATCACATGTCTTACGTTAAAGTAATCTGTAGCCATAATAAAAATTTACAAGTAACATTGATAAGAGTAAGTCCTCCGGAAAATTAATTAGTTGTTTAGATTTACTATCCCAGCTCTCTGTCACGAAGTCAGGATTTAACCGGATGCTAATGCTATATTACTCGCTTATTAATAATGATATTTCCAGACAAAATATCAGTCAATCTATATTCCATAGAAATACGAAACGAGGTAGGTATATTGTGAACCGATTCCTACCTCTATGGACTCATACTACCATTGAAGGCATTTCTTAGGCATCAAAGGGCTACTTGCAATCGACTTGTAAGACTACTGCTATAGAAGTAACTTACATGCCCCAAGCCGCCGTAAGGTTACTACAACAAGACGTATCTCACGAGTTGAAGTCCGACAGGGCAGATATTCTCTCCCCCTTCCCCTACATCTGTCGGCCAAACAAAAGTGACAATATAAAAGGTAATCACTGTCAAATAGATATGTTTAAGAATTCTTTCTCTCCGCGCTTATTCACGGCTACAACGAGAGCAGATCGAGACACTATTTCTATAAAAACGCACCTCCCTAAACGTCACTTTCCTTCCAGAATGTCTTTTTTTCAGCCCCTCCTTGTAAAAGCTGTTGCCCTAACACTCTTGCCACATGTCTTTGCGGCGGCTCGCGAGGTAGTTGGTAGATGTAGGTGTACTACCAGTAGTAGGTTCCATCGTGATTACATACAATGATTTAAGAATGAGACATAGTAGATGTAATGATTTCCCCAGTAACGAACTATACATGTATTGGGAGAGAGGGAGGAAAAGCCAAAAAGGAAGAAAATAGATGACCTGAGAGACACCTTTACCGTGAGATCCACTTCTTAGCGCGTCTTTCACTTCAAAGTCTCACCTCTAGAATTCTCAGAAATCTAAATTATCTTTACAGTTTTCGCTGCTTACTTGCCGTAAATAAAAACACGACAATTAATGCTTACGATTACGGAACCTTGATCACACGCATTTCTTGATTATGCGATACGCAAATTTTTCAGAGAATAGTACGCTAATACCAATAACAGGCAGTGAGCTATAAGGCACTAGAGTTATCTCGATTTAGCAGAAATATATTTAATTTATCATAGCAATACAACATAAAAATGTTGGAACACAGTATATATTTTTATAATGCCCAAGAAGAATTGGACGAACACTGTTTCTTCAGCCAAAGTTGATTTCACTTCTACCTGTCTTGCGGCTGAGGAACATTCTAAAGGTATACGTGAAGGTTTCTCTGGTTTAACACCGGGTAAGATTATTGAAATTCATCAACGTTTCATGGTTAACTCAGCCATCGTCATCAGGATAATGAAAATTTCACGTATATAATTCGCCGGGAAAACCATAAATCCTTTATATTCTAACGGTAGTTATTTTTTATACGTTGTGTAGGTTCACCACATCTCTTTAAATGAATTCGATATTAAGAATGAGCATTTAATAATTGGAGTGTAAACATATTTCTTAAATGCGGAACTTTCTGCAACATGTCTTCCCTCCCTGTTTCACCGCTGGAGTTCCAACACCCCCTGCCACACGTCCCCGCCGCAACTCTCAGGGTGAAATGATGATGTGAATGTTTCAAGAATTCCGTGTACCGCAGCCGTTGTTAAAAATATTAAAATTATTAAAATTGCAATATCGCCCGGCCCTTATACTCACGAGTGCGTGCGTGACTTGTTCGCTCTACGCGAGAGATACTACACGGGGCTTCCGTCCAAGCACAACACACGTGTACGACCAAGGAGAGGTGGGATGGTGAAGGGGGTGGAGGATGGGAGGGGAGGAGGAGAATCCCGATCGATTTCCCCCTCCCCCCAAACCTCCTCCCTCCCCTTCCCACACACAAGACTCCTCCTACCCTCTCTCTCCCGAACGGCGAATTAGAGCGGAAGGGTTGTCACATATTTGCACGCATAAAACTCATATATCGTTTTTCATAAAAGCGTTGACTCTTTCATCGAGGTGACATGACCGGGCGTGATTGCACCTGATTGAAGTAGCTTGAGCGAGGGTTTTCGAGCCATTAAATTTAGTGAATCTGGTCTCGTTTCAAAGGAAAAGAGATCTCACCTTCCTAACACAGTGGTTCCCAAACTTTTTTACTCCCCCACTTCCCTTAAAAATTTGAAGGTTCTCGCACACCTTACATCATAATTTATATAAGAATGAAAGTGATGAGAACCAAAACAAATTTGTACAATAATTTTTTAATAATATATAAACAAAAATAAAATATGTAAATAAAAAAATAAATTAGACTGCAACAAATAAAAAGTTGCATAAACCCTACAAGAAGTACACGTAACATAATCTATAAACTGAAATGTTATTTAGAACCCCCTGGAATGCTATCTTGCATCCCTGGTTGGGAAACCCTGTCCTAACTGAACCAAAATATCAGACACCAATTACACTTCTTTGCGGGATGTTGAAAATCGAATGGAATAGAATCGTTTCCATTGAATTTGGCAAGGCTGTGCAGTCCTGTGGGACAATATAAAAAAATATGAGTAAGTTCTGAAGCACAAATCGTGTCAGAAATGTTAAGGTTTGTATTTCGTATGTTTTTCAATTATTTTGAAAAATGAATTTATTACTAATTGGTATGCTTTTTATAAAATAGCAAAAACCATAGGTTGAGAAGACGCATTCAGCGTGCGGCGTGAAACAAATTGGTACACGTAATTCCTTAACTATGTATAATTAGTCAATTACGGAGATGTTAAGTGATGAAAAAGTTTTTTCATCATTAACTGCTATAATTACTTTATACTTCTTACAACTTCTTAAATTTTAAAATAATTCGATACGACTCGCTCTTCAAATCTCGCTCAAACCACTATAAAGACACGTAATTTACTGTACCCGCTGAGGAGGACGATACTTCATTTATTACGTTAAAAAATCACAAACATTAAGCATTTTTTGGTAATTTACTGTACCCGCTGAGGAGGACGATACTTCATTTATTACGTTAAAAAATCACAAACATTAAGCATTTTTTGGTAGTCTTTCAGGTGTTAAGAAGTAAAATTTTCCTGCCTCACGCCCATTTTCAAACTTTACCTACAATATCTATAATTACCTACTAATCCAGTCTGATTAAAAAAATAAGTGGCGAGCAACGGGAGGTTTCCTTGACAATAATACTTAAAGATAAAGGATTTTTATTAAAATTCCGCCGGAAAAAATAAAAATACGACTTTCAGTTGAAGATCCAATTGCCTTCTTTCCTCCCCAAGGATACGTGCTCAGGTACGTGTCCTTTTATTTCACTATAAAAGGACACCTCATCATCAGGATCACGGCACCTATGGACAATACGGTACAGGCGTCTTCAGTACAACATTGTTTATTAGGAAGAAGCGAGAGAAAGAGGACTCTTAACTGACCCATCCTACTGATATATGAAGTGACATATGTCCGTGAAGTTACTCGACTTTGGCCAAGTTTCACCAACGAAGGTAAAATTATGCATTATCTCATTTTCTTTAACTTGGTTGAAGCTGAATCTTGATAATGTGTATCATGCGTTTCAACATTCATCAGAGTTTTCAAGAACTTCGTTTACCCACGAATATCAATGTTTAATTAATTTATCATACTTTTGAAGTCATAAAAGCGGAGGAAGACCGCAAAACAAATTAAATTTTTCTTGAATTTGGTCGAAATTAAGAAAAATTTGGGAATCTGCTCAAATTAAAAACATGAAATGCAAGGGTCAAGAAAGAAAAATCCGAACGTTCAATGTAAGAAAAAATATATTCACATATGTTGGTAGTCTAGTGGCAGGAATAAATAACTAATGAATCAAAATCATATTGCATAATATAATAGCTAATAATTTGAGTACCTACGTTGCGCAAGTATTATGGTGCAGTGAGTCAAAGATGGAACCTTAGTTTTTTTCGTTCTTAATGAAAAGTCCGCTCTTTATAAAAATGGCGCAAGCAATTTTAAATATAAATCTGTTTCAGTATACATTAGAAATATACCACTTTGCTAAAAGATTCTTTACAGTGCAACAAATGCCTCTTAACACTGCTATGGTGATTTTTATGGCATCTTTCACCGCTATCGGCCCACAATCTTAATGTTAGCTGCAACCGGTACATATAGATGAAACTACAAAGCCATAAAATATGGATGCATATGTAATGCAACAGGAAGTGATGCTTAAGAACAAAAAAAAGACCAGATTTCGGCGAACCACACCACCTCTTCTTTTTCACCGCAAGACAGGAAATATTAATTAGGAGCTTTTTCTAAAAAAATACATATTATTTGGGTTGGGTGGAAACTCATATGAATGTAAAAAATACGTTCACAGTGAACTGAGAATGACTAAGTCAGAACTATTATCAGCGTACATGACAATGCATTTACGACTTAAAGAGTTGATAGCAGCCACATTGAAAGTCATTAGCGTAAAACATCCAAGAATCCCGACACGTGCTTCCCAGAAAATTTAAAGTCTTCCTTCCTAGCACTGACATTTTAAAATTCTGGAGCATTTAAGCACACTCCAAGTTATATAAATTAGAAGTCAACTCCCTTTTGGGATCCTTCCCGCTTCAACTGACACGAAGTTCTGAGGAGTGGTGGTTCGATGATTCAATTGGATATCTGCCAGTGAGAAAATTGGAAAAGAACGGAGTGTTCATTTTGAGGCAGATGCCTTCGCGACGACCGGCTGTCAGGGGGTTTCTTTTCCCTAAGTACTATGTGGCGCGTGATTCCCGAGGAGACTCTCTTGCACTGCCTTCCCGAAATTTTTTTTTCTGTCATATCTTTTTCTGACATATTTCTAATGCCATTTCAAGTTTCATAATCTACTTTCAACGTCCGTGGGCATACTGTCAAGAGGGAGTTCGTTACTAGATTCCTTTATGCTTCTTGACTCTTTATTTAGAAACTTTTACGTACTTGAATATGAACGCGGAATGATTAACAGAAAAAAACTTGGTTGTCACCTATTTGACTAACTTCCATCAGATATTTCGAGCGATGTTATTATATCATGAATCCTATAAAGACAACTTTACCACATTAACCTGCGTGAGAATTATGTCATTCTCCATAAATTATATAAATTGTATTTCCGATGCTTTACAAGCAATAATATTATTTCAGAAAAATACACACCTTTACATAATTTAAAGAACCCGAATTCGATGACTAGCACGACCGAGGAATTATCTAATAGGAATTCGCGTTTCAAACTGATCACGTTGATATCAAGAGACTAAATAGGAAATGTAGGTGAATGTTGTTGTTGCAGTTAATTTATAACGGAATACTCAGGAAAAGTTACATGCATAAAATTGGATTGTAATGTGAGAACTTGACGCATTACTCTTGCAAAAGCATTGTTTGTGACTTTCAAAAAGCACGATAAAAGCTACAATTTCGTTGGAAATTTGCTATGTTTGACTGAAATAATTATATATATATATATATATATATATATATATATATATATATATATATAGAAAATAAGGGAGCATGGTGGCCTAGTGGGTAGAGCGCTTGGCTACTGATCGAAGGGTCCTGGGTTCAAATCCAGGTGAAGCCTTTGGATGCCCCCAAACAAAAAATCCTCGGAGTGCGAAGTGGCCCAGGGATAGGAACTAGCCCCCCTCCCCTGAATGTGTGAAATTCACACGCCTGTGGCTTAGTGGCTAGTTCAACTATCCAAACCAATCTTCGGGTTGAATCACTGAGTGAGTGATATTGAAAATAACCTTTTGAGCTGAAGATTACTCTCATCTCAGGAAAAATCACAAAAAAAGTACAAAATTCATCTTGGTACGACCATCAAGAGGCAACTGTACCTAAATGAAGTTTGGCTGTTACCAAATGAAGGCAATCTTAATATCACAATGCATGGGTGTAGAACGCGAGAAAGGAAGAACCTCGTACAAAAGAAGCAATGTTTATCGAGATGTGAAGTAAAATTACAGGGTATATTGGATGAAGTTCATGTTAAATACAGAAATAGCGGGTTCACGCAATTCTGAAAAAAACCTTGACGTGAAGAGCAATCTGATAGGCACTCCGCATTCCAGAAATGTTTTTTCGTCATCCCAGTCTTCCAATACAAATTTCTAAAGCCTTTCATAATTTTCTTAATTTATTCTCGACGCCTGAGAACACTCTGTCAACACGAAATTCATTGTTCGATGTTTAGCTGTATTATCGCGTCGAACCATTTTTATTCTGAAATGTACCGCGCAATGAAAGATAAACAGGAAAAAATTCATTGTCATTGATTCAATAACTGCAATTCCTTATAATAGGGCTATAATCAAAGAGATAAATATAAAACAATATTTCTTCTTATTATTGGTGATATGTGCTGAATTAATATTATTTTCAATGAATTATTATTTGAAGTAAAAATTTACTAGAGCATTTCAAGCACTGCGATAGTTTTCACGACTTGCACGCTGTTCAAATCCTTTGATTGCGTCTTTAATTAGAAAACCAGATAACAAATCTAACTCCAATGAGATGTTTAGATATTTGTCTTTGCTTGTTTCCAATTCCTATTATTCTTAACATCATTCTCTAACGAATACTCCTGGAAATAAACTATGCAGATTAAGTGCGTGAAATTCAAAGTGTAAAAATCATTCGCCTGGACTGGGATTCGAACCCAGACTTCGCGCCGAGTGCTCTACCAGTTAAGCTACCCAGGCGTCATCTCTTACTGTGAATTTCTTTGAATTTCTTTGAATATACAGATTAATCTGTAAAAATCCCTGATAAAAGAATGTTTTACGCCCATAAGATACTTTTGATTTGAGATTTCGATGCATTATTTTGTGAAATCGGCCTTTATAACTTTAAAAGGGCTTATTTTGCACCACAGTTATTTTTGCCGAATTTTTTGGAATTGGTGTAAAAGAATGTCAATCAAAGCCACCTGGCAAAGAATAATACATACACAAGCTTAACACGACAAGCTTTGGTAGAATTGGTACAAAAATTCTTTTACAACGTTTTACAATGTTAGCGATCTAACTTCCCTGTTTTAGTGCTCATTGAACAAAAGGAGTTTTGGGGCTATTATCGAAATATTTTCCATAAACAAGTGCTTTCACCTAAGTATAGGAAAACGGTGGTCATTTGAATTCTCTACATACCTACAAGGGGCAGTGGTGAATAAGTTGCTCATTCAAATGATTGATTTTGTTTCATACTGACGGACGAGCGGAGAACGGCCTAGATTTCTTCTCTAGACAGTTGGAGTTGACTTGACATCGTGCCTTTATATTCATAGATTAATTAATAATTTGTCTTCATCTGGGTCAAAATCAAGGGGATTAGGTCATTTCTTCCATTTTATGCATCATTGTACTGATTTTCAATCAGTAAATCCATGCATAGAGTGAGCAATAGAATATGGACAATCCCTATTAGTACTATGCAAGGGAATGCTTAGTAGAAACAAAGATTAAAAAAAACATATATGTATTATTTACTCGAAGGTAAAAAGTGGCATTAAAATTGAGAATCGGACGAAAAGAAGAATTCTATAATTCACTGTCAAAGATATGGTCAGTAGTTTTGTACACAATGATAGAAGATACGACGATGACACTATCGCACATTAAAAATATTTTCCTTTTGGACTATTATCTAGGGTGCATGGCAATCTCCAAATCAAATTTTGAGAAGATCTAGATAAAGAGCAGACGCTAACATGTTTTTGAAAGTTTTGAATAAAACTAATTTGGGAATGTTTCATGACAAATTATTTGTTTTATGATCACGTAAGTGTGTAATTTCATAATCCTATTATGATTCAAGTCAAGTATAAGAATGTAAACAGACCTTGAAGACACATTGGAGGCAAAACTCTTCTAAGTTGAAAAAAATTAAGTATTTATAATTTGTTATGCAAGGGAAATTCTCGCATTATTGCCATTTTTTAATTTTCCTCAGTAATGAGTAACTGAAAAATTATTTTAAAAGATTTTTTCAGTTTTATTTTTCGAGTTCTTTACGCGAGCCAAACGCCACGAAAATAAAAAAAATTTGGGTTGAGAAACACTTTTTTTGTTCTTGGACGACATGTAATAACTTGAAGTTCAACTCGGAAGAAAATTCAATTGCATATACGACTATCCATGCAAGAAACTGCGCTGAGAATTTATCTCATCAGAAGACCTGATTTTTGTCGCAGAGTCTTCACATCATTTCACCATAAGTATGTTATTTAGAGGGCCCTTGTGGAGACAACTCATCATCGTATTAGAGCGCAGAATCGTCAATCCTCTTCCAAAAAAGAGCCGGATGAACTGAAGACGAGAGGTAGAAGCAATGATGGGCAGGGTATGATAGTGCTTCACATTCCAAAAGAACCAAACAATCGCATTTCGGGTCCATCCTTGTGAGCCCATTTCACATGGAAGGACACGATCCTCGTTCCCTTATCCGAAAACAATAAAAAGGAGAAACCAGAAAAACGCTCACCCAGAAACGCATAAACAGTCGAGGGTCGACAAACGCACACGTTTTATGTGAAATGTTTTATGTTGCGGGGCTCTTGCGTGCGCCGTCGTGATCGGGCGGGAAGCTCAAATCGATTGCAGAGACGGACAGACAGATAGTCCGCCAGAACGGTGAGCTTCGTGACAATATTCATTGCCATGGATTCTCTGAAGGCGCCTCTTCCGAGTGATTCAGAATTCAATTTTTTTGTTACAAACTTACGGTAGTTTGAGCGAAATATCACTTCACCTAATTTGATGACTTAGGATTCATCAAAAAAACAAACAAAAATCCCATGTTTCCAATGATATAAAAATATCATCCCCTTGCCGAACTACTCTTAGAGCAATTTTTCTAGAAATATAAGCTGTTTTACATGGGATAGATTACGGTTGTGCGCTCCAGAGGGAGAATATTGAAAAAAAAAAGGAATTTCTAACGCTTAGATTTCGTCAAAAACTAACGGTGTGTAGTTTGTATGTTTTCTTAAATATTTATGATAATTAATCAATTACTCACCGCAATAGTTTTCACAGCATCGTAAAGCATCCTTCTGTTGTGAAGGCGTTCTCACCTTGGAAAGGCGTGAAAAAATGAGTCAAGTTGGAGACTTACGCAGTTATACTTATTTAATTACTGAGAAGTTTAGTCAAATATAAATTAACACTAAAATATTTACTGCAAACTTCTAACAGATATTGGAATAAAGAAATAAAATTCGAATATGATCTCCATTTTGACTAGAGAACTATCTCGCTCAAACTACCTTAAAAGGATCAATGAAATAATCCCCATGAAAATGTCTATTTCGCGTACCATACTCATCACATGATAATTAATTAATGGTTAAATCAATTTATTAGGTGAAGATTCATTGAATATCGAGCAAATATTGACAGGGACGACGGCGAAAAATGTCACAAGGAAATAAAGTAACTTCAGCAAAAATAAATTGGCCGGCCATTAGTGACACCCAATATCCTGACACCTTTCTTTTAGCGTTTTTAAATCTCCACTGTATGTCTACATCTACATCTACATATTACCCCGCAAGCCGCCTCAATAGGCGTGTGGCGGGGGGTGTTAGGACACCAGCCGCTTAAAGATAAAAAGGAAACGCTCTAATGAAATTACGCCTAGCATTTATTGAAGTCCCTTATTGTTCGGGGGAAAAACGAATTCCCATACCTATCCGTTCGGCAAAATATCTCTCTTAATTTATCGTTTCTGTCGGACCTGGAAATATAGTGGGGTTCTAATATGATGTTCTCCGTGTCGCTCTGAAAGATATCTATTCTCAATTGTTCAAGCAATCTAAGCCTAGCGCGCAGCCTCCGAGTCTCTAGCGGTTCCCAGCCTAATTCGTTTAACATCTGTGTAACGCTGTCAGTACGCCCGTAGCTGTTTTTGACGAATCGCGCAGCTTTCCTTTGTATTTTATTAAGTTCCCGGACTAAGTCTTTCTGCACCGGATCCCATATGCTCGCTGCATATTCAAGGTGTGGCCGGACGAGTGCGAAATAGCACCTCTCTTTTACTTTTTCATCCGAAAATCTTCCCACAATACGCTTGACGAATCCTAGCTTCTTCAGAGCTCTGCCACAAATATTTCTTATATGTGCTCCCCACGATAGGTCCGAAGTTATCGTAACTCCTAGATACTTCACTTCATCTGTCGCCTTTATGTTAACACCATCCACAGCATATACATGGGAATAGTTGGACGACCTCCGCAAGAATTGTACCGCCGTGCATTTGCTTAGATTAAGTTCGAGTACGCACTCTTGGCTCCACTCATGAACGTTGTTTAAATCCGATGATAAGGTTTCAAAGTCAGAGTGATCACTAATTTCACGATAGATGACAGCGTCGTCGGCAAATAAACGTATTTTACTGCTAATTCGAGAGCATAGATCATTTATGTATATAATGAACAAAAGGGGTCCGATCACGCTTCCTTGCGGGACACCTGATGTCACTTTAACGACATCAGAGCTAATTCCGTCAAGAACTACCTTTTGCTTACGATCACTCAGAAAGTCGCGTATCCAGTTTACTACTGTTTCGTTTAGGCCGCATGACTGTAATTTGTATAAAAGTTTGTTATGAGGTACCGTGTCGAAAGCTTTCTTAAAATCTAGAAATAATGCGTCAACTTGTCTTTTCGATTCACCAGATTTGAGAACGTCATGAAGAAAGAGCGCGAGTTGTGTTTCACATGATCTACCTTTCCGGAAGCCGTGCTGACAGCCATGGAGGACGTTACGACTGTCCAGGAACGTCATGATATTGCTAACGACGATATGTTCGAGTATCTTGCCTATAATCGACGTTAATGAAATTGGTCGATAGTTCCCTGGGTCGTGTCTGTTTCCCTTTTTGAATATCGGTGTAACGTTTGCAATTTTCCAGTCTAATGGTATCTTTCCTTCAGACAATGACTTCTTGAATATTATGTCTAAGAACGGTGCGATCTGTGGCGCCAACTCCTTGAGGACACGCGCGGGTATTCCCTCTGGACCCGGAGATTTACTATTTTTTATCGACTGCAGCTGTTTAGTTATCCCATCACGTTGAATAGTGACTTCTTTCATCGGTTCCTCAGTGAATTGTATTTCAAAATTACATGCAGTATCGTCTGTGGTGAATACACTTTTGAAGTGGGAATTTAACGTGTTAGCTTTGTCAATATTTTCGGTGACAAGTTTGACATCTTTATCAAATAACGAATCTACGGTTGAAGATTTTCCCTGAAGCTCTCTCGCATATGACCAAAAAGATTTCGGATTTTCTTCGAGTAATTCACCAAGTACTTTTTTCTTGAAATTTAGCAATGCAGAACGCATTGATTTCTTAGTTTTTGAGCGTTGCGCAGCGTAACTTTCTTCTAAAGTATGGTGGATAATTTTCTGTTCCGCCACTTGTGGAACTTAACAGTTTTACAGAAGATGAATTCAAATTGAAGGAAGCAATGCAAATTTTTAGAGCAATAAAAGTTACACTATTTAGATGTGAATAATGTGCTTCATTGACCTATAAAAAGGCAGAATCTTGACAATTCTTTGAGACCACAACATACCGATTTTCATTTTTTCGATAAAATATGGCAAATGTTATTTCTAAGGTATTTAATTATCGACCACAAATCAGACTATGGTGGATAAAATGACTCTGTAGTCCATCGAAAATTGCTGAAATGGCAAAAGCCATTTACTTACAGGAGTACTGTCTGTGGGGTTTATACCTTCATGACTTTCGAGGAGTACAATACTACCGTCTAAATATTTTTAATAACGAAATACAAGTAATTACGTTAGTTTCGTTATCTGTAACACTATGGAGACGCTGAGATTCCAAGAGTCATATTTTAAACGTTCATGGTATGTAATTTCATAATACAAAAATTCAACTATGATGGGGAGATATGATGGGGATCAGCATGTCGATAATTCAAATTAAAACTTCACACAACCCATTGAAAATTTTTACACTCACTTTTACATCGCGTTTCATCGCCTCCACGTTGTCATCAGGTACAATATATTAACACTGTTCTCGACGATGACGATGAGGCGTTGAAACGCGTTTTTTAATTAAAAATTTTCTGAGGAAGGTACGAACTTCTGATTTCAATTATCCACTAAAATAGAAAATATGAGGTTAAATTAAAACCAAATGCTCTCAGTGACACTTCTTCTAGCTTAAATCGGTAATTTCTACGATACCGTAAGTTGGAAACACTTACAAAGCAAATATTTCAGTATTCAAACGAATGAATCATTTATGCTTTGCGGAGATGGTGGACGGCTAAGACAACATTAACTTGGTTTATAGAAGTTATAGTTCGCGATAATTTTCTCACGGCACTTCATTCAGAGGAGTCTCTCTGAATTCAGCAATAGTGCCCTTGATCGCGATAAAACCTTGTTCCTTTTTTTACAAATTGCATTCGAGTAATGAATGGAAGGCATTGAAAACTGAGACAAACCGAGAAAACCACAGTATTCAACCCAAAGGTCGATTTGATGGCTGACTGCAGATCAAACCAAGTTTTAAGACCTACGGCGTAAGTGACATTCACACATCTGAGTCTCATTGGGGGAGAAGGGTCAGTTACTTACCCTGTGCCACCTGTGGTTACCATGAAAGATTTGACGTCCAGAAAACACTCAGCTTGGGTAATGATGAATGAGTATTTACAAAAAGAGTGTTTAGTACAAAGAGGAGGCCTCTTCCGTATTTGCAACCGGGCATTCAACCAGAAGACGATTTGAACTCTTTGATTCCTCCTGGCCATGCATATGTAGCATGACGTCACTGCGGATGAACAGTAAACTAGGTTTTCATAAATGGTTGAATCTCTGTATATAACTGTTTCCTTCGAAACGAAGATACCATAATATGCTTACTTATTAAAATTACGAAGTTTTCAGCATAACTAGGAAGATTTTTGGCGAATCTCTGTCTTCTTCCAGTTTGTTTCCGTTTGTCTGAAATTGAAAGAAAATCTCCGGAAGTGTCTTCTAAGATACTTAGTCCAAACGACGAAAAATTAGAATGGCCAAAACGGCTTCAACCCACATTTACTACAAATACGAGAGCAAGCCAACTTCTTTCCGTGTTCTAACAACCAACCCAACCTTTATTTCCGTTTCGAACGAAGAAAGGAAACGTCATTACGGTTATATTACTGAGGATAATTGGTATTATTAAAAATCTGATGAAATTCGCCTTTAATATATCCTTCAAGTATGACTTTCTTTTCAAGCACCGCAATTAGTAATTAAAGGATTGAAATTCTTATAATTGTTCCGGGAGAAAGCAGAACGCAGCAATGTCACTCAGACCAAGGCAATAGAAAAAAATCGAAATTTATTAACTCTACGCAAGGACAGCGAGGAAAAACTATAACAGCGAAGATCGTTGGAAATCACTGCATGCAAGTTTTTCAAATCCAATGTGAGCAGAAATACAGCTCCTTTAATCAATTAAATATAAAATTTTCCTTTTCTATATGATATATTGCTGCCAAAATGTAATCAGTTTGTTCAATCAAGATAAAACTGCTGAATATATAGTTTCGTGATTCCTTGCAAATTCAACCCAAAAACGTTGACCAGGTGGACTGAAAATATTCTGAAAGTGCTCAAAATAGTGTATACGGGGACCTATTAGCGTGTATATAAATCGGAATTCCGAGCTGGATTTTTTATTCAGGATAATTTGAATTCCCCATTAAAATTCCCAATATCAATGTGCATGGAGAATTTAAACACTACATTCAAGTGCCCGTGGCCTCAGTCACTCGCTTCGGGTGATTGGGCGCAAAAAGTATCGAGGCGTACTCCGAATCAACACAAGCGAACAACGGAGGGAGAGGAGACCACAAGGATTGATAAATTCCACGTTCCCTCGGTTCGCCCATTTTTTCGTCGCGCATTATGGTCGAAAAAAATCAACATTTATTTATTTTCTTCTAAACCCATTCCGGAAAGCCGAACTTCCACGGATTCCTACAACTTATTCGCACGGAAGGAATAACTTAAAAGGGACACTTGGAGGTTAGCGGGAAGCCCTTCGGTACGTAAAATATATTTGGACAACTTTGGGGAAATTTGAGGTCAAGGCAAAAAACAAGAGAGCGCATCTTTTCAGACTAATGTATATTTTTGTCCAATTCTCATATTTTTAAAGAATACGATTGAAGTGATTGCAGAATTTTTCTGGGGAAGTCAAGAGTTTTGATCAAACATTTGCCACAGAAATACCAAAAATTATTTTGAAAGGATGAAATTTATTTTGAGAGATGTGTTTTACAAAGTAGGAGGTGGCGTAGTCAGTAACATATATCCATGATAAGTACAATGCTCATGCTAATCCTAAAATGGAAGTAAACATATAACAAATATTTAGTGCCATCTAGATCTATGATTCTTACAAAGTCTTCCAAATGTTCGACAAGATCTACTTTTTGGCCGACGTTTCGGTGACTAAGTTCACTGTTACCCTCAGAGCGTTACGTTGTGAAATATGAATTTTCATGCAGCAGGAGAGAAAATAAAACAGAATTAAACCTGTCACTTATTTGACTGACATTTAACTATTTTTACGAAAAATATTGAAATTATTGATGTACCATCATAAGGTAATAAAATATGAGATAAATTACCTTACATATGGCATTCAATTGATGGCAACAATTTTAGAGTAGCCTTGAAGATAGTTGTAAATGTAGAAGCCATGGTCGGTTTCCTATAAATAGTTGTGGTATATTAATGTTCATCCCACCCCATTATTATTAATATGGAGAACTCCCGTAAACCTACTCACTAAATTCGGACTCCGGTTATTAGGAGGTAAGGTTTATTCTTATTCGTTATGATATATTTAAAGGAATGTATAATTTTTTTTACTCAATCCAGGTTTGATATTAGCGCCAGAAAGTTTGGAAATTATTTCTAAGCCATAGTAAATCTACAAAACGAGAGGCAAAAAAATAATTTGTAATCTACAAGCAACAATGATGACCAAGGAAATAAACGAAAGTAAGTAAATTTAAGCATATATGTTCACCAAATCTTGAAAAGGCCTTACGTAACTCGACTTCGTTATGGATATGGCCGGACTATCAACCATTGCTGTTTCTTGTTGCCATGCTGTTCATTTACGAAGAAAAATTGTGGTGTTTCTTTAATCTTCTAAACTGATTGTAAATGAAGTATCATTCTCATGGTAAATAACCCACTTTTACTGCTTGGAATTTAGAACCAGAGCTTGCTATAAAAGCTAGATCCAAAAGAAGACTTCTTTAAATCGGAAAGAATGTGTTGACAATGATGTCAAAGAGAAAGCCTTGCGACGAACGGGAAAGTCAAAGATAGAGGTACTCTTAAAACGTAGACGGAGTTACGACGTTGCAAGGGGTTGAAAGCAATATATAGAAGGAAATTATTGCATAAACGAAACAAAATTCTGAAGCTGAAAAAGCACTATCTCTTTAAATAAATTTAAATAACGGAGGTTCATATCATTCATGGAATGAATGAAACTCTTATTTTTCATATCTGATGCCGATTCTGTCAAAACTTTGACGCTTAGAAAAAGGCTGCGGACTCAAAAATATCACACATTTTCGACGGCCTAGCTATATGTAAGGGGAAATAATGTAGGGTTGATCCATCCATAATGCTTTTGACGTAAATATCCGAAATTCAACATCTCACGTTAATTTGTATCAATTATTATTAATCACAATCAGGAATGTATATATTTCAGTTGCAATTACGAGACAAATTATTTTCTGAACGTAATATCGTACAGAGCCCGTAAGAAGGGTCAAAGGCACTCGCTTAAATCGTAGAATTGAGAACAAAATTTGCATTTACGATATCATTATTAAAAAAACAAATAAATACCCGCTACTAAAGCCACAGGTGGATTTCGCGGCGATCAAAGCTTCGTAAAAAATATTCGGAATTCGTATGAAGTTGAGAAAATGTTAAGACTTACATAGTGGAATGTAAATAGATGTATTTGTAACTGAGTGACTTTATGCAAAGAACTAAATAAATTCCTCACATATGTGTACCTAAATATTTGACATACAAATAGTCACATGCATTAAATTTATCAAACATCAGCCCTCAAGACAAAATCTAGAGCTGAGGAACAAAAGAGAACAGCGACTAAAATATATGAAAGCAAATAAATGCACCTGAAGAAAAACAACAAGGCAAAGAACGTGATTTCCTCTAAGAAGCACGTTTTATTATATCCTCCCAATGTGAGCGATAGGGCGTAGGCTTAAACATTAAGGTAGTTTACAAGGCTAGAGTAAGGCCAGCCACTGAATCTTCGAAATCAAGTTTGACAGGAGAGGCCTGAGAAGTGCTAAACCTTGCAGTATGTGAAAATCACGCACGAAGATATTGGAGGGCCTTTAATAAGTGATATAATGGTAACCCACGCTCAAAACCATCCTGTGCATCGATCAATCGCTAAAATTACTGGCAAAAACAAGACAGTAAATGGAATTTAATAGGTATTCAATTAAATTCAATTTAACGAAATTGCATTCAAAGGAACTAAATGAAATATCAAACATAAGTCTTAAATGGTAGACTTATAAGTTTCATTTTTCACTAAATTCTAACTCTATTTTGGCAATAATCTTATATTTCCAGCGCAAGGCATTAAGTTTCGCCTTTATCGCAAGAAATTATTATTTATTCTCCATGACAACTTTCCGTGGTAATGTATAGGAGCGAAGTCAAAATTCCCTCAAAAAGTCACAGTTGCGAATAATTTGAATTTTTTGTATATATTTCTTGCTTCTACATATTAAACGTCAAATAAGAGTCATGGTAATTTTAACCAAAACGATTAGTTATGTAAACAACTAATGTGTTTTTCATTACAATCTCAAAAAAACGAAATCGTACCGTCACTCGAGAACGTTCGACTAGAGAACTACATTTTGCAGTCGTAGGCCAAAATTTCAAAAGAATTCACATAATTCTGTCTTTTTTACGAAAAGTACTAAATATGAGACAACTGCAGTTTGGCAACTATCAGGTAAATAGGAATACAAAGGAAAAGGCATTTAAACAGCAATAATAGAGCTTCCTTGAAAAACAGGTAGTGCGAGGCACGCAACATTTTATTTTGACGCCGGGAAAATGAGAGGGGCTTGCGGGAGAAATCGGGTTTATGGAGCTTTGGATCTGATAGCGAATTGGCGAGGAAAACTTCTATGGGCAAACAAAGTGCTCCGGATATGGGAGAAGACGGCAAAAACGTCAGGAAATACCTTCACCGTTTCTTAGAGAACATTTTGTAGGCGGAAAAGAATACGAACAATTAACAGAAAATTCCCGAAAAAGTATTTTCACATGTGAGTTTAACTCAACTATAAAAAGTCTTGAATATCACCAAAAATTGGCAAAACAATTCCAGGAATAGTAGAAAATGTTTAGAGGAATTATAGGGTGATGAGCAATTTTTGTTTGGTACTAGAGGCTGATTATTCTGAATTTTACTGTATTACAAAGTAAATTTAGAAAATAACTGTGCTTATGTCATATTCCCGATAATTCATATTCATTGAAAAATAAAAATGGAACGGGAAACTCACTTTCACGACTTTCCTAGTGATAATGGCATGAGAAGGAAATAACTTATCTCCGAGAAATGTTCTTACTGTTGAATTCGCTTGACGCTTGCGTATAATATATTGCCACTAAATACAAGGTGTCGTAACTCGACACCAAGGAAATATTAAGAGATAATATCAAATATTAGAAACACAGAAAACCAAGATTACTGAGCATATATTTATGATAATGGCATCCTGACACCTTGATGGGAGGATAAATAAAAACGTTACTATTTCGAAGTGCACTCGATCTAAGTAAAACTGAAAAAAAATCGAATAACGAGGCTACAACTACTAAATGTGCTTCAAAGTTGTGTTCATAAATTCCCTGTCGTGTCCAAATAATACACGTAAAATAAAATAATAAAATAAGTCTCTTTCTGTCCACTTAGTTTATCGCTCCACTTATTAGATAGAAGATTAAAAGCTTTGTGCGTAATGGCGAAATGTCGATAAATGACGGAAATTAACAAAAGTGGACAATCCTAAATCATCTTTGTTCTTTTCTTTCAGACATGACGGTGTTCCGGGATATCTGGACTGACAGTTCGTTTCAAAAATACTATAAGTTCCTCTTTATATGCATCCAGATAATATTCAAAGTGATGAATTCAATCCGTTCTGGCGCAACTCTGTGGAAGTCCATTTTCAAATTATGACAAGGCCAACTATGTTTAAATCCACAAATATTTTATTATATAAACAAAGAATATTTTATTAGTACAACTAGTACCTGATGATGACACCGTAGCGTTGAAACTAGTTGTACCAATAAAATTCTCTGTGGATTTAAACATAGTTGGCATGGTCATCATTTTATTCAAAGTGATGTCTCTCATCAGGATGTAAGCGTAGAATTCCAGGCTTTATTTTGGGAAGACAATTCATGATAAGAGTATCATTATTGCAAGCCTATAATTAGTACGGTCACCTCTTGATTCTTGGCCCCTATGCTATAAAGGGAAGTAGACACGCATAACTAAATGCGCACACCATCACTCACCATCGCGGAGGTAACACAGCCGTTCGGAATTGGAGCTTAAAATCCGCTCCACAGGGCGAGAGAACACGTCACATGGTCCGAGTTGAGAGGGCGCTGGACAAACGGGCACAGAGACACTCAGTCACGTCACATGGAGGAGGTGTAGTATAATAGGCAACGGTCAGGGATGGCTTTCACCAGAAGTCATAAGCCAAACACTGTAGTCAAAACGAGGAAATCACTCGTGACAGCAACGTCAAGCATGTTTTCGAACATTTAACGTGACCACTTGTCACAATAATTCTCGCAGATGGAAATCATTCACATCGGCCACTCTCCTTGTCATAAGGGGAACTAGAACACTGCTAGGGGGAGGGAACAGGCCAACAGGCCAGTTCTTTCGGCAAATCCCAGGAAAAGTACGAACTAATTATCGTTATCACTGGTGATGGGACCCGGATGATGGTCTCATGATTTACTCTGTCTTCAATCCCAGCGAAAAATGCGCTTGGATGAGCGTAAACGGGGCAGTGGACGCCCGTAAAACGAGTGAAAGGGGAATATCGTCATTTCGGCGCTAATCTGACCATCCGGTTAGCGGGAAATGTACTAGTCTTTCGATGAGCGTGTTATCACAAGAGGGGTTGGAGAAGAATGAGAGAAGCAATGCATGGACGAAATGTCCGTCACTCATTGCGAAGGACCCAGACACGCAGCCGCGTGGGGTAGCGCGCGAAGGTGGGCTGGGAGGGTTGGGCGTTGGGCAATAGAACGCGCATACGGGGACAGCCGGAGGGAGACTGAGGCGGTTCGCGGAGGGAGTTTCCGAGGCGGTCGGGCGAGGAGTTGTACGTAGTAGAGGGGAAGTGTTCGGGGCGGGAGGAGGAAGGGTAAGAGTTGGGTAGGGTTGGGGGGAGGGGCAAGATAGGTGGCGGTCTCGGCACCAAAATACTCCTCTTTCGCGTGGTCAGGGGGGCGGAGAGGGAGGTTGCGAAGGGGAGTGGGTGGCCTTCGCATAGTGAGGAGAGGAAAATATTGGTTCGGAGAGGCGATTGAATCGAACCACGCGGGAGAAAACACACCACCTTACGATTTCTCTAAGCCTCGAGGTGATTCCCGGGAAAAAATATCATTTTATTCATATTGATGCTGCTCATAGAAAAAAACGTGTACTTTGTTTGATAAGGACAAATAAATGATAGCTTTCCGGGCTATTTTTTTTCGCATACTAAACTTGAAGTGTCAAATCATTTACCCATCTTAATTTAGAAGTTGTCAGCAAATTACTACAATAATTAAAGTCAAAATATGTTAGTTACATTGAAATGATTCTGCAATCGGCTGCTGTGGCTGTGTGAAGTATTCCATAAAAAATATATTCGTCAAGTAATCTTCATATTTTGTACCGTAATTTTGTTTTGCAATGCCTAAGGTAGGGCATCAGTGTTGGCAGTGGTAGTAAACGATTCAAATGAAGAGGTGAGGTCCTGCACTTGTTTTGATTCACATAGTCGCACACGAACCTCCTTAAGATAGTTTGAGGAGAGTTCTCCCGAGTTACAATAGAAATCATATTCGAGTTTTATTTTAAAATTCAAACAGTTGAAATTAGAATGGAGTAAACTTCTAAGTAGATATATAAATACACATTTATGAAGTAAGTGAACTCAGTTTTAAGTAAATAAATATTTTTGAGGCTTGAATATGACTTACATGCCTGATGATGATGATGATGATGATTTTTAAAAATTGTCTTACGGTTCTAATGATTAATGAAAAATGAGTAAACACTAAAAACACGCACCGTAATATTTCTGACGCAATCTGTGCATCAGAACTTCCTAATATTCAAATAATGTTTCCCAGGACGCAAAAGCTGTATTATATCCAACGGAAAATAGTTTCTATTTTTAGGATAATAATATTTGAAAAATAGAGCAAAAATTGACTAATATATTTGGTGTCATTAAAAAAAATTATATTGTTTTCTTAGAAATTAGACCACACTCATTGAATTTTATTTTTAGCGATATCTCACTCAATTTACCAAAAGAGAGGAATGTGCTGG
This sequence comes from Pyrrhosoma nymphula, assembly GCA_963573305.1. NCBI lineage: Eukaryota > Metazoa > Arthropoda > Insecta > Odonata > Coenagrionidae > Pyrrhosoma > Pyrrhosoma nymphula. The sequence goes on from OY754338.1 coordinate 24,099,896, forward strand.
AACGACTACCGCACGCAGATTTTTAAGTTTTTTTTGCATTTTTAAACGCATCAACAGGTAATGTTGGAGGGGATTAGTACCAAGCCCTGGGAGGTAACAAAGAACGAAGAATTTGATTAATAAAACAGATCATTTACAATTTGTTAGTACAATTTTTGGCTGTTTATTTCACCCATTGATTTCAACGTCTATTGTATCATTTTCAAGGGTAATATTGACCATTGACAAGATGTACAAGAATGTGAAAATAACCCTTTGAAAAATTGCTAACCTACATTTTGGTAACAGACAAATATTTTACCAGTCAGTTTAAAAAATTGAAAGTGAATGCTCATGATATGGGAAAGAGAAATGCACATAACTAAGAAGTTCCAAAATATTTTAATAATTTCGGTGGTAATAGAATGATAGTGGTGATACCTAAACTGCTTAATGCGTTACCAAAGCATATTCACGATTAAAAATTGCTTGGGGAAGTTAAAAACATTAAAGATTTATTTGTTGGAAAATTAAGATTTCAGTTGATATTAAGACTTAATGTAAATAATAGTAGCCTCACTGAAGAGAATCAATAATTCGTAAATGATGGGCAATCGAGCGTACAAAATGAGCACCTTCTGATGAGCCTATTTTGTCTCAGGAGGACTGTAACGTAAAATGTAAAAAAATAAAGTTTTATAAACTTCAATATAATGTAAACTTTAATGCAATTAAATTCAATATTCCCTGCAAAAAAATGTTGAAAAAGAGAGAGATGGGGGAGAAATTGGGGGGGGGGGAAGGGGTTGAGTTTAAGGGACGCTAGCGTGGTCGACGGGGGTTTTTCCCACGCGGGGAAAGGAGATAAGCACGGGAGGGACATACGAACGCAGGAACTCACACGTGAGTGCACGTACAAACAAACAGACAGACACACACACACGCATACTTGCACGTTCTCTCGGGCGCGCCGTACGAGAAGGGAAGCTCCCCCGAATCCACGAGATGGGATCGCGCTAGCAGAGGGTGGTCATTGTGGAGGAGGGTGCATTGTAAGGTTTCGAAGGGTTCGGTATCCGCGGTGCTGGGAGGCTATGGGGGGGGGAAGGGGTGGGAGGAGCGGAAGCAGGAAAAGTAGGCCTCAATAATATAGTCTCAATGTACAATATCGATGCCCCAAATTACTGAAGTAGGTATCGAAGAAGTTCACGCGATTGTTGAAGTTATCGCTACCATATATCATATTTCATTTATCATTTTTCACATCGCTGTAGCGAAATACGCTATCGTATATATCGTTAGAATTATCGCCATCGTCACAGAGAATATGTGCTACAGACTATGTCGTCCCATGAACTACATTACCCACGTAATGAGAGCATAGTAATAATAGTAGTGTCTCTTTGTGTAACAGCCGAAGCTAATTACTACCCTTTTGATATATGTAGACGAACACACACTACCAAGCCATGGGAGGTGAAAATTATAACCAGGTGGGATTCGAACCCGAGACCTTTGGTTCGGCAGGCGAGGACTTTACCCCGACCCCACCGGGGCCGGTAAAAGTAAAAGGTTGTCACTATGTTTTTTCCACAACAACTAATGAATTGCACAACACAGGCTTGCACGATTTAAAAAAAATTAAAACTGAAGATGACAAACATTTGTTGACATTCGGGCCGTAGATTAAATGTATTAGCAGAAGTTAAAAACCAAATTTAGAGTTAACATTTCATCAATGTAATCCATATTATCTTATCAACGATTCGTTCGAAAATTGATGTATCGATTCGTTCTATTTCTTTAGATAGGCATTAGAAGCGCCTTGACTTATTTCAAGGTATCGTTTGATGGCAGGGACCTAGAGAAAAGGATATGCAAGGACAGACATTTCTCTAGCGGCACTCGAAAAGGAGAAGGATAATAAAGGGAGTAAAAAAAACATACGAAAACGAGGGGTAAACAAATGAGGGACGAAAAGTGGAGGGTAACCGAAGGGCAAAAGGAAAAAAATGTCACGCAAACGTCCTTTATTTGGATCGGATATTATGGTGGAGAAGGGAGGAGGAGGGTGAGGTACCTCCCCTCCACAATCACCACCACCCCTCCCAAATCCATCCTTGGGAACGCGATGTAAACAAAAACGATCAACAAACGAAAGACGGAACTCGGAGAGCTGACACACAGTCGCCGTAACGACGCCCAATGACACAGTAGCGAGACAGGGAAACACTCCGCCTGAACAAGGTCGAAATTCCCATCGAAATTTTCGATGGAATCTCAATCTTTGATGATGATGTACGAGTTCGCTTCCGCTATAGGCAGATTGCGTAACTCTGTCCTGCGATGGGAATCCGGAAGCGTAGGTAGTAAACAAGGAGAGTAAGGCACGCACGTCGTGGTATAAGAATGGGGGATGCTGGGAGGGTGGCACGTGATCATTTGGGTCACATTTGCGACGAAAAGTTGAATGGAAATGAAGAAAAAAAGCACTTTCATGTCGATTCCCCCAAGATAAAGTCCCTCGAAGTATGAATATATAAGTTAAGCAACAAGATCGGAAATTATATGTATCAGGTCGAAAACAATATATACATAAAAATCTTATTACCATGCCAGGCTAAAGTGGGTTGCTTATTTCATTTTCGTAGGTAAAAATTATAAGAAATGATGAAGGTTTATTTAATTTAAATGTGAGGGAAGTATATTGCTGGAGAGCAGTATAACAAAAAAGTTCGTTTACACAATTTTCATTGAAATAAAATACGACTCAAATGTAATAAACTACAGGAATAAATAATGCATTTTACTTCATCGTATGGTTTAATAGAGGTATCATAAACGTTCCATTTTGGTGCTTACATAATAATGTAAAGCATATATTCAATTCGAACAAAATATCGTACTACCAATGCTAGGAGTTTTCGTTACGCGCTGTAAATTAAGAATTATTGAAAGGCTATTTCGTGAAGGCTTGTTTAAGATGTTTCACAATCCATTTAAGGTAGTTTGAGTGAGATAGTTCCCTACTCATAATAGAGACCATATTCGACTTTTTTCGATTCGACATATTCGATTTTTTAATTTCCGCGTCTGTAAGAAGTAAGCAGTAAATATTGTACTATTAACGGTGCAAATATATAGTTAAACATGACAAAAATTTTCAGTAATTGAATAAATATAACCATATAAGTCTCTAGCTTGACTCATTTTTTCACGCCTTACGGTGAAATCGCCTTCAAAATAAGTTTTTTTTGCGATTCTGAAAAAAACTACTACGGTTATTAATTGATTAATTTTCATAAATAGATGAGAAAACATGCAAACTATACACCGTTAGTTTTTTTACGAAATCTAGGCGCTAGAAGTTCCTATTTTTTTCAATATTCTCCCTCTGGAGCGCACAGCCATAACCTATCCCATGTAAAACGGCTTATATATTTAGGCACATTGCTCAAAAAGTGGCTCGGTAAGGGTTTAATATTTTGATATCATTGGGAAGATGGGAGTTTTTTCTTTAAATGACGTCAAATTCATCAAATTCTAGGTTAAGTGATATTTCTCTCTAACTACCTTAAACATGATATTTGAGGATCTTGTTGCAAGAGAGTGATACAGAAAATTGTAGAACAAGAAAAATTTCTCTGAATAATTTTTTATTTCTTGATATCAAAACAGCCTCGCGATCACGGGGCACATCGGACCAAATACGAGCGAACAATTTTGAACACATCTTAAGCCACACAATCGGTATGATGCGTGGAGTTGATTTGACATTTGCGTGTGGCTCACGGAGTATATACTTTCATGCTTCATCCGCAGAGGGGAAATTGGTCAATGAAGATCGACTTTTTATGATGCGGCACGCAACATTACGCGACCGATACGGATTTGAACGAAATGTCACGGTGATATTGGGGAAATGCGGGTAGCTGCACTGGAAAACAAACTGCTTATTAACTGAAATTGAAGATTTTTGGGACCTTATCGTAGATCACAAAAAGACCCAACTAGGGTGTATTGACGCCCTCGAAGCTCCAAAAAGCACCAAAATTAACAATTAATCTACCCTTATCGAATTCACTATGTTTGGCCGAAAACAATCAGAGCATATTGGAATACACACAATGCAAGCCATGGGAGTGACAAATGTTTAAACATGGACAAAAGCTGAAAATAATAACACTATGATTTAAACTCTGGTCTCGAGAGAATAGACATGAACCACAAGCTATATCATTTAGAGAGACCACAATAAAAATCTACCGAACGTAACTGCCCTAATAGCATCAAAAGTAAATACGCGTATGTTAAAGTAGTTTGAAAAATCCTTTAAAGTATTCGCGTCTTCTAAAAACAAATCAGGCAATGAATGATCACTTTAACACTCCGTACAACAATCAGTTTGTGCGTTGGTTTAACTTATAATGAATTGGATTAACCAGGTTTGCCTATGTATGGAGGAAGCTTTTGCATGGCGCAATATATTTACAGGGTTACCTACGTCATTTTAGGGAACGTTAGAGGACGGGTACAAACGTTGTAAATACACTGGATAATGTTAATGGATATAAAGAATAACTACGAGTTTAACTAATTTTTTCAAACATTCATCTGGGTACACAAAAATATCAATGATAACAAAACTTTAGCCAGCAGAAAAATTATTTGTTGCCATGAGTATTCACGGTAACTGGAAATACAACACAGCAAGCCCACCGCAAAGGCAATGCAAAAAAACCAAAAGGGACTAACTGGAATGATGTAATAATGATGAGATATTTAAAGATGCAGTTATTATCTATTATAATTTACTATCTATTTTATCACGTAATTAAGACTGATGGGCCAAAGGTTTCTTCATGGGCCGAAGTTTGCGCATTTAACCAATTTGCGATGGACCAATTTATGATGCACCAGTCACCACGTCACATATCTGCGTTTTCGTTTCAGCACTTTCGAATAGGGCCTTCTGCCTGAGAATGATTTCGGAAAGCGGTGGATTAAGCGCGATTATCAAGTTTCCGAACTGAAACTTGAGACATTGGTTTCCTGCAAGTTAAAAAACGAGCCTAGCGGACATAGAACCGATATCCCGAAAATCAATACGGTGAAGTACCTATGCTGGAGGTGGGCAAAATAAACTTTCCTGCAATGAAACGGTGAAGTTCGCCTGGGGATAAATTTCGCGTACTTCTCACGTGATGGGGATAGCTTGGATCCCACAAGTGACGGAACGTAACAGATGGGCAAGTACCCCACACCATGAATTATCTCGTGCTCTCGCAATTGTAAGCCCGACTAGTGGCTAGGAATAGAGTTACCTGGATACCAGGCGCCAAGTCAACTTATGATATGCATTTAAGTCACTACCTACCTTTAGAGTAATTTCTCCAAAAATACATAAATATTGGCGAGGGCTTAATCCTGAAGACCAGACGCGGGTAAACGGGTTTTCGAGTTTTGTCAAGACACCATACGGTTCGAAAGATAATAAATTTCCAAAAGGAATGGTTTAGCATTGGGTTGGCTGCCGGGTTTTGGTTTTCACAGCTGAGTGATCGTTATGAGCATTGCCACTACGGATATAATCACCAAACACGATTTTACATAATGTACCAACAAATTCTTTCCCGGCGAATTCCTCTCGGGTTGCACACTTGATCATATCCTCACCTCTGCGACGTTTCGATGCGCGAATAGCTCATCGACTACAGGGGCCCTATTCAATAAGGACTCGAAATGGTCGAAACTCGGAAAATTCGTGAAAGTGATGTCAATTCCCACGAAAAATCTTAACTTTTGAATGTCCCTATTTGAAATTTTAGAGGCTGTGACGTCACAATTTCGTCACTTTCGATGCTCGGAAATTCCAAGAGCATACAGAATAGCCCCCAGGGCTCTTGATGACGATAAGCGCGATTTTGAACGTGAGCGCTAAGTTCACTTTACATGGTGTGCAGCCTGAAAAGAATTTACCCTCATGATTCTATGTATTTCCTACTACATCTATAAAAACGAGAATAAATGTGCGAAGTGACATTTGGATGGTTTTATGTAGAACATGGTCTACAATATCATATGGCCAGCAACGTAATTTCTGGATTTGAAAAGCATGAATTTATCCTGAAAATAAACAGGAGATCATGAATCATTTGGCCACTAGTGAAGCGGCAGTCTATTTTGACTTGGTTGGTGATAAATATTTGTCACATCTTCAACAGAAAAGGAATGACGCGGTTCAGCTCCAAACCAATAATAAGAGAAGCACCCAACATTAATCGGAGGATCGCGATCAAACTTCGTAGAGTGAAAGAAAACAAAAATTAAATAGGAAAAATATTAAATACTTAGCACAATTCCACTGGAGAAATGTTTTTATTGAGTCAACATGTTTCACTACACTGCAGCATCATCAGGACTCCGTCATCATCTGGGAGTCCTGATGATGCTGCAGTGCAGTGAAACATGTTGACTCAACAAACAAATTTCTAGAGGAATTGTGCAAAATATTTAATCTTTTTCCTACAATGGAATTCCACAAAGTATCGGCCGCCACCAATAACTTCAAAAATTTAATAGAAATTATTTCCGGAAAAGCGTCCATTAGGCCCTTGTATTCGAGATATTTGCAATCGAAATGTTTAAAACACCTCTCCTCTCAAATTCATGCAAATGAATTAATGTTCTCCAATAAAAAAGCATGTAGCTGAACGTCGGAAATTCTCTTTAGCACGCAAATACGACCATGTTTGGAATTACCACTTCCCTTAATTGTGAATAATGGGTTCATAATGAAAGCGAAGGTAAATTCACGTCTGAAAATGTATGTTTTTCCGCGAATAGTCTTTTTAAGGCAAACGTAGGCATCGCCTGAATGACGAACACAAATGTTTTGCCCTCGAACGTAATAATCATCTTACGACAAATGTCCTCGTTTTATAAAAAATATGAGACTTAAAAAGTAACCGTGATCGATATTAACTTACGATGAAGTAATATCCCAACCCAATGACCTGGCATCTTCGTAATCGCCTTGTGGGATATATTACGACCGTAAAGAAAAAGATGAATCTTGATTACTTATTTAAATTTACATCTTCTGGAAGCATTGTCAATATATAGCTATTTACAAATGTTTGATGGGACAACCGAAGTTGCCATTTTCATATGTTAATGCAATGAAGTTAATTATACATTAGATAAAAAGGGATCTTAAGTGATAAGTTATTTGCTTAAAGAGCTATTGTTAATCCCCTCTCATTAAAACCAAAATATGTAAATAAAGAAGACAGCCATCTTCACTACCACCAGCCACCATTACGGGATATTGCGGTTAACGTACGATTTGAGGTGAATTTTTTTCAGTAATTACAACATAAATGCAACACTTAAGAGACTTTTTTTCCATTGCTCAAAACTATGAATGTTGACTCAAAGACAAAAATTACCTTTATTTACATTAAAATAAAGCTTTATCTCCTCTCTGAATAACGAAAAGGCGGTAAATGAGAGAAAATATGACACGTAAAATGTGATTTGTTAATCAGAGTCCCGTTCTGCTTTTTTCAGTCATTAATGGTGCGTAGGAACTGATAAATAAAAGAAAATAGCTTTAGATGTGACTTCTTCACCAAGTGGCCATTTACCGGGGAAAATATCCACCGACGCGTTTCCAGAGAAGGAAATTCGCCACACCAGAGTAGTGCGTTCCGATTAAGCGAAAGATTGAACAACATCTTGACACGCATCGCGAGGCGCAACTCCGAAATCAATCGTTTTGGAGCCCCACGAAGCCTTTTAAGCTGATAGTGGGAGAATCGAACTGAAGCAGAACAAATGTGAGACAATTATCGCCATTGGCCGTGACTGGAGAAGCTTAGCGGTGCGTTACTGTCGACCGCCGCAACGTCATCATCGTCTTACATGGGTCGGTCCGTTGATTTTCCCTCGATAGCTATCGGCCTTCGATTTGCCCACGCAACACCGTTTTGACTAACAAGAGGGAGTTGTAAGAGGGAGCATGCCCTGCCTAATTCATCTTCCTCCCTCCTGCTCAAGAAATCATCCTGACCTTCTGTTCCTTAGTGACCGACTTCCTGCGAAGGTAATCGATAATACTTTCGTTAAGAAAAGTCTACATAACACCCGAAGAGCCACCGCAAGGGCGGGCGTGTGGCAGGGATTGCTAGGACACAAGCCATGAAGAATGGAGGGAATAGGGAAAAGGAATTGAATGAGGGAAAGTATGCAAATTGAGGTAATTTATCTTAAATATGGTAGATCCGGAGTCGTGGTAACGTCCAGGTATTTGACTTCAATGTCTACATCAGTATCATGTGTTTCCGTCGCAAGAAGTCACCCACAATATTTTTGAAATCATTTCGCTGATTATTTTCTTTTGCTCTCCGACGATTTTGATGGTCCGTATGCCCCTGCGATCCCGATAAGCCAATAGCTAGTCTTCAGGTTCTCAGGGGCCGAACCACCAAAACTTGACAGAAACACCCATGCCCTGGGCAGGCAAAAAACCGACCCAGGCGGGACTCGAACCCGCAACCCTCGGATTAGCATGCGAGGACTTTATCCCGCCATCATCGGGGCCGGCAACCGGCCAGCCGGTTACATTTAGTTTGCAATCAGTTCGATAGTCACATATACAATTCACTAAGTTGTCGTTTAATCCACATTACTGTAATTTTAATATTAGTTTTCCGTGGGGAAAAAGCGAATGGTATTGTTATTAGGTGATTTTAAGGCATTTAACTGCAACGGGCGTCATCCACTAGGGGGATTCATGAATAAGTGAAATCCACGGGATAAAATCATTTGCCTCGATCTGGATTCGAACCACTAATCCCCAGTTTTTGCGATGGGTGCTTTATTCGCCTGAGGTAAACAAATACCCTTTGTTCTGTAAAATGGGTCTACGCATGGTGCCACAGTCTATAAACTGAGGCACCTTGCGTATTACTGCTTCCAGTGCTGCGCTTAAAGTGCTTCCTGGTATCATTTGCAGGGTACCTCGTCACAACGTCTCGTAAATACATCATGCTCCGGTGAATCCTTGACAAACTTCACAGCGGACGAGGACGCCTGAGTAGGTTAACCACTTAGCATGAAATCAAGGATTTGGGTTCTACTCCTAGTTCGGATAGATGATTTTTTTCCCTATGAATTTCACACACTCGTGCTTAAAGCTGAGTTATACAAGTATTGGAACGGCAAAGCACGAAATGAAAAATAGTTAAAGCTGAAAAGGAATTCGAGATGAAGAAACATCTCCTGTTTACAAACAGGGCGCAATTACAAAATTGTAAACATTACCAGGAAGCAATCTCGCTAAGTGTGGCTCCACAAATATCAGATACATGGATCGTAGGAAGGAAAGATCAGGGGAGGAATATAGTGTCCGGGATTTTGTGAAGTAGTTGGCCGCTAAAGAATCAATGGATGAAATATGAAATGGGCACGCATACAGAAGATTAAAAGAGGAAGAGGGCCATTTGAAACACTACACGGCAAAGTGGGCAAAGTGAACCTGATAAGGGAGAGAGAAAGAGCACCCTGGGTTCCTATTCCGTGTCACGCGTCATTAGTGCTGCCGGGAGTAGGCATTGAAAAACAACGGCGAAGGGTTGTTAAAGGAATGTTAATTAATCTTTCAAATAAGACAAAGAGCATTAAGCTTTCCATGATAGTGAATCGAAACCGATGAAATTAATGAAAAAGTAAAAGTAATTCTTCTTTAACCGAGAATTGTGTTATGGAAAGCGTATCCGAGGAGTGAAGAAGTCTCCTTTTTTAAAATTTATGTTAAGGTGGAAACTTTCACTAACCACAGAATGACAAGAAAATACACGACCCGGATTTCAATGCTTAAGCATCATCTTAGAAGGTGATTTTCAAGCTGTTCAAGCGAGCTGTTCAAGAGCATCGAAAAACATCGGCGAAGACTGCTTAACTTAACTTAAGAATGCTTAATGATCGAAGAACAGCTTAAAATTTGAAAATAAATCATGAACCCGCGTTAATCTCCTTAATGAGTGTTTGTTCTCCGTCAATTCCCCCATCCTCTTGGCTGTTAACTTAGCTTTCCCCAACTCCTTCTCATTCTTACATTTCTTTCCTCTACTTCCCCCCTCCATCTTACTGTTTAGTATATGAAGGAGCTTTTTCACGTTAGCAAATCACCTGAAGATGATGCTTAAGCATTAAAACCCGCCTCTTGTAGTATTTAACATTCTAAGGTTCGTGTGAGTTTCAACTTGAAAATACATTTAGTCATGGAATACCACAAAGTTTTAGAAGAACGTGTTATGAACTCGATATACTCAGGCGTTACTTTGTAAAATTCCATATTGACAGAAACAATACTGCTTACTTTACTTCCTCGGCACTACAGCCCGGTATGGGCTTTGGCCTCCCTACAAAATCAATACAAACTTTGTAAATTTTACAATAGATTTTATTTAATACGACCGGTTCTACCCCCCCCCCCCCCCAACCTCCAAAACATACACTACACCCACCCCCACCTCCCCCCTCCCTTCCTTCAACTTCAGCCTTCATTCCCCCTATCCCACTGCCTTTCCTTTTCCCCCTCCCACACCCTCCCAGTTCATGCATACATATATTCTGTGCTTGACTAGAAAATGTACTTGAAGATGTCGCCTATGCGATGAAACCGGTCGTATTGAATAAAATCCATTGTAAAATGTGCAAAGTTTGTATTGATTCTGCCATAACATGTTATATTTCTCCTTTTTTAATTTAGGCCGTCAAAAATACCTTCATTGCTTTTAAATTCATATCTATCGTTAAACTACCGCCTCATGACGTCATTACTTCAGCAGCACCAGCTTCTCCGTGAAGCGATTACGAGTAGAGCGCGCATTATGCTAGGTGCGGGGACCGAAGTGTAGAAAGAGTGCATCGGAACGCTGCACTGCTTGAAACGAACCGATTCGCAGAGTATGTATCAGTGAGATTGCGGCGTGAAACGGAATACGCACGCCCTGAGACATCAAATACGTATGCAAGATAAAAGTTGGCAAAGAGAAGGGAAGTCCCGGCGAGGAAGAAAATGCGCATGGGCCAAATCAAGTTGGAAACGCTATCAGGATGTGCGAGAATTAGAAATAAACAGGAAGAAATGAGGGTCTGCGGTGAACTAATCTATACATTGAAAAGCTGATGATGATGATGAAGCAAAGTCCAAAGGTATCGAATTTTAAACACTTCTTACAGCATTGTTCACCCTGATGTTAAATCTCTAGCTAATACTCACAGATTCAGCAGAAAATCCTAAAAAGCGAATTATGGTAGAGAAGTTTTATTTTCGCGACAATACATTCCATCAGGTACACGAAAATGAAAATGCGTACAGGCTCAATAGTGTCACGTAAATACGCCATCAAGAAATGCTCAGTTACCCAGCAATACCCGTCCTTACCGAAGTGATTGGGCCTGGCGATTCATGGCGTAGTTACTGGTCATCTCTTAATAGCGAAAAAGGTGAGTGCCCAGATTTTCAGCCGGCGATTACTTGGAAACTAGGAAGCAGTTCTTAGATTAACGTGAATTCATTGTTACTTTACCTTGATGTATTACTTCTATTCCAAAATAGAGTGGAGCGGATTCATCACTTACAATAAGAACATAGGTATCCGAATAATATCGCGGTATTATGTCAGCCATAACTATGCATGCACCGGAGAAAAACTCACTTCCGGCTGATTTAAATCATGCAACGGTCAATTTCATTTCTGTCAGAAATGAAACCTATATCGCTTAAGTTTTTTGGATTAATTTATGATTTAATAGGGTAAAATTAACATTTCTAGAATTAGAGCAATTTATCAAACAATGGAATTTAAGAACTTTTGTCAAAGCATAAAAATAAACTCTAAAATAAAACATGTATTATTAATAAAAGATACCCACTCCAAGCATCCGAAAGAGGCAGTAAAAAATTTCGCCAGCTTCAATACGTGCACGATAGGTAACATAGTAATCCAAATCATGCCCGATTGTAAATATTTTTCGGCTCAACCACTTCATTATTTCACTTGAATGATCAATTTCAATCGCGGACATATTAAATGAAAAGTAACACAGGCAATCAGAAAGAGAGCGAACATACCTGATAACGCTACATACAAAACAGTACATCTTCGCTCAATTTATAAATAAAAATTAGGAAGAATCCCATCTGTCACATAGATCAAAATGTTCTCATCTTTAAGGATTCTAATAATATATCTTTGCCATTTAACACAAAAGTCATGATGGATAAATTGACACAGGAAAAAACGTGGCAATTTATCCGTTATTTCATCGACGTATTTGCGGCAGGATTGAATATCTTCATCAAAGTCATCCATCCAAAGATAGGTTTGGCATCGATTTCCTCTCAGCTAACAATTTAATTCCTTGATGAGACTTCATTTTTACGTCGCTCATAATTTTCTCTGATGTATTCCATCCTAGATCTTCCCCGGTAATTCTTTTTATTAACTTCTCCTTCCAGTGTGGTTTATAAAATGCTGCTTTGTCTCAGAATTTGTGCAATATATTAGTCTCTTATGCTTCATAGAGTTCTAATTACACACATATTTTCTCCCTAACTCTTCGTTGGCCTTCTTCATCGGTGATTCTCTCCGTACTTAAGTTAAACGTGCTTTGACGGCTAAGGTAATTCCAGCCTAAGTGCAGACGTCTTAGTAGCTAAGTGCCTCTTGCAGACAGGGCCAACAGCACTCGGACGAATAGGAGGATCGCCCCTTCGAATTCATGCCCAGTCCAACGGTGCTTAAGGTGGTTTGAGCGAGATAGTTCCCTAGTCATAATGGAGACCATATTAAAATTTTATTTTTTAAATTCAGTGTCTGTAAGAAGTATAAAATAAATATTGTAATATTAATGGCGCAAAAATATCGTTATATATGACCAAAATTCTCAGTAATTAAATAAATAAAGCTACATAAGTCTATAACTTGTCTCATTTTTTCACACCACACGGCTGAAAATCCTTCAAAACAGCAGGTTTTTTTTTGCTATTCTGTAAAAATTACTGTGGTGAGTAATAGATTATTTTTTATAAATAGTTGAGAAAACATTCAATCTACACACCTTTAGTTTTTTGACGAAATCTAGGTGCTAGAAGTTCCTAATTTTTTTTATATTCTCCCTCTGGAGCGCATATCCATAATCTATCCCTTGCAAAACAGCTTATATTTGTAGGCAAATTGCTCGAAAAGTAGTTCGGAAAGGTTTTGATATTTTAACATCATTGGAAATATGAGAGTTTTTTCTTTATAATGAGGCCAAATTCATCAAATTCTAGGTGAAGTGATTTTTCGCTCTAACTACCTTAATACCTTTGGTGATTGTACGGGAACCAGTTTTTTCCTCGTGGCAGGCCTTCGCCCAATTCTCTCCGCCCATGTGATCTTCATCACTGATCAATAATACCATCTACTATTTCATTGCTTCCAATCTTATTTGTCAATTAAAAAGGTACGAAGCCGTTAAAATTTAACAAGTTCCACAACTTCTCCAGTTAATTACGCCGTGAGTGGCGATGAGAACTGTTTGCCTCCATGGGGAGACGGTGTGTTTCAGTGCGGCATTACTCTCCGATGCAAGAGGGTTACAGCTCATTTAGCGAGCGATGGCTGGCCTCGTTCCCGGAGCCACAACCTAGTTAGATTTCTGATTTCCAAGAACCCCCGCTCTTTCAGATTCCCTTCTTTCTTCCTTTGTGAAGGCGTGCCGCTTCTTGGACAGTCTCCAATCGCAAACCAGCGCCTATCGCGCCGGCATGCGCGATTCTAGGAAATCGGGGGACGAACCAAATCCCTCTTCCCCGTCAACTTATGAGCAACCTGAGAAATCAAATGAGACTTGGTCTGTGGGCTGAAATTAGTATCGCGTCCGAGAACCCTCGATCACCACACGTTAACCGCTCCACACCCACGCGAGTTCTCCGTCAACGACTTTTCAGACAATGGCAATTGAAGAACCGCGGCTACAGATTTGTGAGCATTTCGCACAGTGATCCTTAGATCAACGTGATGTTTGAGTATTTTCGGTGAATAGGGTTGGCATGAATTGTGATTAACAACGATCCTCGATCAATTCATGAGTTTTGCTTGAAATTTTGTCAAATATTTTTGATTAGAATTGAATTAGATTGAATTATTTATTTAGATTTGTTTAACAATGAGTAGAGTCAAACGTAAACACAGTCTATTGGTGGAGAGAACGTATCTACGGCTGGAAGTGTAAGTAAAGAATAAAATACCCAAAGCTGTAATCTTTAGAGGAACCAGCAATAAAAAAGAGGGGGGAGAACGGAGCGTAAATTGGGACAATGCGCGGGAAGGTCAATTAATTAAAAAGGTGCAAGGGGTAAATTAAAATAAGTAATTCCGGTGATACTTCACATAGTTTTGTGAGATGTTCACAATGGCCCTTGTGATACATAAAAGGCGACGAAACACTCTCCCTCTCTCCGGTATGTGATACACAGTGCGTCTCTCGATGGTCATACATGTGGGTATTCTATTATTTATATAAACACAGTCTAGTATGAAAATATTTGTGTAATTATTTTCACATAATATGCGCATCGTCATATCGCCGTTCGATATACTGATGAGGTTTTAAATTCAAGTAACTCATGTACTGCGGAGCATTAGAGACCAGTCTGAGAGGATTCAAGCTGTGTAGATAGGGAATACTGGAAGCCTAGTATCGTCCTGAATCACACTGACTAGCTTTAAGTAATAGTAGTATTTTAGTTTTAACGTGCTTCGACGGCTAAGGTCATTTCGCACTTACAGTCTGCCACTTGCGGGCAGGGACAACAGCACTCGGACGAAAAGGACTTCGAGCCGAGCTCAACCAACGATGCTTAACTTCGGTGCGTAACTGATTGGAAACCAGTGTTTCCACCGTAGTAGGCCGTTCCCCCTGAATAGCGTCAGTTCAAGTTCAAGTCCAGGGCTGCGTAAAATGAATATATTATCCACAGTCATGGTGATCAATATTAAATAAACATTTAATTTTCATTTCAGGCGAGGACTTAACACCCCCGGCCGCGGCCGGGGCAGCGGGGTAAAGTCCTCGCCTGCTAATCCGAGGGTCGCGGGTTCAAGTCCCTCCCGGGTCGGTTTTTCGCATGCCCAGGGCATGGGTGTTTCTGTCATGTTCTAGTGGTTCGGCCCCTGAGTAATCTGAAGACAAGCCAATGGCTTATCGGGATCGCAGGGGCATACGGATGACCAGAATCGTCAGAGAGCAAAAAAAAAATAATTGATAAAAAGTGATTTGGAAAATGGATAGATTTGGATTTCAAAATCAGGAATGCAACTATTTTAGGCAACTATGCAACTATATCCCGATTTTTCACTGAATAAATTATTGATATAGATGATCACCCAGATTAAATCGTCGTACTAGGCATCTCTATTTAAACTGCGATACCTGAAAGCCGGAAAAACGTGCAAAATCTTGTTTCCTGGTCGCTCCATGGGACTTAACAAGATGTATCAATCATATGCGACCATCTTGCGCATGTTCTCGCGTTTCCCTCCCTAGTATGGTCTCAATAATTGCACATCCGGGGAGCAGCAGGAGAAAGATGACGAATGCCGTCCGCCACTGCCGCGAGGAGTGCAGCGAGTCATGCAAGGGAGGCGATCGTATCTCCCGAGGAAATTCTCTTTCCCGTCACGAGAGAGCACCACTCTCAATGGAGCGCGCGCGCAAGCCACATGTCGTGACTCGGGCGTATTTGGGAACAGGAGGGCATCACTGCGCCCCCTTCCACAGTTATAGCTCTAACCTCGAAAACAAAGAAAAATCTTGCAATTTCGCGGAAGAGTTATCATATTTGTCGTCATCATCATTACGGTCATTATTCGAAACTCATCCAACGGCTGAGAAAATCCTCTCAAAAGAAACTATCAATTTTTCTTAGATTTCGAGGTAGTATTTCCTCTCAAGTGAATACTGGTCGGCAGAGAATTGATCCAGGACCCGTTAAGTCTGCTATGAGATACAGCGACAGCTAACTGCGGTCGAAACCTTGCAGCGCAAAACGATTAAAAAAGTCGGCGGTGGCTGTGTTGCGGATAAGATCGCGGGCCATAAGAGAACACAGCATGAGATGCGTTATATATTGTATTTCCTGCAGGATTATCGGTGAGAATGGGACGACATTTGAATTTTTTAGGGCTGATCAATCTTTACTTTATTAATATTACTTTTACTTTTCATACAAAATTTTAGAAAATAAATACAATTTAAGTCCTCCTGAGCAAAAATTGCTCGCCAGGAGGTGCTTATGCACATGTGTTTTATCTTAAGACACAATTAGAAATAGTCCGACACTATAAATGAAACATAAACATGATACTAGTTCAAATCCTGTTGGATCCACTTTTAACAAACACTTCTTTGCTTTTCTCTTCAAATCACTCACACTATTTACCTGTGCCAGATTATCCCACCAAATATTTAATAGCCTTGACACCACAACACAGTCTTCTTTCACCATTCATATTATTAAATATTGGCAGATCATAAATATTTTTTCTTCCGAGTTCCATGTCATGCTGGAATTGTCTATAGTTCTTATATTTCGCACTGAAATAGTTGTAAACGATTATAGTGTAGTCAATCAGAGTTCCCAATGGTAAGATATTTTTCGTAAATTCGAATCAATTGCACAGTGTTATTACTTTTTTTGTCCACACTATAAATAGTCTTGACAATGCTATTTTGCATTTTTTTTTATTTGGGCGTGTACATGTTCGCAGTATTTCCCCAAAGATGTGTACCATACCTTAATAAGGATTCTACTAGAGCATAATATACTTTAACCATAGTATTGCTGGTCACAACTTTTTTAATATGATATATTTGGTATGAAACTTTTCGTAATTTACTATTTAACGTAAAGGTGTAAATAACATTATTACTAATTCATGATTTGCCACCAACAATATCCCAAAAATTCATATATAAATCGGCAGATCCAGACGATATCTTTCAATGGTGGCAAAATGAGCACGCTAGCACACCGTAATTGTGAGATAAACCGCGCGAAAACTTTCGCTCACGCTCGAAATTAGCCAATGTTCGTCGCGGTCACTCTCCTGAGCATCTCGCATACGCTACTAAGCTCGCATACGCACCACCTCAAGGTCATGCTCGTGACTATAGACATATACTCCATCGAGTGAGACTACATTTGTTTTTATCTAGTAATCAGTTAGTGTCGGAACTGAGTACCCTGGAAACATTACACCCTTATTTCCGTACCGATTCTCCATGCGTCGCTATAATTTTCAAGGCGTATTCAAGTCAAACCACCACTTCAAACCAAAAGTCACCAAAATGCGGAGAAGATAATTTTTCAGAAACCAAATACTTTTCATGTACAGTGTAGAGAGTGATTTTCGAGCACACAGCAATACAATAAAGTGTGGACTAGACTATTTACAGTCGTTATATCAAATGCAAATGAATGGTTGGAATGACTGACAGTAGCCCAAGCATTATTTTTTCGTTTCGTGTAAATAGAAATCTCTCTGTCACTCTTTTTAAACTAATTGGAGTATTTTGAGGCAAATTATTTTCAACAGCGTTTTAAATACTATTCTATTTAAAATATCTAAGATCTCGATATTTTTTTCAGCATCGAATCATATTCATTTGAATCAACGCACAGTGGTCCGAAATCGGAAAACGCCGGACAAAAGTCCAAAATGGCTTTTTTTGAGATAGAGACTTGAAACTTAGCGTAAATACTCATCAATGATTACCAATTATAGATTTATAAGCCATTTTACATTAATACGACCCGTTGCTGAGATACAGTAGCCCAAACATGACCATTTTTTCAAAAACACGCGCGATCTCGTTTTTCTTCGAAAATCTTTGAATTTAAGCAGGTATTGTTGCGTTGGTATGATTGTTATGGAATAAAAAATGCAATATTCCTTTGACCTTATGCTTTGCCTATATTGTCCATGAATTTTGAGGATTTTGACTCTCATCTGTCTGGTTTTGCAACGCAAAATGGCGTACCCGTTTTTCACGTGAAATTTGACATAAAGTGGACATTATCTTTCGTTTACGAAATATATAACTCGGGAAATTTACATCACAGTGTAAAGTAGATATTTATTAAGAATACTGAGCAGAAATATTGGAAATAAGTTTGCGACGAAGGAAATGAGAGCGATTTTTCGATTGCGCGTCAAGGCAGAGCTACAGACAGAGCAGAGCGGAGCTAGCAAGCGGAGCGGAGCGGAGCAAGCAAGGCAGAGCTAAGACAGAGCAGGACCCTGCGGCTCGGTAACTGCGGTCGATTTTTCAAGTTTTTTGAAACTTTATCCTTGAAAATCGTCATTTAAAGCATGGCACGTAGTCAGTGTTGACCTAAAACACTATACAAAAGGATATTACAAGGATAATAGATCGATGGACTAACCATTCAACGCATTACTCTAGTGAAGATGCTAGGGATTGGATATTTGTCGGAACCATCCCACGTTTAAGAAATATGCTTCGGGTATGAAGTAGGGCTGAGAGATTAAGTCGGCATGCTAAAGAGAGAGAAATAAACTGTTTCCGAGAAAGGTAACATCCGATACTCTTTTTCCCTTTCCACCCTCGCCGAGGTGGGTCGCGCGGAAAGGGGCGTTTTATGACGACGCACAGCCTTTGACGGTATTTAACTGGCTCAAAGCACATGCGTGAAGTTTGCATATTCTTTGCTATTACAGTGCACGTTTACTCAATTACCTGTCAAATCAGCGGTCAAGTCTGGGGAATCAAAGAAACGCCTTGCCATGTTACCGTCATTTGTGTTACCTGATCCAGGCCTTGGAACATCAACAATCAACTCCATCCTTTCTCTAAAAGCCTTCTGAATTCTTATTTTTCTCTGTATATGCAGTGTTTTGAGATTTCCTCGGGCCTGTAAAGAATTTTGTTCGTAATTCAAAGTCAGTTTCACCATTGAACCAGATTCCAGCTTCTTTGTATTCTTTCTTACCTACCACTTTTTGAACTCTAGTCTGTACGATATGTGTAGCACACATTCATAGAACCGGATGTAGCAATGCACGGTTGACAATCCAAAAGAATATTTAGTCACATCTGCAGGTTGATTCCTCATTGCCTTCAAATCATTCATCTCCGTAGCTTTAGCTCCGCAGATATAGCACCGCATACTCCGATTATCAGTTAATGCGTTGCATGCCTAAAATAATCGTAATTTATTTTTTTTAATCCATAAGCACTGCCATATTCTTGTCTATCACAATAAAAATATGAATTTTTCTCACTTTTCCATTTATCATGGTTAGTAGCTGAAAGCTGAAATCGACTGAGTAATTTCCATTGCTCCAATTTTTCAGCCCGTCAATCTGCCTTCGAATATAAATACTTTCCTCAATAGCAACTTCCTTGGTTTCCTTCAGCCACCGGAGGCGAATAGGCCGGCAAAATCTGGTTGATGATGGGAGAGGATTTTTCCAGATTATTTCACCTAAAACAGCAGACATGGAATTAAGTGCTCGATTTTACTACAGTCAGATCAATTCGTGATAAGCAAGATATATAATTTGAAACGCCTCAAACTCATACCATTTTCGTCATTTAGCAAACGAAGTGGCACCAGGGAGCTCATAAATAAATATTCATCGGAATAATCTGCCTAATAATAATATTTCTTAAACGTGGGATGGTTCCGACAAATATCCAATCCCTAGCATCTTCACTAGAGTAATGCGTTGAATGGTTAGTCCATCGATCTATTATCCTTGTAATATCCTTTTGTATAGTGTTTTAGGTCAACACTGACTACGTGCCATGCTTTAAATGACGATTTTCAAGGATAAAGTTTCAAAAAACTTGAAAAATCGACCGCAGTTACCGAGCCGCAGGGTCCTGCGCCGTGTAGCTCTGCCTTGACGCGCAATCGAAAAATCGCTCTCATTTCCTTCGTCGCAAACTTATTTCCAATATTTCTGCTCAGTATTCTTAATAAATATCTACTTTACACTGTGATGTAAATTTCCCGAGTTATATATTTCGTAAACGAAAGATAATGTCCACTTTATGTCAAATTTCACGTGAAAAACGGGTACGCCATTTTGCGTTGCAAAACCAGACAGATGAGAGTCAAAATCCTCAAAATTCATGGACAATATAGGCAAAGCATAAGGTCAAAGGAATATTGCATTTTTTATTGCATAAAAATCATACCAACGCAACAATACCTGCTTAAATTCAAAGATTTTCGAAGAAAAACGAGATCGCGCGTGTTTTTGAAAAATTGGTCATGTTTGGGCTACTGTATCTCAGCAACGGGTCGTATTAATGTAAAATGGCTTATAAATCTATAATTGGTAATCATTGATGAGTATTTACGCTAAGTTTCAAGTCTCTATCTCAAAAAAAGCCATTTTGGACTTTTGTCCGGCGTTTTCCGATTTCGGACCACTGTGCAACGCTCACCTTCGCACCATGGAATCGAATTATCTCACTGGCGACGCTTTCCGGCAATGATAAAATTCACAAAGGGTGGAACCTATCCCACTGACGCTATCCGGTGATGCAAAAATTCGGATTGCGATAATTGCGATTGCGTAGCCGATCGCAACGGAAGATTGACTCTGGGCTATTAGCAGATTCATTCCGCTGCCAGGGTAGGGAATTAATGTCGTAGGCTTCAATTATCTTTTTGCCATACTCAGTATGAGAGCCTAACTAAAGAACCCAAATGAAAAAAGTTTTCTAACTCCATCATAGGTTTTTATGAGAATTAAGATTTTAGGATTCCTGAATTTTTCGGGTAGTCACCGCGTCAGTTGTATCTGCTGACAATGGTTTCTTCTGCCTCTTATTAATTTAATTTCTGTCTCCAGAAGAAGCCCATGGAGCAGGGGCAAAACTATAGAAGGTAGAAACAACCAACTCGGTGAATACATAAAAAATGCAAGTGAGTTTTTACCCAACCTCTTTACTAACTCGTTACTCTTGGGTCCCAATCATTTCGGTAATCTGCACATTCTAAACAATAATTTGATTTCAGAGTTGCAGATGGCGCAAAGAGGATACCGCATCCCATCTATAATAATAATAATCTCTACATACCTAACAGCCGACGCCAATTACTAGGTATTTAATATAGGGACGAACACACAACCATGCCCTGGGAGGTGTAAATTTCCTACCCAGGCGGGATTAGAATCTTCGGTTTGGCAGGCGAGGTCTTTACCCCGCGTAGCGTGCGTATTTTCTGCAATTGCGAGGTTTTGCTATTGCTTGCAGGGTATACACTTTCCAGAAACCTATGATATCAGAGATTAGCCATCGGGCACATTCTGGCCATAGGCCAGAATGCTTTCTAAAAGCTTTGGGTAAAAATTCAATGAGGTGCATGGCACAATTGACCAAAAGATCCAAATGCCTTAGGGCCCAGAATAGGGAACTCCACCAAATTTTCTTTCCATCTAACTAGTAAAACCTTTGAAAAGACATTTATGTGCAGAGAGAAGGTCCACTAAATGATGGGACTGAGAACGAAGGTGCCTCCTTTAAATGGCAGAAAGTATCTCTACGTGTAACCGTTTGCATTTTGCTACCAATATCAGCAATCTACCATAGTCGTCAGCAAAAGGGAGCGATGGGTTTATCCGTAGTAACGCCATCTTGGAATATACAGCATTAATTGTCTTCTTTTCATCCTTTTTATTTACTGAAAGAGCTACATTTAAGTGCATGCCGTGAAAGAGATGAAAAAGATCTATGACACGATGTTAGTAGAAAAAATAACTTGGACGTAAGAACGTGACGGCTAAATTTCGAAGTCACCATTAGGTTTTAGTAGAGTTATCATTTTAAATAAAACACATCGTACTTTTCCACACTTTATTTAAAAAAACTGCGAACAGTTTTATCTTAACAAGGTATCTTCAGACAAGAAGATGCCTTATTAAGGTGAAACCGGTCGCAGTTTTGAAAATAAAGTGTGGAAAAGTACGAAGTGTTTTTTTCAAAATGGATATCTATCACTTCCACGAAGTGAAGCCTGAAACAATCAAATTTATTTAGTAGAGTAAACTTTTATCGCTGAAGCTGTCGCGAAATGTCATCGGCGATCCTGTTAGAATATCTTCGACGTGCAATGATACACAGGTACCTTCATGGACGAGGGTAATTCGGATGGATTCGGACACAGAGTTGGGATATACCTTTACTCAGTGCTTTTAGTGCGCGCGCTCACCTCACTTTCACCCTGAGAGCCCCCTTTTCTCGTGGGGCGTTGGGTGACGGCGATTGCGCGCAAGGCGCCGCTGGCGACGAGGAGGAGGAAGCTCGGAGTCTGGCGAAGAGTCCCTCGCAGACGCGGGGCGTGAGTCCGCGGGCCGCCGGCGGACACAGAGGCTCCCCCTGCAAATAAAGTGGGGAGGTGGAGTTAATATAATGGGGTTAACATTTTAAATCATCGATCATTTTGAAGTTTCAAATAATTTCACCCAATAATTGCTTTCCCGGTACCTCCGCTGACATTAACGCCACACATTCGTACAAGAAGTCAATGTCTCGCCTATTTAAGGTGATTCCATCGTGTGAATAATATATATTAAATGTCATTTTATTCATATCCTGTCTACATGAAAAAAACTTGTCCTTGATCTGACATGAGTATGAATAAAAAATGTTACCTTCCCACGTAACTTTACTCGTGAATACAACTTGAAAATACATAGTGTTCAATGGAACAATTGGAGAAACAAGGGGAAAAGTATTATTTTTACATTATATAAATATAATTTTCGCGGAAAACTGTCCACAAGAATGAAATAATCCAGAGAAATTAAATAAAAATAAAACATACGCATCTTACGACCTTCATTTGTCAGTTTTTAGCCAATTAATGCGATATTTGTAGTAAAAATGCGGTAAGTCAACGGAAATGGCGCTTCAGTCGGCTCCTATGGCTGATAAAAGTGCTAATTCAAAAAATATTCGCGGAATAATCTGCACATTTTGTAACTTAATTTTGGTTTTCAACAGGTAACGCAAGTCAAGACTTTTAACAGAAAGCAGGATTTTTAAAGCAAATAAACAAAAAGGTGAAATTTAGTATTTGTTTTGACACACAGTCGAGGTGGAATTACTTAAGATATGATTATAAAAAAATCAATACTTGTCCTAATTATGCAAATTGGGTACCGTCTCCCAAGCGGATTGCATTTTGTTTATTGGCTCTTCCCTATACCCATGGGTAGGGACAATCAATAAAAAAAATAACAGGTAGTATCCGCGACACTATCGTGGGTGTACACGAGACGTCTAGTGATTCGGGGATGTCCATGACGTGGAATTAAAAAATGAGGTGAAAAAAATGCGCGCACAGCTAAAATGATTCGGCTGTCGCTTTGAGTTTCCGTTACTCCCGATATTTTCTTGAAAGTTATGTAGATAACACTCAGGGTTTCTTATATTAAAAAGATATTCTTCCATCCTCTAGGTATTCAGTCACTTTCGGAGGCATGTAACCATTTTCCCTGAAATACCTGCATTAAGTTTCCAATAGTTCTCAACTTTAATCCATCTATGTTCGGAACCTTTATTAATTCAGTTTGTTTCGTGATTTTATCCCTAAAAACGCTCTAACGAATTTCAAATGAACCCACTCGAAAACTCATTGGACAATTTCACATCAAGCCACACTTACAAGTAGGCCATTTGTTTCCTTTTCAAACTTCCTCTTTCAAATGGCACATACCCCGTTCGGATATATTTCATATTTTCCATTCTTTACCATTTATAAAAAAATATGTTTGGTATCGCCACCAGTATCGTATCGCCACGTCGTTGGTGCCCCCCGATCTGATACCGATCTATGTGAGGTTTCACATCAAAAGCGAGTTTGGGCTGCTAATTCTTAAGAAAAACTTCACCATTTACCTCGAACCTGTTTTTCATGGGAAAAAATACGGTAATACAATGGGAGTGGAAGAGTACGACACGAGTACTCATGCTCATGAGTATTCGGCGAGGAGGGTCTCATGAGTGGGGTTTCTCGTCGAAAACTGACAATGAGCGATTTACACTACTCTGCTGACCTTACTTTACCAATCTAACGACTAATGTTGGACCCCATTGAAGGTTTGGGCTGATAAACTGTAGATAGACGCTTGACACTGCTATTTGGAGAACACTCATGGACTAGGACCTAGAATTTCATGGAATTTGGCAATAGAGTAAGTCTTAGCAATCATTAATATTATGTGTTTAAAATTTTCCAATGAATTTGATAAAAATCGTTCCACTAATGAGATCTAGAAGACTACAACGTGAAATTAAATTTTCGCTCAATTCCCAGTAATGAGCTGATCGCTCACGTTTAGTGTATTTTTTTCTCTCACTAGACACAAAAGTTTGTAATTTCGTGCTACTCGAGAAAAACCATCGGTCACATATTTTCATAGCTTTGAGATTTGGATAACTATTCTGTTTGTGTTAAAACTGCTCAGTTGAGCTTAATTATTCTCTGCAGATATCATTTTTAAACAGCTAATTTGTACAATATGATAAAATAATGGGAATCTTGTACCAATGAACAATAAGTCTAAAAGAGATATGATTTGGCTTCATTGAATGATAAACCAAACAATAAAACGCTCCCAAGTTAGCGTTTTTAGAAGAGTTAAAGTGTTGAAAATTTTATAATTTGTATTGCAGCAAAATTAACCTCAAGAGGAGACTTTTCCCAGTGAAATATGTATTCGCTCCCAGGTTTCTACATCCTTTATAGTTAATACCCAAATTTATCATACACTATGCAAAATTTTAATTGAATATTGTTACTTGGAAGTTAATATTTTTTATACAGAAGACAAAATTTTGCGGCCATGATGTAAGTTTTACACAAAAATTGTTTAACGGCCGCCCTCCATTCTAAAAAATTGAAATCACAGTTCAAATGAGATGAATTTCGGGACTTTCCTCTGCATTGTTTGCGTTTAAACAATATGCTCCGAAAATAAAGCTTCCACGAAGATTAAATTCAAACTATTTCTCTCCCAGATGACGCTTCATCCCAAAATTTCGCATATTTAGCCCCACTCACGCAATTAATTATGTCTAGAACTTTCCTCTTCCACAACACCTTCTATTGCGTGCAAATTCATCGCTTAGCCCTAGAGCGATGAAACATGAAAAACTGAAAATCCTCTCGAAAGGAACGAAAAAATAAAACATATACAGCAAATTCTTCATCCCAATAGCAGTCATCATTCCGAATAATAGTTTACAGCAGATCTCTACACCAATTTTCCATCAGTTTACAGCTTAATTCTAAATAAAACGTCTTCACTCATACGTTCTTCATAATTTTCCTCATGTACGTATCCCATCCTTTGTTCATTCACCTTCGATTCATTTCTCCTTCCATTTTTGCCTTCAAGAGACAGCTGTGTCACGAAATGAGTTAAATAAGTTTGTCTCTCCTTCTCATTATAGTTTCATCAAACATCTTTTCTCTCCAACTCCTCGAAGGATTACTCCGATTGGATTCTCTCCGTCCATTTGATCTTCATCAACATTCGATAACACCACACTTCCATTGCCTCCAATCTTCCCTGCTCTGCAGCCGTTATTGTGCTGGCTTTAGCTAAATGTAGCACTGTGCATCAACTATATGTTTTAATGGAGTTATTCGTTACTTCCAAGCTTGCGTGTTGAATTATTTTTAAAGTCAATCAGTTTCGTATGTCAACAAAGGACTAAAAAATAAACATGGAAGCCACGAAAACGTAATCGATGAAAGAGATGCGTTCAAAAGGTGTATTGCCCATCCGCGTCCTTAAGTGGCTGTGATTGCGAAGGCTTTCATTCCAGTGAAAACTGACACGAGGAAGGGGGAGCTGAGCTATCACTCACCCTTTAAGCCCTCTCTACATACGCACGGATTTAATTCGCCCGCTTCACACGCTGGGAAGAGTACAAAAGCAATGGCTGTCTCTGATTCTCTTAACCGCGCCTTTCACAGCAGTTTGCCGGTGATAATGACTGATGATCCATTCGTCTTGAAGAGGATGGGGTGTGACCCCCACGGTGATGCACGCGATTGTTTCGACCCGCGTCCACCCGTTTGCCCTCCTGGCCCGTCCGCCCGCCCCGACCACCCACGTGACTCGATAACGCCACTCGACATCTTCTAAGACATCCATCTTCTTAGCCTCTCAAATTTATTCCAATTCCTCGAGTGACTGATAATGCACTTCTATCCCGATAAATTAGTCACTGTTTCCTTTTCTTCCAGTAACTCTGAAAGGACGTTCAGGGGACGTAAATGAACGCTTAGTACCGTTTTTAAGAAGACATTTAATGATAAAATTGAACAAATTTTGGCTGTCGTAAATTTTTTTACAAATCATAATCGTACTTAGTACGGGTAAAGTGAATTCTGAAAAAAATAAATAAAATCATGAAACTAACTAGTATGAGTCAGAACAATGTTCTCCTTTGCTAAAACAGCCAAGGTTTGGCTACCTGATTGTACCTAATGATGAGGTAAATCTACATGGACAAAATACCCCGCAAGCCACCTGAGGGGTGTGTGGCAGGGGGTGAGTAGTCACCAACAGGTAATGAGATGTGGTAATTTTACGGAGATAGCTCACAGCAGAAAACAATAGGGAATCAAGTTTTTTTTTATTTTTACAGTGTGTTTAGCAAATAACAAAGATTAAGTGTATACGCTGATTCGTGTTTACACTATTATAAAGGTAATAACGCCCAGAGAGAAATTAAAAAATTTACTCCAAGTCTATGCGAAATGTATGAGGAAACCATTGAAGGAAAAAATCGAATAACACCATCGATAGTGCGAAAACATGTGTGACAAACTATCGAAGCAAAAAACATCGACCATTGGACGTTAACTATCGATGTTCCGGAAGTATCGGAATTGATGTTCACCCTTACTTCAAAGAAAAACCCTGAGGTGTTATTTTGAAGGCTTCAGTCATAATATCGTTAACCATCTCTGAACAAAAGGCACAAAAAGCTTCGTACCTCTCGGTTTAGAGAGGTACGGACGCGACGGAAAAACTCCATTTGCTCGTTTACTCCGTTTAAATATCCTTCTCTCCGTGATTACTACCAAATAGCAGCATACTTAAAGTAATGAAAAAAGAAAAATAAGGCTCCAAATGTACATATTAAATGACAAAAAATGCAAGGATGCTATTCTCGCCCGAAAGAGCAGATGGTAGAGCTTTCTACATTAAATATCATTTTTCTCTTATCTCCATCGTCTCAGGCTCAACCTTGTGGAAGTTCATTTTACAGTAAATGAAAAAGAAAAACTTTGTTATATTCCACCAATTATTTTCAGGTACCACTAGTTTCTTCAGGTACGAAGATGACGCCGCTGCGTCGAAACAAGTTGTACCTGAAAATAAATTGGTGGAATATAAGTTTTTCTTTTTCATTTACCTACTGTATCATTTTTCTCTTTCCTTATTAGTATCATAATTTTAAAGTGTACAACATGTTGGTGACTACTCACCCCGTGCCACACACCCTTCATATACATCTACAAAATACCCTGAAAGCCACCTCAGGGGTGTGTGGCAGGGGGTGAGTAGTCACCAACATGTATTACACTATACCCTAAAGTTAGTGTAACTACGACTAATTATGCATTAGCATAAATCGCTAATGCTTGTCATGAGGCGAAGCCTCACAAGCATGCACTAAACTACAGATATGATCACAACGGAGAGAAACCGTTAGTATATATGTATTTTGCAACTACACAAATGGACAGAGACTCAAGAGTTATGTAGAAAACATTCACCGCGAGCTGTTAGTACTAGGTAACAGATAAGGATTCAAGTATTAGGGAGTACTACTACTACTAAGAGTTACACTACCTATCAACAAACCTAGATAAAAGTCTCATTGGCAGCTGTTATGGTCTCTTC
Organism: Pyrrhosoma nymphula; assembly: GCA_963573305.1. NCBI lineage: Eukaryota > Metazoa > Arthropoda > Insecta > Odonata > Coenagrionidae > Pyrrhosoma > Pyrrhosoma nymphula. The sequence continues at coordinate 24,127,906 of OY754338.1, forward strand.
ATCGTTCACGGGAATAATGACATTTTAAATCTGTCCGTTATGCAGTCTAGTTCCCTAATTTTATTCTCATGAGGTGGCTTGCAGGGTATATTGTAGATGTAGATATTAATAGACTCCATTGGGTGCTTATAAAGCCTTGTAGCGGTGTTATTTGGAGAGCATTTTGTATAGACGCTTTGAAAAAGGAGTTAAGGATATTTGCTTTTTCTAATTTTTTGTTTGCTCTTTCTCCTAGATCAGCGGTTCTCAACCTTTGGGTCGCGACTCCTTAGGGGGTCGAACGACCCTTTCACAGGGGTCACCTAATACCATCGGAAAAAAGCCCACCTTAGCTGCTGTTTTCACTTCTTTGTATTTTTTACCTAGCTTCTTATATTCATATTCGGGGAGATATCGATATATCGAGATATTATCGGTGCTGACAGAGACGCAAATACTGACCCAATCGTGATCTATAATTCCGGACGTTCAACATATTTTGCTAGAGCCAAAATATTACGGTAGAAAAGATCACAGGAATAAGATGAAGGAAATAGACTGCAGAACCGATAGATTTTAAATTTCTTATGAGGTAGGCTTAAAAGGTTTTTAAGCCTACCTCATAAGGATCCCAAATACTGGCAGCGTATTCCAAGTGGGGTCTAACAAGGGAGAAGTAGCTGATTCCCTTAACTTTATCGTCACATTTACCAACGGTACCTATGCACGGTTATTTAACAATAGCTGCTTGATTACACTTATAAACCAAGACTTTCATCATTACGATTTTATTTTCTAAAAAAAAGGATTTAAAAAAGTCTTTATGATAGTAATATAATACTTTCAACAAAAGAGAACTTTATAGAGATCTTATGCCGTTCTCAGCTCCTTAGTTAAGTCAGTACAAATAGTATCCTTAATATTCATGACCGTGCGGTGTGCATGTGGCGGTCCGCTTGCATGCTGCATTTTGGTGACTTGTCACCCCCTGCCAAACACTCTAGAGGTGGCTCGCAGGGTAATATGTAGATGTAGATGTACAAATCTGATTTGAGAAAAAAAAGTAGAGCAAATATGAAGATTTTCACGGATAACATTACATTTTGTTTGTAAGGACGGAAAAAACTCTATTTACAATTAATATCCTTAAGTAATCTCAAAATGAGGTAGAGTACTCAGTACAACATTCCATGAGATAATTTACTGGAAGAGAATAATTGCAGCGACTCCTTTCTACGGAAGCGAAAGCGGCGTTTTTTTATAAAGGTGACGCTCGGTAAGTGCCCAAGTGCGATGCGAAAAATTTCCCTTTGTGATTCCTTCCAGTCTTTTTTTTTTCAAGAATAAAAATCGCCTCAACGGCTGAACTATTCTGGACTCGGCAACCTCATTCGCCAGGCGCGTCTTCTATTTAGGGCTCTATGTATACCACGATCTTCCTTCGACTGAATAGCTGGGACCTGTGGAAACGACTTGTTTTGATATGAGCAATCCTCAAGTTTCCCTCATCTTCCATTTCCCTCGTCCACGCCAAGAAAAAGGGGCTTATCTCTGAATCCCACATGGCATCCGACCGAATCCAATGAGTCACCTTGACGACGACCGCAAACCAAACACTAGGGGCGCCAAATCTTGGCATTTTCACCGCTGCCATTCTGGAAGGGCAGGACCTGCCTCCCGGGGGTTCAGCGTGAATTCCAACGTCATGACTCACACAACGGAGCCGAGAAGCACTCGACTATTGCGTGTATTCTGTACTATTGTATTGGATGCTTTCTGGCATTTGCTATTGTCAACTATTAAAAGTGATAGTTAGCGAAATATTGTTCATTAAAATGAGAGAAGCACTTCCTAACGTATTACGCTTCAATTACACTAACTTTAGGGTATAGTGTAATGAATGTTGGTGAATAATACACCCCTGAGGTGGCTTGCAGGGTATTTTGTAGATGTAGAATTATTTGCCTCCATCGATTTGAAGTTTACACGAACTACAGGCATTCATAAGAGGCCAACAATTTCATAACATAAATTATTTCCGATTGTGACAAAAGTGCCAAACTTGATTTTGAAGAAAATTGCAATATTTTTACTCGTAAAAAATGCGTGGGTCAAATTAGTTGGAAATAATTCAATCGTTTCGAATCTTTTGCCTCTTCTCAACTGTAATAACATAACAATAATCTCCTCAAATATAGTTACATAAATAATAACGGTCCCTCAAACATTGGTAGCATATCTATAGTGTCATGCATGTTTGTGATGCTTCGCCTCGTGACAAGCAATAGCGCTTTTTGCTAATGCATCAATAGTCGTAGCTACAATAACTTTAGGGTATAGTGAAATGCATGTTGGTGACTACTAAACCCCTGCCACACACCTTTGAGGTGGCTTGCTGGGTATTTTGTAGATGTAGATGAAGAACTGTCTCAGTACCTTTCTTTCCTCCCGTTCTTTTTCCACGGTCATGAAATCGCCTTTCACTGTTTACCATCCCTAATCTTGTCCAGCCCCAAACTACAACGCTGACTTTAGCATCCATCTAAATCTACAAAATACCCTGCAAGCCACCTCAGGGGTGTGTGGCACGGGGTGTGAGTAGCATACTTGTCGCCGCATTCCGGGTAGATAAGACATGATGTTATAGAATTCTTTAAAATGAGATCTTGGGTAGGTATACAAAAATAGGTGAAATTCATAGTAAAAAACGGGTCCTGTTTCTTACCACTTAAGTTACCCTGGCGTACTCTCCCTCCGAGAATTCCGCGAAATCGGGGGATCTTGGTTTGAATCATAGTCCAGGCAAAAAACTTTTATCCCCATGAATTTCACACATTGGTATGTCTCAATAGCGGGGAACGCCCGTCCAAATTATAATACTTTAAAACGAATTTGAACTTTTGGATATAAGTCAACTCAGAATTAAGAAAAGATTTCTTTCATTTTATTGTTAATTAAATGCAGAAGTGAGAAAATCGTTAAGACGAGAGAGGGAGCGTTCAAGTATTACGTAAGCACATTTTTGGCCATTTTTGACCCTTCTCTCTCCCCCCCCCCTTGGAAGCAAAAATAAGTATTTGCCGAACACCTCCCCCCACTTGCTTACGTAAGATTTTTATATTTTTTATATTTGCTTAATATAAAGAAAACCAAATATTTTATACTATTTTTGAAGTGTTTCTTTAGCAATATCACATGAGTACCTACTATAAAGAAGCGTAGGTATTATCAAAGTATTTTAAAATCAAAATACTTCAGTAGTATTTATTAGTAAATTTAATTTATTTAAGTGTTTATTAATAAATTATTTTAGTAAGCGTAACGCTATATACTAACTGGGCGTTCTATATAGTATAGAAAGCATTACTTTGAGCGTAAAACCAACCGAACTGTGAACGCGAACACGCACGCGAATGGGGGAACATATCACTCCACATATAATAAATAGAGAAGCGCTCCAATACTTAATTCAAGCATCCAAAGTTTCACTTCTGTCATGCGTCTCCGCGATACTTAATTTTTTAAATCGTAGTTATCTAATGTTTATGGCTACATACATGCATGTAAATTTGAAGGACGAAGTTATCACGAGTAAAATTAATAAACGCTGATGACCAATAAATTCTAATGTAATGAACTATTATATAATGGAATACATGAAGATGTAATGAAATTTGTGCTAATGTACGACAAAGGTGCACAGTAGTATCTTTTTATTTACTTAAATAACATTAAACTATTAGATAAAAAATAAAATTATTAGAAAAAATATGAATTATTTTATCTAAGATGATACTTCAGATACGACACAGTTTAAATTTTCTAATCACTTGGTGACCTCCTTGTAGCAAATCTTCTATATTTTCAATTATCATATTTTCATGAGTTTCTGGCTGGTGCACTTCAGGCTCTGGAGCATCCCCTTCCTCACAGTTCATCCACTCAGCACCTTCATCTCCATGGTGATTCTGAATGATGCACATCAGCTCGATTGGTCGCCGAGCAGCTATGCGAAATATCGCCGAGCCGCTATGCGTTTGGTCGCCGAGCAGCTATGCGAATGCGAGTCGTGTTCTTGGAATATTGAGCGTCGCAGTTAGCTGTTGGTGCAGGGCTTTGCGATGGAGAGCTGCAGACCTCTTCGGAGCATGGTAAAGGCCACAGGTTTGACAGATCCTATTATAGAGGTGGGGATTCACAGATGGACAGAAGTAGTCATACGGAAATTGTAAAAACCCGGCAGCCACCACATCCAATTTCAATGCCAGACGGAGACTTAGACTGAGGAACTCACCCCCCTCGCTAACAGTTAGGTCATAAGGTGATTGAGTCATTTTTACAGGAGGAAGCAAGAAGCACCCTGGAAGTACTCTGAATAAACCACTTCTTGGTGGAGAACAACATTTTGAATCTTTGTATTGACTCTCGCGGACATGTTCTGAATACCATTGGCCCAAGAATTGAGGCTAGACCTTCCAGGTAACAGATTGATGCCGTTGCGAACTGGTAGTCTATATGACTGTGGTGGTGATCCTCCAGAGCCCGTGAAAGTTTGACTGGAACAGTTGACACGTGTCTTCGACCCTCCATAGTGGTCGAGCATTTTGGTAATAATCGGAGGTAGGTAGCACTACGGCTAATGTGGAATCCGACTTTTTTAAAACACCTCCGTGAGTTCATCAAGGCTTTTGACACGTCGCGTCGGATTGTTTCATTTTTCCGTCTAGAGTCTGCAGCACTCCCAAAAATAGCGATATCAGCAATTGTATTTAATAAAAAGGGTTGGTCTTTTTCAATGCTCGGATGTCCAACTTATTCTCCCAAGGATAATTTCGTTTTTATTTCAGGGTTTTCACTGCAAACTTCATCAAGCTTCATTCTTTTTTGGTCTCTAGATGCTTTTTTTTGTATTCTGCGTTTTGTTTCTTCCTTTTCAAAGAAGTCATTTCATGTTTTAGTTCTTTTTGAAGTTTTACGATTTGTTTCTCAATTTCACTGCTTGGAATTGAGCTCCTTGTAGTGTACAATGCATTGAGATTTTTCTCTAGCGTCCCAATTTTTTTCAGAAGCTTCTTGTGAAGGTTTCATCCGAGGTATTTCTGAAATTGCCAAAATGTCCTTATTCCCATTATTTGTTTCAATTGATTGTTTAATTTCCTGTTCAACGCTTCCAAGAATGGAGGTACAAGAACGTGATTCTTCCCCCTAATTGTTGGACGCGGATGCTGCCTGAAATATACCATTATTTACTTAATTAATCATTTGTAAAATGATTTTAAGTTTTTTTATGCTTGAAAGGTAGTTTCCTTCCTGTCTTACGTAAGCAGTGCTATGACCCCCCCTCCCACTTGTCAGCGAAAGTAAGCAAACTTGTAAACCCCCCCTCCCATAGGGGTGCTTACGTAATACTTGAACGTTCCAAGAGAACACGCCAATATGAAAAAACTCCGTAGAGATTTGTCCACTGATGATCGCAATTTAATAATTGAAAAATATAAATTGTCTATTGCCGCTGCGATGGAAGCGTTTTGAAATACCGCCATGGATTTTAAAAGAAAAACATTAGTATTACAGTTACAGGATAACCCAAAAGCCTTTAGTCATTTTTAAGGGAAGTTTAAGGCGATAGGTCAACAATTAATCCACTACGAAACGAAAAGGACGAATTATTGACAAGAAATTGAAATTGAAAAAGCCAATTTATTAAATTCCTATTGTCAAAGTGTGTTCACCAAGTCATCACTGATTACATCCGTCGCGGTAAATGATCATTTCAAGAAACAGATTTCGCCTATCGATATTTTCACTCAAGGAATAGAAAACTTGTTAAAATGTTCAAGTCCACATAAATCCTCAGGTCCTGTAGAAATTCCTGCCCGCGTGTATAGAGAATTAGCTTCAGAAATAGCACTCAACTTGCAGAAAATATTTAGTAAACCCATTAACGAACATATTTAGTACCCAAGGACTAGAAAGTTTCCAATGTCACTCCCATATTTAAAAGCGGTGATAAGGAACAGCTATCGAATTACCGACCGATATCCCTCACATCTACCTCATGCAAAGTCCTTGAACATATAATTGTAAGTTCAGCTATGATGCACCTCGATACGCAGAACTGGTAAATAAAAACGCAACACGGATTAAGAAAGGGAAGATCTTGCGAAAGTCAATTAGCACTTTTTGCCCACAATATTTTAGCCTCGGGTAAAGATAACGTTTCAGTTTTTCTTGCATTTAAAAGGCACTAGGTATAATTTCCCATTGAAAGTTACTTATAAAATTAAAATCTTACTCGTTTGATGACGACGTAATTTCCTGGGTTAGGGAGTTCTTAAACCATCGCGTACAAAGGGTTGTATTACACTGAGCTTTCTTTGATGAAGTTAAAGTCACATCTGGTGTCCCACAGGGAAGAGTAATAGGCCCAATTATGTTCTTTTTGTAAATTAACGCTATCAGTAAATTAGTCGAGCCTATAACATTCTCCTTTACACATTTACGAGGCTGGTGTCGTAACACCTCGTGCCACACCACCCATGCGGCGGCTCACAGGCTAGTATATGGATGTAGTTCACAGTAAGCTACGATTATTTGCAGACGACGCAGTAGTATATAGAGAAATCGATAGCCTTAATGTGTTGTAATGGATTTTTGGAAAAGGAAAAACACTTCTCATTACAGCTATTGCATACTGCACGGCCAATTAGAGATTGTAGACTGCCAATGACTGTAGACTGTACACGGCCAATTAGAGACTGTATCGATTAAATACCACGGAGTTAAACTGACTAATGATCTCTCATGGGATAAACATATTCGGGAAATTACCGGCCAAGCTTATCGTTAACTGGGATTTGTTCAAAGAGTAGGTACTTGGCAAGTGCGACGATAAAGTTTAGGAAATCAGCTACTTATCCCATTTTAGACTCCACTTGGAATACGCTGCTAGTATTTGGGATCCTTGTGAGGTATGTTTAAAACCGAGTTAGAACGCGTGCTGTGAAGATCAACAAGGTATAGCGAGATTATCAGAATGGCCTTTAGGCCGTTATGATAATCTCGCTAGTGTTACTGACCTTTTGCAACAACTGGAATGGTAATTGCTTTCAGGCCGTTGATTAAAATTTAGGCTTAATCTATTAATTAAGTTCCAAACCTATTTATTTTCCAACAATGTTAATAACATTTTACGAACGGAAGCATTCTACGATAGGACGTGTATAGTGGTAGCGACATGGTGGCAGCAGCGTAAAAGACCCTAATCAGTGGAAGAGCCAATTGCCTATATACTAACTAGTAAGGTAGTCTCCGCATATGACTACTAGGGTTCCCTAGGTTGCCAGCATCAAAATGATCAATCTATTATTCACTTGAACTTCCTATCTCTCTATGTCTGTTAGTCCAATTATTTTGGATGGGCCTCGCCGATGGGTTGCGAACATTATATGCGTACCTTGATGCTTCATTTGGATGTCGTGCGACGCGCCGATGATATTTACCCTCCCTATCAAGTTATATGCTGTTATGTTAGCAGCGTTGCCTACCATTAGCTTTCCTCTCCCCTCCTCTCTTTAGCTGATCCCTTTTAAGCAAGCCTTCCACTCACTGACGTCACGATACGCGCAGGCGACTGCAGCCAAGTTTCGCTACCACTTTACGATTACGAAGCTACCTCCAAAATTCTTGCATAGAATCACCGAAAAATGACGAAAGTAAGGAGTCTGAAGGAATTACCACCAAGAAGGAAGATAATACCACGCCAAAGAAAGCCATCCAGGGCATAAAATATGAGAGTGAATAATGCGAAATATCCCCACTCTAAGTACAGAACTGAAATTTAAGTCCAAGATAAATACAAAGGAATGAATCGGGGAGTCCGGAAGTTCAGTCAAATGTCGACAAGAAGAAAACGAAAATCACCATTATAGACATCGTATATGCACTGCACAACCCTAATACGATCAGTGCACCTAATATGATTTCAGTGCACAATGTGCAATAATCTTTCTTTATTTTGCAATTGAAAGTTCGCGTCGAAAGAGAAACACCTACGAAAACCAATGGTGATATTTAAAACGTCAACTTAACTATAAAATGAGAGTCCGAATATTCCGAGCATCTCGTGACTTTATTCTAATTAAATATTAACATTTTCGAGCTATTTATTTTTGAGTTAATAATACCATACAGTTGATCACACTCAAAAAATATTTTTTTAGGGACTAGTCATAGAGTTGTTTGGGTACTTCATAAATCTGAATTCAACGTTAAAGTCTCGAATTCCAATTTGAGGGACAAAAATTGTACTTCATCTGTACTCCGTAAGGAGAAAAAAGAGCCATACGTATTTTATTAGTCGAAACTACCTGAAATTAAAAACCGTGTCTTTGCACTATGAAAAAGAGTATTAAATGTATTCATGTAGGTACGTAATTCTATTTCCGTAGTAGAGTATTTTTTTTATCGTGAAGTAAGCCATTCTTCGAACAGGCTAAAAATAATCATGTACGGATTCGATGGTTTCGGAATCAATTTTGTGTAACTTCATTTATCAAATATAATTGCATCTTTGTAGATTCAACAATAAATTTATATTCAATAAAACAACTCTTCCTGTTCTCGAATTCTTGCCAAAATTCGAAATGGCATCAGATCACACAAAATCGACGTCTACATAAATCATGATGATAGCCAATAGTTACAAATGATGATATCGACTATAGTAACACATCGGTTGTTAATAAATATGTAGAATCGCGTAGGTGTTTTATTTTTCAACACTCAGAGACGCTTAACATTCTGAAATTCTGCGATATTGTTGGAGAGCTTATGTTGTATGTACTTACATTCTTCCTCTCTCCGTCAACGCCCCCGGCCATGGTGTAAGTTTTCCCGGATCCGCTCTGGCCGTAAGCGAGGACGCAGGCGTTGTAGCCCGACAGAAGGGCGTCCAGGACCTCGCAACCCAGACGCTGGTAAACCTAGAAGGTGGAGGAGGAAGAATTTGTTCAGTCGTAATTTCATAACACAATTTCAAATATGCTCCAAAACGTAATCAATTTATCGATCACATTTTGGGTACTGATGTATGAGAAATAAAAACAATAATTGGTGATTGTTAAGTTGACTAAATGTAAGCTGAAATCATTGCATTATTTTTAGAAATAAATAAAACGTACTCGCATAAAAGTTGAAGTTGCGGATTCGCAATAAATACAAACGCTATACGCTTAAAGATTAGCAATTGTGAGCATATATACTCTCCAGTAAAATTTTCAACCAGTAACTTGAATGTTTACTTCTTGCTAAGATATTGGGAAATAGATTTTCTAAATTTTTGGCTACCCTCGGCAGCGGTTCAAAGTGCTTTTATTTCCTCTCCTGTAAAGTTAGCGCTTGGTAGATCCGCAACTTTGCCTTTTCGTGACTATATACAATGGGTCCAACCAATGAGAAAACAAAACAAACGGATGAGAAACGATTAATGAAACGGATTTACGATGGAATAGAGAATTATATGAGAGGAAGAGGGAGACTCGGTGGCAGAAGAAATATAAAGAAGAATAAAAGAAGAAGTATGAAACAATTCATGAATTTAACAGAGAATAAGAAAAAGTAATGAAAAGGCAGCAATGAGGAAGAAATTAGAGAAAGCCAGTATTGTTCCGAAGGCAAGATGGCTTTGGAGCAATATCGAGGTTTTTATCGAGCCAAACTCCGAAGGGAAAAGCGCGAAAGTACACCAAATTCCAAATTTTTAAATGCAAAATCAATTCAAGGTGCTAAGACTTCACTAGGGATTACAATGCAGGGGAAAAGAGGCGTTATAGGAGTGTCGAGTCTCACCATTTCTTGCGAGGCGTAGTCCGGTGACTTGGGGTCGGAGGAATCGAAGCAGAGATCGAAGGCAAACCTGCGCACCCTCTCACGGCTGTCGCCCTCAGCGTGCTCCGGGACCTGCGAAAAGTAGGTAAGCACACATAGAAAAAGATCAACATTTGGCATACCATGCCTGGTTAACAGGTAGGTATTTAGATAGATTTACCCACTACCCTGCGTGCCGTCTCGGGGGCGTGTGGCAGGACATTTTAGGACACAAGGCATGAGAAGGGAAGGGAATAGGTAAAATAATTAGGAAGAGGGAATGGACGTAAGTATATGTTTATTTTATTAAATAAAATTGTCAATTTCCACAATATAAACTTTAATGCGACCGGTTTCGTTGCACTGCATCATCATCAGGTAACAAATATAACTCAAAGTCCAGTATGTACGAGGGTAAGTCAATAGATATTCGCAAAACTGGATAGTGGTATTAATAATAAAATTAACTTCCTGAAATTTATTTCACTTTTCTACATATTCACCCTGTGAATTCAGACACTTATCCCATCTCCTTAAAAGTCCTTGATAGCCGGCTGCAAAGAAGTGAGTTGGTTGCTGTCGCAGCCAACGAGTAACCTCTTGGGCTACGGCATCATCATTTTCAAAACGTCGGCCACCCAAATGATTCTTTAACAGCCCGAACAGATTAAAAGCAATGGGAGACAAGTCGGGACTGTACAGTGGATGTTCCAAGCGTTCCCAATGAACTGTTCGTAACAACTTAACATAACGTTTGCGTAACGTTTGCAAATTGTTTATTGACTTACCCTCGTATTTATACAGAATTGCAAGTAAAGGGAGACCCTCCCCTTACTTGCAATTCTGTATACATACTGGGCTTCGAGTTATCTACATCTACATCAACGAAGTACCTTGCAAGCCACCACTAGGGTGTGTGGCACGGGGTGATTCCACACCAGGCATGCAACACTCGTCCCAGTACTCATCAGGACCTCGCACGTTCCCCCGGCCGCTATAATAGGCGCAGACCAAAAAGCAGTCAGGAGAACAGTGCGCAGTCAAACTAGAAACTGGGACTTATACATACTTGTTACCTGACGATGATGCAGTGCATCGAAACCGGTCACATTAAAGTTTATAATGAGGAAATTGAAAATTTTATTTAATTATGATATTCCACCAAATCACGCCTGAAACGATCCTTTTTATTTATACGTATTTGTTAACGGAGTTAACGGAGCCTTAGTGTCTCGTTCTGTTTTTGTCAGTGTCACAAATGTTTCAAGGAGAGAAGGAATTTTCGTACCCATCAGATTGGCGTACTATCTTTCTAATTTCGTCGCTTCTCTCAGTTTTAAAGGGATGGTAAAGGGTTAAAATAATGTCCTCCGTGTCATCTAGAAATTTGTCTCATCTGAATTTTTCAAGTAATCTAAGCCTTGCGTGGCTTGGTGTAACCCAAGCCTAAGCGATTTACTTCATCACATCGCTTATCTTTTCATCACAACTTTTCTGAACATGCCTTGCGTTAAATCTTTCTTGGGTCCAAAATACATAACATCCGCAAAACTTCCTTTTCCCTCCGCCCTTATCCGCACTTACCCAATATTTCATCCCTGTCAACGTATTCACTATAATTCACCCTTTCCAATACTTTTGCTGCATTATTTCGAAGCTGTGCCATCCATTTTGAGAAATTTTTTTATTCTTTCCCCATTAGGACATGTCTCCCATTTGCGGACTGTTTACCGTATGGACTTACCCGAAGGACTCGCCGAATTCGCGCCACGATAGCAACTTCCTTTCTTCACGATAGAAACTTTCCAGCAACTTCTTGCGGCGATATCCGCCGCGCCTTTCGCTCACCAGGGAAGCCACCACTTAAATAGCCGTTCCGCGAGGAAAACTGTGGCACCACGGTCTCCGGAGCCGACAGTTTTTCCTTTATGAAAACGGGTTTCTCCTAAGTCATTTTATTAGCGCAGCACAGCATTTGAATCTCATGCAAAGTATATGCCAATCTCAATAAACTCCTAAATGACCACGCTGGCAGTATTCTTCAGGCTTTGTGGTTTTCTAATAAAATAAGTTCTATGTTTTTCACACCCGTTGAATTTCAACGGGCACCTTCCGCTAGTTTAGAATAATTACGGATGGATGGAAAACGTTCATTACTCAAAGGCTAGTATTCTAAAACCCCAGATAAATGAAATAGTAGCGTATATGGGGATACAATGTAGACGCAAATGAAGTGCTTCAAAATTAATTACATGACCCTCTTTAAATCCTTCACTCAAATATCAGGTCAGCCACATCGGGTCCATTTATGAGTCCAGCTGTTCATTTTTCTCCCAGTTTTCATTTTCAGGAAGTCGAGTACACATTCCACCACAGCCCCACTGCGGCGCTGATTCCGGCACTCAGTGGATTTCTAATATGTATTTCAAATCGTCGGGGACGTATGTGTACATTTCAGGCAGCAATTGAATCGCCGCCAAACACGATGGTGGCCTCTGCTGGCGAAGGCAGTCACTTTTGAAACGTACGAAGCACGACGGTTGGGACCTGAAGGTTAAATGTGTATAGGAACGGCGATTACTTTCCTGGAAATAGTTTTAATATGTTATAGTAATTTCACACTTTTTTACAGTTGATTCCGTATTTACCACTCAAACATTGTCAGAAATTTTCAATCCACTTCCCATAGTCAAATATTCACGGAGTGCCTCTATCACTTCCGTGGAATCAGTGCATCTTCAGGGTTTCTCACAATCTTTTAACACATTTTTCTCTCCTGGCCATGAAGTTTAGCCTCATCTCAAATATCTCGGTTTCTTATGTAGTTGTTCATACACACGCGAATTGCGTGGCTGTTCATAGATACGTACGAGGAATGTTGCAATTGACGAAGGCACACATGCTTGAGATCGGTGAAATTAATAAATTGAAAGGTAAAAATAAAGAATATTCCGCGTTTAAATGACACCGCTCAAGTCCCAAGGTACATATTAGCTTAACTACAAATGAAATTTCGTTTCTTAGATTAAATTATTACGTTTAAATAAAATTTATGAAATCAGGCCTGATTTGGAGGAAACGAAGAATAGGTACTCATATTGCGAAAAGAGCAAACTTTGTCGTTTCCAAATAATTTACTTCACGAGTAAAACGCGTGTGACACCTTACTGCGACAAAGCCACATTTTACATGAGGCACATGACTAAGCCACAGACGAAGCGCGCACGTCGACCCAGTGGAATACATTACGTGAGAACATTAAAGTACGTTCGTATTTCAGCATGGAATTATGTTTAAAGCTTTGTTTTTAAAGTTAACCGGTCTTCAGGGTCATCGAAGTAAAAGTAAAAATACTTTTCCCTACCTTTAAGTTAGTCACCTCCACACAGTCTTCCTTGATGCGTACGACAGGCCGACCTTTCTCAGACAACTCCCTGCAAAGAAAGAGAAAATAATTATTTAAAAAATAGTCGTCGGAAACAGCGAAAAAAAACAAAATATTCGAATGAATTCAACGATGTCAGGCGAGATTTGGTGGAACATCATTCTGAACTTCAGTAAAAACAACTCGGTAATGCCCACAGAATAATTTATTTACTGAGCGACGCGTTTTGACGTCAAAGCGTCACCTTCAGGTACAATGTTGACGCTTTGACGTCGAAACGCGTTGTACTGTAGCTAAATTATTCTATGGACATTACCAAGTTGTTTTTGCTAAAGTTCACAATGTTCGAACTCAGCTATGTCAAATCCATCATTTATATATTCATATGGGATGAGCGATCAATCATTGAAAAGTAATAGGGGACATTAAATGAATGAAATGGCCATAAATAATATTTTTAAGCCCAAAAGTGAATCCCGAAAAGTTACTCACCTTTAGTTATGGGAATATTTCCATGTCGTTTTACTTCGTATTTACCCTTCAACTGGTCTTAAGTCTATACACCCTAAAATACTTCCTCAGTAGATAATGATACAAAATGTAACGAGTTTTACTTCAATTTCATAGATGTAGCCAATAAAATGCTTACTAACACAATTAAGAAGGGTGAGGCACAGAGCCCGAAAGGTTAAGATCGATTATATCAACAAACCGCGCTGTTGCCTCCAAAAAGCTTCTTATTATCTCGAGACGACACCATTTGGCTACTAGATCTACTTTCTTCACACCAAAAGTATCCATGGCTTTCCATAAAGGGAGGAACTGAGATTCCTTAGCTCCATGACAAAGTTTGTTTGGAAGATCAAGAAAAATACTGCTACCGCGATAATGTACCTCGGTAAAGCTACCGCTCATTCGCGATAAGTCTTGATAAAAATGCTAGCGGGCCTAGCGGGTGAACGGCGGGGAATTATTTTAAGTTAAGTAAACGCGAGAAAAAGAATTAAGGAAGATCCGATCCCAGTTCACTAAGTAAGTAGGCTTATCTTTGGAAAATTGAAGATTTAACTATAGAAATACACACTCAAGAGAAGTTAATTTCACATCAAGTGTCGTTTGTGGCCAAATTGCAACCAAAACGCGAATGATCGTAAAACATGGTCAAAGATCATATTTTAAGTCTAAAATCAGGGGCTTTAATAATCAGTAACCATCCAGAATACCATGTTAAATCTTCCCCCAACTTCAAGTGGCCAAAATTCCTTCTCAGGAGGCAGTACCTAAACATAAAAATAGGGTTTTCTTGATGAGCGTGAAGTGAATGAAGCTGGCGAGGGGAAATTCGTATCTAGTGGTAATTAGCTATTTTCTAATCCGACGGGAGCAAGAGATACTCAAAGAAATTCATCATAATCCTTTTAAAACATTGCAACCCTGATAAAATTCCACGGCAGGTACAAAAAATAACACCCAATGTTAGATTGTTTTTCTTGGATGCTCGACTAAGTTGAAGATAGAGTCCCCTAATTGAATCGATTAAAATAGGCTTTTGTGAACCAGACAAAATTTTCAGTTCACATCTAATCTATTTTGAGTTTACTCGAAAGTGTTTTACATTCACTGTGAGCTAGCCTTTAAAATACCTTTTCAATCATCGCCGAACGTCTTCCAAATCAAGGACTGGTGATTGAAAAGTGGAAATCTTCGGGAACTCACCCTCTTCAAGCCCGGGGAAGAGTGAAGTCTCCTCGCGGATGCCGACCACCTTAATAACTTCCCTTGTGTCTCCGACGATACAAACTAAACCCGAGATTCGAAAATGAACGAAGGGGAGGGGGGTGGTGATGGCGCTGCAACCCCTTTCCGCCCATCAGTGGTTCCGCCTTAGGTTCGCCTTTAATGCTGTGGAAGCGGAAGTTGTCGCACTAACTAAGTGAGAGGGGGTTTTGAAGGAGAGAAGACGTTATAAATAGAAACTAGTCTGGAATGCTCTTGATGTGAGGAAGTGGAGGATGATGGGAAGGAAGGCTGGGGAGAAATCGAAGGGGAGGAGAGGGGAATGAGACGAAAATGAAATTGGGGACGAAATTTTCAACATTTGAGCGAGAACGCTGGAGTCTGGTACATTTGAAACTCGATTATAATTTTTCCTAAACGCAGCATATATGGGACATTATTTTTCGTTGTCAAAGAGTAGGTTTTTGAGTATATATAATATACCCGGAATATACGTGTTTTTATTGCACATTTTTAAATGAACATATTTGAAATTTCCGCACGTGGTAAACGGAACGCTTTAAGAAGGCATTCATGCCAGCCTAAAATTTCTAAGCTCATACTCTAACATCAATCTTTTAACAGCTCTCTGCAACTTCTCCCTTAAATATGTCTTCTAAACCAAACGACCTTCATAATCTCAATTTCTCCCTTATATCAACGTTTGCGGCTTTTCTCGAGGCACTAAACAACTAAGCTTTCCAACACTTTATTAACGCTCCTCTCAATCTAGGCCACTGTTTTCCCTCCTGTGTACCCATAAAAGACATATCAACGATTAGCCTTTAGAAGGTGTATAAATATAGCGTATTACTTCCTAGACTTTCCCGGGTTAATATACAGGAGATATCTCAAAACAACCCCATTTTATAGAGCTTTAACTGCACAATCTACAGTGCTACATGATAGAGAACTCCAGATAATTCAGAGGTGATGATGACTAGTGATTGAAAAAAAATTAAGTGCATAAATAACGCTACTTGATTCACATTTGACTCATAACGAGTAAATTTAAAAATGCGGCTCGAGGTAAGTGAACCGCAGTAATAAAAAATGGCGTTTTAAGCTATGGACGAATTGCTACAAAAAAAACCGGTATCTATTACCTAAGGACAGTTTCTACCTTCTATGATGTGAAGACCTTCCCGAAAACATCTAATTATTCAGGATAAAAGGATAATAGCAGAAGGAACGCGACATTGTTTCTCAAGAGTGTGTGAAGTATCAATCCAAAATTTGGAATGAAGATTTTGATTTGGTTTTGATTTTATTTCTACATTGTTTCCACCCACTGCGTATTTTCACTGCGAATGTTCGCATATTTATTAATTTTAAGTTTAAAATGAAATAAATGAAAAATATACAGGCAATCTGCCGTATTTAGTGTAAAAGGTTAATCCACAGTATAGAATGGCTTTAATGATGAAAATATTTTTAGCGCAGTTCATGGAGGCCTCGTTATTTTTTAAGAGCGACAAGTTTTGAGTGGATAAAAAATTTAGATAAATAAACTATTGTTCGCCGTAAATTTGCGAAGAAATGATAAACTATTTACAGAAATACCCTTATAGCAAGTACCGCAAATTGTCTAAAGCGTAACTGTCGGCAAACGTACGGCTTACATTTACACTCGTAGAGCAAAGACGACCAGTCAGAAAGAAAACGAAACGAAAATTCGACTTCGATAGCTAATGTGCGTCCACTTTTACGATGGATGATTACGTCTAAGTATAGCTCCAAAAACATAGATAAAGAGCAATGAGTTGCCAAATGAATAACGGAGTATTCAAAGACTCAAAGATTGCATGGGAATGCACAACATTATGTCCTCGGAAATTTGATACGAAAAAGCTGTCACCAAAATATACTATAGCACATATTTGCAGTAGTAGCTAAATATTGATTTTTGTATTCCAGAAATATATTGAAACCTAGCTGCAAAAAAGATATTGAAGAGTTCCCAAAACTTTCGCCGTGATATTTATAACTTGCTTCACTGTCAAATTTAAAAATATGTGTAGTTCACAACAATCGCTATTATTTTAATATCAAAGTTAATTTCGGCCCTCCATTCTTCCCTGAGCTAAGATGCACCCATAATATTCTTTCCCAGCTTCTCTCTTCTCTATGGTCCTTGGTCTCTCTCATGTGACCTACCCTTTGATTTTCTTTCTAAATATGCTCTTGACGAACCGGTATTTTTCATTCGTGTGCACTATCTATCAAATTCTTCATCGTCTTTCGCTCTCCGTGGGGATAGCTTCTTCTGCTTCTGTAGATCGTTTCTCATTTCATCCGCTCCATTAAAATCTGCTTCCCAAAAGTCCCTGGTTGTTTACCCTTTTTTCTGTCCATATTGAAAAATATTCTTTGGTTCTGATTACTAGTTTCACATCCTCAACCTGAATGTATTTTACGCACTCCTTACCAAGAGGACGCCAAGTCGTGCTCTTATAATTCCATTTCATCAGGCTTCTGAGGCAGAAAAACTATTCTAATTGCTCTAATTTATTTCCCTGTAGTGATATGTCTGCTTCATATGTCACAGGAAAGTTATAAAGCCATAATTTTAATTTAGAGATGGATTCATTTTCAAATCGCAGTATTTTACCGTAGCAGGTTTCGGTCTCGGTATCATTAGCGTTAAGTCCTCGTCAGATATCCTTGGAGGCGCGGGTACCACCTTAGTACGCTGCCAGGTTGCGGGTTAATCTAACTTTTGATGGTTTAGCGCTCTAAATCCGAGCATTTTACTCTCAAATATTTCCCTCAGCCCATCAATTTCACTGTCATTTTGTTCTGCGCTGAACGGAAAAGTGAGTGGCGAGAGGCTAAGCCGTCAAAACTTGTGAACATTTTTTATCGAAAAGAAAAGATGATAAAAACTCGAGAATTCATCGGTTCTCGGCTATTTTATGGCAAGTGGTGGGCTAATGTTTTTATTTCATGCTTGGATGCTTGGAAATGGGAGTATTAAAGGTAAGAAAGGAGTATATGGTCCTAATTTCGCAGCATAATAGCCTTAGGTAACCTACCTGCAAAATTCAAATCACTCGAGTTTCAGAGTGAATTGGAAGATGCTATTTTGACCCCGCACTATATAAACTGATAGAGGAAACAAAATAAGAGAGATATACTAACGAACAAATGGGAAAAAATAATTCCTACTTCCCAAACACCATTAGCGACTATACTAAAAACGGATTGAGATACTAAGACATTCAGTTAATACACATTTCACTTTTTGCTCTGAGATACTATAGCATTCAGTTGATACACCTTTTCCCATTCCCTCCTCCCATTTCTTTTCCCTTTTCGCTCCCCTTATTCATGGCTTCCATAACTACTTCCATACACCCTTGCGGCGGTTCACCGGATGGAATGCCGATGCATATTATCTTGGTGCTACCATTGATGGTGTTCCTGATTGAAGGAGGAGGTTGCAGATGGGGGAGAGAAGGAAGAGATACCTCAAGAAAGAGAGGAGAGGGGGAGTGAGAAATGTGGGAGGAGGGTGATGGGGACTCGGCTACGTCGTTGATAGATCGACCACACGCAACAGCTGCGAGGGCAAAAAATGCTCGAGGAAGAAAAAAAGGGCGAAACAAATCGCAACTAACATCCACTCGCGGCTCTCTCTCGACTTTCTTGGGACTTCTCCCGACGAGTTTTCCTCGTTCCCTCTCCATGGAAAATGTTAGTCTTTGGATCATTCGCTTCGATAATCTCGGAAGTGCTGTTCCGTCGTCAGCTGTAACTCCCATCATATTCCGCAAGCCGCACTGGGCATACGCGATTTTTTTATTACAGCCACCAACGTCTGAATTACTCGTTCGCAGAAATGAACGCAAACACGGTGGCCAACAACATAGAAGATAAAAACGTGGAAAAGCCATTGAGCGGTCATAAATATTTTAGAAAACCACCACAATTCTTCAACCAACTAAGTTCATATTAGTCTAAAATGGTAGGTATCAAAATAAAAATAGGATCAGAATCCGCATGATTGACTAAAAATTAGCCATAATCCAGGAGGGGTTTACCCTAATTCTCAACAAACACTATTTTTTTCAGCATTTTTGGTTTTACATTAATAATAGCACTATGCTGCATCAAAATGCACTCACTTACGAAATGATCTCTTCTTCATTGCTATGGAGCAACCTTGAATCCAGGAATTTCTGATTTATTTTTCATTAATTGTTCTACTAACCTGTGGGTCAACTATTATCCTAAATTGCATTACTGAGCCACGAATAAAGTGAAGGAGAATTTTTCAACATTTCTAAATTAAAACATCAGTAATGAAAGAGGGCTCGCGACTTCAAAGGTTACAATTTATGAAAAATAACAATTGTAAAATAAACACCAGATAAAAAATCATATTGACAAAAATAGTAAGCCCACACTACCCATGAGCAAGACACTAACGACTGATGAGGTCTGATTAATGGACGACTTCATTTTTAAACCATCAGTACTCCTAGTAGAAGAACGGGGCTCAAATCGATTGCAGCATCATCAATTCAAACCAAGCGGAGTAGTATTTTTACTGCAAGAACAGTAGGAAGGAGCACGCAAATAACCTGATAATAGTTCTCTGTTTCTATCTTATTTACACCATTAGTGTTCTTTCACGGAAAAATGTGTATTCTTTATCAGTTTTCCAAATACGAGACATGATATAGCAACACTATCACAGGGTAATTTACCACATCCGGTATTGTCGCTGAGTACATACTGATTTAAAAAAAATAATAGTATTAGAAGGAGCCATATGAGATTACCTGGCCTACATGTTCTTGAAATATGATTTAAATCACGTTTAATTTGCTTAGGGATGTTAGATCGTCAATAAAAATGAAAAATGAAGATTTGTTGTAGGTTGTCTCTCATTTCGGCGAATACAGAAAAAATATAAATTAAGCTACGAAATGATACTCTCCTATGGTATAAAATATTGCTTCATACCCAAAAATAACTCATGATAAAATTCACTCCAGAAAACTCCTGATATTATTATGAAAAGAAGCCTAAGCAATCACAGGAAGAAATTATAGTCCTCAGATACTCGAGCTAGTGGGTTTAAATCAAATCCGAAGTACTTACTATATTCGGACTGTTACATCAGAAAATAAAATTATCCTCAAAATAAATTTATTTCCCTAATTCCTTTGCTATTTTCGACTGTTAGCATGAAAATCCTCAATTGGCTTGAAATACCCAAATGAGGACCTCAGCACTTACTACAAATATCAGTGGAGTATTTAGAATTTTAGTTATCATATATTTAAAAAATAGGACCCTCGTCCTTGTATCATCATACATTTCCTCGTGCAAATATATAAATATACTCCTTATAAAAATACTCATAAATATATCCTTGGGCGTCGACAACCCCAACTTCTCAAGCGATGCTGCAACAGAAGGTCACTTGATGTGTCTTATCAATCTTCTTCCTCACCACGAGGACAGATAGCGAGGCCGGAAGTAGAATCTCAAAAGTTGGCCGCCCTGCTCCGATGCCCACATCCGCAACGCAAGAAAGAGAACAAACCTTCGACCCCATAACGATGATGACGGTTAACTCAACTGACCACGCACACTCCCAAATAACGAATGACTTCATCAGATCGTTTCCCACGACAAAGCGGGGCTGGCTCACTTTTGAGAGCGAAATGAAGAGACGCATAGCCTGTGGTGTAGCCAAGTTTTGGGTCTAGGAGGGGGGTGGGGGCAGAAAATTTTTAGGGGGCGCCGAATCATAAATGAACCAGTTTCCTAAAATTTACAAATTTTGGTGATGCAATAGGCGGATGGGTTTGTACATAATATGACAATAGAGTATTTGCCCAGGTGAGGAAATAACTTGGAATCTATTAGAGTGAACGATATTTGTGTTCAAAATGCCAATGTTAAATTACCACCACAATATTTAGCGTACTAATTTTTAAAATTAACTTTTAATGTTCATTGTTTTACCATCGATAATACACAGGCGGAAACGCGCATCCATTGGCACTTCCTTGCGTGACGTCATCTGCCAGACCATTATTGAAAGAACACGTTGCGGTAGCAGACGTTAGTATTTATTCACCGTTTTTCTGCTTCATATTATTTGTGTTCAGGTGGGGATTGTGTGCATAATGGAAGCTGGATTCGTCAAAGCTTGTTCCAACGATCTCCCCGTTGTGGACGATATAATGATCGGTAATTGTCTAAGTGGCAATCCCGACTACGTTGGATAGGAATAGCGAGGTGTGAAACTGTCACGGAAAGTTATGTTATTTTGATAACTTTTCTTGTGCTTTTTAGTGAATTCAATCACGAAAAATGCCTTCAGTGAATATACCAATATTTTAATCAAACAGTGCATAACAACGCAAAGACCTTCAGCAATAATAGCCAATATTTCTAAATTTCTAGACAGTCTATTATGCTACACACAGAGAAACGGGCCACTAAGCCATTGCGGTAATGTCTGCAGTTCTAAAATCAATATCTTCTTTATTACGGATCGGTCACAAGTAGCAGGAATATTCCTCGACTGGCATTCAAAAATATAAGGAATAACTAATTTTTTCATCCTTAAAGGCCCTCCCATCATTTTCAAGTACATACCTACATATAATTTTCTGCATCGTCTTCTCACTGGAATAGGTGATGCAGCTAAAGACATCTTCTTCAAGTCTCTCCGAGCTCCTAAGAGCCACTTCTTTCGCAATGAAGGGTTACATGGCACGTTGACGAATATTTTTTCTGGAGTTGGTATCCGCGTACTTTTGCATAATGGCACGAACACAGTACTCTTTGTAACTTCTTTTTCGCAATAATTTTACCATGGATATAATCAGGGATCTGCATGGTGATTTTTGATAGGTACTATTTAGACTGTAAAAATGGATATTTACCACACAAGGCAGTAAATACAACACAGAACGAATGTAAACAAACCCGACAGCGATTGTGGAGTAAGGGCGATTACGTCACAGAATATTCAATATGGCAGCGGTCCGTTTGTGTGCAAGGTTCGATTTATGATTTTAAATCGCTTATGGTTAAAAAAGTAGGAAAGTTATGATTGTAAAATTTTTTATTTATGGTTTTTATGCACCAAACCAAAATTTAACGTAGTTTACAAAAATTGTGCAAATACTCTAATGACAACGTATTATACACATTTATTCATACGTATTTGGGACTTAAGAGCGGAAAAATACACAGACTTAGGGGCGCCAGAACACGGGGAGGGGGGGGGGGGTGCATTTGCCCCCCTGCCACCCTCCTGGCTACGCTACTGCGCAAGGCGGATAAGACGCCCAGCGGACAACTCTGAGACGCTGAAATGGGCAGACCGCGTCCCTAAAAAGTTCAGCCTTGACAAACAAACAAAAGTGAGCATGGGAATGTGTGAAAGAAAGAGTTCGAACGTGAACATGGTTCTATTTAACGATCCTCACACATCTGATATTAAAATAACTCTCTCACAAAAGCTGGTGGGAGATAAATGTACAGATCGATGTGCTACGGTGCACTCCGCTAGGCAAATTGCCTTAGGCTAATTCCGCTAGGCTAATTGCCTAGCGGAATGTGTAGTGAAAAAGTGTTACCTTTGATAGACTGATTTGATATAATTAGAGTGGAAGGCACACTGGAAAGAGTAATGGAATCGCCAAGAGGGTGGTCAGCAGCAAACAAGGTCTCACAGCTACAACCCACTCACCTGCAGTGACCGGGTTTAATGAATTTGACCCTTCCAGTATCAACACTGCCCCCCGCGTATCTGCCGTGAGCTTTTACGAAGACTATAGCCATGGAGATGAGCAGGAGAACACGAGGCATTCGTCCGTGAATTCGGTTTCATTCAGTGATCCTCTCAAAAATGCGACTTAATTACATAAATACAGACTGTATTAGTATTTTTATAGATCAAGAACTCAAGTAAAGTTGAAAGAATAATTTTCACCCATTCAAATTCGTGTACCGTATTGAATATCATGATTTTACAATATTAAACACTAATGCAAAGTATAAGCATAATATTAAAGTACATACATCGAAAAAACATTTTTTTTAAATTTCGATTTGACATTTTGGGAAAAGGTGCAATTATAGCCGCAGAGACACCGAATAAAATATTTTCGAAAAACATTAATATTTGGGGTTTCATCCCCCCTCCTGAAGTTTCAGCTGACAAAAAATCGCAGTTTTGGGGTCAATTCTAGTGATTTTGTCCTGGATTTTATTTAAATCGTAAGATTGAATTAACAGGGAACTCAATACTGCTCCGACAGTTGTTATTAACTATTTTGCTTTATTTTGTCAGATAACTATAATAATTTTTTATGAAAATAAAGAATTTTTTGCTGAATTATAGGGTTTTCGGGTGAAAGCCAGTCGTTCCTCTTGCACATGGAGTCGTTGGGGATCACGAACACATTCTGCAAGGGAAAATTCATTACCGCATAGCTAAAGGTAGTAAATTGTTAAAGTGAACTATAGTTTGAGGCTAATCCCATCCCCGTTCGCTACAGCTTCGCGGTTTTGTCGGAGGACAATTCTGGGGGGCCAGTTAGCAAGGTCGTGAACGAACCCCCCGTTGCAAGGGACTCAACTTCGAACGGCAGCCGGGCTGGGAGGGCAGGAATAGTATTGTTAGGGAGTTCGAACTTCCAGCGGATTTTCCCCCAGTTGGAGAAGAGGGCAAGGAGAGACGGAGCGGACCAACGGGTCACCTCCTGGTGTACACCAGGGGGAATCGTACCCAATTCTACGGCGGTGGTAAAAGCGGCGGTGAAGTACACGGGCTGCTCTAGACTGCGGGTGGTGGCCCATGTTGGCACCAATGATGCTTCCGAGCGTAGAGCCGATGAGATCTTGGATTCCTTTAGGGATCTAAACTCGGAGGTGGAACGCGTTCGGAGGGGCACTGGTGTCGATCTGCGACTATCCATCTGCAGCATTGTTCCACGGACTGACTGCGGCCCTCGAGTTTGGGACAGGATTGCCTGGATCAACAAGAGGCTGTGGAAATTCTGTGCGAGCATTGGGGCAGAGTTCGTGGATCTTCGGCCGGTGCTTAGATCATGCCGGGCTTCCCTCAACTCGTCTGGGGTGCATTATTCCAAAGAGGCGTCCGAACGGGTGGCTCGTAGGATTTTTAGCACTGTAGATATTTTTTAGACTAGAGGATAGGTCACATAGTGGGATTTTTAAATATTTAACCAAACGCAGCCTCCGAGGAAATCCGCATTGCGAAAATTTTCACACCCAAGTAAACTTAGGAGCGCTAAAGCCGGTAAATAGTGGCAATTTTCCCAAAACTCGTACTCCAGTGAAAGAAATTATATCAAATGTAATATGCACTTCCAGTGAAATTCGCCCACCTAATACCCATAAGCGTGGAAAAGAACCAACCGACACTCAATCGACAAAATATGACATTAACTTTATAGTAGTTAATTGCCGTAGCGTTAAAAACAAGCGCGCTGAAATCGAGCATATATTTCAGGACGGAGACGTGGTCATAGGAACGGAGAGCTGGCTTACTGAGGATTTAAGCGACAGCGAAGTTTTTCCTCCAGGATATAAAATCTACAGATGCGATCGAAGCGATAGGGCAGGTGGCGGAGTTTTTCTAGCAGTTAAATCACATTTACATAGCACCGCCCACGATATAACTGACAATGAAATAGAAAGCGTGTGGTGTACAATTAAACAACGAAACAAAAGGAGTATACATGTTTGCTCTTTCTATAGACCTCCAAACTCCAAAATTGATGTTATTTACCAATTAGATAATCAAATATCCGCATTTACTGTGAGAGACAGTAAAAGTGTAATAATTATTGGGGGAGATTTTAATCTGCCATCTATAAATTGGGATTCATACACTGTAAAACCGAATTCTAGGAATAGGGAAATCAGCGAGATCTTACTCAACACACTTGCTAATCACTCACTTTCCCAGGTAGTTGACAAGCCTACGAGAGGAAATAAAATATTAGACCTTTTTGCAGGAAGCCATCCTAAGTTGATAAAACAGCTCGATATTATTGACGGCATAAGTGATCACAGAGTAATTTTTGCAACCTTAAAAATTGAAGTAGAGTCAGCTGTAAAACCGAAACGCAATATTTATTTATTTGATAAATGCAACTTCATCAAATTTGGCGAGATGCTTAATGATTCGTACACGGATTTCGTAGCTAAAACTGAGGATAAAAGCACTGATGAATCATGGAAATATTTCTTAAAAATTCTACGACGGGGAATCAACGAATATATTCCGCAAAAATTGAAATGCGACAGTAAAGAACCTCGCTGGTATAACAACGATGTTAGGAGGAACCTTAAGAGACAGAGAAAATTGTACAACTTGGTTAAAAAGTTCACTACGGTAGGTGACAAATCGAAGGAACTTGAAGCAAAAGAAAGTTACGCTGCGCAACACTCAAAAACTAAGAAATCAATGCGTTCTGCATTGCTAAATTTCAAGAAAAAAGTACTTGGTGAATTACTCGAAGAAAATCCGAAATCTTTTTGGTCATATGCGAGAGAGCTTCAGGGAAATTCAACCGTAGATTCGTTATTTGATAAAGATGGCAAACTTGTCACCGAAAATATTGACAAAGCTAACACGTTAAATTCCCACTTCAAAAGTGTATTCACCACAAACGATACTGCATGTAATTTTGAAATACAATTCACTGAGGAACCGATGAAATAAATCACTATTCAAAGTGATGGGATAACTAAACAGCTGCAGTCGATAAAAAATAGTAAATCTCCGGGTCCAGAGGGAATACCCGCGCGTTTCCTCAAGGAGTTGGCGCCACAGATCGCACCGTTCTTAGACATAATATTCAAGAAGTCATTGTCTGAAGGAAAAATACCATTAGACTGGAAAATTGCAAACGTTACACCGATATTCAAAAAGGGAAACAGACACGACCCAGGGAACTATCGACCAATTTCATTAACGTCGATTATAGGCAAGATACTCGAACATATCGTCGTTAGCAATATCATGACGTTCCTGGACAGTCGTAACGTCCTCCATGGCTGTCAGCACGGCTTCCGGAAAGGTAGATCATGTGAAACACAACTCGCGCTCTTTCTTCATGACGTTCTCAAATCTGGTGAATCGAAAAGACAAGTTGACGCATTATTTCTAGATTTTAAGAAAGCTTTCGACACGGTACCTCATAACAAACTTTTATACAAATTACAGTCATGCGGCCTAAACGAAACAGTAGTAAACTGGATACGCGACTTTCTGAGTGATCGTAAGCAAAAGATAGTTCTTGACGGAATTAGCTCTGATGTCGTTAAAGTGACATCAGGTGTCCCGCAAGGAAGCGTGATCGGACCCCATTTGTTCATTATATACATAAATGATCTATGCTCTCGAATTAGCAGTAAAATACGTTTATTTGCCGACGACGCTGTCATCCATCGTGAAATTAGTGATCACTCTGACTTTGAAACCTTATCATCGGATTTAAACAACGTTCATGAGTGGAGCCAAGAGTGGGGACTCGAACTTAATCGAAGCAAATGCACGGCGGTACAATTCTTGCGGAGGTCGTCCAACTATTCCCATGTATATGCTGTGGATGGTGTTAACATAAAGGCGACAGATGAAGTGAAGTATCTAGGAGTTACGATAACTTCGGACCTATCGTGGGGAGCACATATAAGAAATATTTGTGGCAGAGCTCTGAAGAAGCTAGGATTCGTCAAGCGTATTGTGGGAAGATTTTCGGATGAAAAAGTAAAAGAGAGGTGCTATTTCGCACTCGTCCGGCCACACCTTGAATATGCAGCGAGCATATGGGATCCGGTGCAGAAAGACTTAGTCCGGGAACTTAATAAAATACAAAGGAAAGCTGCGCGATTCGTCAAAAACAGCTACGGGCGTACTGACAGCGTTACACAGATGTTCAACAAATTAGGCTGGGAACCGCTAGAGACTCGGAGGCTACGCACTAGGCTTAGATTGCTTGAACAATTGAGAATAGATATCTTTCAGAGCGACACGGAGAACATCATATTAGAACCCCACTATATTTCCAGTTCCGACAGAAACGATAAATTAAGAGAGATATTTTGCCGAACGGATAGGAATGGGAATTCGTTTTTCCCCCGAACAATAAGGGACTATAATAAATGCTAGGCGTAATTTCATTAGAGCGTTTCCTTTTTATCTTTAAACGGCTGGTGTCCTAACACCCCCCGCCACACGCCTATTGAGGCGGCTTGCGGGGTAATATGTAGATGTAGATGTAGTTTACACTAAAGTACCAAAGGTTTGGTTGGATAGACGTGTACTTGGAAGTCCTTTTTTGACCTGAAAGCTGGCACAGCACGTCATGACTCAATTTTGACCAGGAAGGATCCATGGATGGATGTAAAACTGAATCTCCCTGCGGACTAGAATAGATTGAAACTGTCGAACGCTGCCTTATTAGCTAACCGTAACGGAGTTCCTATCCCCTGTGGAGGGTTATTTTGTAATCTTACTTAAGTGAGAATACGTCATCAAATGTGGAAATTTACGTTTTTCGTAGTTCAACTCCACCACCCAGGCGGCATGACCATTTTCGGTTTTCAAGCGGTGAACTGCCGGTCTATTTATTTGATTCATCCCCTCTTTCGACTCTTGATCCGTTTCATTTGGCTCCGCATTTCATTAGTTCCATCTCACCTGTCGTTAGGAACGTGAAATGGAGCCACCATCGGACCTTGACCGATCGTGAGCCGATCATTAAGAGAGCGAAACGGATCTCCCGCCTTCCCGCAAAGAGTCAAAAAAAGGTGAGATTACAAAATAACCCCCCAGTTGCCATTATTGAAAATGCTGCCCTTGCTGACTGTGGTTTAGTTACCCCAGGGGGGTTACGCCCGTGGCCACGCCTTTATCAAGTTTGGCATTGCTAGTCAAATATATTTTGAATGTCTACGTTCCAACGTGGTTCGCTGTGAAGACTCATCCCGCTAGCGTTGATGGTGCAAAGCATCTGTGGTTTCACATTAACCGGGCCAAATTACTACCAAAGCATGCCAAAGACGTAGTTTTCTCAGTCATTCAGAAAAATGCATGCTTTGGGCATCCATAAAATGTACTTCTAGCAATGCTTTCATGAGAGGAAAATGGTTAGAAAGCTGGCTGTTCACGTGAAAGAGTCACAACGTGCTGTGCCAGCTTTCAGGTCAAAAAAGGACTTCCAAGTACACGTCTATCTAACCAAACCTTGGGTAATTTAGTGTAAACTAGAGTTCACATTAACAATGTGAACTCTAGTTTACCTTTAGTGGGCCTTTAGCTATGCGGTAATGAATGTTTCCCTTACAGGATGTGTTCGTGACCCCCCACGTCTCCTTGTGCAAGAGGAGCGACTAGCTTTTACCCGAAACCCTATAATTCAGCAAAAAATCCTTTATTGTCATAAAAAAAATATTATTGTTATCTGAAAAAATAAAGAAAATAGTTAATAACAACTATCGGAGCAGCATTGAGTTCCCTGTTAATTCAATCTTACGATTTAAAAAAAAAATCCAGGAGAAAATCACTAGAATTGACACCAAAACGGCGATTTTTGGTTAGCTAAAACTTCAGGAGGGGGATGAGACCCCTAAATATTAATATTTTTCGAAAATATTTTATTCGGTGTCTCTGCGGCTAGAATTGCACCTTTTCCCAAATTGTCAAATTAAAATAAAAAAAATGTTTCTTGATATATCCTAACATAATATCCGAACACATGCAACCGCCAGCAAGAGCCGAGTATTTCGAAGGTTCTTATTTCTGATAGGATTTGTGAATTTTGATGGAATTTGAGTCAAAATAAAGACAAAATATACACTTTCACACCTGATGCCTCATCTTTTAGTAGAAATTCAGAGCAGAGAACCCGTCCAAGGCTACATTTTTCGATACCCATTTTTTTTGCTATAAATACCAAAATGCTCGAAAATTCCATCTTTGTTGGTGGCGGTGAAAACAAAATATTCTTGATAAACACGTAGGAAGGTGTTCCCAGAGAGACAGCCTTCAACCGCAAGGTCCGTTTGATCTGTTAGAGGAGACCACACCAAAAAGTAAGCCCTTTATTTTGTCAAATTAATACTACGTTGTAAGAAAAGGAGATCCGTCCTTTTCCTCTCTTCTTATTGTTAGAGATTAATACTTTAATATCGCCATGTATCACGCATAATATGTGCTTGAATGATAAGAGTTACATATACGGTAGCAGGGAGGATGAAAAGGGCCCTGTGACCCTCACACTCTCTGAATATTACTTACTTTATTGGTTAATTTTTCAGCTGGGTGGCTAAAATTTATGGTAATTGATTGTTTCCATAAATTGGTCACACACGATATTGGTCGCATTATTTATGGGCTGGGAACATCTCTTAAACTTAATGGGAAAGAAATTGGAAAATTTTAAAGGAATAGATTGACACATATGAATGGAGAACAATCTTATATGGCAGTGAAGCTTTGACGATAAAACAAAGAGAACAAGGAAGATTGGAGACAATGGAGATTTAGTGCTATCAGAAAACGATGAAGATCAATTGGGTGGAATGAATTGCCATCGAGGAAGGCTTACAGTGAGTTTGAGAGGAAAAAGTTTAACTAAAACTCAGAAAAGCATAAAAGGCTCTTGAACATCATACAGCAAGAAATATTAACTGAGAAAATTAACTGCGGAAGACCAAGGATGGAATACGTCAGACAAATTGTGACGGGCGTTAAAATGAAGGGTCGTGAAGGAATGAAGCGATTAGCTGTAGGGGAAAATGGGGTGGAGGGCAAACTAATATTCGGATTTATGACTACTGATTGGTATACTTATTTGGAATACTGGGTTGCATCACCTTTCCTTTAATTACAAGTTGACATGGGATAAGAAGCATTCAACTGCCAACTGCTTTGGTCCAGTCAACCCTTATCTAGGGTTTGGAAAAAGGAACAGTGGCGTGAAATAAGGGCTTTCCGCGTCGTGCCAAGAACATATCCATACAGATCCGCTCCGCTTAGCTCCGGAGTTATTTTTGGTGCGGAACACGTGTAGTGTGGGGGGGAGGACTTGAAAATCCAAAACTACCGCTTCGACGTCTAGGGAGTAAAATAAACACCCGCTGGAAGATGGAAAGGGTTCCCAGAGCCAACACCATCACCTCCTGAAATTTGAGAGCGACCAGGCGACCGCTGCAGCAGCTACGAGAGCGGTTTCCGGGGTCTATCAAAATATGAGGCCATTAAGTCCGAAGGGGTGAAAAAAAATCCCGAGTAAAGGGATAAATATATTCGGTTATGATTAAAGGATGCTGACTCAGTGGGATAACATTTTCAATGACACAATGCGTATTACAGTAAAATGGTTTAGATGTGATTAATATCATTAACTAGAATGTTTGCTACACAATATCACCACCAATGTGTAACGTGCCATGAATTACAAGAATAATCATGCTCTAAATTTCATATTAATAATTTTTATTAATGTTGATTGGAAATATGTCCGAAAATAAAATTTAATTGAATAAATGTATTTAAATATAATAGGAATATATTAAAGTCGAAATCAGCGAAAATAACTAACTATTACTAATTTAAAAATATCTATTACCAGCAAACTAAGACCTTTTGTTATTCGATAATGAGAGTAACCGTAAAATCAGTAGGATTAGGTTTGAAGAAAAAATTCTACCATCCAATCTTCTTATTTTGTTAATAGCAGGGAAAAATGAAACGTTTTTGCGTATTAACTTGGTAAATGAGGAATAAAAACAAAAACTTTCCATTTAAAAATCTTCCTCTTTCATTTGTTGACAAACTCATTAAGATATAATGGTCCATTCACGAGGATAAGCGTCAAAACATTTGGGAAATTGTCTAAAATCAGAGAATATAATCTTACTGACAGATAATAACTGTAATGAGAATATTACCTTCTCACATCTAGTTTTCATTCATTCTGGTAGAGCTGTTTAACCTCTCGCGCGATTTGTAGGCCATAAATAATAGTTTCGCCGCCCTTTTCAATGTCATCACCACCGCCTTAGAAATTTGAAAAATCATAAACGAGACTAGATCAGGCGAGTTTTTTTAACGACCATCCGCCCTCCCCGGGAAAAATTTCAGTCTGGAGAGTGGAAAACATCAGAGGGCACGTGTGCAAGCTGATGGACCTGGCACGGCCGATGCCAGTGCCAAAAGGGGTACCGGTAGGAGAGGGGAGGGATGCGGCTTGGCATGCTGCTCCTTCCGTCCAATTCTCAGTGTTCTTATTAGGCACGTGGCCCTGGGGAAAACGAATAAAAGATAGACCCTAAACACTGAGACCGTAAAATCTCATTCTTGAATCTTACATCAGGGGCGGGTTAAGGTCGCCTCTGGGAGGGCGCCAAATTAGGGTCTCACGACAAAAAATTGAGATTTAAAATATATTTATAGTACAATAAATATATATCAATGCTAGTAATGGCATTCATAAAGAATTAGTACTTAATATTCGTGTATGAGAAAGCCGAAGAGTACCAACATGAAGCAAAGAAATGGCAATTTTCCACTAGAAAAAAAATTAATACGACCATGGTTTCGATGCACTGCATCGCTTTTTTCGTATATATACCCGATATGTTTTTTGTGTATGTACCTGATGATGATGCATGCATCGAAACTATGGTCGTATTATTGTTTTTAAAGTGGAAAATTGCCATTTCTGTGTTTCATTATGCTGAAATTCCACCATAACACGCCTGATACTTCTCTTTTGTGTCCGCAGAGTACCTTTTTTGGCTTTGGAGACAAAGTACAGAAGAGCTGAAAAGCGACCTTGCCCGGGAAAAAATTCATCTTGAACCATACTATATTACATGATACGCATCAAAGGCCAACATAATAGCAATAGTATGTATTGAAATTTGCTTTTTAATGAGAGTTTTTTGACCTTGAAACACTTTTAGATAGCAATGGAGGGAAGGTAATCTAGCCCGTTAGGAAACGAGATACGTAAACTATCTATGGGTTTCTAAGATTCAATCATAAATAAAAAATAATTATACAAAATATTAGGTTGCAATAATAGATACGATTATCTCTTGAGCAAATGTTATGTGATAAACACATACGTGCACATAGTAATTTTGTAAAAATATCTGGAGTATGATTACACAGCGTGAAGAACGATATTAACATGATATTCTCATATATAGGAATATACCAGTCCTAATTTTAGTACCACAGTCACGAACGTAAATGTAACCACATACCGACATAGACATCGTTTTTAGGTAGATTTCGTAGTTCGCAACTTACGAGCAATGCATTCAAGAGTTTTGGCAAAATTATTAGAAAATGAGGATCTCCCTTTCTGCAGACTTTTCGATGTACGCGTCGTCCTTTTATTTAATTTAATATTTAATAAGGATTTTTAAGTTATACTTTTACCCTGAGAATTTAATTTCCGTTTAGCAGTATTAAACGTTGTTATAGCCGTTTATCGCGGCATATACATACAATATTTTTAAAATGACATAAAACCCCTTGATCATGTCATCCACAAATACTTATAATCTGCCAGAGTTCTTTGGCCACCAGGAGTATACAACGGATACCTGACCTTAGGAATCAAAGGGCGTGGCAAGAAATCGTTCTGAATATAGAATATCAAATTTAAAAAAATCGATCATCTTAATGACGCCGGAATTACTGCAGCCCCCTTCCATTGTCTTTAGCATCGGCCATTTTTATGCTCAGATCCCCTCGTCCGTGGAATATCCGGGAGAAAACGAGGCCCCTATAAAAGTGCTCCATCGCGTGCCTTTTTATGAGTCCTCTTGAACTCTTTTGTCTCCGGAGAGCGAAAGTTGTCACGTGATGGGAAATTTGGAAGAAGAAAAGCAGGTGAGGCTCTCTTATAAACGGCGCGCGACAACGAATGAGTGAAAAGTTATGACATTCTCATCTCAACGAATGCGCCACGGAAATGGAAAATAATATGTATAAAACGACGAATGTTTTGAATCCTAAATATTAGGAGGAATTCGGAATATGGTTATAGAAAGGATAAATTAATAATTAAACAAATGAATAATTGTTGGAAAGAATAAAAAAATGAAAGAAAAATCATGAAGACTATGAGAAAGAAAGCAATACATTATTTAAGACATATTCTGTGGATGAAATGTTCGAAGAAAGGAATAATTCAAATAATGGTTGAGATAATGTAGGGGAGAGAAAGAAGAGGAAATATGGGATGTGGGGCACAATAATGTGTGGGAATAATGCATACATGTGGGAAGAAGCATCGGACAGAGTGGAGAATGGAGAGCGTGGAGACAGCATGGAGAGAGTAGATCAGATGAAATCTATACGAGGCATCACCCGTCCAGGCTCCCAGGAAAATATGACATCTACACGATCCACAAACCGGCCAATAAGATGAGGAACATCTTGGTTAACGCGAAGGATCCCATCGGTCTGATGACGTCAGTGGCCTAAGGGGTCCACAGTGAGCGCGAAGAGGTTCACATCGTACCTTATAAACTAGGCTCACGGAGACCTGGCAAGGCGAGAATCTTTTTCTCGTGGCAATTTCTACGTAGGCTCAACGAGCATCAATAACACCTTAGGCTAGGGCAACGGGAGAAGTCAGCCATTTCAGAGCATAATTTCAACAGAGACCAAAGCATAAGCTGGGAGAATACATGATTGCTTTGCCACTAGCGGGGACATTGGTATCGTCTCACAATGGAAGCCAATGAGATCTTACTTAGCAAAAGTAACTTGAATCGGGAGCTTCCAACAAAGCAGCCCCATGGAACCCTGTTTTCCAGGCCATAAAGAACGCGGGTAAATCATCTGCGGAGAAGGGTGTCTAGCTTACCACTACCGAGTTCGTCCATCAGGTTGCGGATGGTGGGTCAACCTTTAGATATACAGGTTAGCTGCGAAATAAGCGAGTTTACTAGACGAATAAGCAATCGTGCACAAAAAGCGGCGGTATCTAGAGAGTGTAGGGGACCATCCTTGGCAATATGGATGAAAAATGCTATGGAAACCTGTGGATATACCGTGACTTGGCGAATGGCTGTCGCCAACTAATAGACAACCAGAAACCCGGAGGAGGGGGCAACAGCCCTCCTTCACATGCGTGAAGGTGGAGACCACGTGGGTCGGTACAGAGACACTCATTACACTACAGATGCGGTAAGGTATTTACCTAAATGGCTGTAGTACTGCGAGGTGGAAGGAAACGGGAAACCACTAGCTTATTATCCCGAGGAGAAGCAGCTCTTCAACGCTTTCTCTCATACGTTTTATAATAAATGACGTGATGGCAATCTCTAGAGTATAATATTCCGGAGGCAAACTAGTCCCCTTATTCGGATCTCCGCGCGGGGAGTACTCGAGAAAGTACATTAAGATAAGCAGCATTTTAGGATTAGTACCTGGAATGTAAGATCGCTTCGAGGCTGTGGATAACATGAAAACTTAAATATTAAGAAGAGAAGAATGGGTCTGGATGTTTTAGGTATCAGCGTGATGAAATGGCACAAATATGGGGACTTCTGGAGCGACAGCCACCGGATTATCTACTCGTTCTAAGATTGGAAACACAGGTGTTGGAAAAATGCTTTAAAAAGTAGCGGAATGCAAGTGAAATGCTACCTTCACTACAATTAAAGGACAATAATGGTTAGATTATAAATTAACCATAAGGACACAGTTGTGGTGCAGGAATGGATGCCCAAATTAAATTACGTAGATGAAGTAGAAGAGATGTGCGACGGAATAGAAGAAGTAAGGAGGAATTTGAAAGGTGATGAATGCTTCATTATTCTTGGAGACTGGAATGCAGTTGTACGAGAAGGCCACGAAGGTAGGCCAGTAAGGAAATATGGTTTGGGAAAATTGAACGGTAGAGGAGTGAGACTGATTTAGTTATTATTACTGCAGCGTACAAAATGTGTCTGTCGTCACAAAAAACCTATTTAGCAACCACCTGCGAAGGACATACACGTGGAAAATGCCAGGAGACAGCGGAAGATTTCAAATTGACCATTAGTGAAACAGCGCTTTATAAATCAAGTAAATAACGGCAAGAGCTACCCTGGTGCGGATATCAACCGTGACCATAGTTTGGCCATGATGAAATTCGAGCTTAATTTAAAAAAAAAAAAAAAGATCAGCAAAGAATCGTTAGGAGGGGGAAAAAGTGAAGGAAACAGAACACAGATTGCCCTGTTAAAGTGCTCTTGACAAAGACTGAAACTTATCATACAGAAGATGATTCAAAAGGACAAGACCGCATATACTTGCTACATCGGCCTAGAGAAAGTATTTGGCAATGCGGATTGGAACAGAATGCTTTCTACATTGAAGAGCATCAGATTATCATTTAATAATAGAAGAGTAGTACGCAGTCAGGATGAAGAAGAGCTGGCAATGATAAAATGTGGCGGTAATGCGGAGGAGGCAGAAGTACAGAAAGGAGTACGACAAGGGTGCGCTTTTTCCCCTATGATCTTAAATATTGACATCGAAGAAGCAATCGATGAAATAAAGGATATACTAAAAATGGGAATACAAATAAATGGAGAAGAAATCAGGAATCAACGCCGAGGTATGAATGCATTCAACAAAAGACAACCACATCGCAGTTTATAATGTTCCACCCACCCTTACCTCATAACTTCCACAATCCAGAAAAATAAAAAAAACTGCACATGCCAAATATCCCCACGACATTTTTTTGTGCAGATTTTCCTCCACGAGCACCTTCCACTGGCTCCACATTCTCCTCCATATCCCTCACCTCGGGTTTCATATCCTCAACTACCTCGCGGTGTTCTCGTAAGTTTATACTTCCCTCACCCGTTTAAAAAAACAAATTTTACACGATACATGGTTCTGCTGTGTGCTCCACAGAGACTTAATTATTGAAAAAAGGTGAAAAGAGGCACAACCTGTGTCATAAATGGTTTTTACTTCTTTTCTTTTCTCAATTATTAAAATGAATGAATTTATTACACTTCGTAACACTTTTTATAAAGTTGCTATTAAATCTTCGGTCGTAAAGGCGTTTTCAGCGCACGGCGTGAAATAAATAAGACAAGCTAGAGCCCAGAATATGCATATTCAGTGAGTTACAGAGAAGTTCCGTATTATGAAATAAAGTTTTTACGTCATTAATATTATCTACTATAGTTACTTCATGGTTCTTACACTTGGTTAAATTTAAAAAATGAAATTAGAATATGGCCTCCATTATGGATAGATAGAAAATTGTCGTACATTCAACATATTTTGCTAGAGCCAACGTACATGCAACGGTAGAAGCGATCACAGGAATAAGATGAAGGAAGTAGACTGCAGAGCCGATATATTTAAAATGTAATTATATCCACGTACAATAAGGGATCATAATAGTCGCGATAGATCAATCATATGAAACTCACACCCTCAATAGGTAGAGTGGAGCACCTTCCACTGGCTCCACATTTTCCTCCCTGTCCATCAACTCGGTTTTTCGTATCCTCAACTACCTCGCGGTATTCCCTTAAGTTTATACCTCCCTCAACCGTTTTAAAAAGCAAGGTTTCCACGATGCACAGTTCTGCTGTGTGCTCCACAGAGCCTTAATTCTTGAAAAAGGTGAAAAAGAGGCACAGATCGCGTCAGAAATGGTTTGTACTTCGTAATGGTTTCACTTGTGGTAAATAGCATAGCATCATTACTAAGAATTCACCCCGCTTGAAATTTCCGGCATTATTTTGTTCTCTGCATGAAGTAGTATCTCGTAGCATTCATAAATTAATATTTTTAGTAATATTAACCACTAGATGTCTCTTTAGCAGTGTACTGAATGTTTGCATTTTCATTTATGCAGCACTCTGTCAGTCTCTGATTGGACTGTGCACTGTTCCTCTGACTACATTTGGTTCTCGCCGAGTCAAGAGTGTTGCATGCCTGGTGGAGAATCACCCCGTACCACACACCCTAGTGGTTCGTAGATGTAGATGAAATTCCGCAGAGAATACCTTCAGGGAGGGACTCTTCATAGGGGAGTAAAATGTTCGAATTCATGTATCACAGAAGCCTGACTCAGAGAAGGGATTCCGTTTGTGCGGTAGCTCAACTTCAAGCATGCGTTACAAACAGGCGCCTCCCGTCTCAACCCTTCCCTTCCTCCGCCCGTCTCAACCTTTCCTCCCTCTGCATCCCTCCCTTTCATTCCGACTGTCTCTCAACCCCTCTCCCCCTAGACTCAGTCAGTCGAGGCGAACACATCGTTTCGCAGCTGGGGACTTCTTCATCTCCCGCCGTCCCTCCTCGTCAGCCCCCGCTGTCCCCCACTCCCCTTCCATCAGCGGGTCCCCAAGCTGCCTCCTCCTCACCCCCATCGCCCCCCATTGGAGAAGTTCATTTACTGCTCGGGTTGCCCTCCTCCCTCCGAACAGATGGGACGATTCGATCATCCAGGAAACGAGCGCGGCATATACGCTCCCCCAATAGAGGTGCTCTATTAATAAGTGGCGCCCCCCGTCTGCACAAATCCTGTTCCACGAAGCGTTTAATACCGGTGCACTTCAAAGATGCACTCGCGCATTTGACTCCTCGATAATGGGGAAAGTCTACTAATTTTTAATCACAGCATATCACTGTTGCTTTAATAGGTGCTTAGGAATCGTTCCGCCCCTAACAACAAAGACGTTATCCTGTTCACTCCTTATTCCTTACTGATATGCTGCGTCCGGAAGTCTGAAGTTGCTCATACCGTCGCTAAATTTTTCGGAGGTATCTTAAAGAAAATTACAAGCACAATGTGTAGATTGCAACACCTTGTGACACATCCTTCGTCTAACTTTATTTTTACTTGAGTCTGAGAGAGAGAGAGAGTCCCGGAGAGTAGCGAATAAGCAGCGCTACAACTTCTACATTCATGGCTAAAGCTTTAGACCAGACGCGGCCAGTGACGACAACATCCGGGGAAGTCGCTATTTGGCGCGAAAGCGGTCGTTTAAAATGCATGCTTTCCTTTGACCCGGAATATATGTTGCAATTAACTCCATAACTAATTTTAAATTGCTCATATGGGGAACACGACATAAAAACTATGGAATAATGGAAAAATATTATGATTGTGGGACTTAGTAGACTTTCCCATTCCTCGTCGGGAGCAATACAAACGAAACTTGTACAGAAATGTTTTTTTTTCTTCAGAATAATCAACTCTATTTGCACACTTTATATGGGAAGCAACCGACGACTGAGGTCATTTGCGTCATTGCGGATAGGTGGGTAGGTTGGCAAGTAAATGTTTATTTGGGGAAAGTAGGGAGAGTTGAACCCGGGAACAGCATTGACTTACTCTTACCGAAATATTACAAGGAGAACACAGTTTTGCGTCCCATCCTACGGGCGGAGGACTGTATCTACCTGAAAAGCTCTCCGCATAGCACCCATTTAGGTATCTCGACTCAGCTAAAAAATTCCGCCACTGCCGGGGATCAAACCCACGCCCTCGGGATGAATACCCAGTGCAATCGAATGATGTTGTATCAGGGCAGATGTGGGTGAACTTATTAATAGTGAAAGAATAAATTCCTTGCTGTTTTCCACTTTCTTTATAATCAGATTTTAATGAGCGACCGGTTTCAATGTATTAACATCATTGGTACGGAGGCTTCCGCGGTGATTAATTGGAAAAGTATTTTCCGGGTTAAGGCCGCGTTGGTCCATTTGGGCGGACGACAGTTTCGGGCGCATTCCAGCTCCTGTCTTCAGGTCCAACTGATCTGCAGAGCATCATTTTCTTCTATATATATCTAGTCAGGTGCGCGCTGATACGTTCGGTTTGAATCCCATTGTTGGAAAAGCCGTTTGAAAGATGCAGGGAGAGGATAACCGTCTTCCCTGTTGAAGTTCTTTCCGTGGTTCACTATTTCTATTGCCTCCCTTATCAGCCGAGGGAAATATTTATTTTCTCTGGCAATGATTTTGGATTCGTGGAATTTAATCACGTGTCCGGGTTCTGACATATACGAAGGAGTGTATGAAGTGTCTTGTACCTGTGGTAAATCATACATCGGTCAAACATCTAGATCCCTAAAAATCAGAATATAAGAACATCGTAAGGCAACCGAAAAGAAAAATTTTCGCCTTTCCGCGGTTGCAGAGCATGCATGGTCAGAACCCGGACACGTGATTAAATTCCACGAATCTAAAATCATTGCCAGAGAAAATAAATATTTCCCTCGGCTGATAAGGGAGGCAATAGAAATAGTGAACCACGGAAAGAACTTCAACAGGGAAGACGGTTATCCTCTCCCTGCATCTTTCAAACGGCTTTTCCAACAATGGGATTCAAACCGAACGTATCAGCGCGCACCTGACTAGATATATATAGAAGAAAATGATGCTCTGCAGATCAGTTGGACCTGAAGACGGGAGCTGGAATGCGCCCGAAACTGTCGTCCGCCCAAATGGACCAACGCGGCCTGAACCCGGAAAATACTTTTCCTATTAACATCATTGTCAAGTAACGGTTCATTGCCAAGCAACGGTTCATAGTGAAAGCTATAGTAAAAGAAAGAATAGGAACCATTGCTTGGCAATGATGTAAATACATTGAAACCAATCGCGCATTAAGAACTGATTTAAAAAAAAGGTCAACTGCATAGAATTATTTCTTTCACAGCCAATATAATATCTAATCACACCAACCCGATCTCTGTCCACCCTTCAATACTCAGACTGTGTTATAAGGAATGAGACGAGACATACGCTTAAACAATCGCAATTAAATAGCTGTATACCGAGAAAAAAACATTACACATAGAGGAATGATTCCAAATAGGTACATTACGAAGTGCCAATCAAGAAGGACAAAGATGGAAACAATTAATACCTTAATAAAAGAATGGTTGGTCAGCCATCAGAACTATCTGAGCCATTTCCCAGAAACATAAATATTTCAAAGAAAAGAAGACATTTTTTTCTAAAATTATTAATATTTTTACAGCGCCCTTTATGTATATTTTTTGGCTTTTGTAAATTTTATTGCCTCATTTGAATTTAGTAAGTAATTTATGAAGAATGTCAGCACTATTGAATTGCCAATTTGTAAAAGATGTATAATAAAGACAATTATAGAGTGGTCTTCTTCGGTACCTATTGTTCATCGCTCTCAATGGTTATCTCGTTTTTACTTTAACCTTAAACGACATGAGTCACACAAAAATGAAGCCTTCAATAAAGGCCATGCAGTATTATAATTTAGCATCCTTTGCGATCAAAACACTGGGGAAGTGGAATATAATCTTTGAAATTAATAGGGCCATTTATTCGCATCACCCACATCTCAGAGCCAATAGTCTGCTCATATCATCCCTCCGAAAATACTATATTACCGAACTATGGAGCGAGGCGTTGCATGGGTCGGAAATTTTCTGCTGCGGAAAGAGGGTGTGCGTAGACAAGGAGCTTCTGAGATGTGGATGAGGCGGAGAAAAGTAGAGGGGGAGTTGGCTGGTGAGGAAGATGAACAAGGAAATGCTAGACATGGTGGGGCAGGGAAGGACATTTGTAGTGGGGATTCGGAGAAGGCAGGGAAAGTGGATGGAGGACGTAATGAGAGTGTATGTTGAAGAAGTGGGGAGGGCAGAGGGGAGAACGCTTGGCAAGCACGAAAGAGAAAGGAAGAGGGTGGAACTTTAAAATGAAATGAATGGAGGCAGGACGAGGAGTTTAACAGAGACTTCATGAAAGGCAAATATATAGTTTTATCCGAGATATTAAGGTGATTTTTTGTAATTCACACTAGAGACCATAGCAAAAGCCTTTAGAAGATGGTGTTGGCAATGAGAAGTTCTACCTACATTTTTTTTTACACTCCAGCTGAAATATTCTGTTTTCAATATGTTCTTTCCGCTTTCTGGTACACGAATATCTTACAATAAATTTATAAAAATCATTATCAACCTTAACGTTTGCTACATTTGTCCAAGTTCAACGTTCCTCCACAGTCAAGAATTTTTCGACATTGTTAATGAGTTGATCCCAAGCTCTCTAATAGATATCATCCAAAATGTTCAAGAACCATGCAGAACAACTTTCCTTTTCCAAAAAGAAAATTTAGGAAATGCTAGCGACTGTTCAAGCAGAGTAAAAACATGGAGTGAACATTTTCCGCATTCTTGAAGAGCATTTGAATCTTGGTTGAGATAGCCACCAACGCCTACTCATAATTTTAGAGAAATTGAGGGCTTATCCGGTCTTCTTTGAACTTGGCGTTCAATGTACGTCCGCCAATTACCAACTGGGCCACCAATATCGCTCAACTCTCGTTCCCGTTTTAATATTCTACTCTAACGAATTCCGAGACACATTAATTTCCACACTTTCCCATGAGCAGCCAGTTAAAAAAATCCTCGTCTCCGCTGAATGACATGTATGTGCCTATTAATTGGGTTGTGATAATTTAGAGCACAAACTTATACATAGAAGCGATGGTAACTTCTAAATAAATTAATATAGCATGTGAATTTTGAAAGAAGCGATAAAATCCACCAGGAAATTTTGCAAATAAAGTATTACTTGTGTTGGTGGCGCATTTTCCCCCTTTTATATTTATCAGTATGAAATTTCTCTTAAAAACTTGATAAATCGTTGGAATTAGTCACTTTCCATCAAATTCTACCTCTGCGGAACGAAATTCCGTAATGGTGAGAGCAAGCAACCTCACTCTATTCAATTTACTCAACAGATTCATTCTTTCATTGACTCCTAGGGTCCACTTTTTTTCGACGGATAGTTCAAGTTGGTCATGAATGTCGCTGCTTATTCCTAGTACGATTGAACGAATATATTTGCGACTAAGGAATAGAGTGAGGTGCTCAATCTTCTTCAAGTGAATTAGCTCGACATTGTCGGACCGACGAGTTATTACAGCAAAGATAAATGGATGAAAGATCTAAGGCTTTCCCGGCGTGTAGCAATATTGGTGGTTCTTCGGGTTTCCGACCGGGTCGAACTCTCCATTTCTGCCGACGTTTCAATGAACGAGTCGTTCATCATCCTCAGGGGTGTTACTAGGAGCGACTCAACCGCGGAGAAAGTGGGGCACAGCATATAATCTTAAGCGAAATAGAAAGATAATGCAAGTGTTTTTCATTTACTAGCAGGTATTTGATGTGCATCATCAGTTTCATGACATCAATTCCCACGAGCATCGCATTTTACCACCACGGTTTTGGATGTAGCTCATAACATAGAGTTATGAACTATATACTCTAAGGCTCATACCATACTGCGAATATAACTTCCGAACTTCAGACGTATGTGCATGTGTCGGAAGTCATTTTTAACAAAATATCGGCTGCGACATACGGAAAAAGAGAGTAAAATTATACTATCTGCCCAATAATTGTAGCATTATGATACATGGTACACTATGCACAAGTTACGTTTATTTGTACTAAGAAAGTACTTTCAAGGATGGAAGTTCCTTAATACGTTCCATGGTTTCAGGCTCAACTATGTGGAAGTTGAATTTCACAAATGAAAAAGTAACTTGGTTCCACAGATTTATTTTCCTGGTACCTTTCCTGGAAGTTCCTCTCTATTAAAGAGATTCCAAACTTAAATATCGCTCATAAGTAATGATCCTCCCGGAAGAAATGATTTAAAATGTTTTCGACGCAGAGCACATTGTTTTGGATATCGAAGCCTTTTAGGGTTCAAGGTCTGAACGAGTATTGGGTGAATATGGTTACTGATGGTCTCCTTTTTTAAACTCAATAGCTTTCATAGAGTACGCATAGAGGGCATTGAAAATAATGCAGAATTTAGCAGCGTACATAATTTGACAGTGATGAAGATATCAATGAAGAATCAATTTTCGTAATGTAAAAAAAGTTATGGTAAAACTTAATGGAGATGTAGCTCACGCCAGCTCAACGGGGGATACCACTAGATGGAGCTGAAAATAGCGAGGTATCAATTGACGGCGGATGGCCAGACATAAACAAAGTAGGACTAAAAATAGCTAAGGAAAAGTGGAACGTAGGGAAATAGCTAAGGTGTGGTCATTTATATCGGAAGAACACTTCGTTGGTGAGGAATTACGAAGATAAAAGAGCAAACAAATGGTAGAGAGCAGCAAAAATAAAATAATAAATACGAAAAGGGCATGATTGTAAGATCATGATGTAAATAAAATGAAGTGACTCATTGAATAAAGGGAAAGTCCTTCAAAGAATGATAGTGGCGTGAGAAAATGAGGAGAAGAGGGCAACTTAATTGTGCCCAACAGGAAGAGTAATAATTTACTGATGGTCACAATGGAAGACGAGGGAAAGAACTGTTGAGGTTCAAGGTCAAGGGCAGGAAGGAGGTGGAATACGCCAGCGTTTAAGCAACTGTGTCGCAGCAGAGAGATAGGCAGGTGGAAGCATGGTGCTCTGGATGGGTCATTCCATGCCGAAGTTAGGTGTGACAGGGATTAAATAGGATAGTAGATGACACCTTGACGCAAGTAAGAGAAGGCTGTTACGAGCAATAATATTTTTCGTTAAACCTTCCAAAAAATCTGTAGTAATCAAAAGCATTCACACAATAACAAACTGTACCTCCTACCGACTAAATCTTGCCGTAAAGACTGATTTTAACGTATCATAGAACAGAGATAGTTCAATTTGCATTGTTTTTTTCATTTACATTGAGAAAATTTTTACTTTAACGTACATTTTTTAACGGAAAATTTCACCTACAGCAACAGGCAACGGTCTGTTTTATTTTACAGCACATGAAGCACTGAA
Organism: Pyrrhosoma nymphula; assembly: GCA_963573305.1. Classification (NCBI taxonomy): domain Eukaryota; kingdom Metazoa; phylum Arthropoda; class Insecta; order Odonata; family Coenagrionidae; genus Pyrrhosoma; species Pyrrhosoma nymphula. The sequence continues at coordinate 24,171,752 of OY754338.1, forward strand.
CACGGCTACTGCGAACAGGTTTCCTGATAACTCAATTTAAGACGCCTTTTTAGCAAATTATTTCAAGTTTGCCTTTATTAAAAACACCATGGTGTCACCACTAGTAGCACGTTTTCTTTTCACGCATTATCTGCACGAAGGTTTCAACCATAAGGCCGGTTACTCATTCGTGCTGGATGAAATACTCTACTGCTTTACCGTGCAATTCGATATCTATCAATTATTTTCTATAATTCATTTGTTATAAAACCAATGGACCACGACTTACCGCGATGGAAACATTGGTTCATCACGGCTATCAATGTTAATCATCCTTGGGATCGGCTAGAATTTGAATGGGTGACCGTCCCATTGTTTCCGAATGCCGTTGCCCCACTCTATGAGTGCCAGTCCGTAAGTTCAAAATGACCTACACCACCCAAAGACGTAAAACCTAATTGCTACCAGTAGAAAACCCATGGCGATGATAGGAGGAAATTTCCCTTGTCACAAATTTACCGCGAACGACACGCTCAGCGTTGTTTCTTCATGACGACAAATTAAATAAGTACAAGTGTTCCCTCTTCATTGGGGTATTAATAGAAGAGGGTCTCGTATGCGGGCTGCCCCAGAGAGAGGGTCTTTAAACAGAGATCTCGGAAAGTGACGCAACACGGAGTGGAGCGAGACGCAATGGAGTGGCGATAAGTTCGCAGCCAATCATTTACGAATCGAAGCTTCGTCCTTCGCACCCAACGCCACCGTTTCATTCTACCCTTGCCGCCCCGAACTTCTTGAGCTTGGTAGTCGAAATTACACGGGTGAGTTCGCTCGCGTGATAGCAAGAGCTTCTGAATTTCACTGAGAGCAGGATGGCTGGATCTTTCCTTTCGTCGATGGGACATTTATTATCACAAGTTCACGTGTGAAAGACATAAAAACTGAGTGAGACGCAGATTTACATTATTTGCGGTATCACTTCGAGGAAAACCTCCATAGTGACAATAATTATATACAATAATTAATAGTTTTCAACGCACAACTTTAAGAAGCCCGACCATGGTGTTGGCAATATATAGTCTTTATCAAGGGTTTAATAAACCCGGCAATGTTTTAAGTTGCTACAGCAGCGATCAGGCTTACTAAATATTGAGTATGGAAAATTATATATTCATTTATTTTCAATCTAAAATATTTACTACTCCATAATTCCCACAAGTGGTTAAACCACTTGTTATGCTGGCATAACTTTAAACGGATGCACGGCGAAGCAATTAAGAGGAGTGCTTCACACGACTTACGTATTTTATCCCGTATCCCAATAAACAAAAAGTGTCACGCTTTGTTGGACTATAGCACAGTACATATATGTTAGTAGTAGGTAATGTTGAAATGCAAAGCTAAATCCTGAATCAGTAAGTTGAAAAAAAGTGAAGCTAGAAGAAAAACTAAATCCACGCCATAAAGTTCGCTGCTTTTCTCTCTTTTTTAATATTATTTTTTCTACTGAACCTCCATTTCGACTCAATAGACATTGTAAGGCATATAAGCATCGTAAGGTACTCATCGCAAATCCACAGCTAGGTAACAAATGCATATCGAGCAGATTCATTGGAAAGCATGATTATATTTCTTGCCATTTTACATAGTCATTAAACATATTCAACCTCATCAGCAGTCATTAAACCGAAGATTAGTTGGCTGCAACTCTCCGTTACATTTTATTTTCAGCTAACACTGTTTTTGCTTCATACTTCCTTATTCCACATCCTTCATAATCTACATGATCTCAATGTATCTCAATCCTTTACTTTCATCGGTAATATTTTACATTTGTCTCACCTTTCATTACCTACTGTTTTCAAGAGGCTGTCCAAGAGGCTGTGCATGGGAGGCCAAGTCCATCCCATGTATGGCATGCCATGAATCGATTTTGAATTCCAGAAAAAACTACATACATAAATATTAGGGTATAGATTATGAAGCCAGCCTTGTCTAACGAAGAACCTTTGGTCTCTTAGATGGCATTATATCCTTCTGTATCACGAATATTTGGAAATTTTAAGTACTAATTGCCCTAGACCTGAGCACAGCCCTTTCAGTGGGGGAGACGGGGGAGGCTGGCGCAAGAATTACTGAAAGCCTCCAAAATTTGGCATATGTAACCAATTTGTGTGTGTACTTAAAAAATATTGTTCGGTGGCCCACCCAGTTTAACCTAGTATTACGAAAATGACTGACCTCATTAAGACCTTATGGCATTAAAAAAAAAGAACCAACGATTCAGACAACTGATTTTGGGCCCCGTAGGGGCTTCCGCGGCGAAAGAAAGGCAAACGATGGTGCAGAAGAATTGGCTTACGGGTGGGCAGATTGAAAGGTTTAAGCATTTGGGCAGGGACTGGAGGGTGCTTGGAGGCAATAAGCTTTGCACCACTGTTCTATGTCGGTGGCGCTTATAATTTCGGCATTGAAATGACTACTTGAGGTAATTGCATTGTTATTGCTTAAACATCACAAATATCGGTCCGTAAAAGTTTTCCCGGAAGTGACCTCGTTAGCAGTAAGGGATTTACTACTGCACCGCATATGTTGAGGACACCCGAGCAATTAGCATATGCGCCGAGCAGGGCCGGATTTAGGACCTGTAGTCCCCTAAGCTCAACCTGTGGTGCGGGCCCTCCGGGTGTGGGGGCATGGAATACCGGGGGTCCGGGGACAACGGGGGTCCGGGGGGGATCCCAGAATTTTTTTCTTCTGTCGTCTTCACGAAATCTTGTCTTAGGTCGTCTGCACTGCCGATGTCGTGTCTTATAAATTTGAAATAGTTTTATAATTTGCTATTTGTTAGATTTTTTTGTGGTGCGGGCCCCTAGGTGGTGCGTGCGCGTCTATGTAGCCTGTGCTTAAATGCGACCCTGGCGCCGAATGCGCGGCTAAGCAGATTGTATTCCCATTGAACGTAGGCCCTGGGAAGATCTTTCATGCTTCATCGTACGGGGGTAAAGACCTTACAGCCATCGAGAAAAAGTTTCCGCACTCGGCTCCTGAATGTGGTTCTTATATTTGGACCTACGACCTCGATTCATTCTGTCCCCCTTGCATCCCACACCACCACGCTTCGGCACTCCGCCGCCTAGTGGTGGGATGGGGGTGAGAGGGTATTGTGGGGGGGCACGACAACAATCCCCCCCAACACCTCATCCTTCCAATCAGCTCTTCCCCCTTTTCCCTCCCCTTCCTCGGTGATTCATCCTCCACTTTCAACAGGCTTCAACCCCCCCTCCGACCATTCTCAAAACGCCTCCTTATAATCCCCGCGCGCTGGCGGCGAGGAGGAGAAAGATGGCGATCTGTGAGGAGAGAGACGACTACTGCCGGTCGGGATATGGCGGAATCCTCTAATAACGACCCGCACAGCGGCGGAGCATCGGCCGCGCGAAGCCAAAGAAGGAAGTCACCAGGGGACAAGGGAGACGACTGTTCGGCTCCAAAAAGAATATACCACTCGGCTCCATTCGTCATCTCGGAACGACATTCATTTATGAACTTCCTATGGAAACTTTTGCCGAATCAATTTAGTTTGATGCGTCCATTCAGAAACACACTGTGTCCAAATGGATAATGTATACGTTAGTTAAGTTACCTATAATTTTTAAGGTAGTTTGAGAGAATTATTTCCCTAGTCATTGTGGAGACCATAATCGAATTTTATATTTTAATTTCCGCGTCTGCAATAAGTGTGAATTAAATATTACAAATTTAATAGTGCAAAAATGTAGTTAAATATGACTAAAATATTCAGTAATTAAATAAATATATCTAAATAAGTCTCTAGCTTGACTTTTTTTCACGCCTTACGGCTAAAAAGCCTTCAGAACAGCAGGTTTTTTTGGCGATTCTGTAAAAATTACAGCGGCGAGTAATAGATACATTTTTAATAAATTTTTGAAAAAAAACATACAAAGTACACACTGTTAGTTTTTTGACGAAATCTAGGCGTTAGAAATTCCTAATTGTTTTCAATATTCTCCCTCCTGTGCGCACAACCGTAATCTATCCCAAGTAAAACAGTTTGTATTTTCAGGCAAATTGCTCGGAAAGTAGTTCGGCAAGGGGTTAATATTTGAAATCATTGGAAATATGAGTTTTTTCTTTAAAATAAGGTCAAATTCATCAAATTCTAGGTGAAGTGATATTTCGCTCAAACTACCCTAAGTTCATATGCTTATTTCTTATCATGTGGTTACTTCATATAATGGTGGCTATTATGAGTCAATGCCGCTAATTACACCACGTTGACGAACAAAAGGAACTTTGTACTACTTCACACTCTCATTTCGTCAATCCATTTAGACAGCTTTCAGCGTCATTTTCAAGGCCGGGCTGTGTGCCGTAGGAAGCGATTTAAAAAAAAATATCATACTAACTTTTTGCGGAAAAAGTTTCTTCGTTAATTCAAATGAGGTAAAAATATGATAGCGGGATGAATATGCTTACTTATCATATTCTTATATCACTTACGCTAATTTTCCGAAATAATTACATTCATTGCATCCAACATATTTTCGACCCCTCCTGAATTCAGACAACAATGAATGTTTTAGATGCACGTCAACACACTCCTTTCACTCCTCGTTCCATTCAGACATCCTGGTAGAAAAGAAACTTTAAAGGTGGTTTGAGCGAGATAGTTCCCTAGTCATAATGGAGACCATATTCAAATTTTATTTTTTTATTTAAGCGTCTATAAGAAGCATGCAATAAATATTGTAGTATTAATGGCGCAAATATATAGTTATAAATTATCAAAATTCTCAGTGATTAAATAAATTAAGCTACATAAGTCTCTAACTTCACTCATTTATTCCCGCCGTACGGCTGAAAATCCTTCAAAACAGCATGTTTTTTTTGCGATCCTATAGAAATTACTGTGGTGAGTAATAAATTATTTTTTATAAATAATTGACAAAACATGCAATCTACACAACGCTAGTTTTTGACGAAATCAAGGTGCTAGAAGTTCCTAATTTTTTCAATATTCTCCCTCTGGTGCGCACAACCGTAATCTATCCCAAGTAAAACAGTTTGTATTTTCAGGCAAATTGCTCGGAAAGTAGTTCGGTAAGGGCGATATTTTGATATCATTAGAAAGATGAGTTTTTTCTTTAAAATGAGGCCAAATTCATCAAATTCTGGGTGAAGTGATTTTTCGATCAAACTACCTTAAGCCTGGAGCTGCGGCTTCCTCATTTTTTCACGAACATCGTGGGCGGTTCCACGTCCGTTCGTAACCAATCAACTCGTAAATTATGTATTAAGAATTATTTTCATATACTCATTCTCTGAGTGGATATGGTCTGTAAACACTGAGCGATTAATCATAGTATGGTAACTTGAACTGAATATGAGCAAATTATATCAATGTGTATGTGTGCCGGATAGCTGTGTGTATGACCACGTTAATATACAAAAAGGCACCTACTGACAAGCCTTTCAGGCTTAACAGGGTCGCAGAAGTACTATGATGCATGCTGCTTGAGGCAGCTTGAATGTGGGGGTTTCTCCATATTCTCTAACAATATTTTTATATCAAGGTTGTAAGTGATACAAATTTTTTTTCAGAACTACATCTACGAAATACCGTGGAAGCCACCACTAGGGGTTGTGGCACCCTAGTGGTGCCACAAACCCCACCAACGTTATGCTACGAAGGTTAAATAATTACAGGAAAAATATTTCGCAACTGATTTTGGTGTGAACAGACATTACTTAACCGCGACAATTCGTAACTAGACAATTCGCTCCTTACTACTTCGTAAAGGCACATTTTAGTAAACGGCCATTTTGTAACCGGGAGTTTGGTCGAAAGATAAAAATCGAAGGTGGAAGAGAAAGAGATTTTTTATGGTACACTGGACCATAAAAATTTTACAAGTATTACTGTTTCTCTAGATCCACTCCAGCGATTAGCATTGTAAAGTGTTTTTCTTTATTCCAAACTTACGATTACGAAGTGACGCGTGTGTTACGTACTCTCCGTTTACGAAAAGTTGGTTACGAAATGTCGTTTACGAGTTGGTTGGTTACGAATGGACGTGACACCCTGGGTGCGGAGAATATTATCCCCTTCTAGCGATTGGGCAAGGAAATAGCATTTATAGGACCATCATTATAATATACAGGTCCACGCTTTTCCTCGGGATGCGAGCCCTGTTAATTGTCGAGCACTAATGGAGATGCAATGGCTAAGAATTGACTTATTTTATTATATGAAAATTTGATTGCGTATGCAATCCACATTTACTTTTCATGGCGTGTTCTGATAAATTAGATACTCAACAGTACGTATGTCTCTTTATTTTTGAGCGATAACGGCCGCTTTTCATTTGCTTTAATGATGTCCTCATTTCGCAACACAATAGCGCCGTTGTTTTCCATTCATTTCAGACCCAGCGCGCTACTAACCGTGCCACCATCACATCGTAACCATCATCAAAAATCATGATGAGTCACAACGACATTTTCTTCCACGAGGTGCAACATGTGTCGAAAATTCTGTTTCTCGGAGGTGGAGGTCCGCATGATTTTAAGAGTATTTTGCTTTTTTCGCCAGGAAGCGGAGAAGAGCCAAGACAAGCTGTATCCGGTTTTTCAGATTGCATTCGAATTAGTTTAGTTTCTGAGAAGAGGACTGCTACAAGAAAGAGGAAGGGTGACAAAAAACGATGCCGACGATAGCCCTAATCCAAAAAAGTTACGGCTGAATTTAAATGACCGTGTCTGCGGAGAGAGAGGAAGTGGCAACCAGGTTCGTCTCTTCCCCAATTTCCCCTCAACTAGCTCGCGGGACATCTAAATGTTAATCTCAGATTAAATAAAAATCGCTGTTTAGTGCATGATTAATGCAAGACGTTGTTAACTTCATAACCATTATATACGCTTTTATCTGGTGCTATCGAAATCTATGAATTTCTCGAGAATCCACGAATAACGAACATGAAAGAAACATTTCAAATGTTCCTATCCTGTTGTCTACCGTTGATAAATTTATATGATTTCTTTGTTACAAACCCACTCCTTCCTTGCATTTTATCACCACCGACCTTACTCCCGCCCCCCACCCCCTTCCCCACGTAAATTAGTCTTCTCCCCAACCCGTCCTCCTTCCAACCAACCGTCAATTCCTGACCTCCCCTCATTTTTCCAGGTTCCCACTAGGGATTGGAAAATCGATTTCGATTTTTATCGAAAATCGATTATCACACTCCGATTTTCGATTTAATCGAAGTCGACTTTTTGTTTTGAATAATCGATCAAAATCGATTCTAGCCGATAGATTTTCGATTTTTAGCTTGCTACAGCATTTGAATTTTGCCAATCAAGCTGCGCCAGTTCGTAAACCGCCCTCCAGTCGACCGCAAGTCCAACCCCAATCCACTACAAGCCTGGAAGAAGATTAAGGGTGAATATCCCCACGTATACAAACTAGCCAGTAGGATTTTATCTATAGTTGCCTCTACCGTCCCGTGTGAGCAACTATTTTCTCACGCCGGGTTAATTGCAACACAGGTGCGAAATCGATTATCCGGAAAACATATGAATAAGTTAGTTTTTTTAAGGTCCATCCCTGCTGGAAGAAGATTAAGGGTGAATATCCCCACGTATACAAACTAGCCAGTAGGATTTTATCTATAGTTGCCTCTACCGTCCCGTGTGAGCAACTATTTTCTCACGCCGGGTTAATTGCAACACAGGTGTGAAATCGATTATCCGGAAAACATATGAATAAGTTAGTTTTTTTAAGGTCCATCCCTGAGAAACACTGGTTCCACGGCTTTGCAAACAAGAAATATATAAAATTCTGTTTTTAATTTTGTGGTAGGTATGCCCACTTTTCAATATAGGTACAATTCTTATTGCTACTAAACTATATGTAATTCTCTGGTATGGATTATTACTTCCCTGCATACCTTATTAATATCTTTAAAGTAATATATTGTATTAATAAATTTAACCATTTTTGAGGAAACCGGGACTAGCCACGGTAGTAACCTTTACGGAGTCACCCGCAAGTGCACATAAGTGCGATATTCCACAGGAGAAAAATCATTCGCCTTGACCGGGATCCGGGTTCGAATACCGGTCAAGGCGAATGATTTTTCTCTTTGTGGAATATCGAAATTTAACCATATTCAGTTCTTATTCCCAGTGCTTCCACTAACCCATATTTTGCATTTTGTTACAACAGCACATCCGTATTTCAGCAGACAAATACTTTTCGATTTTTCGATTATTTTGGAAAAAAAATCGAATTTTTAGAAAATCGATTTTTAAAACCAAAATCGAAAGTCGATTAATCGAAAATCAATTCTGTATTTAAATTTCCAATCCCTAGTTCCCACCCATTCTTTATTATACAAGGCTAGCAGTTGCAATATGTCCTTCTATTTAAAAAAGTTGGGAAAAATCTATTCAAAGTGAATATGTGGAAGCAACATGTATTTATTGTAAATATTTTATTAAATGACGCTTTAGACGTCGAAACCGGTCGACAGAAATAAAATAATTAGTGGAAATTTGTACTGTGTTTTTGTAACAATGAATTCCAACATGAAAGAGTTTCAATCAATTTAAAAAATCTGGTAAAATATTTACAATAACTAAATTTTGCTTCCACATATTCACTTTGAATAGATTTTTCCCAACTTTTTTATACACACATGCGCATACGCTGCATGGTTTTCAAGTTATTAATGTTCAAAATGGTGCTATCATATTTTCGGTGGCAAAAACCGTGACTTTTTTCAATCGAAGCCCCATAAAATATTAAACAGCTATTGAAAACTTTTATAAACTTATTGCGGAACGTAAAGATAAATAACCTGGCCTATACAGTTCACATCTTGCAATGGCATCATTGGTTATCGAGATATAATGTTCGAAACTCGCGTATCTCGATATTTTGCATGGGCAGTAGACATTGCACTTCATATCAGATTGGGAGCAGGGTTGATATGGACAGGAGCGTAGTTGAGAAGAAAATAATTCCCATAATCGCTCCAGAAATTGTTTTTAGTTCACCGATTCACGGTAAAGGTATCAAATATGGATAGTGTAAAGCTTCTAACTACTTTGTGGTAAACTTTATCCTATCAGCATTTATATTTCGTTATTTATTTATAAAATATTCAGGAAAAAACCTGCCCATGATAATAGTGTGTTTATAGATTGTTGTGTACCCATCTCCAGATTATCGAACTTCGCAAGTCGTTACATTTCCTTGCGCGTATTTCATATAGTAGTTTCAGTATAGTATAGTAGTTTCATATTCCCAATTGAATGAGATATGACGACTCATAAATGTCGATTAAAATATCAATTAATGATCACCATTGAAAAAAATACCCGGAGAACAACAGATTAGAGCAATTATGTGTATGATGAATATTTTCCGCGCTAAATAGAAATCTCCTGCGTTTCAGCGACTTTGCGATGAGGATGATATGAGGGAGATAGCAAGACAAGTGGGAAGTTCCGTGTTAAAACGCTTTTAAGGTAGTTTGATCGAAAAATCACTTCAACTGGAATATGATGAATTTGACCTCATTTTAAAGAAAAAACTCATATTTCCAACTATATCAAAATATTAACACCTTGCCGGACTACTTTTAGATCAATTTGTCTAAAAATATAAGCTATTTTTTATGGAATAGATTACGGCTGTGCGCTCCAGAGGGAGAATATTGAAAAAATTAGGAATTTATAACGCCTAGGTTTAAAAAACTTAACCGTGGATAGTTTGTATGTTTTCTCAACTATTTATAAAAAACAATCAATAACTCACCGCAGTAATTATTACAGAATCGCAAAAAATTCTGCCATTTTGAAGGCTTTTTAGCCGTGCATCGTGAAAAAATGAGTCAAGTTAGAGACTCATGTAGATATATTTATTTAATTACTGAGAACTCTGGTCATTTATAACTATATCTTTGCGCCATTAATATTACACTATTTACTTCACACTTCTTAATAGACGCTGAAATTAAAATATAAAATTTGAATATGGTCTCCATTATGACTAGGGAAATATCTCGCTCAACCTACCTTAATTGGATATTTTGTACTGGGCGGAATAAATGGAACGAACTTAGAGAAGGGATACGATGGGTGACGGTCAAACGTATGTACATGTAAATACGTTTCACCCGCAGTCGCCCTAGAGGTCGCAGAGCTGCGTTTTTGCGCAGCGAAAGTGTTAAGTCGCATTCCTCGCTTTGCATTATGGGTCGGAGTGCACTAATGCACTCTCCCACCAGCCCGCCATCACTCCTCACTTCACAAGTGTGCTAATGTTGAGCGGATATTTGTGCTCTGCAGAAAGAATGTTCCCTCCCCCACGACGGCTGATTCACGTCGGGGCCAGACGGCTTGGAGGACGCGTTAGGGGCTCTCATTGTACGAGATGGGAAGATGTGGGATGAGGAAGAGCCACTTGGTAACAATAGGGTCACCACGAGACTGTGTTCGCACATATGGTGGCAGCGAGACATGACGGCAGTTACGCTGTAGACCCTATTTTAGTGGAAGGGTCCACGACAAGCTTCGCACGAGGAAGTAAGGTATTCTCCCCGTTTGACTACCGGGGTTCTCAAGGTTAAAAGCATTCGTTGCAAAATTCAAGACACTCAATCTGATACTTCCATCAATTAAAATAATATAAATGGCTCTTAATACAACTGTTAGGATAGGCCTCTCCGATGGGTTGCGAACACTATCGGCGTATTCTTACGCATCTTTGTTTAGAGCTTTGTCGTGTGAGTTGCTGCTAAAACCTTCTGCCCTCTCAGGTTAAGCCTGATCATTGCCTACGCTGCTCTAACGTGCTCTCTTCTTCCCTCCACTCCTTTTCCAACCCCTACCAAGCTCGCCTTCCCCTACTCACGCTTCGCGCAGTCGACTGCCACCAAGTTTCGCTTGTGCAGAGCCAGACAGTATACAATTGTACTATCGTTTTCACTGAAATGTAGACACCCAAACTGATTGTACTGATTTGATAAAATGGGGCCGGGTCGGAAAAAACATAAGAGGGTTGGCACACGAGGCTAGCTGCGGACTTTGCCTTAACGTCACCGAGAGCCGACGAGGACGGACTTGGATGCGACCGGGATAGCAGAATTAGAGTCAAATAAACTCCGAGAGCATAAGCCCTAGCGAAAGGAATGCACTGAGGAAACTCACGTCCACGCACACGTTGGGGCGATCGGAGTATTTTCTTTTGGGCTCCGTCGCGAGGTTTTTCCTCTCCCTAGATTCAGGTTTAGGCTCACCGTGAGTGACTCGGAGGGAAGCGGCTCCGTAGCTGAGATGGTTAATTCCATTCGCCGAAGTTGGTGTGCGGTTTTGGCAGGGTTCGAATCCGCAGTCAGGCCAATTTTTTAGTCTTTTAGATTAAAAAGATGCATTCTTCATATCAACACAATTTATATAGTTGACAAAATAAAGAGTTAATGCGGTTTTTTATTTACTGCTTAATTTACTGCTTCACCGATATCTGCATCCTTACGTTGATTGCGGTGACGTTGATTTCGGTCAAACATATATAACTATTAAACATCGTAGGATAATTTAGGGTAAAAGAGCTGATATGCGTATTTATTTCCACCTGGTCCTTATAGCTTATATGGTTCGCACACCAAGTGACAGATTAACGCACTTGGGGGCCTGTAGGCAGTACAAGCAACGGGGCCCACGTTAATAAACAAGTCGCATAAGAAGAAAGGGGAAAACAATTCTCATAACAAGGGGCCCATAGGCAACTGCCTACTTTTGCCTTATTGTTAATCTGGCTCTGCGCACACCCACTGAAAGGAAAGCATTCGTTCTTTAAAACACCTAACTTCCCACATTTTTACGTGAAAAAGTACTGGAAGTTTGAAGATGAAAAATATCAATTGAATTACAAACCTTTTTCAAACTCTAGGGTTTATCAAAATGATCGAAACTACGAATTCATTTGGTTATTTATAGAGGATTGTAGATACAATGAGTAGGTATTTCACTGCAAGGACACAAAGATGCAACCACTGCCACTTCCAATGCTTTTTCCCTCTCAGTGAATTAAATCTGTTAAGAAATAAATGTGGTAACGTAGAAAGCCATTATTTTTATAAATTAAGCCGTAAATAAAAAACCGCATTAACTCTTTCTTTTGTCAACTATATAAATTGTGTCGAAGAATGCATCTTTTTAATCTAAAAGATTAAAAAAATGGCCTGACTACGGATTCGAACCCTGCCAAAACCTCACACCAACTTCGGCGAATGGCATTAACCATCTCGGCTACGGAGCCGCTTCCCTACGAGTCACTCACGGTGAGCCTAAACCTGAATCTAGGGAGAGGAAAAACCTCGCGACGGAGCCCAAAAGAAAATACTCCGATCGCCCCAACGTGTGCGTGGACGTGAGTTTCCTCAGTGCATTCCTTTCGCTAGGGCTTATGCTCTCGGAGTTTATTTGACTCTAATTCTGCTAGCCCGGTCGCATCCAAGTCCGTCCTCGTCGACCCTCGGTGACGTTAAGGCAAAGTCCGCAGCTAGCCTCGTGTGCCAACCCTCTTATGCTTTTTCCGACCCGGCCCCATTTTATCAAATCAGTACAATCAGTTTGGGTGTCTACATTTCAGTGAAAACGATAGTACATACCACATTCCACATAGAGGTGAAGACGAATCTCTCACAAGTGAATAGTCCTTCAGACATGTTTTATTTAAACTTCTCCCTCCATGTTGTTCGATCCACTGTTTCCCTCGGCTGTTCTAAAGTCACACCATTCTCATATCAACCATCAGATTGTACCTTCTTTTCCCTCACGTCTTTTATTACACCATTAAGCCGGTGTCACACAAGGGACATTTTCCCAACTGCTTTTCTCCCTGAATTGCGTCTAGCGTTCTACCTTGAGAACTGCTGGGCGTTTCATCGCGTGGAAACAGTAAGACCTAAGTGGATATATTTATTAAATTAGTGAGAATTGTTGTCATACATAATTATATCTTTGCGTCATTAATGTTGCAATGTTTACTCCACACTTCTTACAGACGCTGAAATTAAAAAATAAAATTCGAATGTGGTATCCATTATGACTAGGGAAATATCTCGCTCAAACTACCTTAACAACCCACCCTCCTATCCTCAACGGCGCAAATTACCTCAGTTGATGGTCTCCTCCCCTAGTAATCAAATAACCAACCAGCCGATGGGAGCCGTCCGTATCCCTCGCGACACACTATGATTGTCGGTCGTGTCTGACGCCTCCTCTCCACTCCTGCAGCTAAAGGCTTAGTCGCCACGAGTCAGCGAAGAGGGAGTTTCAACTCTTGGGGTGGGGAGAGGGGGGAGGGACAGCAGAGGAGGCAAAAGAGGGAAATGACGGATTAAAGGATTGCGAAGTAGGAGACGGGATGGGTGAGGGAATAGGGGGTAGGTAGGGGTGGGGGTTAGAGCGGGGAGGAGGGAAGGGAACGGGGAATGGACTTTTTCAAACGCAAATGCCCTTTCGAGACCCAATTGACAGCTGCACCGACATACGAAGCTCTGAAATACTTTCGGTCTACGAACTGTTTCCGCGAGATTAAGATCGAGAAAGCCCAGAGTTTTCATTCACTTCAGCTGGTTTCAAGAAGGAATAGAATTATTATAACCATGATCTAATTCTAGAACCATGTCGATAAAAACACAATAGTAACTTCCACAATTTATTGTTAAAAATGAAGACAGACCTCATCTGTCTTAATTTGTGACACTAAAGTGTGGTCTGTCTTAATTTGTGTCATTAAAGTGTGGAAATTACTATTGTGTTTTTATCAACATGGATATAACATTCTTCCATAAAATTAAGCCTGATACGCTTTTATAATTGTAGAGCATCGTTAAGGTTTTTTTCCTGTTATCACTCAAGACTCAAGAGCGAAAATGTTCGGTATTCGAGAAGGAAATATAGTTAATATATTGACGCAGGTCTTTATGATTGTTTTATTAATTTGAGAAACCCATATAGAAGGGCAAGGGCCTAGCCACGTTGAAACACCGGTTCCCATCAGAACACCGAAGTTAAGCAACGTTGGGCCCGGACGGTGGTTGGATGGGTGACCCTCCTCCATACCTCAACCAGGCGTGGATGGAGAGATGATACTCCCTCCATACCTATACCGGCAGGCCTGAGAGGCCAGGCCAGGCCATACCGGGCCGGTTGGAGGGAGGACATCCTCTATACCTGGTACTGGGGTGAGGCAGGGGGAGGCCAATCCTCCATACCTCTACCGAGGTGCTCTTGTCCCCTGTCTGCAAGTGGCAGACAGGCATGGGGTTGGCACAATGGACCAAGAAAGTTCTAAGTGCCAGGGCTCCTGACGAAGGCCCCCCCAAAAACAATCTAATTTATCTAATCTAACCCATATAGAAAGTCAGCACGAATTAACAGCAGTACCTTGCACACGTTTTCGCGGTGTTGACTCGGGGTAGAGAGCTGTCTTTGCGGGTTTCTCGCGAGGTTCCGCTGTAAGAATAACATCCCCATGTTCAACATTGCATAATGCAGGCATTGCCAAAACCAGGTTTCAAAGTCACATGGTGAATTTTGTAGATTAAAACTAGGAGTTGATTTCCGAGTTCATTTTTTAGCAAGAATGATAAAATTTTTCGAAAATATTAATGGACAAAATATTTGTAGGTAAATTTGAAATGAAAACCTGGTTAGCACATCCGTAGCATTTGTTCACTCGTTCGACACCGAGCTTATTCAAGTCTTCTGATTCTTCCATGAGTGGTGACCGCCACTATTCAAATGTATAAGTTTAAGAATGCAACTTTCTTTCCAAATTATGTGGAAAATTGAATTTTTAAATTTCTACATTATGTTCAAATTCCACAACATCACGCCTGATACCTCCCTTTTTACACGACTGCCCATAAAAACAGAGTGTTATGTTTTCAGCAGCAGGGCATGTATGTATGTTTGTTCTACCGAAGCAACTTTACCGATTTTGATGCACAAACACATATTTGAACCGCTACGTTACTGGGAGTGTCATTGGCTACATAATTTTTGATAAAATAATAATTAAATTAACAAAAATTATTATAAAATTAAAAACACGATTGCAAAAAATAACACTAAAAAGATAAAAACAAGATTGGTTTTCGCTTCGTTGAATAAATATTCATTGATATTTGTTAATAATGTTTTAATATGAATAGTTGTTGGTGGTAATTTGCAACCAAATCTGTCACCTGGTATGCCTTTTATCAAATTGGAAATTTTGACCTTCGATTAGAATTTTCAATGCAGTCGGGGGCTGTCTGTATATATTTGTTATGTTACACTGTCTAAACAGCTTCCGACTACATTGAAAATTTTAATCGAAGGTAAACATTTTCCAATTGATAAAAGGCATGGCAGGTGGCACATGTGGTTACAGATTACCACCAACAATTAAAAAATTATTCGTATTAAAACATTATTCAGTTGTTAATGAATATTTATTCAACGAAGCAAAAACAAATCGTTTTAATTTTTTAGTGCTATTTTTTGCAGTCGTGTTTTTTAATTTTTTAATCATTTTATTGCACTACTATTCAGCGAAACGGACGGTTTTACGGTGGATTTTACACGAGATAACGGATTCACGCAGCAAAAAAAGTCGCTAGTTGGCATAATATCTGCGCAGATGTCGCTCGCAATGGCGACGTTGCTGCGTATTGCATCACGGCCGTGAGAGGGAAAGAGAGTGAGCGAGGCTCTCGCCAAGTTGGCGAGTCGAGACGTAGATTGGACAACTCTGAAAAACAGCTCCGCGGTTAATTAATTGATCACCCTCCCCCCTCACCCCAATTACGTTGAGACTACTCCTCGAGAAAAGGGGGACTAGTAGGCGTCCGGCTCCCATCTCCCAGTGAGCACAGCTGATCACCAAAACTACTCCCCTACGGCACGCGACTCAGGGTCAAAGGCCAATATCTCTCACTTTCTCTCACGAAAGGGACTGTTCGTTGAATTTAACGAACAGCTCGCGGGTCTTTCAAGGTCCTCGACCGATTGAGGTCACACCTGACAGAAAACCCCGCGTCAACATTTCTCATACGGCCCCGTATGGTAGGTATAATCTGCGGCCAGGGCATCCATTAATTATGTACCTATCGTCGAAAGTTTTCTTAGGATAACTTGCGAGTGATCATACTTTTATGGTTTAAGGTAGTTTGAGTGAGATATTTCCCAAGCCATAATGGAGACCATATTCAAATAAAATTTATTTGATTTCAGCGTCCTTAAGAAGTGTAAAGTAAATATTGTAATATTAATGGTGCAAAAATATAGCAGTATATATGTTAAAAACGGTCAGTAATTAAATAAATATATCCTGATTTTGAGGATACCGGGACAAGCCACGGTATTTATCTTTACGGAGTTGCCCGCAAGTGCACATAAGTGCGATATTCCACAGAGGAAAAATCATTCGCCTTGACCGGGATTCGAACCCGGATCCCTCGATTTCGCGCCGAGCAAAAATCCACAGGGGAGAAGGACGTCTCGGTAGTTTAACTGGTTAAAGCACTCGGCGCGAAATGGTGGGATCCGGGTTCGAATCCCGGTAAAGGCGAATGATTTTTCCTCTGTGGAATATCGCACTCAAATATATCTTTTTAAGTCTCTAACTTGACTCATTTTTTCACGTCATACCGTTAAAACGCATTCACATCAGAAGATCTTTTTGCGATTCTGTAAAATATTCTGCGGTTAGTAATTGATTAATTTTTATAAATAGTTGAGAAAACATACAAATTACGCACCGTTAGTTTTCCGGCGAAATCAGGATGTTGTAAATACCTAATGTTTTCAATATTCTCTTTCCGGAGCGCACAGGTGTAATCTATCCCATGTAAAACGGCTTATATCTTTAGGCAAATTCCTCGAAAAGTTGTTCGGCAAGGGATTGATATTTTTATATAATTGGAAAGATGAGTTTTTTCTTTAAATGTGGTCAAATTTATCAAATTCTAGGTGCAGTGATATATCGCTCAAACTACTTTAAGTAATTACATAGTTTAGTGTAGACACACACTTTGCGCTCCCAAGAGTAGAGATCATGAGGGGCATTGGTCCCATTTGCAACGCTAAGGAATATAACTAATTGCGTGTTGCAGAGAGTAAGGTTATCGAAAATGAAGCACGTGGGGATCCAGTTGTGCTGGTTAGGTGGCGACCTTCCCATGGAATCCTGATCCCTGGTCGG
Organism: Pyrrhosoma nymphula; assembly: GCA_963573305.1. Classification (NCBI taxonomy): domain Eukaryota; kingdom Metazoa; phylum Arthropoda; class Insecta; order Odonata; family Coenagrionidae; genus Pyrrhosoma; species Pyrrhosoma nymphula. The sequence continues at coordinate 24,189,021 of OY754338.1, forward strand.
GTGCCATGTGGAGAGCATTTCAAGGATCATCAAGCATCTCCGTCCTTCGGATGGGACGTGAAACCCTTGCCGCGTTCCGTTAAGAACAGGCGCATGCCGACGCCGGGTTTCTTTCCACCCTTCCTGTATTTCAAATAATCCTTTCCTTACCTACCTACCCATCTGTCTTTATTGACACAAATGACCTCAGTTGTCGGTCAACTCTCCAAATAACCAACCAACGAAGTACACAAAGATGGTTCAATCGACACCACATAATGGAAAAGGACGTCATTTATTTAGTGCGCTAAATATAGCTGTGGTGGCTTTTTGAGTTTTGCAATTTCTAAACGCTTAAAATATTTAATGTTTAAATTTCAATAAGAAAAGGAAAAGTAAAAAAAGAGCAAAGGTTCAATAAGCCCACTCTTAAAACAATATGTTGGCTTTCAGCTTCTGCAAAACTTGTACACTAATTTAATCGACTTTTTGTGCCATTTTAAGTCTTCTTCATTTGAATGATATGACTTACTTTTGGGCAGTAAAGGAAATATATCCGTGAGATTGGTACTATTGACTCTCTCAAGGGGTGATAAATCTCACGAATTGGCATTCGTCCGGAATTCCTGAGCAATAATAAAAGAGGAACAAGGGGAGCATTAACCCCCAAAGGTGGCAAACTTCCAGACGATCACCAAGCATTTAAAACGTTGCCAGGTATAAAAGGCGTTTTTTTTGCAAACAAGGTCGGGTGAGGAAAACTTCACTTTTCAACAGATGTCTCATTTGAGAATTGACATGGTTAACGTCTTCATCTTCTGTCAGTCTCTAATCAAAACTTAAACTTAATGTTACAGAATGGTATACTTCAAAATAAACACTAGCACAGCTTTCACTACTTGCTTGGGCTAGTTGAAGGGAGCTACATTGGCCCCATGAAACTTTTTGTCAGTCAACATCGCAAAGAACTTAGCTTTGGGAAAGGGCACTCGCGCTGGAGTTGAAATTATTGAAACTAACCGATGGAAAATAAGGTGATGAAAAATGGTTTGTTTCTTAAATGAGACCCTAAATCAAATATGGTTCCGACGCGCAAATATACCTCAGAGATATTTGAATTAGGATCTGAACAAAACCGAAAGAAAAACCGCCCGATAAGTAAGAATTGCAATAAATGATGCGTGTATTCCAGAAAGTTTTACATGGGAATCACTATCACTATCACATGAAGCCCCTCTTCTGCGATGAAATAATTACTTAAATATCAAAATTGTAATTTCAGAAACAAAACTGAGGACATTCATAATGAATAAAAACACTTGGTAATCTTCCACAGATTTATTTCTTTGGCACGACGCGTTTCACCACACTGTGGCATAATCATGTGCAAATAAATCTGTGGAAGATTACCAAGTGTTTTTATTCAATACTAGCTGAAGGTACCCGTTGAAATCCAACGGGTGTGAAAAACATTGAACTTATTTTTAAGAAAACCACAAAGCCTGAAGAATACTGTCAGCGTGATCATTTGAGGTGTTCGTATCCTATCTTGTATGTAGTGTTCGTTGTAGTAGACACGCTGACCGTTTTCCAGTTGCACGGAGAGTTGAGTGACTGTTGGACCTCTTTCATGCATGAGAAACCCAAAAATGGGCCACGCAGGTTTATCACTACTTAAATAGCACCCAGGTTGATAGATGGTCACCTCGTCCCTCCGTTTTTCTTGAGCCGTCTTTTGAGTGATTAACAGCTTGATCGCTTCCCTTGTGTACATAAATATATTTGAATTCAATGAATTGAGTTGCGCAATTCAACGTTGATATGTGCGTTGAGCATCTTAATCAGGATTGGATAGTAGGGTACAACCAAGCGGTTGATACCGTCAGAATGAGCATTTGCAGCAGCAGCCATGTTTATTTGTCCTATGAATCCTTCATTACCCGGACTGCGCCTTCGGCATAAAGGGTAGCCATAATTATTGGTTTCGGTTGCTAAATAAAAAATCTATGGTTATTCTTAGTGTACTTGCCAATTTTCATGCACGGATGTTGTATACTGCGTATAATTTCCGTACTTCTTTCGGGTAAGAAGCATGTTGTGACGTCATTATAATTTCCACCATCTTAATACAGATTGAAGTTTTGAAACAGATGGATCTATATTTGAACCAGATTTATAGCTTGTTACCCGTCCGTAGGTTGAGCTAGGAAAAAATTTATGCGGTTCTTAGCGTAACCCCTGAAACACCACGGGGAGATGATCATGAGATCGCTGGTGGGCATGTCTTTGATCATCCAAGTTAATCTTTGTCGTTTTTCTTGCAAGGGCTAATTTTCTCGCAAAGAGCACATTCCTCTTGCTCTAGAAGATTTATTCGAAAGTTTACCCTTTTTTTTCTTTTAGGCATGTTGATGGATATATGTATTTTTAAGTCCAAGGAAGGGAAACAGCGGCGAGTGAGAGTCTTGAAAAGGCAACGCGATGATTGAGTGAATGTAAGTTTATTGCACTTTTACACTTTTAAACATATTTAAATAACTCGTAACGTTTATGAAGTGGGAATTGGTGTAAAAAACTGTTCGCAATCGTAATAAAATTCAATGGGTGTGAAAAAAATTGAATGTATTTTATAAGAAAAACCACAAAGCCTGAAGAAAACTGTCAGCGTAGTCAATTGAGGAGTTCTTAACCTAGTATGATACTCGTTGACGTTCCTTCGTTCGTTCGTATGATGTGGAAATTGGTCTAAAAAACAATTCGCAATCGAAATTAGAGGCAGACGGTTCCACCACGTGTAATACATCTGAGTATTACACGATAATAAACAACGCCGTGTTTGTTGTAGCAACAGAGGCATTATTACCATTACTTTTCGCTGCACCTAAATATTCTTGCACGTTTAATTCCTTTATGTGTATCGTTTACTACGCAAGTGTTTTCTCATATACGTGCAGTGCCCCTATGAGAGCTACTTTGAGAATAGACATTGAAGAGTATACTTGTTGTAAATATGTATTGAATATATCGATTACTCCCCGAAGAAATCTGTTATGGGGCCCTTGGGACTCTGGGCCCTTCTTTTACAGATTTTCTTTCTACGTGCTATCATTGGCCTGCAGAAAACCTTGAATGCCAGAGGCGTGAATATCCTTTGAAAATCAAATCTCTGGTTGTCAAGGAAATATGCTATAGTTGATTTCAAAGAAAAATGTGAGAATTTTCAGCAAAAAAGATGATATTCAGACAATTACGAAGCATAAAGGAAAATCGATTGAAAGAATTAGAAACTTCATTTGTTCAGCCATCCGTTAAAAAAAATTTCAGCCCTCTACCTTGAGTGAAAGTAATTTTTAAAAGCAGAAAATAAAACCACTGCACCGAACCCAATGCTTAGCATGAACCACAAGGGACCCCCATGGGGGGGCCTTTGGGGGCCCTGACAGATTTTTAATATAGCCTATGTAACATCCCGATACAATTTCTAACTACATACAAAATTTCAGCTCAATCGGTTCAGTAGTGTTTGCGTGATTGAGCAACAGACAGACGGACAGACAGACAGACACCATTCAATTTTTATATATTAGTACTAGCTGAAGGTACCCGTTGAAATTCAACGGATGTGAAAAACATTGAACTTATTTTATAAGAAAACCACAAAACCTGAAGAATACTGTCAGCGTGATCATTTGAAGTGTTCGTATCCTATCTTGTTTGTTGTGATTCGTTCGTTTTCCCTTTCGTGCACGGAGAGTTGAGTGATTGTTTGTCCTCTTTAATACACGGGAAACCCAATAATGGGCCACGAAGAATGATTACTACTTAATAAATAGCACCTAGGTTGATAGATGGTGACCTCGTCCTTCAAGTTCTCTTGAGCCGTCTTCTGGTTGAATAACAGCTTGAGCACTTCCCTTGTGTACATAAATATATTTGCATTCAATGACTTAAATGAGTTCCGCCATTCACCGTTGATATGTGCGTTGAGTATCTTAATCAGGATATGAGAGTAGAGTATAATCCAGAGCTTGACAACGTCAAAAGGAGCATTTTCAATAGCAGCGATGTTTATTTGTCCTATGAATCCTTCAATACCCGGACTTTGCCTTTGGCATAAAGGGTGGCTATATTCATTGTTTCCAAAATCATAATCATTGGTTACAAAATAAAAAATCTATGGTGATCAGTCTTAGAGCACTTGCCAATTTTCATGCACCGATGACGTTCATTGCGCAGAATATCCGTTCTTCTTATGGGTAAGAAGCATGTAGTGACGCGATTATAATTTTCGCCATCTTAAAACAGATTGAAGTTTAGAATCAAATGGCTCAATATTTGAACCAGATTTTTAGCTGGTTACCCGTCAGTAGGTTTGGTTAGGATGAAATTTGTGCGGTTCTTAGCGTAATCCGAGTAACACCACGGGAAGATTATCATGAGATTGCTGGTAGGCATGTCTTTGAGCATGCAAGGCTAACCTATGTGGTTTTTCATGCAAGGACTCATTTTCTCGCAAAGAAGACATTCCTCATGCTTTAGAAGATTTTTTCAAAAGGTATTTTTTCTTTTTTCTATCAGGCATGTTTATGGATATATTTTTAAGTCCAAGGTGGGGAAACATAGAGGCAAGTGAGAGACTCGAATAGGCAACTCGATGATTGAGTGAATGTAATTAAACTGCATTTTAACACCTTTAAGTATATATAAATAACTCTTAAAGTTTATGTGGGAATTGGTCTAAAAACAGTTCGCAATCTTAATGAGAGGCAGACGGTTCCACTACGTGTAATACATCTGAGTATTAAAGTATAATAAACAACGCCGTGTTTGTTGTAGCAACAGAGGCATTATTAATATTATTATTCTCTGCACGTAAATATTCTTCCACGTTTAATTCCTTTATGTGTATCGTTTACTACATAAGTGTTCTCTCGTATGCAGTTCCCCTATGAGAGCTACTTTGAGAATAGACATTGAAGAGTATACTTGTAAATATGTATTGAGTTTATCGATTAACCCCCGAAGCAATCTATCATGAGGCCCTTGGGACTCTGGACCCTTCTTATACAATTTTTCCTTCTACGTGCTATCGTGGGCCGGCAGGAAAACTTAAATGCCAGATGCATGAATATCCTTTGAAATTCAAATCTCTGGTTGTCAAGGAAATATGCTATTGTTGATTAAAGAGAAAAATGTCAGATTTTCAGCAAAAAATATGATATTCAGATAATTACGAAGCGTAAAAGAAAATCGTATGAAAGAATTGGAAACTACATTTATTCAGCCATCCGATAAAAAAAATTCCAGCCCTCTATCTTGTGTGAAAGTAATTTATAAAAACAAAAAATAAAACCACTGCACCAAACCCAATGCTTAGCATGGACCACAAGGGACCCCCAGGGGGGGCCTTTCGGGGCCCTGACAGATTTTTAATATAGCCTATGTTTCATCCCGGTACATTTTCTAACTACATACAAAATTTCAGCTCAATCGGTTCAGTAGTGTTTGCGTGATTGAGCAACAGACAGACAGACAGACAGACAGACACCATTCAATTTTTATATATTAGTATGATGATGAATATCGAGAACTTCCACCATATCCAGCCTGAAACAGTTGTATTTAAAACTGAGGACATTATCTTGCCCCCCCACCAAATCAGCATAAAATGTCAACAAACATAACAGACTAAGAGCCTGTCCTAGAACTCATCCATCAACGAAAGTGACTAAAGATCGTCAATACTAAACAAAAGTATTGAAAAATTTCCAATTTAAGATAAATCCATGTCTAAACAACCAATAAAAGACCGAAAATGCCCCCGACCTCTACTATTTCGATCAAATGTGCAGGACGTATTTTGTTTTACTACATTATTGGACAATCCAATTGTTTTGCAAAATATGCATCCATTTCCTAGTTAACGGGAGTACGAAAAATTGAGCTTCTCGTAAATTTGTTTGATTTGTCTCCGATATCTCCGGACATATAAAACTTATGATAGAGCACAAATTCTCGTTTCAAAGATAAAGCAAAGGAGCATAATACTATAATGTCATAAATTACAAATTTGTCATTTTAAGGAAGAAGTTAATTTTTATGTGTCGTCATGTTTGCTTTTTACGTCGAAGTTTCGCATCATCCTAGGCTTCGCGTGGTTTCATATCAACTTTTGCGATCCATCTCCACTCATGTATCATTTAAATTCAAGGGACTGGTTTAGAGCTAAAAACAAGGAATTAGAAAGTAACTTGTCGTAACAATGCCGTTGTAGCGATGACTCCATATCGACGAATCGGTATTGGAATGATCATTTAACAAGTCAAGCTCGAAAGGAACTTATTTTGAATTGACAAATGCTTACTCTTCCGGGAACATACGTCGACCTGAATCCAGGAAAAACGTTCTGTCTGTTCTCTGAACGACTTAACTTCTGCGATTTATACGCAGTCCGCCAGACCAATAGCCACAGCCCATCTGAATTTTATTGCGAATTCGCGCTTTATACTTTAAGGATAAACCTATGTGTTAGTGTGTCTTATTTTTAACTCTTAATATATCTATGAACGAATAAATCTCGCTATAACCGGACGATTTACTATATTTTTTATCAGGTCCCTCGTGAAATGAAGTGGCGAAAAAGTTTAGCCAAAGTCCTTTTGAGGATCTGAATAAAGCTTATTTAATAACATCCTTCTATGAATGCGGCACCGTAGCATAAGAGGACATAAATATTTTATTAAATTTGACTGGTTTTTCCAGCAGTAAAGTATTATTTTTCAGATTCGAAATATGGCCTTCGAAGTACGAAATATTTCTTTGGAATAGAAGTATACTTGGGGGGGGGGGGGAAGACTCAGAAATGCCATAAGAAATTTGTGATTAAACGCCCACTTGACGTACATACCTACTACCTGCTAATGGATATACAGTGGCTTAGCTGTCATTCCAATAAAAACCTAGATTCATATCTTGGAGCACAGAAGAGTCAGTGACTACCGTAATCCATGGTAATATTAAAAATGGTATGTTTCGCGCTGCCATGACCGAGACCATTGTTTAAAAAAATAATTTTATCTTTTATTTGAAATAATTTTTTTTAACATCAATCGCTTTTTTGCATACGATGAAACCAAACCACACGCGCAACATCTAATTGCAAGATTTACAGAACCGTATGGTAGCAAGAGTTATATCCATTACAACAGTGCCTAGGCTGCACTAATCTACCAGAGTCCAGTTCAGAGTACCTTTTTAGGAGATATCTATGCCATTACATTCAAACGCTGTCCTTCAAGTTTTCAGTCATCCCAGCGAATATTATGCAGTACTCGCAGGATTGAGGGGAAGAGGTCGACTGAGTAAGTCATGGATTGTAAAAGTGATGGAAGAGGAGGAGTATTAGGAGTCTTAAGAACAATGGAGCATTTAAAAACTAATGAATACATATAACAGAAGCAAAATAGGTACGCAAGGATGCAGAAACAGTTATGGGCCGTATACTCCTCAAGGAAATGTCGTAATGATGCGTGATTGTTAAGTATGCATGTCATACATTGCTAAATGGCATACATTCATAATCATAGCCTCTTTCTGAAATGAAGAAAAAATCCGGCTTAATTTACCAAAAAGCATCAGCCCTACTATCAAACAACATTTCGTTTTTATTCTTACGCTGTAATAAACAAATGAGTACCTTTAATAGTGTTTATCGGGGCGAAACAAGGTGACAAATCTCAGTACCTCAAAGGCTTACTTAAGGACCCTTACGAAGTAGGAATAGTCTCAGAAATAGATCGGATACAGCGGAGAGCAGCAAGATTTGTAAAAAGTTGTTACGATAAACATAGCAGTGTTATCGAATTGTTGAAACAATTAGAGTGGGAATCTCTAACTGATCGAAGGGAGAAATACAGGTTAAATCTTTTGCGAAAGTTTGAAGCAGAATATTTTTTGCCGGGCAAAATATTTTGCTAGCGCCGACGTATTGCGGTAGAAACGATCACAGAAATAGGTAAGATAAAGAAAATAGACTGCAAAACCGATAAATTTAAAATGTAATTTTTCCGCGTACAATAAGGGATCATAATAGTTGCGATAGATCAATCATCTGAAACTCCCACCCTCACTAGGTAGAGTAGACTTTTCACTTGTGTTTAATAACATATCATCATTACTAACACTTCACACCGCATGATATGTCCGGAATTATTTTTTTCTCTGCATGAAGTAGTATCTCGTAGCATTCATAAATTAATAGTATCAGTAATATTAACCATTAGTTGTCTTTTTAGCAGTGTTCTGCATGTTTGTATGTTCATTTACGAGGCACTCTCCCAGTTTCTAGTTTGACTGCCCACTGTTCTCTTGACTGCTTGTTGGTCTGCGCCTAGCGGCCGGGGGAAAGTGCCAGATCCTGATTTGAACTGGTACGAGTGCTGCAAGCCTGGTGTAGAATCACCCCGTGCCACACACCATAGTGGCGGCTTGCATGGTACTTCGTAGATGTAGATGAAGGCTAAATCTTCAGAGCAATCTCAATCTTCGAAATCTATGACTCCATAATAATTAACGCCAGCTTTTATCCCTCGCTTTCCTCAGCTACTACTGACAATGAGAAGCATATGAGTGTCCCTTCTTTACGTCATTACCTTCAAGATATCAAATAATCCAAATTTCCTCTTTATTTCACGCCGTACAATTGCCGTATTGTTACGTTAATTTGCAAACCAAGCGGGATGGTAGCCCAACCGAGTTTGTCGTGATGAAGGTAAAAAGACTACCATAGCCAAACAAAGTAATTTTTCTCTTTCAGGAAAAGTACAACCCTAGAACATAAACAAAAAGATTATAAAATAATAACTAGTTTCCGGTCTCGTTGTACGTTTTCGGGCAACTTCCGTCAATATCTTGACAACGACTGCACAGCAAATAGTCTCCTTTAAACCCGGTCCTGTCTGTCTGGCGGACCGACGTAGCAAGAACTGCCTTGAGTGGCAGGAGAGACGGCTTTTAAATTTGTGGCGAAGACAGAAATATTCTGGATCGCCATACCAGAACTCTACAGAATAATCCAGAAGTAATCCGGAGAAATCGGAAATAGTATTTGCCGGCACCAAGAACCGATCACTGGTCGCCCGCATAGGAGGCCAGAGCGGATCCACCGGGCCAACGCGTCAGCTGTAGTGGCGACACGCGGAGTATCGCCACAAGTTCTGGCGAGCAACAGGAGGGGAGAGATGGCAAGGTAGGTAGACATGGCGTGTACGGGTGCCGAAGGGAGGAAGAATTGCGTTCATTTGGAAGCGATCCAATGGGAAACAGCATCCGAAGACGCAAAGGAGAGGAGAACAACGAGCACCCACCGAGATATATTTTTAAAATTTCGGGACGGAGCGTAGGTGCGCGTCTGGTGACCAAGATTTACTTTTATAAAGCAGGCATGAGTTAAACTCATTATGAGAACGAAATCGCTCGTGGAAGACTCTTGAGCTAGTAAATATTCTATTTACGAAAATATATTTTCATCGTTATGCTAGAGATAAAATATTTTCAACGAGTGAAACGTAAGATGCATTGTATAAAACAATAATAGAGGTCGAATTAGGAAATATCACAATAGCAATATGCCGTTTAAAAGCTGATATAAGGAGCGTAATTATTAAGCAAGCAAAGCAAAGGGATAAACTCACCTTAGCCTCAATATGAATACGTAAATTTTTGCTGTTATATCCGACGAAATGCACCAGCGATAGACTAACGGTTCTGAATCAGGCTCCTGGGGAAACAATCAGCAAACGTAAATTTTAAAAAATTATGGGTTTAATTTAAGAGCTTTATTTTTACTTTTCAATGACTTAGGTAAGCTATTAGTAAAATCCACAATATTTACAGAACATTAATGCTTTAAATCAGAATGCGAAAATAGCTGAATAATTGTATTTAATATTTCTAATGGAATTGCATCGTACGTAAATGGAATTAATTACCTGAGAAAGCATTGAAATACTTTCCTTAGTAGCAAGTTCTAGCAAGCAACGAGTGAATATATACAGATATAATCTCAGCTTAAAACTTGCTGTTACAAATAGTGACAAAATTAACAGGTTACACGTTGGCATCTAGTTATTACTTTTCTCATTACCTAGTCATTAACTGTGCTATTTTATTATGCAATAAGCGTCATCATCACGGAGAGCAATCACTTTCTCAAGATCCACTTGGTGGGATTCCATCATTAGAGGAAGAAAAAGGCAACTTTTACTAATACCAATGAATTTAATTAAAACTCAACCCGCGTTTTAATTAAATTCAGTGTTATTAGTAAAAGTTGTCTTTTTATTCCTCTAGCTTCATCACATATGTTATTAAATTTTAGTTTATTTCAGCATAATAAGTAAAGTCATACCACGCGTAATACAATGCCATTAGCTTTCATGACTCAATGTAAAGTGAATATAAAAAATAAGTACCAGCAAGTAAGGACTTTAACTAAAGCAATCTTGAGCCAGACTCCTAAAGGATTCGGTGGCCTTTAGCAACTACGCGAGACGTTGGATAAAGGCAGACAGAGCCTTCTGACGTTTCCGAATTACGTATTTCTGAAATCAAAGAGGCTGGAAAGAAATATTACTCCCTTCACGTGATTGCCTTCGTATTATCGATTCAGCCGCGAAGAGCCAACGAGTCTCCCTCCTTCCTCGATAAAACCCACTCATTTATAAATAACCGAGGTTGGCAACCTATGGCACGTGCCACCATTTTGGCTCGCGAAGCGATACCGCCTGATTCACAACTCAAGCGGAAGAAGGCAAGACCGATAAGTGAACATTTAGATCCATAAAAACATTTTAATTTCACCATAAAAGGGCATTCCTAGAACAAAAAATTTAAGACAGGATCAATTTAGGTATGACAAGACTTAGCGCTTTAGAATGTATTAAACGACTAGGGGAGGATGCCTTTTGAAATTCAACGGGGAGAAATAATTAAAATTGGTGCATAGGATTATAAAAATCCTTTCAATTACCAACCATATGATGAAAAAAACCAACTTTGTGATTTCCACAACTTTTCCTTAAAGTTGTGGAAATCACAAAGTTGGTTTTTTCACCATGGATATCCATCATTTCCACGAAATCAGGCCTGATACTTACAGTTTTAATTTCAATTATATATTATCATTATTTAGTATGTGCTATTATTTATTTATTCCTTAATAAGTTCAGAGTGAATATAAATATACGGAGTCTCGGCTTCAACAATTAGCATGGTCGTTATAGGGAGGATGACTCAAAAACGCAAAAAGTCTGCTAAACATCGATACATTTTATTAAATTACATTTTGCAATTGAAAAAAGGTCTGAACGAAACCAAACATCATCTTTACGTATTTTTCATATGGGATTCACTGAAAAACATGTAGATACATAAATAAATTAACATATTTTACATTTTTTCTGAAATCAGATCATCAAGACGATTAATTTGAGTATAAGTTGATGGGTGTCCGACTCCTGGATGTGGCTAAACACTTCGAACATCCAAACAGACACACACATAAACGCACTTTCTCCTTAATACATAGAGATGCATATCTAATAATGACATCGTATAGACAGAAAAAATTGCAAACGAATACGCTGACGTAAACCTAAAATATTCACATTTGTAACTAGGAATATTTTTATGTTCTTAAATTCAATAATTCATGCCTAGCGTAAGCACGATTCGATTAAAATTTTCAACGGTAGTGTATATTCTGTGGAGCTGTGGTTTCATGAAATCTTGGGATTATCACTATCACCTCCATCGACGAATGTCTTATCTTTTTGAAAAAAATGAACGTATTGCTCATGATGGTCTTCGAAACGTACGCATCTGATCACATGCTCAAAAAATTTAAAGCAACAGAAAGGTCTACTTCTGAACAGCGCTCTCATTAATGAAATTGCGACATGAGAATGTTGACAAGGAAATCCGAAAATCCAACCCACGTTGACTGAGAACAACACCAGCAAGAAAAATTCCTCAATATCAATAATTCTATTCGGAGACTTGAAGGTTAAATGGAAGTATTTTTTCCACACGGGGTGCACATAATTGTAAAGTATCTTAAATGTATTTACTGAGGCTGAATTGAAACACTCGGCATATTTTTGTTAAATTTTAGCTAGGGTTGCTCCAGATTTAAGGCCTGATAAATGGTAACGCAACAAAAATGTTGGCATTTAATAAATATTAGTTACGCCATTCTTGTAACAGCCTGGCGTGAGATATTTTTGCTAAGAGTAGAATTAGGAATGAAATGCAATTTTAATTAAACGTTTATTCCTATATTTAAGCCATTTTGATGTAACGAACTGGAAAAGGTATTTTTAATCACGTAAGTCATGAACTTTTGTGATAGACGTATTTAATCATGGAATAAAATGCAATGTTTACGAATGAGACAATCTTATATTAAAGCCATTTACATATCACGTACATGACTTTCCTCTAAAAACGGTAAATGGATATAATCACTCTTAACAGGTATTTAGCAAGAAACAACTTCAATATATTAAAAGAAACGTGTATCGCTTCGGTCAACAGACGTCCTTTTTCTTATCAGTTTGCCCCAAATCTTTCGGAGTAATTAAACTTCAAAATATTTCGTCCACAAAGTTGTCGTTAATACACATGCTAGGAATGTACTAAGAATGCCGAGAGATGTACCTAATAGTAGGGCGCCAACTATTCCCAAACATATATAAAGGTATCACCACATGAGAGCAAAGCCCTTCAAAATCTCTCCGGCAATCTGCGAAAAATCGACGAAAGTGTTAAATCTTGTTTAAAACTCAGTAACAAATCACGAAATTATAACTAGCTCCACTTTCTATTGTTTTCCCCTTATCAGGATAATTCCTAGTGTAGACTATATTTCTTAGCGGAAATTTGTTTGAATGCTGCAGTAACTTTTCGAATCTTCCGCAGAAACAAAAATTTTGCGTAAGTAATCATGGGCATCTTATGTGGATTACATTATTACGCACGAAATATGAAATTATAAGATTATAGAATATATAGAATAATTATTAGAGGACTGCACTTAAAAAGTCGAACAACTTCCACTGTAATAGAACTTATTACGACCGCTTTCTCTTTTTACATCATCTTCAGGCTCCTGGCTAGGCTATCTGAAGATACTGTGAAAAGCGAAACCGGTCGTAATAAATCTTATCACAGTGGAAGATGCTCGAATTTTTAAGTGCAGTTATGTTCCATTTCCACTCAATCACGCCTAAAACCTCAGATTATTAGAGGAAAATCCTCCAATCCTCTCTTGATTTTAGGATATGCTTTGCTAGCGCTTAATTTCCCTGGCCATTACTCATTTATTTCTTTTTCATGGACAACAGTACAAACTGTATTTTATGGCTTGCAATACGAACGGACATATTAGACGCCTTTTTGTTTTTTCCACCGATTCTGTGCACCAAGATCATTCCCGTATAAGACGCTGAATGATTGAGCGTGGGTATTTTTCGGGGATACAAACGCGTCTTCTAAGCTGTAAATGCTTTCTAATGAATTTCTTTCTAAGCTGGAAATGATGGTAAATCTTTTAATACGCATGGAATACTAATGCAACACTAACAAATTATGAACCCTAAAAAGTGCAGACTCCGTGCGTATTGGGGCAAGAAACTTCCTAACCATTCTCTTTCTAAGTAGGGAAAGAGAAAGAAAGCTTTATAATCGGCCTTAAAAACTGGCGCTCCTTTGCCCATCCATTTCACACCGCCGCCCGTATACTTGCCTATTATTTTACCCTGTTTACATCTTCCTTCACACACAACATTTCTACAAATATTAGGAACTCCTGAAAGTTTACCATGTCATTCACATCCCATTAGGTAACATCTTCATTAACCCTTTAATCTTCAAGACTTTATCTGATCCGCATTTATTCATTCCTCGTCCCATCTACATTTACGTAAACTTGCATAATTTACGTATACAAACGAAATACTTATCGACATTAATTCTAACCATACGATACCCAAGTTCCATTTAATTTTAAGAAGGTGGAGGGGAGTCTACGTTTGTGTATGTACTGTGATATTTAATCCTTCGACACAGGAGAGGGTAAATCCGAAGACAATCCTGAAAGGGGAAATGATTTATGGCCTATTGAGCACTGTGATGAATCGAGATGGAGCTCCTGGCGTATGAGAGGTGATGAAGTATGATTAAAAGAGAACTGCTCTTTTGTTGGCATGAGTCGGACGACATGCTTCCCACGGGGGAATCAGAGCGAGCGGGTTGAGATTTGTTCCGGCCCAACGAATTCGACTGTGGAAGCAGCTGTTCCCCGCCGCGGCGGCTCATGCCTCATTACGCGGATTCCCATGGCACACACAATATATTATGTTCCCTTGCATCGCAGTTGTCCTCGAAAGCTATGAATTAGAGTGGAATTTATGCCTGCTCTGAATTGTCATGATGACATTTTCCCATTAGGTATTAGAAACGATTATTAAGACTAAATCAAATGACACCAGGCATAGGTGTGCCTATTGAGCGGAAGCAGATGGTAACGAGAATTTTCCCGGAACAAGTTTCAGGGGGAGTTTTTCCGAAAAACGTATTCCTTAAACGAAGACGCATAGAAATTATTAAGATTTCGACGTCTTGGTTTAAACATACTAATATTAAAAAGGAGGAAACCGTCACGAAGTATCAGAAAAAAATTCAATTGAATATTATGAATGCAGCAGATGAAAAACCAACAGAAACTACTTGTTTCTATGCCATTGAAATACGAGCAGGTAAAGTATGAAAATACAATGCAATTTGTTTAGAAAGTTGAAAATTTAGCCACGTTATTTCCACCGGTGAAAGTTATTTTTGTAGAGTAATCATGTGCTGAGCGGAGTCAGGTTTACATTGTGGGTATGGTTTATTTGTTGCAGACGCAGAGTGTGGGATAATTAAAAACTTAACGAATTACATTTTCATGTCTTATTTGAAAATTACTAGTGAATCACGAGGAAACTGCGACATTCCCAAGAGGAAAATATGGAAAAGTTTTTCCTATACAGTCCCTATTTCAAAAATGAAATAAAAGTTTTTTCCCTCTCGCTTGTATAAAATTCAATGGCAACACTATTGTTTGATAGCTTTTAGTATTAATTCTTGTTTTATTTTGGCATTAGTCACAAGATGAGAGCTGAAATTATGAGATTCAATTATAAATAAACATATTAACTGTTTCTCTCCTCTAGTGCATTTTAAACTATTAATCCACCCTACAGGAAACTCAAACATTTTAATTTTCATCATGAAAAAACATTTTTCGGGGGAAAAATAGCAACGTCATTGATAATTAGAAAGCCAGTAAGCCAATTGTCACAAATGAGGAAACCAGGAGTCTGTAAAATTCGTATTCAAATGACAGTTAGACACAAAACAATGATTTGTAAAGAATGACGAAAGTAACACACATGGGTGAATTTAGATTATGCCGTTTCAGTTACGGGAGACTTAGAATCTACAGTTATAGCGAAGGATACTAAAATTATAGTTCTATTTTTCCTCCAATATTTTGCATTCACCAAACCTTTGACATCAAAATACTATCAGTAGAACCAATAAAAAATGTAAAATTTACCAGTAGTGGAAAATCTTACCTTCAACTCTTTAAAGAACAATCGGTTGCATATTAAACATACGTACGTCTGAAGATAATTCATAAACTAGGATTAGACCCCCCTGAACTTGGTGTCAGCCAAATGACGCTTCAATTTACTTCTCACATCACTTCCAGCGATAGTTTCCGTGAAACTTGTAATTGCTACCAGGAGGGAATAATCAAGATAATAGATAATCACAGTATTCTAAAATTAATAACGTTCCCATTACATGATGAACAATTAAAACTCGTACCATTTTCACACTTATTTTATTTTCCGATTATGGTTTCAACACTTTAGTTTCATTATTAAGATGATACACCGTTTTTAGCGAGCTCTTATATACCTATTTGAAGGGAGAGGAGATTCTAAATGTGCCGTGGAGGGGGTAGGTAAGGTGTGGAAAGGTCAAAATGAACAAAAACGGGGGGAAACAAGAGGGGAACATGAGAGAGACAAAATTTGAGACATATGACTCATGCCCCCCGTTTTCCTTCATTTTGACCTTTCCCCGCCTTATCTACGGCACCTTTATAATATCCTTCTTTCAAATAGGTATATAAGAGCTCGCTAAAGACGATGTATCACCTTGATAATGAAAGTAAAGTGTTAAAACCTTGGTCGGCAAATAAAAAAAGAGTGAAAATAGTACAAGTTTAATTTGTTCATCAAGAAAGCAAGAAATGTTCACAGAGTGACGCTTCAAGTTACTTCCCACTTCACATGTTTTCATTGAAGGTAGTGATAATGAAATTCCGATATGTATACCTATTCGAATCGAGTGATCAATGCTGTGGTGCTACTTTTTGACAGCAAATCAAACGTGCTAATCTATGTCGTTAAATATGAAGCTTAAATTAAATAGGATGTGCGTTTCTCACGAGAGGAAATTAAGTCTTTTTAAGCGTTTCGTGATTGAAACATTCTACGAAATTATGATCAAAGTTTCATAGCACTTTTTCAGATATTCTCTTTTCATTTTTACACCAAACAACAAGGCTCATCAAAATTCGCTGTTGATCCGTTCCAAGTTAGTTGATGTTGTTACTAAGACATTCGGCTGTCGAGGGCGTAAACGTCAGTAGGCGAAAATCACAATAGAACAATTATCCCGCTTTATTGGGATTTGAAGACCGATTCATTAAATAGGTGCCAAGTGATTAATAATAATAAATCTACCAGTAAACTGCATGGAATCCTTGAATGATTCGAGACGTAAAATACATCTGAGTTCGAATCCCAGTCCAGGCGAATGATTTTTTCACCTTGAAATCCACTCATTCGTGTTATTTCCTCGGCGGGTGACTACGCTCAAGTTACTTTAGAGGTTACCGCCGCACTCCCTTGAATAGGTCGTAAACACGACGAAATTATAGGAACATAGCTCTCACAGACCCTTTTGGTAGACGGATGCTCTTCACGCTACGCCATGGAGGATGTCATTCAAGTCGATGCGATATTGCGAAGGTAACGAGTTAAAGTGCGGATTGAAAGTGTAAATAAAGTCTTTCTTTCAGAAAGATTGATTAGTCATATAGTTATAGGATGGTAGGCGCATTGTACCGAGATAATTCGAAACTTAACAAAGGCACTCAGTTGCTACCCATTCGCACGCAACGTCCGATGTCGAGAAACTAGACCCTTCCACTCCCAACATCATCCTCTACGAATACATCTGGAGTTTTTACTGAGGAATATAAACCGATTTCTTTATATGTACGCGCAACTATTACATACTTAAGGTAATGAAAAGTAAACAAAGGCTGCAGTGAAAATAGACCTTTGCAGTCTCGAAATCGTGCACAGCGCTTCTTGTACGAGTTTTCGCGAGGGGTTTCAAATGGCAGCAATACCGATTGGTTTCGAAGCGATAAAATTCAAGGGTGATGATGGGATTTCAGATCGTAGCGGGAAAGTAGCGAACTTTGCGAAGCTGCCTCCACACCTCCTCCGCCTCCAAGTCCCCCTCCAGTTAATCGGAAAGTTCGACTCTCTCGGCACATGCGCACGTTGGGAACCTCTTACCTCTGGGACAGGGGCCGAACCCTCACGGCCACTTTGACGTTGGCCATCCCGGTAGGACGAGCCCCATATCACACTCGGAGGGCCGGTATCCCCCCGAGGTGGACTCCTCCGCTGACCGCCACGCTCGCCGCCGTAGACACACGTTTATATCCCACGCCCTTGCAGACACCCTCTACAAAGTCTCAGCGGCAGCCGGTAGGTGGGGATGAGGAAGAGATGATATAAAAGGTCGAGATATATCCAAAGTCCTGGCAGAAGAGCACACCCTCAAATCTTCGCCGAAGCCGGTAGGCGGGGAAGGATGAAAAAGAGAAAGCGAAGACGGAAAAATGAGAATACTGCTTGGCTGTATCTTCCGCAACAATTGGACGTACGATCTCCGACAGTGAAGTGGCCGAAAGGACCAGCTGTTCTCACTTTCCACTCAACATTAGGTGGGGTTAGGGGGAGATAACTATCAACTGCGCCCCTTCATTGTCGCAGGGGTTTGGCGCTGAAAGGGCACTGATTCACAGTCACAGACGCACTCACTCACGTTAAGGGCACATTTGAGGGAATGAAGGTCGACCCCTATCTCGCGCGGGAGTCATCCAAAATGAAACGGGCGCGGTTATTAAGAACTGCGAACAGCGAAAGCCGGGTGCCTTACACTCCCGAGTCAGTCGTGAGACGGAGACCTCCTCCTCGTTCTCCTTGGGAGGAAAGTTTAACTGGGGAAGGCGTCGACACACACAGTGAGGAAGTCCTCGGAAGAGGAGGAGGGGGGGATGGGACTAGTTAGAGAGGGGGGTGCAGAAGGGGGTGTGGAGTGTAGCGAGGGAGGCAGAAAGTTTCTTGCACCACGCCACCCGCTCCATCTATATTTAAAGTGGCATTTATATTTAGCGTCGACTTATAGCGTACCCCTTCCCCCTCCACTACTCCTTTCTCCCTGCCTCCCGAACGCACCCCCACAATCTCCTAACCCCTCCCACCCTCTCTCCCCCTCCTGCCCCCCCGCCATCCTAGCTTCCCCTCTCCCGGTTGACAGATGTCGCCCCCATCGTTCATCTTGTGCGCTACCTACTTCATCCTCCGCGGTAGAGCGCTCAAGAATGGACAAAAGAAGAGCGCGGGGATAAGTATCACTACGTCGATTCCTTAAGCCTGAATCACTCATTTTTTCTGTCCTTTTTCAGGGATAGCTCCATTGAGAGCTCAAATGATGGCTGAAAAATGAAGGTTTACGCCAGTGGTTCTCAACCGGTGTGGCGTGGCACACTGATGTGCCGCAAGCCTCTGTTGTGCCGCAACGCTCATAAAAACCATAAAAGATCAATAATAATAAAAATTAAATAATTAACCTAATAGATACTTTTCAATTTTGTTAATTTTGTTTAAAACGAAAAGTATTGTTTCTCGGTTTTTGTTATACTTAATTTTTACAAGTCTATTAATTTTTTCTTTGTTCACCAGCGTACCGTCTGTATTTCCAAACACATCAAGTGTGTCTTGGTGTCAAAAAGGTTGAGAACTACTGATATACGCGATCATTTTCAGGGATAGCGGCAATGATAGGGTTCCCTATAATGTTTTTCATCATTTGAGCAGGCCCTTTTTTCCGTCCCTGAAGACGTCCCTGACTCCGTCATTTAGCCAATCAGAGTGCACGGCCGCAAAGAACGAATGTTACGCTACGCGTGGCTTTCAATGAAACTAGCATTATAAACATTAGAGGATAGCGAAACGATTATTTAATGTCTCGCAATATCTCGTGCTCGTGGACGGTGAAAGCAGGGAATACGTGGAAGAATTACAGCTCTCACAGAAAAGGAAATATACGACCACCTTTGCCATAATAAATCCTCTCATTGCCATAGTAAATTTTTAAGGATAAAGAGCCCGAATTAAAGAGTGACGAATGTGAAACCATAGAGTAAGTATGCTTACTCTATGGTGAAACGTTTCCGTTCTGGAACAACGACGCAAGACGAGAAGGCGAAAAGAAATATCTTGCGTAATCAGTTTGGTGAAGAGAGTGAATAAAATATTCACTGAAGTGAGGATGTTCCACAGACGAGATCATATACAT
The DNA here is from genome assembly GCA_963573305.1 of Pyrrhosoma nymphula. Taxonomy (NCBI): domain Eukaryota; kingdom Metazoa; phylum Arthropoda; class Insecta; order Odonata; family Coenagrionidae; genus Pyrrhosoma; species Pyrrhosoma nymphula. Next base: position 24,208,776 of record OY754338.1, read on the forward strand.
GGCAAAGGATTAATTAAAGCTTATCAATAAGTCTAAAGGTTTATGTTAGCCCACTCGATGGCAAGCATTGGGTTTATCATTAGAAATTTGGTTTAGTGCGCCTAAAATGATATGCCATCAGTCATACATAACAAAAATTGTCTGCCGTAAACAATATGCTACGTACGCAAATAAGCTATCAGTCAAATTAGCTTCAGAAATAGCCAATTTAATGGCTGAAATGCAAATGATCATGTGATACAGAAAATGATGGCTTCTGCTATCACTTTCCCTTTCATTTGAGCGATCGCGAAAAGCGTCCCGTAAATGGTCCCTGACAAGGGACGGAAAAAATGATCGTGTGACTCATAGGCTCGGTAATTGTTTCGCTAAAATAATTTGCAAGAATCAGTTGTCAAATTGCTAATTTTATAAAACTTTACTTCCTACGACTAATCCATTCAGTAAAAACTAGATAAGCAAACAATTTCACGAAATGTATTTAGGGCTACTCCCATAAAATATATTTTTGTAAAAAATAAAATATTTTCCCACTGTTTATTTGGGACTGCTTTATAAAATTTGAAATAGAAATCAGAAAATATCACCGCAGGGGACGGGCAGAAGGTATCACAACTTCGCTCGCAGAAAATCTGTTTCACAAAAATGTGACTTCAGAAACATGCAACTGATTATAGTGAATTAAAAATATTACGAAAGTTATTGATAGATTCTAAAAATATTCTCTGCTTCTAATATCGTTAGCAGACGAAAAAACAAACGTCTATAACTGGGCCTTGCTTTTCAAACCATCTTATATTTCTTAAATTATTATCAGTTTGGTTTCGTGTTAGATTGGTGATTTTATTATACACACGCCCTTTTTTGCCAATGTTTTAGCTTCAACGACTTGAAATGGGATTCTACAAAAATAAATATTGATCAGCAACCCGAAGGAATCAGGTAAGGCCCATACGCTATGTGCATGATTTGCATTAAATGTTTGGATATTAAATATGTATAAATATAAACAAATGATAAACATAAGGACTCAATTTACGAAGGGGAAAAGGAGTTTGTAAAAAACCATTCATCATAATTTAGTTTTGGAGAACGGCCACGCCAAATTCAAGCGGTTCCTAAGACGCTCCTAAGCTAAATAAAATCAGGATCAAGTTGGCCAAGGTCTTAGCGAAAATAATTAGAGGACAACAGAGAAGAACCGTGATGAGATCGCGAGATAGTGATAATAAAAAGGTACTACAATAACGGCGGATGTACCAATGGAAACAATATGTTTGAGAAAGGTTCAAAAGCGTAAGATTGCAAAGGAAGCGACAGGGAGCATTTTGGGAAGGATGAAATGGAAGAAAGTGAGCATGGGAGACGTAAAGGAGACTTAACAAACAATTAGGTAACATGCTTAAACTGGTATTTCAGAGCAAGGGAGCTTGGAGTAAATGGCGATACGAAACAGAGAATTTGAGACACGGGTGCGCTTGAAGCGAGAAGTGATAGCGCGATAGGAAAACAAAGAACAATAAAAGCAAAAAGTGCAGTATTCAAAACCAGAAAAGATAAATTCTAGTAAAAATAGAAGACATTCTAACGAGGCAGGGGTAATACGAAGAGAACATAAGTGTGAAACAATTTCGGGCTTAAATAAGGGGAAACGTTGCATGATACAATAATCATTTTGAACTTTTTACGCGTCTTAAATAAATACCTTAGATTCTAGAGGTTACTTTCATTATCATGGTAAAATATGGTGTTTGGTAAACAATTGGCAGCTTACTAAATACCAGCTTGGCAAACACAAAAACAGTTTTTTATTCTAACAATGCGTTGAATATTCGGCGACTCCTGTAGAAATGGTATTCTTCTTCTCTGTTGTGCAAAAAGTACAAGTTTGTACAACCGAGTACAGTAAAAAATTTATTAATCAAGTTATCAGGACGTTAGTCAAACTATACTTGCCTGTTACTTTCCACATTCTCATACGTTGCTGAACGCGATTCGAACTTCGAGGGAAATCGGCAAAAGGACACTTTGTGAAGAAATTTTGAGATGACGACAAGTCCCCCATGTCATAGCGAAGCAACAGCTCGATGTCAAGCTTCTTTTATGATCAAGGGCTGTTGAGAGGGGAGCTGTATCAAAAAATAGAAAGGCCAAAGTATTAGAGCTGAAAGAAACTGAGAAATGCAGAAGTATCAAATCATAACACGAAGAAAATTAATATACGTTTTCGGGTGATTTAAGCTAACATTTTACCCACTGAAAACGACGAGATAACGAGAATCCCTCTCAAAATCGGCACATTCTACCAGTTTATTAATTTAAAAAAGTATTCTAAAATTCCACCGCGGACGACGGACGTAAGAAGGCTATTTCAGAGGTATAAAAAACAATTAGATAGAAATTTAACTTCCCAGACAGCTGAATGATTAATGCATTAATAATTCAACGGAAGTTATCGATGTATCGTTGACGCTGGTTTCCAAATGAAAATTCTCCGCGTATCATGACGTAAAAAACAAGCAATACTAAACGCCTATAACTGAGGCTTGTTTTTAGAGCATCTTATATCCCATCAAATTATAATACGCTTGGTGTCGAAATCGAATTTGACAAATTAAGGGAGACAAAACAGAAAATGTTAGCTTTGAATAAACCTTTTTCCTACCTCTCAATTCGTGACCACAACTGAACAACATAAGAACATATACACACACTAGTATAACCTGATGGCTAAACACCCACTTCCGCACATCCTTCTTGCGAATCGCAGGGTAGGTCATAGGTGTGGGTTTAAAATGTGAATCTTTTTATCATACCTCCCCATTACTCCTCTCTGGACTGACCCCTTGAGCCACCCACCTTCCCTTCCCTAGCTGACTGATTGTCAATCGCACGGGAAATGGAAAAGGAAACAATAAATCCCAGCAACCAGGATTATTAACTGTCGGCATTCTAACGATTACTGTAGAAATTTCCGTTGGAAAAGTCATTCCTACCATTAAATTAATGGTATGGCTGCATTTATAATGAGAATAGCTAGATATAAGGCATTTAACTATTAAATATTTCGATTTCCATGCGGTCAGTACCACTCAAACACACCTAAAACTCTCAATGCACTTGGAGATTTTTCTAAACATTTCGTCTTTATAATTCCAAACAATTCAATTATTTAAAATTGGTGACAGCACCACCTCTATATCCCAGTTGCGAATATTTGAGAATATTGATAAAATGAGTTCACTGCTAACTTTATGGTATTCCATTCTGTAAAACGATTTATTTAAAAAACCTTTTACAAACCACAGAAAAAAATATGCACTCACTCACACAAACACGACCACGCTGAGTACCATCATCAGGTGATGAAGCATTGCGAACAACCTGTATATATACCACACTGGAGGGAGGGGTGGGTTGGGTGGGTGGGGGGTCTAAAAAGGTTCGCATCAGAATATCCCCATTGTGAATATTTGAGAATATTCTATTAAGGTTCACACGGGAATATCCCCGGTGCGAATATTTGAGAATATTCTATGAATATCCATATTTCATGGCATGGCAAATTTTTATGTGCTTCAAAGTAAATAACATAAACCAAAACAAAATATTTAAAAAATCGATACACACAGTAAATATTAGTAATCTTTTTAAAGCTAGTACTTAATTTGTGTAATCAAAACTGAAAAATGCGTATAGAAACCGTACGGTTAAACGTATAAATTCGCATTATTATTAAAAACCAATAATGCGGTTGCTAATAATTTTTCAAGATACCCCAGATTACTGTAAAACGTCGAAAACTGTCGAGTTTCTACGAAGACATGAATGGCGAATATTTCCGCGCGCCGCCGATTTGAAGTTGCGTTTTCAGTTTTTGCCTCGCGCGCGTGTCTCGTCGGCTTTCCCCACCACCACTCCCGCTATGGTCGCTCCACTTTATACGCTGTTTGAAGTAACTAAAAAGCTCTTTTTTGAAAAATAAATTATGTATTTTGATAATACAAGCCTCTGACAATCTAATGCCGTTGGATTCGTTTCTTAATTGTCATAAGCAAAGATGCTGCGAATTTTTAAAAACAAATTCCTAACTCGGGCCCTATGAGTCGAAGATCACTTTTTTATCTTTGTTTTGAAGCCAGCTTTCGATTTATCTAAGTTAGAAACTCGTACGATATGTACGAGCGATGCTGTGGCTCTAAATGTTTATAAAAAGTACCCCCTTTTTTAAATCAATAAATAAGAAGTTATATTTAAAGTTTTTAATTGGTTTTTATTAACAATTGAAAATATAACTCTTCCAGAAGAGAATCCATTTTGAATTGAACCGAAAATTTGATTAAAAAAATTTATGGCTTTCAACATTTTAGCGTCTTGGGATACACAAATAAACATATCTCAGCAACAAATTATCCGATTGATTTTTACAAACTCTCGATTGATTTGGAAAAGCTTCTTTTTATAAGGATCAAAACATTTAAAAATTGCCTTTGTGATAAATAATTCATTTTTCAAAAATGGCCGTTTTTCGTTAATTTTGAAATAGAAAATGAATAAAATCGAACTTACCATGGCTCAAATTAATGGTCTTTGAGTTACCTACAAGTAATTTATGCTTTCAATTCTCTAAAAACCTTATATTGGCTTGTAGAATTAAAAAATGTGTTTTGGCCAACTTTGGACAAACGTAGCTCCGAAAAGACAGAATATCGAGTTGCAAACATATTGGGGGATCTTCTTTCATCCCCCCCCCCTACAACGTAAATCCCATACATTCCTGAGTTACATCCCTGAAATCACTATTTTTTTCTGTTTCTTGGACTACTTACTAGTCTTTTCTCATTCATCCTTCACACATTTTTATTTTTTCCTTCATTACATCCATATTAAGCTTTTCCTTTCATTTTCCTACCTCCATATCGTCTGAAATCATTTTTTTCCTCCATTTCTTACGCTCACCATTCATTTTCCCCTCTATCATCCTTTCCAACATGCCATTAACCCTCAATATGTCCTCCAGCTTATTTTTCTGCCTCCTAATAGCTTCATTTCCTCTTTTAGTATACATTTAACATTCCCTCCAATTGTTTTTTATATCAATATCCATCCAGCTATCAACTCTCTTCATCCTACTCCACATCTCAAAAACCTAAAGTGATTACTTATCGTCCTTCTGCAGTGTCCAATTTTCTGTACTCTTTAATGCAACACCCCACATTAGGGTTTTATAATAACTCCATGGTCTCCTTCTGAATTCGGGTGATAGTTGGCGTCTCTCTTGCCTGGATTCTCGAGGATCACATCCCATCTGCCCATGAATGGGCCTACTCAATTGTCTCCTCTGTACAGGTCTGAATCTGAAGGAGAACACTCAGATCCATCCATGGTAGCTCAGCGTGCGAGGTGTATCCATGTGATGACTGGTTTGGTAGCCAGCCCGTTCAACAGAATTTGCTAGCAACTTCAAGGTGATGGGAGTGGCAATGGGGGATTATCATTCGAGTGCTTTTTCGATATTACCATTGAAATCAAATTTGCAAAGGTTTTCATATAGATTTATGGAGTTGCTTCGAAACATTACGGACTAATAACCAAATAACTAATAGTAGAAAGTTGCATTTTTTCTGTTTCCAAAAAACAACCTCTGGTGTCATGTCATCCATCGATCAAAGGCCCGTGGTTCGATTCCCAGTGAAGACGGATATTTAAAAAAAGTATTTTCCAAATCTTTATACTGCTGTATTTCCAGCAGAAGTGAACATCTTCACAGAAGCCTATATAAGGCATCTTTTAGACTGGATCAGGAAGAAGAGGGAGGAAGCAATGGATGAAATGACGTCACGGCCGTTATGAGAAGGTTGCCTGTCCATTCAAATTTAGACTCCCGTATCCCTGGCAATTTTTGGAATATTTAAGCGATGATTTGCTAATGATCATTTGTCATAGTTCCCTGCACGATAAAGTAAAAAGCAAAAATCGTGATAAACCCCTATTGTGGGTACTAGATACACATTTAACAATTTTTATATCTGTAGATATCACAAATGAGAACATGGATGCAAAATTTCACGCAAATGTGTACATAAACAAAAATCGCTTCAATCACCTCAACGGAATGCAGAACTCTTGATTTATGCGACAACACAAAACTGGCGGTATTGTGTCTAATTAAAGTATATTTCCTTTGACATTGACGTTTACACAAGCAAATGAAAGAGGCTGCTTTATAATTTCCAAACAATATATGAAGGATTTAGAAGAAGAGGCTTTCAATACCTACCATTTGCTAAGGCTAAAGGACTCCAGAGGTAAATACTAATCAATGGATCAACAGGTCTGTGCCTTAGGGATCAAAAAGTCAAAAAATAATTATTAGAGGTGAATACACTAACTTCCCATCATACAGAAGAAAATTAGGCTTTTAGCACCTCAACTGATAATTAGCCAAAATGCCAGTCAGTCTAGCAATGGAGCTACAGTAAAGTTACAGAACTGCAATGCAGCATAGTTAAAGTACAGTTTGAGCTTCAGTACGGTTCCAGCCCTGTAATGGAGCTTCAGCCTTGTGATGCAGCACAAAACTCTCTCCACAGTACACTTCCAGTTAAGTTATCCTTAATGGAATCTACCACAGTTAAGTTGGGTGGACTGGAACAGAGCTAAATGCTGAGTTTAGTGCAGTTTTAGCACAGTTACAGTGCACCCACAGCAGAGCCTTTTCTCTCTTCAGATTTCTCAGAGAAAAAAATCTATGCTGTGAATGTACTGTATCTAAGTTAAAACTGTACTAAACTCAGCATTTCGCTCAGTGCCAGTCCACCTGACTGTACTATGGTAGCAGTGGCATGCAGTGACAATTTGCCTCAGGTAAGCTCTTGCACATTATCATGGTATGCAACCCTCACCATTAAGCCAATTAATTATTTGTGAAATCCTTACTAAAAACTGAAAAGTAATGCCGAGAATGAAATTCAAATCTAATAATTAAATCTTACATTGAAATCGGTTTATTAAATGATTAATTACCAGTGATGACAAAATAGGCATTTTCAAATATGTGTTTCAAGTATTTAACAATAATACAAGCACTCCTAAAATATTTGCTTATCCCAAAAAGGAGTGGCATGACGGTTTGTATGTATGAGAAGTTAGCATGAAAAACAATTGCATGCGCGTGATGAGACATTGTGACCAACTTTGTTTATATTGTGTGGACAGCTTGAGTCAACTGCAAATAGTTAATTGAGTGCAAGAAAATACACTAACTCACTGGATTTGCACTCGTAAGTGTGCAATACGAAGAGGTACTATGTATAGAAAGGGCACACTGATAAGTGGTTTGGTTTGTCATTCCTACATTTTATCTTTAAAAATATCAAATACAAAGGAATTATACAATGGGACTCATGGAAAAATTTATCGGCTGTCTTCTCTCCCCTCGCCTTAATATATAATTCAAAGAGAGATATACTATGCAAAGCACTTACACCAAAATTTTAATGGCGATGAAGCAATTCGGCTATTTTATTTATGTACTATGGGATGACTGGGAAATATTGAAATCACAACTAATGCACTGTCTTTGGATGCATAACATTTTTTACAATGTTGTTTATTTTTGTGGTTTTGCCATTCTTGAATTATCACTGAAATTGTGCATTAATTTCTTTTGTCTTATGAATTACGCTTCTGCCATTTGAAGATTGTTAGATTCCTTCATGAGATGGATCATTAATTAGGAATTCCAAAAATGCAAAAATAGCATCAAAGTACAATGAAGAATCTCATTTTTCTTTTGAATTTGTGTATGCTAGTCAACGAATCTCTCCTTACGTAACTCAATTTGGCGATGATATCCAAATCATAAAAAGTAAAAGGACTAAACTGTTCGGGCAACTGACCTAGGAAGCAGAAATTTGGCAAGTGGAATGGTTTTGTCCCTACAATCCTCTAGAATAATCTAAAATTCCAGAAAAAAAGGACTGCATTTAGAGTCGAGAAAATATTTTTGGTCGCAAACCAGAATAGCATGAGAATAAAAAAACTTAAGGCACAATATTTTCTCCATTGCCTCTGAAGATTAAAAAACTACACCTGCAATGAAGAAAATTGGGATTGAAATATGATAGAAAACCAAATTTTTACTTTCTTGCAATCAATTTTAATGTAATGGTATTCAATAAAAAAATCACAAGATTCAACTGTGTGACCAAAGTCTCCGAATTACACTCGTGTCCGAAGGACAAAATCCCACAAGAACTCAATGAGAGAGTGTACCAGGTGCCCTGTTCTTGTGGGAAATCATTCATAGGTGAGACATGCAGATCCATGAAGATGCGTCTGAAGGAGCACCAGAGGGCTACCATCAATTAGAAGTTCATCTGGTCCGCCATAGCAAACCCGGACACGTAATCAAATTTGACAATGCCAAACTGATTGCCAAAGAAAAAGAGATACTTCCCAAGGCTGATAAGAGAATCAATAGAGATAATAAAAAATGACAATTACAATAGGGAAGACAGACACCACCTAACACCCCCATGGAAGAGGATTTGGCGGGAAGACACGGACCTATCATTACACTTGGATGGAGAATGAACTTACATTTAAGTCTATGAAATTGGTGTCCACGTACGTCAACCTGATGACGTTCAGCGGATACCAGGTGAAACTGTTGTCTCAAGTCAACAATGAACGTGGTGGGAACCCGAATAATGGGCAAGCCTCCATTCAAGCCCCGCAGAAACCAACGCCGCAATATAAAAAAATTGTTCTAATGCAAGATTTTTAGCTTTTAATAGCTCTTTTCACGATTTGGACTTGGGCAATGACCAATTTTGGCATAGATCATGCAAATGGGGAGTTCACAAACACAGATGACACATCCTTTAGATTAACACATTCAATGCGGGTCGCGAATTTACGGGAGACGCTAGAAACCGAACCCATTTTTTAAAGGGCCTAAAGTAAAAGGACCACGTCTATTGACGTGGTCCCGCTGTTCGGCTTAGACAGGACCACGTCAATAGACATGCTCCATGCTGAATGTGTTAAACACTGACATGCTTATGTTTTTTCCTAGATATCGTTGATGCTCTAAACTTTTTTGTGGGGTTTTAATGAACCAATGACCAGCATATCTATTAAGGGCTTACTCCCTCTTCTGAAATCAAAGGAAACCAATTAAACTTTCAGTCAGGAAAACATTTCTTGAGTTTACTTGTGGTAATTATGTATTCACATTGCAGGAGGTTTGAAAAATCTCTAGTAGGAAATTAACAATGAACCCAGAAAATAATTAGAAAACATTTTTTGAACAATGCAATGGTTGCACAAGAACATTGTCTAAGGGTGACTTAGTGTTCGCCCAAGATAATAGCGCAGTTGAGAGTTGGAAATGCAGCCAATTTGTAAACTTGTTTGTTTACAATGCTTTTTGGGGTAGGGAATGATGTGGCCGAAGAATTTGCGATGGTTGCCTTAATTTACATTATATGGTCGTGAAAACATTGTTTACTTTTCATTTCTTCCTAAGCCAAATCAGTACCTATATTTCAACTGCACTACATATTACCTTGGATGGATTCTAGATAGGGTCAATATGGGTCCCTTAGTGTCTTTGGTTACTTCATATTTTTATAACCCTGATACTCTCCCCAGCCCTCGTTGCATGCAGTTATTTCCTCTTATTTTGATCATAATAGTATCATATTTTTAAACAACCATTGATACATTACGTATCAGTCCCCATGGAGTATGTCAGAAATGAAACAATCCCATTTCGTGGGTTCTTTTTAGTAATGTATTTGCAGTTCATGGAACAGAAAAATTACTCAACAAAAATGAACAGCACAACAATTATCTAAAATATCACAAAAATTGTCAGAAAAGCATAAAAATCACATGAATGGATGTCATCTTTTGCACTTTGTAAGGGTATCAACTTCAAGCATATGCTTGTGTTCACTTTCCAGCCTCTCACTGCTTCCTCCTTCCAATTTTTAATCACAGGGAGAGTTTCACTCATATGTAGAGGATTTATAGTTTTAACCATATCAGAGCACATCCTCTTGATTGAGGGAAAAATATTTTGATGCTCCCATTGATTATGTGAAAAATACAGGGACTTCAAATGCAGTTGAGAGTAAATAAAAAAAGCACAGCAAATTCTTTCCCCCTCCTTACTTTCAACTGCTTTCAGCAAGTTGAAAACTCTTCTAATTGATCACACAATCATAATTATTCCATAGTTATGATTGGCTACAATGGAAAGCCCATAGCTTGAAAGTAGCACCTGATAACATAATCTTGTTCATCTTTTTAAATAGATACAAATATTTCAGAGTAGAAATTTTTTTACAGATGCTGCATTCATTTTAAGGAGAGCATAAAAATCCATATGAAAATACAGGATACTACTATTTCCAACAGCTGCAGTCTTTGGCAATACTGGGCAAATCTTTAACATGTACATTGTGATTTATGAATTCATATTATTTGATTTGATAATGATTTACCGTAAGGCCTTCCAACATCATCTTCAAGTTTTCACGCACCAGTTTAGGCCTCTCAATCCTTCAATGATATAAGAGCCTTAAAAATGGAAATGCCTGCATTTCTCCTAGTTTCTGAGAGATTGTGTTCCAACAACAAGTTTCCTTAGCAAATAGATGATTCTTCCACTACAGTTCCCTTAAAAACATGATTTTTCCATCTAAATATAGTAGCACCATTGCCAGATCCTAAGCCAATGAACTATGTACCAATATTTTACACTATCTTGATGTAAGAGCACTAACATTCCTCATATTTTTCCATCTTGGTTAAAAATCCTTTGAAGTAATGCTCATTTTTTTTAGTAAAAAAATTCAGTGAGCCAAAACTATAAATGGCCTCCACACAATGAAATGCAATCTTCCAGAGTACCCATAATTTGCCATGCAGTAAGCTGAAAACCCTTCACTATGCAGACACTTAATGGCTGCCACCATTGGTGCTGACCCCTGCAGATCCATTGGCACATCCATTGGCCTGCTCACCATTAGCCTGATTGGTGATGAAGCCAAGTAAATCAATGGGTGTTACAATTCCAATGATCACCTCCCGTGTTGACACATTATCCGGATTCGAGTCTTCACCAGAGGGACATGCAAGGAGGAAAGGTCACAAGATTAGAATACATATTTGCATTGGGTCAAACTGAAAATCAAATAACAATCCAATGAATAACAAGGAATACAAAATAATATAAATGAACGTAAGCTAATGAAGTGTAGTTAACAGCATTTCAAGAGAAACTTTACAGCACAGTAATTGTGCATTTGTCAGAAGCAGTAACTATAAAAATCCATCATCCACATTTTGATTTATTAAAAAAATTATCTTCAGGGCAGTGGCAATATATATTTTGATAAGGCACCCACATGAAATATTGTTACACCCATAAATAAAAAGCAAAAATAAATTTAAAGGTAGGTGGTGCATTAGAGAAGCTACGAGGGTGAGGTGAAAAGTTCTCGGCCTTACACAGAGATGGCGTAGGTACCAATGAAATTTTGGTTTCGTTATATTCGTGAACATTTTACAACAATGTAATTCAAATTTCAAGTTGAGCTGCGACATTGTATTGTTGATATGGCTTTTTGAAGTAGACGTGTTGTGTGTGTTTCGTTCACTTGGATAAACTGGAGTATCGTGCTGTCATAAAACTATCCGTTTTGGACGGTTAATGGCCAACTGAAATTCATCCAAAGTTGGGATTGGTTTATAAGGACTCTGCTCCTTCATTATCGACAGTTAAGAAATGAGTGGCAGAATTTAAACATGGCCGAAATTCTCCTAAAGATGAACCATGTGAAGGATGCCCAAAAACTGTAACATCAAATGAAAACATCGAGAAAGTGCACAATATGGTTTTGGACGATCGGCGATTAAAGGTGTATGAAATAGCTGATAACATAGGCATATCAGAGGAAAGAGTATGATAAATATTTCATGAAGAATTAAATATGAAAAAGCTTCGTGCATGTTGAGTGCCACATTTGTTAAATTCTGACCGAAAGCAAGTGCGTAAACAAATTTCTCAGCAATGTTTGGACCGAATCGAACGATTTTGATGGATAATCGAACTGATTTTGTGCGCTGATTTGTTACTGTCAATGAGACGTAGGTCCACCACTGCATGCCAGAAACTAAATAGTTATCGAAGCAGTGGGTGGAAGCCGGCGGACTTGCCCCAAAAAAGGCGAAGTCGATTTTATCTGCCGGAAAGGTGATGGCCAGTGTTTTCAGGGATGCAAAAGGGATTTTTCTAATTCATTACCTTGCAAATGGTAAAACAATAAATGGTAAATACTATGCAAGTCTTCTGGACCAACTGGATGAGAAAATACGTGAGAACAGGCATGGGTTGCAAAAAAAGAAAATCATCTTTCACCAGGACATTGCCTCTGCCCAAAAAGTTGCTTTGGCACTGGGAAAACTGAGGGATTTGAACAAAAAATTATTGGAAAATTCATCCTATTCATCAGATTTGGCGCCATCTGACTTCCACCTATTCCCAAATTTAAAAATAAATTGTAGATGGAACACGTTTTGAGTCCAATTAAAATGTTATGGCAGCCACAGATGGCTATTTTGCAGACCTACCAGAATCGCACTTCTGTCATGGAATCTACTCATTAGAAAAACGTCGGACAAAGTGAATAGACTTAAAGGGGGACGATGTGGAAAAATAAATGCATTTTTGACATAAAAATTAGTCTTTCATTGCCAGGCCGAGAACTTTTCACCTTGCCCTCGTACAGCATTTTGGCCAATTTTAAAAGTCTATGATTGCAAGTAAATTTAAAAGTACAACAAGCTACAACATGAACTTTCTACATTGTTAATACTTCACCTACATTTTAGTGTTCAATGCTCATTACATTTACTTTGGTAAAATAATTAGTGTTAAGAAATTAAAAGTTGAAAGAAAATTCAAGCAAACATTACCTCTAAATGAATAGAAAATTTTGATCACTCTTCCAGATTTACTTCAAGTAGGCATAACCTCCTTTTCTTTGCCGTGAGCAACTTGTATCTATTGAAAGATAACCTTTCTTGAAGTCATCTAATGCTTCTTTTCAGAATGAAATGTTTCTGCACTGAAGGACTATTTGGGACATACACACTTTCCAAACACATGATAAATATAATATTTTGCTAAAAAACAGTCTCTCTTGCTTTGCTCTCCCCAGCCATAAAATTTTTGCAGCAGCTGGGCATTAGTTTCTTGAAGACAAAATTTTTCAAGAGCATACATACGTTTGAATCATAAGACAAAGAAATATCATTATGAAGATTGTTAACTTTTATCACTTTTTTTAAATGTATCAAATACGCTCTAAAAACAGCTTATAAATAATCATACATTACAAAGGGGTTGAAGGAAAATATGTTTCTCGAATCACAATTTAGGAAATCACTGTTACATATATATGCTACAAGGTGATGATTCTTTAGCTAGAAAAATGAAGAGAATTAGATTTTTACAGTCACAAGGGCTAAACTCAGCATAGCATAAAAGAGACTAAGAGAGGCTTCTTTGCACCTGTACATGTGACTGGGTACCGAGTCATTTGTGTTTTTTGCTGTGATTTGGGAAAAGTTATTCATTCTAAAGCAACACTTTTGGGTTTATCCTCCGTGACAGTGGCTTATCAAGCACGACAACATCTCCTGTGCTACAATGTGGATTGGAGACGAGAACATCTAGCTTGCACAGACCCCCACTGAAATTCACCTTGAACTAAAATGGTTTGATGGTGTAATTGGCAAAAATCTGTCCAGCAATCAGGAGAAACAGGGTCAAGTCAAAAGATTTTCAGTGGTAAATTTCACCCATTTGGTGTATTAGAGAGATACACATTTTAAATCTATAAAATGTTCATATTAGATTCCACTCGATTATATTTATGTAATACCTTGGATGCATTAATATCACAATTAAATACAGCCTTTACAATAAAATCACTGAAGCACTTAATGAACAAGGACATTACTGACAATGCAATTTTTTAGGGAGAAAAATAGAAATGAAATGATAACCAAACCATAAAGAAAAAAAATGATTAAGGAACCATTAACCTTTAAACACCGGATTTCAATGTCTTTCAAAGTCCTTCCCTGCCAGATTTAAATTGGCCTGTTTAAAGTTTTCTTGTTGTTTCTCAGCCAAAAAATGACACTTTCGGCAGTGAGAAGCACCAAACGGCATGCCAATATTGGCACTTTTGATGTTTAAAGGTTAAGGTAATGATAATACATAATTACACATTCTTTCCTGAAAATAATTCCTTCTCAATAATATATAATCAGAGAATAAGTTATGCTAGCAATAAGATAATGCTCAGACTAACATGAACACACTAGAGCCCGGTTTTATAATGTTTGGTTAACATTAATCACAAGATGACGTAGCTGTAATGCTAAGTGAATGTTTTGGTTTTGTAGATAACATCAGTCTATAGGTTAGTTGACATGAGTGCTGTGGATAAGAAGAGTATATTAGCAGCCATTTTCATACTGAGAAAATATTTAACCAGAGATTATAAAAATGGGCCAAGCTGTAATAAAAAAATATGCTTCATGATGAAGGAAACAAAAGAGAAAAACTTACAGAGGCGCTGAGAGTGCACGACCAGCACAAAGTGATCCCCTTCCAATATCCGTGACAGATGTCCCAGTGTTGTATCCATGGTGACTTTCTTGAACTGCCGATAGAGCACCTTCTGGACTTCATCCCCTGGCTTGGCTCTACAGTGCACCATCAGTGACATGAGGTTGCCCATGGTGACCATCCCTTTCACAGCACTAAAACCAAGAAATGAAATGAAAAGGAAGGTTTGAGAATTTATCTTCAGCTTACATATAAATTAATTTATTTTACTTGTGGGTGGGAAGGGTTACAGATAAAGCTATGGGTCTGAGTTGGGAAGGAAGGAGGCTGGACGAATAAATTAAGAGACAGAGTAGGTGGATAAAGCAATCCACCACAAATAATGGGATGCTGACGGCTGTGATAGAGGAGAGAACGCTCAACGCCCACGAAATAACTGACAATGAAATAGAAAGCATATGGTGTACAATTAAACAATGAAACGAAAGGAGTATACATGTTTGCTCTTTTTATAGCCCTCCAAACTCCGAAGCTGATATTATTTACCAATTAGAAAATCAAATATCCGCATTTACTTTGAGAGACAGTAAAAGTGTAATAATTATTGGGGGAGATTTTAATCTGCCATCTATAAATTGGGATTGTTACACTTCAAAACCGAATTCAAGGAATAGGGAAATCAGCGAGATCTTACTCATCACACTTACTAATCACTCACTTGCCCAAGTAGTTGACAAGCCTACGAGAGGAAATAAAATATTAGACCTTTTTGCAGTAAGCCATCCTAAGCTGATAAAACAACTCAATATTATTGACGGCATAAGTGATCACAGAGTAATTTTTGCAACCTTAAAAATTGAAGTAGAGTCAGCAGTAAAACCAAAACGCAATATTTATTTATTTGATAAATGCAACTTCATCAAATTTGGCGAGATGCTTAATGATTCGTACACTGACTTCGTAGCTAAAACAGAGGATAAAAGCACTGATGCATCATGGAAATATTTCTTAGAAATTCTACGCCAGGGAATCAACGAATATATTCCGCAAAAATTGAAATGTGATAGTAAAGAACCTCGCTGGTATAACAACGATTTTAGGAGGGACCTTAAGAGACAGAGAAAACTGTACAACTTATTCAAAAAGTCCATTATGTTAGGTGACAAATCGAAGGAACTTGAAGCAAAAGAAAGTTACGCTGCGCAACGCTCAAAAACCAAGAAATCAATTCGTACTGCATTGCGAAATTTCAAGAAAAAGTACTTGGTGAATTACTCTAAGAAAATCCGCAATCTTTTTGGTCATATGCGAGAGAGTTTCAGGGAAAATCTTCAACCGTAGATTCGTTATTTGATAAAGATGGCAAACTTGTCACCGATAATATTGACAAAGCTAACACGTTAAATTCCCACTTCGAAAGTGTATACACTACAGACGACACTGCATGTAATTTTGACATTTCACTGACTGAGGAACCGATGAAAGAAATCACTATTCAATGCGATGGGATAACTAAACAGCTACAGTTAATAAAAATTAGTAAATCTCCGGGTCCGGAGGGAATACCCACGCATGTCCTCAAGGAATTAGCGCCACAGATCGCACCGTTCTTAGACATAATATTCAAGAAGTCATTGTCTGAAGGAAAGATACCAATAGACTGGAAAATTGCAAACGTTTCACCGATATTCAAAAAGGGAAACAGACATGACCCAGGGCACTATCGACCAATTTCATTAACGTCGATTATAGGCAAGATACTCGAACATATCGTCGTTAGCAATATCATGAAGTTCCTGGACAGTCGTAACTTCCTTCATGGCTGTCAGCACGGCTTTCGCAAAGGTAGATCATGTGAAACACAACTCGCGCTCTTTCTTCATGACGTTCTCAAATCTGGTGAATCGAAAAGACAAGTGGACGCATTATTCCTAGATTTTACCTCGGTGCCTCACAACAAACTTTTATACAAATTACAGTCATGCGGGCTGAACGAAACAGTGGTAAACTGGATACGCG
This sequence comes from Pyrrhosoma nymphula, assembly GCA_963573305.1. Classification (NCBI taxonomy): domain Eukaryota; kingdom Metazoa; phylum Arthropoda; class Insecta; order Odonata; family Coenagrionidae; genus Pyrrhosoma; species Pyrrhosoma nymphula. Next base: position 24,225,454 of record OY754338.1, read on the forward strand.
ACTTTCTGAGTGATCGTAAGCAAAAAGTAGTTCTTGACGGAATTAGCTCTGATGAAGTTAAAGTGACATCAGGTGTCCCACAAGGTAGCATAATCCCTTTTGTTCATTATATACATAAATGACCTATGCTCTCGAATTAGCAGGTAAATACGTTTATTTGCTGACGACACTATCATCTATCGCAAAATTAGTGATCACTCTGACTTTGAAATTCTATCATAGGATTTAAACAACGTTCAAGTGTGGAGCCAAGAGTGGGGACTCGAACTTAATCTGAGCAAATGCACGGTGGTACATTTCTGGCGGAGGTCGTCCAACTATCCCCATGTATATGCTGTGGATGGCGTTAAGATAAAGACGACAGAGGAAGTTAATTATCTGGGAGTTACGATTACCTCGAACCTATCGTGGGGAACACATATAAGAAATATTTGTGGCAGAGCTCTGAAGAAGCTAGGATTCGTCAAGCGTATTGTGGGAAGATTTTCAGATGAAAAAGTAAAAGAGAGGTGCTATTTCGCACTCGTCTGGCCACACCTTAAATATGCAGCGAGCATATGGGATCCGGTGCAGAAAGACTTAATTCGGGAACTTAATAAAGTAAAAAGGAAAGCTGCACGATTCGTCAAAGCTGCTACGGGCGTACAGACAGCGTTACACAGATGTTAAATGAATTAGGTTGGGAGCCGCTAGAGACTCGGAGGCTGCGCGCTGGGCTTAGATTACTTGAGCAATTAAGAATAGATATCTATAAGAGCTCCGTGTCGGAGAACATCATATTAGAACCCCACTATATTTCCAGGTCCGACAGAAACGATAAATTAAGAGAGATATTTTGCCGAACGGATAGGTATGGGAATTCGTTTTTCCCCCGAACAATAAGGGACTATAATAAATGCCAGGCGTAATTTCATTAGAGCGTTTCCTTTTTATATGTAACGCTGGTGTCCTAACACCCCCCCCGCCACACGCCTATTGAGGCGGCTTGCGGGGTAGTATGTAGATGTAGATGAATTGGTGAGGAAGAGGGAGGATAAGAACATCAATTTTAGAAAATATAAAGTACAGTGAGAAATATAACAATTTGAGGAAAGAAATAGCTGAGGGAATGCTGCTAAATGAGTGAAATGCAATATTCAGGATGTTTGTGTTGGTCCACGAGTCCAAGCAAACTAACTACATATAAGGACAAAATATTAAGAATAAAATATTTCAAATTAACAAGACTTTTTTGTACAATGCCATCCAAGAGTAACAGACAGCAGTAAAAATTAGAGATGTTAATCCCTCTGTAGAGGGAAAATGGGTAGGACACTTCTGGCAGGAATTTTGGAGGAAAAGAAAAATGGCACTGAAGACTGTTTACTTTATTACGTTTAGCATGCTATACTTGAGCTGCATCCCTATATAGCTCCTATTGGCATCCCTCACATGATCAGCATGGGTTCCTCCTATTGGTATTTCACTTCTGTTTGTGCAACTCTTAACATGCCAGCATATCACAGTGGAATGCAGAAAGAGCACAGTGCACTTCTGGGTGAAAACATGATATGTGAGAAAGAAGGGACTTGAGGCAAAAGCAAAGACAAGACTATTGACTTATAGGTCCTATTGTCTAACACTACCTTTAATTCTCACGATTTTTCATGCAAGGGATAATTATAATAAGAATAGACATTTATAAAAATATTAGCTCTTAATATTCCTAAATGTAAATAATGGGGCAATATATGTGTCTGGATATTGCATAAAATAAATTAATGCAGCTTCAAATTGTGACTCCAAAACATGTCAATCAAATATGCATTTGTGTAGTTGGATTTTTGAAAGTGAAGACCTTTTCATGATTAGGAGACAACATCCTGACTTCTCCATCGTCTCAGGCTCAACCTTGTGGAAGTTCATTTTATCGTAAATGAAAAGGAAAACTTCATTTATTCTCAGGTACTCAGTACCTGAGAATAAATTGGTGGAATATAACAAAGTTTTCCTTTTCATTTACGATATCCTGACTTCTGTTAACTTTTGGACACAATTATCTATTACCGTCTCAGAGTGTCTATTAATTTTACCCAATTTAAAAAAATTTGATTTATGCTTAAAACCTAATGACTTTATTAATTCTTCGAAAGGACCAGGATTGATTTTGCTGATCAGTCACAATGTAGGACTCTGCTTAGGATGCACGACCTTAATATTTGCGGTGAAAAACCATGACACAAAGGAGCAACAAAAATGATTTGATGAAAAGTTTGCAACCTATGGGTCACAATCAAGTGACGTTTGACCAGCAACTCAAAGCTGGTTTTATTTCTATGGCTAAAAGTTTCAGCTTTCAAAAACAAAAAGATAACATTTGGGCCTATGAGTCGAACAAATGATAAAAAGAAGGCAAGCATACAGGTCTATAGTGTGCATTCCAGCTTTGAAAATGAAGCATTGGGAGGCTATGAAAGTTAAATGTGAGCATACACCTTGAGCCAAATTTCAGGGTGAAATGCCATAATGAATTTTCATGCAAATTATCAATGCTTTTGAAGTTATGCTTGCAACTATATAAGTTATGCTATGCCATAGCCAGAGATGATTATTCTGCAGAGAATTTGAATGACACCAGTTTACTGTGATGGAGTGTGTATGCCACCCCAAACCATGATTTAAATATGCATTTCTTTTTGGAAGGATTTGATCAAATCCTTGAATACTGACAACACAACATATAAAGAATCAGTTACAGCTCATTTGAACTCATTAGTTCACACTCCTTATAAACTGAGAAAATATGTAAAAATCCCACATTGCCACATCAATCTTATCACAGCAAAATATCCATCAAGAGATGAAAGAAACAAGGAATGTTATACACATACGGACTGACAAAACAACACCAACTCACCCAGATTCATCAACAACTGGAAGCTGGTCATAACTCTCCTTCCTCATTATGTCAACTGCTTCTTGGCAAGACACTGTTGGTAAGATTGTGGTGGGGGCTTCAAGACCCAAACAGGAAACTGGCAAATTCCACCACCTGGAAAGTAGAGAAATCTGTGAAGTCACTAGCTTAGCCCTACCAATGGTGGCCCAGTAACTATATTAGAGATTTCAGTTCAGAAGATGACTCTTTTTGAAATATACGGTTAAGTCTCTCAGCAGCAACATTGAAGGGAAACGGAAATTTTCCAATTTTCCTTAAAGCAGCATTTTACACTTGATAATTTTTTAAGTCAAATAATAACTTTTTGCAAAATGAAAAAAACAGATGGTTACAGATGAAAAATGTTGTCACCGAACTTATTTTTGAGTTTCATCTAAATACTTAATTTATCATTTTAGTCAAATCAAAATTTCAACTAAGCTTCATAGCCACATACCTCATAAGTTTGTTTCAACTTCACTTGGCAACTGAAAATCATTTATTGAAATAATTAGAATGGACCTTTTTTGCTTTTATTTCACTTTTGTTTTCTTTATGGAATTTTATAATAACTGAAACTTTGATAAACATTTCATTCAGCTCCTAGGTCACAACTCACTGACATGTATCAACATCCATACCAGTTCTTGCTGAGTTCAGGGTCTTCGATGAAATCCCTCTCCCTCATCCAATTGTCACTCAGGAATTTGGTCATGTAATTGCGGACCCCATCAGGCAGCAGAACAACACAACGTTGGCCCTCCTTCAAGCTTGCAGCCGCCTTCATCGCAGCACTGACAGCTGCACCACTGCTGCCACCTGTTCAAATAAAAATGTCCCATGACACACATGCTGAACTGTACAAGCCAAAAATAATATATTCAGCAAGTAAATTCTTCACACTCTCCAGCAGACAAAATATGTGGAGCCATACACACATTATATATAGGGATAGGAATTTTTCGGTGGTTTGAGAGGGAGAAAAGCGGTACTTTGAAATTAGGAATTCGGTATTTTCAACAAGACATTCCGGTGTTTTCACAGTGACCACAAATTTATATATATACACATAAAATACCGATATTTCAAAGCCTAGAAAAGGGTCACTTATACTATAGTTTAACCCAATATGATCTGGGTTACTATGCAACACTTCCCCTTCTAGCCATGCTATAACTGAAGACAATCACCTCAGTGGCAAAACCAGGAAAAGTGGCACTAAATTTAAAAATAAAATTTAATACATTTCGTAATTGACATGTAAATTAAGAGAATTTCCAACCTTGTGAAAGTTTTCTGCAGTTACGTGCTCCGAAGATTTTAAATGTTTTCCAATTGAGTCTTTCCCAAGCAACCCGACAATTGTAGAATTTATACATGACTGTACGTTTATCGATACAATAAAATCCATCTTTTTGATACTGGAAAGCTCGGTCTCCTGCGCTTAATTTTGCATTTGGCAACTCAATAGCTCGTCAAAATCACTTGAAAGCACAGAAACCAGGAATAAAACTAGGATAATTAACAATTGTCACTGGAAAACAAACAGTCATTTGACGGAAATGGCCAAAAACTAGAGATTCAAACAATAAAATCAATCTTGGTGCCATGCAATAAATAAATATATCGACAATTATATTGATATCGTAGTTGGTCTTGATTGGTGCTTTAAAGCCAGCTACGCAACCATTGCAATAAGGTCGTTCACTATGATGCGAAATTGCAATTTAATTCACGAATTCGGTAGATGGATGGGAAAATAGATTTTCGGTGGAGACAAAATTCTTCTATATTCAGCCACTCACTCTTAAATCAAAATTAAAAATTTGCACAACTTGCTGCCCACTCAAAAAGTTTGTGTGGTCATCAGAAATCCAGTTCAGTTACTAATTCGCTCAGTGGAAAGCGAGGGAAGGGGAATCCTGCATAGCGCCCAGTGTGATTGGACGGAGTAGCGAGTGTCTTCAAAACTTTTCATGTTGGTTCTTTTACGTGAAAGGGTTAAGAACCCCGATTTTTCGCCGCCGATAATTCGAAAAGCAGGCGATGGATCAAAAAACGGAAAACTGCGTGTCTCTTTATTTTTCAAACTCTATCAGAATTGGTATTTAAAAAAACTCTTGGCGTACAAGCCCATTGAAATGAAACAACTCAAAGCAGCTATTCACGCATGTGCAGACCATCTCGTCTTCAAATCCATAGTAGATTGTATTGAACAAATCAGAACAAAATAAAAAAAAATCGGAAAAATACGTATCTCTTTTGTTTTCTAACTATAATTAGCATTTAAAATCTCTTGTTGAACGATCCCATTGAAATGAAACAACTCAAAGCGGCTATTCACACCTGCCCAGTCCGTCTCATCTTCAAAACCGTAGAAGTGTTATGAACAAATCAGACCAAAATACAAAATAGGAAAAATACGTTTCTCCTTAGTTTTCAAACTAAATTGGCATTAAAAAACTCTTGGTAAACAAGCCCATTAAAATGACACAACTCAAAGGCAAACGGCTATTTACACATGCGCAGTCCGTCTTGTCTTCAAGGGATCTGTAGCATAGGGATTTCCAAACGACGTTCCGCGGAAGGCTAATGGGTGTTCCGAGTAACCTATAATGGCTTTATATGCTGCTACCTAAACGCAATGGTTTAACATATGCGAAGTCCACAAGGTGTTCCGTAAAAATTTCAGGGTTTACGAAGTGTTCCATCGTAGGAAAAGTTTGGGAAACCCTGTTGTAGCAGATTACTTTGAATAAATGCGCATGTTGCTTTTCCTTTGTTCGACTCACCTCGGAGCGAAGAGCCACCGATCATAGGTGCCGATAGATGGTCATTCCACTAATTGTAATTAGAAAGCACCGCGACGTGACGAGCTGAGTATTGCCGGTTATCGCCGTAAATCGAAAGCACCCGATGTCATCCTCCCACGATTGTTATCGTAACACCGGTTATGCTACGATGAACTGCAAACTTCCGCATACCTCAGGAATATTTGCACGCGAGTTCATTTAAATCGAATTGAGAACATTTGCTTGCAATTTTAATGTTTTTCTTGCGTTTGAAATGTACTTTCAACCATTTTCTCATAAAAAATGAAAATTCGCGTTTTGGGGCACAATTCGCGAAATTTCGTGAGTTCAAAAGTCATTTCCCCAGTCAGTATAGAGTATGCTGTAACTAATTACCACTCCTAGGACATTTTTTGTCAAAATTCGCGATCGCGAAATTTTCCTATCCCTAATTATATAGCATGCTTTCATTTTCACATGCACTGAGAAGTAGAAAATATTGATTTTGAGAAATCGACTAATTTATGTCACAATTAACCAAAATTGCAATACTTGAAAAAAATCTCACTGCTAAATAATAGATCAAGTAATACAGTAAGTCCTCGACTTATGCGATTAATTCGTCCCAAAACTTTCTGCGTAAGTAGAAATCTGCATAAGTCGAAACAACAACTTACCTATCTATTATTGAACCATTAGCGGTGCCGCTTTTGCTACAATTGGCCACAATCGGTGACGAATACAGAAAACACTATCTTTTAAAGGGCTGTTAAGTTAACATAATATAACAATTCTGAGAACATCACAAATCCAATCTTTATTGCACTGTATATTTAAATCTAAAATAAGTATATTATTTATGCAGCCTGTTCATAATTGGAAAAAGTTCTTAATAAATATGTATTATGTTGAAATGATTTCAATGATTTTGAGAAAACTTTCTTGAACTTGATGAATAATGATCCCAATGATCAAGTCACAATGGAAACAGACGTTCGTCCATCTGCTGCATGAACATGTTCTTTTTTTGCTGTGATGGACAACAGGCATCATCTATGGAGATAATTAACTAAGCGTCGACTTACGCAGGAAGCTCAAACTAAGCCAAAAAAAATGATGCCATGTATGTCACCAGCCTAACTGAACATCCGCGTAACTCCGGATCTGTGTAACTTTGATTCGCATAAGTCGAGGACTTACTGTAATTCAAAGCATTTATGCTTTCTTTAAGGCTTTGGTAATAATGAAAACATTAAAGGCCACTGATTAAAAATTTATTTTGCATGTACTTTTGGATGGTTTTTAAAATAAAGTGAGTTTTTAATATCCGTCTGTTGATAAATTTATATCCCAGAAAAATAAATCCCAGGCTTCAAGAGATCACAAATTATACTTAATGAGAATGTGCGTGGGACATAAATTTATGGGCCTCCTACAGTAAAATGAACTTCCAGCTGAGTTTAAGGCTCACAATAGTGTGACTGCATTTAAAACCAATGAGTTTAGGTATTTAAAATGTAATGCTTTATTAAATTGCTAAATTTCCAAATAGGTAATACCTAATACATTATACTTATGTTTGACGTGTCTTACATCAAGAGTAAGAAGTTTGTAACTATTTGACCTTAGGACAAATACATAACATGTAAATGCATACATAATATTATTTTACGATAGGAACCTGTAGGTACATAGCTGAAATGAAAAAGTTACCTCAGCTGGTAAAAAATGTGATTTTTTTATTATTTTAACCCAATACAAGTTGAACTAGATCAGCCTCTGGAAATGCCAAATGAAGCAACAGAAAGATTGAATTGTGAAATAGGCAGTGATTAGTTGAAAATTTGAAGTGAAATTAAGCTAAATGAAAAAGACAAAAGATGTCGTAAGTAAACATTTCACTGCATGAATTAACATTAAATGTTGCAGAAGGGCAACAAAGGTTCAATCCTTTTCCTACCAAAATCTGAGAGAAATTAGGATCTAACACAGGTGTTCACCATAATTACCATTACATATGGGGAGGAGTGTTATGACCTATATTAGATCATGAAACAGTTCTTTACGCCAGTTGAGAAATATTTTATGGGCTAGTATGTATGTAATGCTATCAGTCTCATTGGTATGCCATTCATTGTTTTTATGCCCAATGCCCATGGCTGGAACTTCTGTACACTAAATTTGTATCTCACGACAGTTTAAGTAGAAATGGATCAACTTACCACAGAGTAATCCTTCCTCACGAATGAGCCTCCTTGACATTACCAATGACTCCTTATCATTTGACTTACGCCATTGGTCCACCACTGCTCGGTCTAAAAATTAAAAAAATCTTGGATTAGAAGGGAAACAATTGTATTTTTTTAAATTTGGTTGTTGGAGCATTACAAGGAGTGACAACCAACAATGAAGAAATCCTACCAAATGCTTGAGATAAATCCTTTATCTCTAATGAATACTAAGCAATGCTAATGAGACAAACTTATTGGACACATTCTGAGACAGAAAAGTCTTGGGAAAACAATCAGGGAAGGTAAAATGAATCTGGAAAGAATTACAAAGAAAGAGCAAGAACATATCAACATAAAGAACATATCACGCAAATTAAGGATGTCAAAGTGAAGACTGAAGGATGTACAAAAAGGTTATCTGAAAGAAGAAATGGAGGGATTTTTTTTAAGATGAATAGGATACCATAAAAAGAGAACAATATTTCTTATCCAATATTGGAAGATGGCCAGTAATCACTGAGAACCTCACTTCCGAATTCTCAACATGTGATGATTAAGCCTTATTGAAGAATTAAGATAACAACTTTACTAGTGATGTGGTCAGGATTCGAGATTCGATCGAATCCTTCCAAAATAAATTCAAACCCTGGTTGTGCGGGTGGCATAAGTGCCACATTGCGGTAAACTGTAAATTGCGGTAAAATCTCGCCTCGGAAGTTTAGCATCTCGACCTCTTATTACTATAAAAGTGTTGACAATTTACGTGGAAATTCATTAAGTCATAAATATGTACTACACAAGCGGAGATTTTATCATAATTAATCATGGAAGATTTCATTTTTCAAAATTCGGCGCATGCGCACACCGCCCTCATGACCTCCGAATGCACCATTTTCATTGCCAACGCGCATGCAGCATTCCATTACGCCTGCCATTTTAATTATGTGTTCGATGGAAAGGCCGAGTTTTTATCTTTCAATCTTTGAAAAACGAAGTTTTGAGCTGAAGAAAAATATACAACTAACCAAGAATGCCTTGTCAACAATCGCTTTTTTCATGCCGCAGAAGTTACGAAATTTTCATGTTACCATTTTTGTTGCGCCATCGCGTCTGCGTCATGCCACACTTTTGTGCCGCAAATATAACCCTATGCATTTTAAGCAGAGCCCTATATCATGACTGTTTAGTAAAGTTAAGCCTGGTCATTTTTCAGCATTAATAAAGGAATTGGTGGGTTTTGAACATGGATTAAATTGAAAAAAAAAAGGGCAAAATTAAACTTCGCTAAAAGACTGGAATGGATGCTTGTGACCAATTGTTAAAACAAAAGGGAGATTTTTGTTTCCTTATCACCTCATTACATTCAAAATCCGAACTTAAGTTCAAATAGAAATCTGAGTTTTAAATTGTATTTTGTCATTTTTTGCTAAATTCAGATATGTATTCAAATTGCCCTATCATACACATTTAATATTATCAAGAGCGAATACTTTACTCTTCCTTTGTGCCAAAAATCGTGAGAATCCAAACTAGTCGCACCATGAGTACTCGTGTAAGGCCATTTGTTTGGAATTCCTCACTGGTGAAATTAGCTACACATTACTTTCCACAGAAAAACGCCGTTGATGAAATCACAATATTCGTTTCTTGTGGCTATATTATACATATTTCTGGCGATGGCGTCTCTTTAGCCACCAATGCACTATAGAAGCACATAAGCACTTTTCCAGCCTGTGAAGAGGCAAAAGATTGAAATTTGAACCATAAATAATCACGGAAAGGTTTTGAAATGCCTCCTATGAAAACACCTATGAATTGCTTTAGCAAATATATTTTTCAAACTTCAGTCCTCCCAGAAATTAGGTTAATAATAAAATAAATATTAGATTCTGACAGAATAAGAATACTCTATATCATAAGCAGAAATAAACAAGTTACTTGTGTGCACTTATCTTTCTTTAGCATTCTTAATTTAAGAATTAATAAATGCCACCATGAAACAAAATTTTGCTAACTTTATTTCTCCTTTAAAGCTAAATTATTAGATTTCTGTTTGAGGGAAAACCTAGAGCTACTTATGGGTTCATAAATTTACAAGAAAATTAAAAATGGACAAGGATATTATTTACAAATATGTGCATTGGTACTGGAAAGGAACTGGGATTCATAGTGTGGCGACAGTAGGATTCAGATTCGAGACTCGGTATTTAATATTCGATATAAAACAGAGATTCGGATTCGATAAATTTTGGATTCGACCCATCACTAATCTTTACTACTGTTGCAATTACAACATAGTCACATTGGTCGATGTGCAAAGCATTGGTGCTTTACCCTTTAATACCCTTTATATTACGGCTATACAAATAATGAACAGGAGCTAACAAGTATTGATCAGTCCAGGAAAATTCCCTGGCATGAGACTTCCAGCAAAATCTACTTTTTCACATTTCCTCTAGTTTTGAATTTTTCCCACTGGATGAGGTGTGACCATGTCTACAATAAAGCATTAGAACTATTGAGTCACACGAAGGTATGAGGAAAATAGTTTTCACATTTAGAAGACTGTGCTAATTAAAAGTAAACTGTAAGATGCTATAAAAACAATGTCCAATATAAATATGTTACATTCAGTACTTTTTTCAGAACTAGAGCCTGATGGAAGAGCCACTCCAAATGAACCCATCACATTTTGTTACTACTGATCACAGCATTTTACCAATAACCGAAAACAATTAGTGGTTTGTGTCTTTACAACCACTGTATTCTCTGGTAAATAATGCAATATGGTTATTTGCTTTTGAAATAAGGTTCAATAATGTTATTAAAGAGGGTTTTCTCACATTAAACCTTTTTGATCCTAAACCCTTTTATTTTACCCTAAACAGTTTTAAGCCCAAATGCTTTACATGAAGTTCCCTCAGAGTTCCAGAGTTTTGCAGTTAGGTACCCAGGAAACACCGCTACATTGTCGTTTGATAGTGGATTTTATACAATCAACTAATCCCATAAGGGAAAGATTTTGTATTTTCTTTTCTAGAATCCAAACTCACTCATAAGAACAAGCACCATAAAATTAGGTTCTAGGGAAATGGGGATTAGAATGTATAATAAATTAACAAGTGAAATAAAATTTATTGAGTCTGATAATGTATTTAAATCCAGCATAGCCTTTTCTTCAAGAAAGGCTACACCATTGATGAATATTTGTAAGGTTCATGTCCTAGTTTTTTATGTGACTTAATTTTATTTTAAAATGTGATCTTTCAACAAAAACGTAAGTATCCATAAAATATAAAATGTATCAATACTTAATTTCATACACCTTTTTACAATGGGCCACATACAATGTAAATATTTGTGATACTTGTCCTCAGGCAAATAAATAAAATTTGTCTACCAACCTAGCATATTACCAACCAGGCCATCAAGGTTGGCAAAAGCTAATTATGACAGAGTTGGGAGATGGCAGAGGAAAACTCACCAAGAACAGTGGGAATGAAGTCATATCCAATGCCCTCCACTTCGTAGAAGGAGCCCATGCTGGATTGGTTGAGCTCCTCGGGTTGAGCGAGGATGGAGCCCTCTGGGTCCACGCCCACAACCACGCACTTTGGTAGTCGCTCCTTGATCTTCCTCGCTACCCCCGTGACAGTGCCCCCTGTACCAGCACTCATCACCACCATGTCCACGCCACCATTGCCACACTGACGGATAATCTCCTCGGCTGTCGTGTCGTAATGTGCCAAAGGGTTCCCAGAGTTGCGATACTAAAGACAAAAGTCAGCATTAACAAGAGTACCAACATTCACAGTCATAAGACGTGACATAGTGTTACGTATCTTTATAGAGAAATCAAACATTGAAATTTCAATGTAGAGAAATAAGAAGAGTGGTTCAAGCCTTCAATGTAGACTTTTACCCATAAAAAATTGATAAGAGAACTAGTTATGTATTCAACATGGCAAAATCGCATTTCTGTCCAGCCTTTAAATTGTACATGGTATTGAGAAATACAAGCATTTATTTTTTTCCAGTGTTTCAAAATGGCATAACTCCCTATACATTGGCTTATTGAACAGTCAATTGGATAAGACAATACGATATTAAATACAAACCTGGTAAAAATTTTCCATATTTGTTGAACTGTTTAATGAAACTTTGTACTTTGACAATCTGGTCAATAAAGTTGCTCCTTTGATCTTAGCATGAATAAATTATATATGGCCCAGCCAGTAGGTACCTTTTATGTCTGAAAATATGCTCCCCATTTTTGTTCAAATATAGGTTGCCAAAAGAGCGAGGGGTAGATATTTTATAGCAGGGTGAGGGAAAAAAGTGATCTGGAATTCCAAATGGCCCAAAATAACGGAGAATAATAGGAATTAATGGACTAATATACCTAAATCATATCAATAAATAATGTCTCATTTTTTTAAGAGCAAAAAAGTTATTTATTATTTAATTAATATTTCTTCATGGCAATAATGTAACAGCATTTTAGAAACTTTTCATGGCATTATGCAACCCCCAGTGCAATGACGAGATATTTTCCACTCTACACCAACTGAGGTAGGTATCATAAAATGACAAACATCTTTGGTTCTGCATTCAACAATATTTCCAAGTATTTGGGAGCTATATCAAGTATCACATTGATTTTCCTTGATGTTTTTCTAGCCCTATAACAGCACAGTAAAGACCTAAGGCAACCCCTGACACAAGTGAACCGTGAATATTATTCCGCGCATTAGATCTAAGTACATACAATAATTTCCCTCAAATGCACTATCCTTGCATACTGCTTCCGCTTCAGTTACACTCAATCATTGCTTCGTACAAACCCTCCTGTTCATAGGACTTCGATTATCCCCTATAAATCAGAGTCTCTTCCATCACATTTACCTATAATTTTCATGGTATACCTCATTCCTTTCACACCATGCACTTCTCTATCACAAATCTGCTTTGTTATTAGACTCTTATCCATTCTCTCGACATGGCCAAACCAAAATAGCACACTTCTTTCACACATGTCCACTACCAAAGCACTGTCATTCATGATCCAATGATTCTTAACCCTATCCATTATTTTATAATAAAAAATACTTCTCTTAGATCTGATTGAGAGTATAAACAGAATAAAGATGACCTTCATAATGCATTATTTAAAGCACATTAACACACAAAATTTGTGACACAAGAGGAAATATGAATTGCTGACAATATTTTCAATATTATTATAGTCAAGTTAATGGTTTCATTCAGGAATGATTAGTGTATGCGTTAGATAAAGATGTAAAAAAAGACAAAAAAGGGATCTATAAAGCAACTCAAATCAATCATTGTTCATCAAAAAGAAGAATTTTGGATCTTCAGCATTCACCAATTTGCAGTAATAAATGCCATTAATGGTAAATCCTGGTTCATGAAAGAGTCATAGTGCATATAGTGCAAAAAAGGATACCAGATAATTCTAATTTGGCAGTACAAAATCCCTGGAGGAATGAAGTCTTATTCAGCCCCTTGATACATAAATTAATCAGCCCTTTAAGGATGATGTTAACCACTTCCCTGACAAGCCCGCATATATTCGGGCACCGAGGTTGTGCAAATTCTGACAAGCCCGCATATATTCGGGCAAGTCCGCGATGTCCGTATATTTTTCTTTACGCCCGCATATAGTCGGCCGATGCTAGTAGTTTGCGTTCCTGCCGCCTCCCGTGCTGTTGAAGGTCCAGAGCCACCGATGCGGCAAGCGGCGCTCTTTTCAAACAGTGATTTCTAATGTTAAAACAATGGTCATTATTGGTAATATTTCTAGAAATTCGAGGGTTATAATTTTTTACGCACTGAAAAGTTATCCCCATACGAAATTTCAATCACCTACATTGTCATTCGTAACTATCCGTCTATTTACTTCATGCATGGAGTTTCTTTTGCGAACTTTTTACGAAATTTACAACTTCAATTTTTGTTATTTATAGATAATTATTGCAAATTTATGATGTAAAACTTCCGTTTTACATGACAAAAACTTTCTAAATAAGTAAATAATTTTTAAATTAGTTACTTTCATTTATTTCGTCATTTACTACATGAGCATTCAATTACATTTTTCTTCAACATTTTAGCGGTCATTATAAAAATTGCAATTTCAATTTTGCGCTAATTTTTACTGCTACGATGAGTTCCACAGTAATTGGAATACAATATTTCTCTAGCAACAGAACATGAATCTTTCCTTGCCTTATTTTTTACTATAGATATATATTTGTTACCATATATGTTTGTTACTATATATATTTGTTACAATATATATTTGTTACAATATATATTTGTTACTATACATATTATGTAATTCTATATTATTCATCCGCAAATTTTTCTTACGGTAATTTTTATATGTGTAGGAAATGTCTATTGTACCGTTCTCTTTAGATAAAATGGCGTGAGCGTAAATGTTTAGAAATGTTGTGAATGTTATTTCATCAGCCCCTTTCATTTTTCTACTTTGAATGCTGGCGGAAGTTGTGAAACATATTTATGGAAACAGCTTTACGATGAAGACGTCTGAAGGTCGTACGTTCTCAATAGAAATCAACACAAGTGCCCTGTGTATGTGCTACCCTAACCCACATGAGTACGAGAAAATAGGAAATATAGAGATAAATCCCAAACATGTGTAATGCCTTCTATTGTCATGCTTGACACTTTCCTGAGGTCAGAAAACACCCGCTCGAGAGCCGATGGCCCGCTGAGCAACCTGGCGCCCGGTATCATGTCATGCTAATATGCCACCCTTTGCTCCCCGAGCTACTTTCCCACCAGCCAACCCTTTACTAATGGGCTTTTCTTGATATAAATTTACCGTTAGTTGGAAAATTCATGCTGTTGCGGTACGCACACGTGTGTTTATTTTCCAGGAAATGGTAGGAACGGAAAAGAAAAATTTTATGATGAGCATGGGATGGGCTTTTCACACTTAGGGGCAAGATCCTTTGCATATCGTGATTGTTTCCACGAGTACTTTGTCGGAAGGACGATAGTGACAGTCTTTCGTTGAGTTTCAGAGAATACGCATCCTTGATTTTCAGAGCGCATGCACTTTTTCGCTGAAATTCCACCGATACTAACTTTCCATTTTTAGTTCTAACATTTTCGTTCTAATACGAGCGGTGTAGTAGGAGTGAACTCTACGGAAAATAATTTGTTTTCGCGCAGTAACATTTAGTAATCAGAAATGGATTCTGGAGAGGAATCATTGTTGACCAGCAGTGATTCGGAGGTTATGGACATTGAAGTTCCTGGCTCCTAGTCGACTCTCTCCGGAGAAAAAAGCTCCGAATCAGAATGCGCAGCGAAACATTCGTGGGAAGCGGAGTGGGAGGAAATTCTTACAACGAATCCTCCTCCGGCACAACCTAGGTTTCTTTTTGAAGGCAATTCTTTGATGAACTTCGACCTGGTTTCCGAATGAGATTCCCTAAAAAAACATTTTTTCCGATGAAAATGTTCACTTTATAACTTGGGAAACTAATCACTGCACCAGTAACACTTTGCGTGAAAAAGCGGGGCCGAGCAGTGGTAGCGTAAATCAGTGGCGAGCTATGACAAGCTCAGAAATTCGTGTTTTTTGCTCTTGTAATGCTACAGAGCAGAGTGCGAAAGCCAGATACTGAGTTTTATTGGTCAACGAGACCAATACTCTCCTCTCTTTTTTTGGACACACAATGTCATACCGATGATTCGTAAAAATAAGGCAATATTTACATTTTGCCTATAATAACGATTTTGAACCCCAAACTATATAAAATATGGCCGATTTGCCAGAAGCTGGAGGAAAAGTTCAAGGCACTCCATACACCATACATGTTACCATCGAAAAGAGCCTACGGCAGTTCATGCCTAAGCCGCCACGGCAGTTCATGCCTATGAAAAGAGCTTCATTTGGCAAGTATTTTTTCTTTGTGAATCGAGAACTGGATACGTGTGGTCAACGACAATTTACACGGGAAATGGGACTGTGTTGGATAAAGACTTTGCCCATTTATCCATGACCTCAAAAGTGATGATGACTCTAATGAAGCCATTATTTGGCCTATGATATTTCCTGACGATGGATAACTTTTATACGTCTCCAGATCTAGCCGACTTGCTCGCTTCACACTCCACTGACTCGTATGGAACACTGAGGAAAGGGATTCCAGCATACTTCAAAGACAATCAAGTAAAAGAAATGAATTTTCTTGTTTTTGTCATAGAATGGATTCTGTTATAACATTTTCAGAGCGAAAGTCGTCGTCATGCGGATTGCCTAACTTCCATTGAATGTTTGTGCGTTGTTTCTTGATGTGCTATGGACTAAAATTAATAGTTAACATTAACGTTGTCGGCAAAGATATGCTTTTGCAATATTAACTAAATGTATTCATCATTGGCTGACTTACTAAGGTTTACGGGAAGGAAAGTTATACTGATATGCAGGTTGCCTATCTTAAGTTAAGGGGCAACATTCAGAAATTATTGAATAAATCATCAGTTATTTGGAATAAAAAATAAAGGAAAACATTTTCAGATTTGCCTCCATTTAATGCTTCTGAATCTGAAATAAAAAAATATGACTTAAAAAGGAAAAAAAATCCGTCAGGGAAGTGGTTAAGGCTATATGCATATGCTGAGTGGATGCTAGATATGCCAGTAATTTGCTCATACATTTTTTCAGTGTAAAATGCAATGAATTGGAGTTTTAGACATTTTTCTATAAAATGAGCCTAGCATGAAAAGAATAGTTTTCGATAGAATAGTATTGAGGTACATACTTCCAAAAACGTAGATGAAAAGTTGAGTGGGGTTGGGGGGGGGGGGGAAATGCTACACTGTTGCCGTAACACTGTTAACCATTACCTAGAGTATAGAAGAAAGAAAAATTTCCAAAGTATTGCATAAATAACATGGAGTTGCATGGTATACAATACAGAAGTTGTAATAAATGCAGAGAAAATTAACCATGTGTCTAGTTCCGTATCTACCAAATGAATGAAGTTGAGCTGTGCCCAGTACTCGTGTTATGCAGTATTAGTCGTGGCTAGAGTCACACTTATACAGAAGATTCTTGTGCATTACCATGACTCAAGCTGTAACTAAAAAAGAAATTGCACAACTTGCTCTGTGAGATTTAAATAATTACATATGTAACACCAATGTAAGATTAGTGCTTGTTTGGATTTTATGATTTATTTTACAATGAGCACGCTCTAGCACATAAAATATTTCATCATAGAAACTCACGATAAACTCACAAAATAATTTAACCGTGTGCCAGAGAAATACGATCATACCTGAACCCCATGAATCCAAAGAAAAAAAGAGAAGAGTTAGGGATCACAAAAACTTCTTACCTGATCTAAAATAATAGAATTAGGAATTTCCTTGTTCAGCCTCTGGGCCACAGCTATGTGACCCTCCTGGGAGTCAAAAGCAGCAGAGGTGGGTGTCCTCACTATCTCGGCACCCAACGCTCTCAAAACATCCACCTTTTCATTTGACATCTTCTCTGGCATCACAATTATGCAACGATAGCCTCGGACAGCAGATGCCAAGGCCAAACCCAATCCTATACCACAAAAAGAACAAAAATATTAACAGGATATAGCACTAGATGCTGTGAGTGAATGATGATAGTGTGTAACTATAACAAAGCATCAAATTGGATTACTCCATTAACAATGTGGCAAAAGCAAAACAAAATAATTGTAAGATTATGTAACTTCATGTGATATGAAAATACACAGTTACCCCACGTACCGTCACTACCCTCTTTCATCATCACTCACTCTAGATATTATTAATTTTGGTATATGGTCCTCACCTGTATTGCCAGATGTTGGCTCAATCAAAACATAACCAGGTTTTAATATTCCAGCTTTTTCAGCTTCTTCGACCATTCTAAATGCAATTCTATCCTTCACACTCCCACCTGGGTTGAAATATTCACATTTAGCCACTGAAAAAAAGAATAAAAATGAAGGAACTATACTTTCAAAACTCTTCCAGATAATCAGTTGACTCAAACATAAACCTTGAGTGAAACATATAAGTGTTACACTCAACATAAATATTTTATGCAATGAGTCCTATGCCATGATTAGTTTTGGCAGTTAGCTGAGATGAGGCACAATGACTTAAAGCTTGAACACATGAGTAAATAATGGAAAGGGGAGTGCTTAGAGTTGTGCCTAAAGGCCCAGCCAGCCACAGGGGCAACATTGAGTTGCAGCTAATGACTCTATGTAAATATTCAAAAGGGTAAGATTTTTCTGTAATTTTTTATTTTAATAGTTTATTTTCCCAAAAAAGGCATTAGCCAGTGATGAGATGTTACCAATTGCATAAAATCCAGTCATTCAATAATTTCTATTTTACACATTCTGGCTAGCAGTTGATAGTTTTTATAAAAGTGCTAAGTGAACTTTCCAGTGCTTCACATGAATGAAAATAACCATCACATCCAAACTAAAACTATAATACCTAAAACTTCTACCATTTCCATCCCCTTAAGTTAATCAAATTATGGCAGTAAGAGTATTCCTCACTCAGAGCCAAAAAGTTTGGTTACATTATTAATTACTGCTACAGTCACAACTAAACTTACGAATCTTCTATATAACCATGACAAAAGCCAATACTAACACTGCAATCAGACATTAAGCAACAAGCTCTCGATGTAATCAGTCATGTCTCATGAATTTCTCCCTGGGCAGTCAAATAAATATCCTCAACCTCTTTCTTTAGTATAGTGAAACCCATTTAAAGTGTGGCCCGGATACAGCAGTTTCCCATTGTAACGATTCATGGATTGAAATCCCCTTACCAAAATGCAAAAATGTGTGCATAATCCCACATTTAGCATTTCTCGTTTATAACATATTCCCACTTGTAACATGCGGATTTGGTCGTACTTTCCCACACTCTTCCCGCTTATAACGTTTTAAAATTAGAATTTTTTTGAGCATGGTATACAAGATCTACAAGAAAAGTGTTTTCGAACGTATCGAGTTATCACAGACCGTCACCGTAAAACGGCTACACTGTACCCCGCCGGTTCGCGGCGTGAGTCACCTCACATCTTCTCACCCTCCAGTCTGCCTTTTGCTGTCTGTTGAGTCCTGTCGATGGCTTTTGCAATATTTTTATGTCTACTCATCTCTACTAAGTAGTCACTGCCCCTGACAACTAGCCTGCAAGTACCAGAACCGATGAAAGGCTCGCACTTCATGTCCCATCCTCGAACCTCCCGGGTCAGTCAGTCACGCTCGAGTCACATTGAGCAATTATTTTGTGGAAGTGGAGTGGGCTGCTATGCCCCAGAAAAAGCGTGTGTGTGCAATCAAGCCCCCCCCCCCCCCCAAGAAGCAATATCACGTTAACTCTGCAAGCGAAGTTAACTATCCTGCAGAAAGTCCAGGACTCTCCCCACACACAAACAAGCGTCCTTGCCAACGAGCTGGGTCTCGCTCCTTCCACCTTGCAGACAGTTGTCAAGAATGAACCCATAATCAAGACGGCTGTGCTTCAGGGTAACCAGAAGAGGCGTCGTGTCAAAGATTCAAAATATGCAGCCCTGGAAAAAGCCCTTGTTGGCTGGATAGCACAAGCACGACCCATGCAGGTAAAGGCTCCATCAGGTGGTGAGACCCTTAAGGAAACGATGACACCGTGGCAGAAAGGCAAGGCTTACAATGATATCTGTTTCGTTTCTTTACACTGTCAATTTAAAGTTTTCAATCCGTTCGCCCGTCTATCCTTTCAGATGGGACGATGTATGCTGGATGTTGGACATGCAGTGCGCTATCCCCTTCAACACCTTCATTGCTGCCGATGACAACAAGCCTGTGTGTGAGGAGCTATCAACCACAGGTATTGCGAAGAAGTACCACACAGCTATGGGGACTGAGCAAGAACAAGAAGCTGAGGATAGGGATGGTGACACCCCACCACCACCTGAAGTTACCTTGGAGGAAGGCCTCGAGAGCCTCAATGCTGTCCGTTGCTTCTGCTGCCAACAGAGCGAGCTGCCCGAATATATAATGGGGATTTTATCACGCTCAGAGAATTTTTTCTCACTTCCAGACAAAAGAGAAGGCAGTCATCTATTAGAAAAAATTTTAAACTGTATAATGTCTTTTAATAAAAACCTGGTAGATCTAAAAAAAATGGCAGTACTCTCATTCCAAACGCCTAAAACCTACAAAAATGTAATATATTTACCAAATCATTGAATCACTCCTTATCCCGCATTTAACGAATCCCGCTTGTAACGTTTCGAAAACTCATTCCCGGACACTAACCCTTTAAGTGGGTTTTACTGTATTCCTAAAAAAAAACTAGCAGCATTCGAAATACTAATTTTGTGTAACAAATTCTCAAGCTCTCTCGCATTAGAGGAAGCGTGTGATGACACCCGATACATCACTTGTATGAATTAACCTTCAAGATGATGAAGGATTTCTATTCTTAATTCAATGCATAACCTAAAGTAATGAGCAACATCACAGAAAATTCTGTATGAAAACAACTGGCTACCTTGTCTAACATTTACTTAATAACCCCTCAACAACTATTAGGTCACCAATATATTCATCACTCCAATTAGATACTTACACACTTCACATTTCACACCAGCAGACTTAGGTATTTTATTGAGGCGAACCAAAGGCGTATTCCCTATAGCATGTAAGATATCTGGCATTAGATCCAATGGCTTGGACCTGAAAATGTAAAATGCACAGTTAAGCACATAAAAATAAAATTTAGCTCACATGTTAAAACATAAAAGAAAAGAGCTTTTTCCTTCCATTTGATCACTGAGATCAAGTTCAGAGTAGCCACATAAAAAGCTCACTGTAATAAGGCTTGAATTTGAACTTAATTTCAAATTAATAATAATGAATTAGAGGATGGGATATACTGAAAGGCCAATTCATAATAATTCCCGGCCATATGTAAAATCAATAGCAAATGTCATAGAAGGAATTTTGACACAATATGAAAGATTAACCCAAACAACCTTCCAGTCACTGAGCATATGGAATTTTATTGGGAAATTGCACTAGTTTATGTGATAAATACTATCACCTCAGTCATGCCACCATCATGTCAAAAAAATAACAAAATTCAGATCTACCGCTAAAATAAGTGGGATAATTTCAAGGGCTCCCTAGTACATATCGTTGCCATTAACCAAATACATATTTCTTTAAAACCTGAAAAAACCTTATGGATATGAATTTCCAGTAACTAAAGTCAATTTAACCTATACACAGCTAAGAAATTCAATTTATTATCAACCTCAAAATTCTCTAAGTCAGCAATGAATGGCTTATAATTCATGAAAGGTTGATTACTCTATCCAACATATTCTCAAGCGTATAGATGCTATTCACATATGGGTCTCAGAGTTTTAAGATATCTCAGGGTCCAAAGAGACAGGAAGCTTTTCATTAAGAGTTCGGATAAGTGTGTCACGAATGTACAACAATGAAATTGAGGTGCATATTGTTAAGGCCTGGTTACATATGATTCAAGAAGCCATATAAGTTCATGCATGAACGCACATATGAATGGAATCAAAACTGGAGCTTTGAATTGAATTTACTGGCCATAAATTCATGCAAGTTGTTGTGGATAGATGATGAATTTTTGAAGGGAAATGCTTTCAAACTTGAACCCTAGTGCATGTTTACACTTAGCATAGCCATTATTTACACAAACAAAAAACACATGAAGCAGACTGTTACGAAAAAACACTAATTATATTTATCCTCTTTTAACCCCACACCTAAATCGGCTGATGAGCAGTTGTTCCATCACACTTGTGATATTTGGCATGACCTTCATTCAATTCACATAACATGTAATAAATATGCATTTACAATCACAGGCAAAACTTGCCCTATTTCTTAAAATATGTTAAGAAATTTTGATTTTACCAACCGGGTCTTCCATTATCTAGGATGTAAAACCATTTTCGACTGACTGTTCAACAGGTTTTGCAGAATACAAAAGGGGTAACGAATGGCATTGGATCCATCACTAACTCTTGCGAACACCATGAGGTAGTGAGATTGAAAACATTTTAAAGCAACAGAAAAAATATGACCGAACCTTACATTTACTCTTTTTATAGACGTCTCATATGAGACTGTATATACTTACGAATTGACTTTTGAGTGAGGTGATGACTTAGGATCAGCTCCAAGATGCCAAGTGCACCTACTGGGCAGGTCTGGCCGAATTATTTCAACTTTTTCACTCATTTTCCTTGATCTGACAGTGCCTGGCTTTGGTATTCTTAGCGTGGAAGACTCCTGTGGATGTAACATTTCCGTTAACTTCTTTTGCGGCACAGAAATATAATTCGTATCCATTATATTCCAAAAATTCTTAAGAAGAGGCTTTATGAAGATTTTCTCTTCGCTTCCTCGACGCTATGGCTCCACTGAACTGACTGAATGCAGTTACAAAAAATTTCAGATACCGATATCAAATCCCTTTAAATACCAACAACTCCCAGATATTAGGTCATCGAATCTCCTTTGGCCTCTTGACCTCTACGCTGACGATGGCCTTTGCATCTACGCTAAAATTCCCGCTTCATTTGAAGGCTCATTTCGAATATATCTCCTACCCCTTCAAAACGTGAGATAATACAGGACCAGATATTAAGAATTTTTTCGCAATTCATTCCGATTAATTAAAGAATAGTTCTCGAAAATGAATTCCATATGCCGATTAAGTATTTTACAAACAACAATATTACCAACGTCAAATGAGTTTGACATAGAATAATTGGCAATACTATTCTAGATCTCTATTCGCAAAAAATCGGCATTAGGAACTTAGGAGTTGGCTACAAAATCTTGATAAAACTTAAAAACAAACTCACCTTATGTTTAAAAAATTTATCACACTCCACGAGGATGGGATTTACGATGACAACTGCCTCACACGCCTCACACCATCTGCTATTACGTGTATTTGCGGAAATTAGCACAGGCGCACAAGGTCACTCAGAGAGCTGTTCACTTCAGAGAGTCATTCAGTTTCATCGTAGTTGAAAGGGGGTTAGCGCGCAGTTGTAAGAGAAACTCGGCTTATTGAATCTTCGTAAAATTTATACTCATTTGTCTAAATAATACTGTAGAACAACGGTGGCAGCCTCATTTCCGCATGATTACTCCCGCAAAATTATGGGTCATCCCTACCCCTGCTAAATCATAGATAGATGTTGAACTTACCTAAGAAACCACAGGAACGAATCTTACCCGTAGTCCAACGACCCGAATCAACAAATTTTTTGAGTCGTTTAAAGCTCTTGATAGGAAAGTACGGTCAACGTTTGATCTCGGCAAATGCCGACAATCGAGGCTTCTGATTGGTTCCCTACATGTTCCTTGCGCATCTAGCCATCGTTGGCCTTTCATTACATGGGAGAGATAGGGACTAAACATGTTTTCACGAGATAAAAATTAATTAACTATGTTTCATCGAATTTGAGCCATGATAACTTGTGAATGATTAAATTGCCTATAATACCACATCATTTTCATATCAAGTTTATCCTCCAAAATGCGGGAGTCCAGTATAATACGAGCCCAGCAGACGCCTCAAACGGCAGCAGACGACGTCGTCTGCAATATAAGTGGAACGTCGCGATATTTTCCCCGCTCGTAAAGTGACTTCTCGTTGATAACTGGCGGAATGGTATTTTAATACGATCGTATTAATACGATCTACTATCTAATTTATGTTCTGCAGTGTCATTGTCAAGTCAAGTGAGCATTTTGACAGGATTTCCACGATCAGCACTCCATGTTTAACTGAGGCACTGACCATTATGCACAATGATTAAGATTCCAGTGACAATACAAGGTTGGTCACCGTCTGCTCTCTATGGGGATTCACTTCATGGTCGAGGAATTGACTTGACGTTTTACTCCTATTGCAGAGAAATATTCTATACCTAGTCGATTTTGATACCTAATTGACAAGTAAGCTAATATTTAGGTAGTATTATAATATTTAAAAATGCCATTCCGCCAGTTATCAACGAGAAGTCAATTTACGAGCGAGGAAAATATCGCGACGTTCCACTTATATTGCAGACGACGTCGTCTGCTGCCGTTTGAGGCGTCTGCTGGGCTCGTATTATACTGGACTCCCGCATTTTGGAGGATAAACTTGATATGAAAATGATGTGGTATTATAGGCAATTTAATCATTCACAAGTTATCATGGCTCAAATTCGATGAAACATAGTTAATTAATTTTTATCTCGTGAAAACATGTTTAGTCCCTATCTCTCCCATGTAATGAAAGGCCAACGATGGCTAGATGCGCAAAGTTGACCGTACTTTCCAATCAAGCGCTTTAGAGTCGTTCACCCGACGAGGCCATCTGTTGACAAAATGTTCAACGTCCTAGGCGGTTGAATTCAAATCAGTAATAAATGAGAATTATTGTTTTCTGATTGATTTCATCTATGTTTGCGAAATCTGAGCGTTTATTATCACCAAAATTTATTCATATTTAATTATAATAACTTAGCGATTTTCTTCTGTAGTCATTTATCTTTGTGAACTGACGGTACCTACCTGTTTACTTTTTCAATCCAAGGAGGGGTCAATGGAGGAATAAAGGGAAATAACCGACAAGGAGCAATAACATAATTTTCATAATCTTGAGGCACACAAACTGCTTCAACGCAAGAGTCATATAAAAATTTACTTATCCCTCAAGCATTATCACCATTTTAGATGTGTTTCATTTTATTTTCATTTTTGGTTAACCTTACCTGTAATTTGCCACATATAAATCTAATAAACAAAAGGAATTTTTCACGCACAAATTTAGCAAGAATGAAAGTTTGTGCGCAAAAAGCCCAAAATAAGTACAAGTAACCATCACAGAACAAATTGCCAGGAGGTGCCTGACCGTGACTGTATACAGTGCCAACACCATTAGATGATAGCTCTAACGGCACAGGATTGCATATTCTTCAATGAACCAGTATAGGGCTGGGCAAAATTTCAATATATTGAGTATAACTCAATACATTTTTTATATTGAGTCTCAATAAATATGATATTGATGTGGGTCAATATTCTGTTCCTCAATATCTCAATATTGAATTTGTTGTGTAACTCATCATTCTTTATTGAGTTTTGAGCTCAATATTCTTTATTGGGGTTTCATTATATTATATTGAGTTTTGAGTTCGTTTTTATATTGACGTTTTCCATATTTCCATGGGTGCCAATCAAGCAGTTAACGAGCGCGGCGTTCCCTCCCTTCTCTCGTCCAAGCCAAGCCTCGGCCACCACCGAAACAGTTCATAAGTTCCTAACTATACGCTACTCCACGCCCCCGCAGAGGACAACAATGGCAGTCGCATTGGGTGTTGGAGTGGTAGGGGGCGTTCAGCAGTGTTCGGGAGTTGGCTCGTGAAACGGCCGGAGACCCGAACACTGCCGAGCGTAAAGATAGGAACTGTCGCGGCGGTGGTGCAGGGCTCAGCTCTGGCTTCATCCCACAACACCGCTTGCTGGTGGACCACGTTGTTCGTTCAGTCCAGGTGTTCAAGTTAGTTTCAAAGCGTGTCATCATGTTCGTCGCTAAGCGTACAGCAGTAATATGGCAATATTTTAAAGATACTGACCCGCCTGATCGCGAAAAGGCAAAATGCACTTTGTGCCAGAGGATACTGCCATGCAACAACGGTGGCACATCGAATGCTGTGAGTCACTTAAAGTCGAGGCACCCACTGACCCATTCCGCATGGCTACAAGCTAAGTTGCAACAACAGAGGAGAGTAAATCAGGAATCTCAAAATGAATACGATCCTCAATAACTCGATATTGATATTGCGATATTGACCTCAATATCTCAATATTGATATTGAGGTACCGACCTCGATATTTATATTGAGATATTGAAGTATTGATTGCTCAATATCTCAACATCAACATCAATAATTGACGACTCAATTACCAATATTGACATTGAGGTCAATCTCAATACTTTTGAGTATTGAGTATTGATATTGAGTTTGGTTTAACCGCCCAGGCCTAAACCAGTAGCATAGTTGGGAAAGTCACCAGAAAAAATTAACTGATTAAAGTTAAAATTAATCTCTGTAAAAAGTAACTAGTCAAAGTTAAAATTTACTTTTCTGAAAAAGTACCTGATTAACTTTTTTTGTAAATTTTTGCAGCTCATTGTTTATGGTATTCAGGCTTTTGGTTCTGCGATTGATTATTTAGTATTAAAAGCCCGACGAAGCCGGCAGTATAGCACGGTGAAACTTGCCTAATACTAAGTAATTAATCGCAGAACCAAAAGCCTGAATACCAAGTAACTGATTAAAGTTAATGTTAAAAAAAAGTAACTTTTACGTTAAAAGTTACTTTTTCAGTTTCTTTTAAAAATTAACTTTTAAAAGCAATTTTTTGCAATTAGGTTAAATTAATAACAAACTTAAAATTCAAGAAAAATGTATTTAACATTTAATTATTAAGTCATTAAATTTAGTAATATTCTCATTTCAAAATTTGTATCCGACATCGGTCGACAAATTTTTTCGATCACTCCACTCAACCCTGCTGACGACGGGATGTTGCCGAGTAAGTTATGCGTAAACTGGCGCATTTTACAGATACGTTAATTTGAATGAACCCGTCCCCCTCGTTACCCGTCATAGGTTTTTTGGTGACCCCCTTTCTCGTTTTCAACTATGTAATATTGATGACACGACGTCGCCGAGTAAGGCATTCGTGCTCTCGCGGATATGGTCTTCGAGTGGTCTCGTGTTTTCTCGTCTGCGGGTGCGTTCCTAACTTTGGCGGTCACTCCACTCATCCCCGCTTTTGTTTGCATGTATTCGTCTGGGCCTATTCATTTCATTCTTGCACGACTACCCAGATATACTACATTGATACCGTTTTATTTTCCCCTTTGTCTGTTGAGCAAGCTTAGCGCCCAAATTCGCCAAAGATTAACGAAAAAAATTAACAGAAGTTAGTTTTGTATCAGTGTATGTATAATTTTAACGATTAAAAGTCAAATCTTCTAAAATGCAACGGTTAAGTTAAATAGTTAACTACATTGTTAACGATTAATTTTAATCGTTAATTTTTAAAAAATAGTTAATCCCAACTATGACCAGTGGAACTAGTTGATGGATATCAGTGTCTACAGAGGCGTAGCCAGGTTTTAGGTCTAGGGGGTGCAGAAAATTCTTAGGGGGCGCCGACTCATAAATTAATCAGTTTACTAAATTTCACCAATTTCGGTGATGCAATAGGCGGATGGGTTTGCTCAAAATATGACAATTGACAACGTATTATACACAGTGGCGTAGCCAGGGAGGGGGGGCAGGGGGCGAAGGCTTCCCCCGCCCAGTGTTCTAGCGCCCCTAAGCTGTGTATTTGTCCACTCTTTGGTCCCAAATACGGTAAATAAATGAGTATAATACGAGGGGGGACCCAAAAATAACCGGACGGAATTCGTTGCGTGCGTCGCTCTTGTAGTTCGGGCTTCTCTCACTGGATGGGTGTTATAATAAGTAACCTCTCCTGAGTCATTCTTGCAAGCGGCGTCCTTTTAGGTGGTTGTAGCGAGCCCCTGTGACAGTTTTCGTTCGACGAGTTTATCGACCTCTTCGATTTTGGAAATGGCTGATATTCGAGAACAGCGTTCAGCGTTGAAATTTTGTTTTCTGATCGGTAAAAGTGCGTCGGATGTGGTTGATATGTTGTCTACAGCTTACAAAGAACACGCCTTGAAAAGAACTCAAGTTTATGAGTGGTTTTCGCGATTCAAACGCGGCAGCATGGCGATCGAAGACATTCAACGCCCGGGCCGGCCTTCCACGTCCAGAACTGATGAAAACGTGGAAAAAAGTCATGCACTTGGGTACCAGGATAGAAGGCGTACTATTGATGAACTCGCTGAACCATCTGGTCTTTCGTGGAGTTCCGTGCAGCGCATTTTAGCTGAAGAATTGCAAATGAGACGAATTGAAACGGCGCGATTTGTGGCGGAGTGGGGACTGGTTCTTCCACCATGACAATGCACCAGCTCACACAGCCATTTCTCTGCGTGATTTTTTGGTGAAAAACCGCATGACACCGCTTCCTCACCCACCCTAATCACCAGATCTAGCTCCTTGTGATTTACTTTTGTTCTCCCGAATGAAAAAAGAGCTGAAAGGGAAACGTTTTGCAGACATTCCGGAGGTGAAAAGAGAATCGAAGACGGCGCTGCAAGGCATCGGAAAGAACGAGTACAAAAAGGTGTTTCGCGCAGTGGAAAAAACTTTTGAACCGATGCATTAGCGTTAATGGAGAGTACTTCGAAGGTGACTAACGTTTATAACTCAAAAAAATAAATTCCGATATAAAAAAAAATTGTCCGGTTATTTTTGGGTCCCCCCTCGTACGTTGTCAATTGTCATATTTAGTACAAACCCATCCGCCTATTGCATCACCAAAATGTGTAAGGTTTAGTAAACTGGTAAATTTATGAGTCGGCGCCCCCTAAATATTTTATGCCCCCCTCCCCCCCCACCCTAAAAATTTTTCAGCCCCCCCTAGACGCAAAACCGGGCTATGCCACTGATTATACACATTTATTTATACGTATTTGGGACTTAAGAGTGGAAAAATTCGCAGACTTAGACCCAGAACAAGGGGGGGAGGCCTTCCCCCCCCCCTCTGTCCCCCACCTCCCCTGGCTACGCAGGGACCGCTCTAGCAATGCAGGCGCCTTAGGCGAATGATGAAAATGGCGCCCCTAAAAACATTTCGCGCTCGTATTTATCCATTATATCCCTTTTAATATCACAATAGGTTACATTACTCAAAAAACAATATTTTTTCCCAAAAATATCAATAAACATACTATCGGACTATGGGGTTTACTATTACCCTCCCCCTTCTTTTTTTCTTTTTTCTCATTTTTTTCTCTTGATTTTTCCCCTTTTTTCTTTTTTTTTCTTTTTTTTTCTCTTCACTTGTCATTTCGGCGCCCCTCAAATCGCGGCGCCCCATCACTTCGCCTAGTTATCCTATATGGTATAGCGGTCCCTGTGGCTACGCTACTGAGTGTCTAATGAAATAATATAAATCGACGTGTATAGCAATGCCAATGAGATATGATGAATGAATGCAAGATGAATGCAAGGACATACGAGAGATGTCTATGCACCTGAGTGATTAGTTGAATTATTATGGATTTCTTGAGAAAGAGATGAACCCCAAGCGGAAACAAAAGTCAAAATGTCGTTCAGATGACGTCAAGTTGACTACGTTTTCGTCAAGATTTAGTTCACCTCAGTTTTTTACGTGAAAGTGACTACATCATGACCATGAATATATATTTATTTATATTATATACTAGCGGTCCCGACAGACGTTGTCCTGCCCGAACGTTGGCTTGCCTGCTATTAGCGGGTTCAGCAAACGTTTTTTCGATATTCGAATTTTCGATAAACTATATGCTAAGTGACATTTACGTTATTTCAATATGTTTTGTCGATGAATAATAAACTCAATATGCACGTAATTGTGATACATGGAATATTGAAACTCAGCGAACACAAATTGAAATGTCAAAACAACGCCAAGCTACGAAGCAAGTGCGGCGACTTGCGCATGTATTGATGCGTAGGTCAACTCGTCAAATACCACCGAATTTGACATCAACGCTACCTATGGTACACAAAAATAACTATAAATTATCTCAGATGGTGAATTTTTCATGAACTTCTTAGAAGGTGTTAACAATCAATTATTCGTGAACTTATGATTTATTTCATTAAAAAATATTGGGGGGTGGTGGGCGGGCGAAGTTTTGGGGTTATATGTATAAATGAAGTTGGGGTTATATGGGGTTGTATGTGTTTGGGCTAGGGGGCCAAAGCCCATACCCGGCTGTAGTGCCGAGGAAGTAAGGAAGTAATGTGTTTGGCCTGATATGCGAAGTATTTTTAAAAAATTCGTAAAAAAAATTCTTGCAACCCGATCGCAGCGCCACCTACTGGGTCAATCTAAACCATCCAGGGACCCACTCAAGCACACAAAAAATTTCATCAAAATCGGTCCAGCAGTTTAGGAGGAGTTCAGCGACATACACACGTACAGAAGAATTATATATATAAAGATTACGCCCTCTCTGGTGGTCCAATTTAACTCGAAACAAGTGAGGGATACTTGGATAGAGCAATTTAAGGAAAACAGGAGAAATGCAACTGCAGGCAAGGTAAATGCTTCTTTTCCTTTGAACAAATTTTATGTGAACGAAAACCTCTCGCCGACAAATAAACTTTTCCTTACAAAGCTAAAGAAAAAATGTCAAGAGATTGGCTATGCTTACGTGTGGTGTCGCGATGGCAAGTTTTTCGTCGGGAAAGTCAATGGTGAGAAATATCGTAGAATCGACAATGATGCACAAATCGACCGACTCAAGTAAAATTATGTTGAACTCCGAGAAGATCTTATTATTATTTAATAATATGTTAGTCAAATTTAATTTTTGGTTTTTCTGCTAAACAACTATTCGCAATGAATGAAAATAATGTATGCAAAAGAAATTTGCAATGCTTATTTGTGGCCACTTATGTTAATGACAATTTTTTAAGTTTAATTTACTGTAACATAAGGAGCATGAGGCAAAATTTCAACAATTTCTTGCTTGAGATTGTACAAATTAATCAAAGAGTTACTTTTATTATTCTAAGTGAAATGTGGATGGGATCAAATGAATTAAAACTCTATAATGTACCCAACTATAACATTTTTGCCCATTGTAATGACTCTTATAGATCAGGAGGTGTTATTTGTTACGCACTGAAGGAAGTTTGTGTTACACAGTCCATAACACACAGCATGTCAACTGCTCGATACCTTGCTTCTGGACGTTAAAATTAATAAATTCTATTTCAAATTATTTTGTTTATGGATAATACATGATTTTCCATAAAAAGATTACCTACATGCAGTTTTTCACTACTAACACAATTTTTTTGGTTGACGAAAAATATTAATCTGTTAAACGGAAATACACATTCTGTTATGTACCACAGCATAATGAACAACGATGGCTTTTTGTCGTTAGTCAACAGTCCAACAAGAATAACTCCAAACTCGAAAACTTGTATAGATCACATTTTTATTAAGCACAGACAGATAAAAAAATTTAAATGCGAAATTTTTGTTAAATGATTGTCTCTACTAAAACTATTATTGATTTTGAAAAGTTAAAAGAAACTATAAAATCTGCTGATTGGAGCGAAATAATTATGTCTGAAGATGTTAACTCGTGTTATGACACTTTTCATAACATTTTAAATAAAGTGATTCTTGACATTAGCAAAAATGTCAAAGTAAATGCAAAACTGAATAGAGCCAAATTTAAAAGTCCTTGGATGTCAAACCGTCTTCTGCGCAAGTTAGATTAAAGGAAAAAGCTCTATTCATTGTTAAAACGAAGACTGTACGATCTGGTTAAAAAAAATTATTATAATAAATTTTATAATGGCTGAAAACTTGAAATTGATTTAGTAAAAAGGCAATACTATGCAAAAAAATAAGTGATCCTGAGGGAGACACGGCTAGGCAATGGAAAATAATTAATAATCTGACGGGAGAACAAGGGAAGCAGAGTTTTGATAAAGTTCAACTTGAGAACGATACAATAGACTCTGACCCGCAGAGTGTAGCAGATAGAGTCAACCAACATTTAATAAATGTGACACAAGTTGAAAATAAAACATTTTCATACAACGAATTGGCTCTTCAACACCAGTGTCACTCTTTTTTATTGAACCAATTAATGATTTAGTAATTATAAATATCATTAATAATTAAAAAAATAAAAATCTGCAGGTTTTGATAATTTTAATGCAATAATAATATAAAATATAGCTGAATATATAGCACCAGTTCTAAGTCATAATTGTACTTTAAGTTTCAGTCAGGGAGTTTTTCCTAAAACTCTTAAATCGAGAATTATTAAACCAATTTTTAAGAAGAAAAATTCGTTTTGTCTAGATAACATAAGACCAATTAGTCTCCTCCATTTTTTCCAAATATTAGAAAAAATTACTATTAAAAGACTAATTAAATATTTAAATAGAATGATGTTTTTTTATCCAAACAATTTTGGTTTTCAAAAAGGTAAATCAACAGAAGACGGTCTAATTAATTTCATCAATAACAATTACTCAAACTTGAATTCATATACGAAAATAACTGGTCTGTTCATAGATTTTAAGAATGCTTTCGACTTTGTCGACCTTGAAATCCTATTGTGTAAAATGGAAGCGGCTGGGATAAGAGGTGTGGCACTCGACTGGTTCCCAAGCTTCCTGTTTGGCAGAGAACAGCGGTTAGGGTTGGGGGCTGCCTGAGCTCACCTCTGCCCATCACAGTCGGCGTGCCGAAAGGGTCGGTCTCATCCGCAACCTTATTTTTAATTTTCATCAATGATTTATTGAAAAAAAATTTTTAGGGGCAAATTCAAGTTTTTTCCGATGATATTGGCTTCATTTATTCACATAAAAATTTAAATAATCTAAACACTTATACAAGACAATCTAATAATTTTGGATAGTTGGTGTGATACAAAAAAAGATGCACGTAAACATAGACAAAACAAAATACATTTACTTTAATTTTAGAAGCTTTGATTTCCCAACTCCAATTATTTACTATTCCAAAAATCGAAAACAATTAAACTGTCAATGTGAGAAAATTGAAAAAAATGCAGAATATAAATATTTAGGAGTCACTTTTGATGAAAAGATGACCTGGGGAAGATATATTCAATTGTTGCATTCTAAAATAAAGCAGTCTATAAGAAAATTTTACTTTTAAAGAAATGCCTTAGATATAAATCTCTTTTAAATCATTAAAACTTGGTTTAGTTTGCTGGGGAGGTACATTTAAACATTAATAAACAAACTGAGAACAACCCAAAATCATTTTTTGAGAATAATATTACGCAAACCAATAAAAGAAAGCTCTTTCTCATTGTATAATGAATTAAAAATTCAACCTTTACAAAATCTTTTTGTGTTTAAAGTGTTAAGGTTGTCCCATATTAAAAGCGGGAATAGTGGAACTGATAACTTCTTTTATAGAACAAGAAGTAAAGATGAGTTAAATTTCAAGAATCCTAAGGTCAATAAGTCAATATTTAAGAATTCTTTTTTGTTTTTAAGACCTATCCTCTATAACAAATTACCGCTTGAAATAAAAAAGTGCAGCTCAAATAAAATCGTTTAATAATGCAAGGAAAATTTGGTTAACTCAAATCCGAGATGTAAATTCTTTGCGTACTATTTTAGAATAATGGCTCAAATGAATTATGGTAATTAATGTAAAATTCTGGTAATAATTTTGTTTATAAGCTATTTTGTAAACGTTTTTGTCATATATTACAGAAAAAGTTATAATGATATGTTTAAAAACGCTGCAGGAGGCAGCAGTAAGTTATGTAAGAGGACGGAACTCCTTTTTTTTAACCTTTTAATTTAATGTAAGAACCTTGTTTTTGTGCATAAAAGTTTTCTATTGTACACTGACCACATTACTGGAAAACGTGGTCATTAAATTTCCAAACTAATTTTTTGTTGTAGCCATTATTTATCGTTGGAAATAAAAATTCATTGAGATTATTACTGATATTCACGTTGAAATTCCTTAAAATGATACCGAGGGCCATAATTAAGCATTCAAGCAGTTCAGGTTTTTTCAAATGACGTATTTATTCGAAACCTTCTCTTACAACGACGATTTAAGTATTTACAATCAACGCATTATATATTTTCCGCTGGCCTCCGTGTTGTTCTATGTAGTTCATGTGGCTGCCGAGTGATGTCACTAATTTTCAGCGGTTAAGCTGGTTTAAGCCAGTTGGTGGTACAATTTTGCGGTTGGGTTGTATGTACTTTGCCATCGTGTGAAAGTGGTGTAGAGTTCTAACTAGTGAAACTTAAGTTTGGCGTAGATTGACGGAAGACTGTGGTATCATCACATCACAAGACCATCTCTGTTTATCATCGTTGTTTCGCTGGATGTGTGAAAGCAGAAGATACTCGTTTGATCAATGAAGCAAAGGCCAACAGTACCTAAGATCGTGTAAGTACTGGTTCAAAATGTTCCCTATTAAAAATGTGTGCATTGTATTTAAGTGCTATAGCATGGTGTTTTATACCAAGGTATGGTTACGATACATAAGTATGACTGCAACATAATATGTCATATTATCATCGTTAATTACGTAGGTCGGATAGAAATGTTAAAATTCGTCATGGTTTCGTTCGTCAACCTTAATCTCCAACGTAAAGTTTGATCCATATCTGATCAAACTTCATTTCTTATTCATTTGCTTTGTGCAGGTGCTGCACTCCTAAAAACTATGTGGATCGAACTGTACAGGAAGCAAAAAGCGCTTAATATATTCCTCTGTGCAAAGAAAAATTGATTGACTTCCATTTAGTTCGTTGTTTGCATAATATAGAAATTGCAAAAAATTGTTTTACTGCAGTGTATGTTTTCATAAATCAGGACTCTGGGCCAATGGCTCTCAGTCTCAATAAGAACAACTAATTCGTTGCTACGCATTTTTTTAATTTTATTAAACGTCATTTATTCCTAAAGACGAAGCTTTGCAAATTTTGTTTGGTAGTTATCATAGTCACTTAACCCTTGTTCTCCCACACATATTTTAATTCCAAATTCACGTTTTTTCACTCTTTCCGACGTTTTCGACGCCATATTACCGTGTTTTGTCACATGCCACCGGAGGGCTTCGTTATAATTTCGCCTCTTCACATTGTCGCGGATCTGAGGTGCGGACACGGGGTACACAGCCTCTAATCGCCCATTATAGAGTAATGAGCACCGGGTTTCCCTCCTCTTTTATCGACGTTTTCTGCTGCTTGCCCCGGTTTCCCTCCGAGAACATAGAAATTTTTGCCCTTCACTGTGAGCGCGAGCAGTGAAGGGCCAACAATTCGCTCGCTGCGCTCGCGGTTCATTATTATGGTACAATATCTTAAGGAAAAAAAATAATTAAGATAAGAAATCTATCGAATTCGTGGATTAAGGAGGGAAACCTGGTTCTTTGATTTGGGGTGGAAGGGAAATGGCGCCCTATCGGTGATCGCCGGATTACCAGAACCTCACCGTGAACCATTCCCTGCATTTTGTGGGGCCGGACACCGGGGCACACCCGCAAAATATAGAGAGGGAATGGAGGGAGCTAAAGGCCACGATTCTGGCAAGTGGCCATCGTCTCGGGTTTTTGCACGGGTACATCGCTGCATCTATGTGGAAGAGATTGCATCCTATCCGCGGGGTGACTGCTCTAAAATTCTCGTGACTGCTTTTGGTCATAGTCCAGGAGCCAGGGAAGCGTGCGAGGTTCGACCTTCATCTACATCTACGAAGTACCGTGCAAGCCACCACTAGGGTGTATGGCACGGGGTGATTCCACACCAGGCATGCATCACTCGCTCCAGTACAAATCGGGACCTCGCACGCTTTCCCGGCCTCTAGACGCGGACCAGAAAGAAGCCAGGAGGACAGTGCGCAGTCAAACTAGAAACTGGGAGAGTGCTACGTAAATGAACATGCAAACATGCAGTACTTTATAAAGAGAAAACTGCTGATTAATATTTATAATACTATTAATATATGTATGATACGAGATACTACTTCATGCAGAGAACAAAATAAAATAATGCCGAACATATCAAGCGGTGTGAAATGTTAGTAATGATGCTATGTTATCAATCACAAGTGAAAATTCTACCTTGAACTAGGACTAGTGTTGCGAGTAGAGTGCCTGGTGTGGAATCACGCTGTGCCACACAGCTTGGAAGTGGCTTTCACGGCATTTCATAGAATTATTCACACAATGGTAAAAATGTAATTGAATCATAATTGAATTAGTTGTTGGTAGAGCCGTTTTAAATGGGATCAAAATGTAAAATTTCTACTCCTCACTAATCGAGAATACACTTTCAATGGTAGTTATTCATAGGCTTTGGATTTCGCGGAATCTCCCGGAATTTCTAGGTCTTGTCACGGACTTCTTTCAAAGGTAAATCTTCAGGAGTTTGATACGTTGCAACATTAGTTTTCAGTAACAAAGAAATGGGATGAAACATTTTAAAAAAAGTTTTCAGAAAAGATTGTATTAAATTTTAAATCACGTAAAAGTTGAAAAGAAAGGTTTTAGAATAGCTTAACTGCGTTTTTTTAATGAGTTGAACTTGATGAAATAGCCCGTGGCACTTCGGGTCTACACCTCACCGGAGAGGCACGGGAGTATTGGGATTAATAAAATTATCCTCAACTCTTTACGACGGAGATAGTAATGAATGAAGGTAATACATATGGATTATGCATCAAAACGAAAAAGTATTTTGTATACATGCGTTTAAATCTTAAATATAGCTTAAATATTTTATATAAAAATATATAATACATAAAGTGAGAAAAAATGAGTCGATATGTCAAAGATTTTTGAGCAAAATCTTTCTCTGGTCGTAATAGTCACCCTATTGGAATTTAATTTAAAAATTCAAGCAGTTGCATAAAGTTCATATAGGCCATGTAACACGGCACGGGTGAATGAGTGAATGTGATGGAAGAGACTCTTTTAAGAGGAGAAATCCTTGGATTATTAATAATTGGAGTGCGTGTAGGAAGCAATGCATGATATGTTTGTCGATGAATATCTGTTACTAATACCACTTTTATTTAAATTAAGCGACCCGAGTTTCAGTGAATAATCACGATCATCAGGCATTAATTGAGATCTGTTTATCCCATTGTTTCCGTAATTACTTAACGGAAGGGGAGAAGAAGTTTGAAACGGAGGCCAGAATAGGGGAAAAGGAAGGGTAAAGGTATTCTTTAATGAGGGTGTTGTCTTTTGTAGGATGGGGTAAGTTTCTGCCGGAGACACATGCTGTTGAAGTAGATATTGAGGGAATACCACAAAGTTAATTATTAACTAGTGAATAATGCATGAAATGACCGAA
The DNA here is from genome assembly GCA_963573305.1 of Pyrrhosoma nymphula. Lineage (NCBI taxonomy): Eukaryota > Metazoa > Arthropoda > Insecta > Odonata > Coenagrionidae > Pyrrhosoma > Pyrrhosoma nymphula. The sequence continues at coordinate 24,262,510 of OY754338.1, forward strand.
GCAAAGGAAAGGTTTGCAGGGATGAGGATGTATTGAGGATATTGTTAAAATCGATGCCAGTTTTCTAGGTATAACGCTGAAAGTTAGCGTCTCTTAACAATCCCTACCCCGAAATGGAACGGCGTGATGGGTATGCATGTAATAAACGATTAGGACCTATTTTCCGATCGATGAATTTCACATCTACTAACTGATAGTGAAATGTACTTATTAGAACTCGCTAACCATTGAGCGTACGTAATTGCTACTTTATCGATCGGTTAGAGTAAATTTGAGATTTTAAAATCGGGCCTTTGTCTATATTCCACCTCCTAATAAACCGTAACTAATTATTTGCTGTCATATTCACTAAGCAATGCACTCATTGCATTTAGCTGATTTGAATTTGATTGGTTTGCCGTGTCTCAGGAAGCAGCATTTCTAAAAAATGGTTACCTTGAATTTTTAGGATCTTATTTTCGTGAAATGAACGGATCGCGGGGAGCAGATTTTTCGAGTAACCAAATTTTAACGCAACATTTATGGAAAAACAACATTATTCATCACATATTTTAACCTCAGTTTGTGCAGTTTTCCCAGTTTAAAAAATCCCAAGAGATTTATAATACCGCAATTTACATTTCTTATAGTAAGTGGCCGGTTTCTGAAAATCAAAATTCCTTTTCTGCCGCCATTCTTCCTAATTTTTTTTAGGTAATGGGTGACCGGTAAAGAGGTCGAGGGCTTCAAAATTTGACCAGTCATTGCTTTTATTTTGAGGCATTAATGCAGGCTTTAAAAACAACCGATTAGAGGTCAAATGTCGACCCCCATGATTTTCGCCCCCTAAAATTTTGCGAGTCATTCTTTTGCGATGCCGAGTAATGCTCATAAGTTGCCGAATCATACTCCGAAGATGCCGAGTCATGCTTTGAAGTTGAAAGTTTGGAAGAGATTATGTAAAAAATATTTTCTTGCCTTTTTATGCTATATTTCCTTGGATTATTTTCCTCACCCAGAAGAGAGCGGTCTCAATACAATGAACGAACTTTCGGACTACTGGTTAGTACCTTTTAATTTTCGAACCCTAAATTTCATACGGTAGGCCACACTTAATTTGTTTCATCTCAATAAAAGTAAAAATAGGTAACGTTGAGTGCAATAGACATTGAACTACGACAGTTCGGATTACGTCGCGATTGAAATTGATGAAGTTAAAAATATTTTTGTTATTTCGGGAGAAAACTGAGCTTTCCTTATGTGAATTCAATAAAAAGCTTAAAGAGTTTACCAAATCAAAACTTAATTTACTTCAAATAGATACCTGCCATGATTTTTATTTAAAAATTCGTTATATCTTCGAAGGAGGAGCTAGGATACGGAAGGATTGAGGAAGTGAAGTGGTCTATGAGGAGAATACATGTGGAGAGGAGCTTAAGAGGATATTTGCGCTGGAAATTCAGAGGTGGTTGAAAAAGCACTATGTATGATATAGAGATGAGGAGGCTGCATTATGGATGAACAGGTTGTTGCATGGAAAGTTGGAGGGAAAGCCGTTTTGGAGGTGAAGACGAGTTGTAGAAATTATGAAGAACTAAGTAGAGCAAGAATTGGCTGTGTGAGGAATGCATAGAGGAAGGAAGTACTATATACTATGGATTCAAATGATATGTTTTCTCGACCTCTTGTATGATACGGTGCAAATATCAGAAGTTTTAGGTCAAATAATATTTTTTTTCTCAAACTTCTACCACCGTTTTGGATATTTTTTATCCATCTTCAGGGCTTTAATTAAATTATACAAAATGAAGAATTCTTTTAACAATCCTCTTTTGATGACAAAATGATTAAATATATAATTAACAGTCAATAAGGATAGGATTTCGCAACACAAAACATCAATTAACACTAAAGTTTAACTTTGTACATTATCAAATCATGCAATTGCCAATAGTCACTCATTCAATTTCTAAGAAGCCAAAAGTTTAGACTACGAACAAAATTTATCATAAATATTATTCCAAGAAATGTTCCTTATCTCCGGAAACAAAAAAGTTGCAATAAAAGGACACATATTTCTTATCAAAGTAAATTTTACCATAATTTAATAAATGAAATATAATTTTTCAACGAAGGAATAAAACCAATCAACCAAATTAAAATTGTAAGTAAAACCTCAACTAATTTGAAAGGTAACATAATCTTGAATATGTCTGTATATTTTTCTTCTTTATGACTGTTAATTATATATTTAAACCATTTTGTCATCAAAAAAGGATTGTAAAAACATTTTTCATCATCAAATTAATCGATTGTGGAAATTGAAGATAGAATTCTTTGTCACAAAAATACGGTCCAAAATTCCACTAATTATTTTATTACTGTCAATAAATAGTGGAGAGAAGTGTTTTTGTGACTGAATTTTTCATTAATTATCATTTTATTATAGAACTGAAGATGGATAGTTAAATATCCGAAACTTTGGCAGAAGTTTGAGGAAAAATATTATTATTTGACCTAAAACTCCTGATATTCGCACCGTCTACTATGTATTTCCCGAAAATGGATTTAGTCGAACAGAGATTGCTCACATACTATATTAGGTGGAATACTTGACTAATATTGTGGATATTTCATTATGTTCATTAGTTTTATATCCAAAGATAAGTTTTCTCCAGCTCTCCACCCCACTTTCCTTACAGTTAATCGGTTTATTCCCTTAAGTCTTCATTTTGGGGTCCCTCCTCGTTTGTCTTACGTATCTCATCCTTGGTCATCCTCAGTAATTATTTAAATTCCTTGCTCATTCCGTGAGTGCTTGCTAGAGGCTCAGTCCAGTCTGTTACACCCACTTAAAATTAGCTTAGTTTTCATGAAGCATATTTTCTTCCCAGATGTTCGCTAGACCTCTTCGTTGGTGATTTTCACCGTCCTTGTGGCTCATCATTCTTCTGCTATAATAAATTTCCAATTTACTTTATTTTAGTGAAAACTTCAGTCACTATGTGGAACCTCTCCATATCGGAAATAAAAATTGAACTTCGAAATGGTCCACTAAATTGATTTATTTCTTACGACCCGAGTTTCATCACATAGTGACACCTTCAGGTAACAATGATCATTTTACATACATTTTATATTTGTGTGTATATATATATACTATATTGTAAAATGATCATTGTTACCTGAAGATGTCACTGTGTGATGAAACCTGGGTCATAAGAAATAAATCAATTTAGTGGACCATTACGAAGTTCAATTTTTATTTCCGTTACTGTATTTTGTTGCTGGTATCTTCCAAGATTCACTGTCATATAAGAAGAGCATGCTCCATGTTCTCATTATCGTCAGTCATATTTCTGGATGAGTTTAAATGAAGAGCTTCCATTGTTCTAAGCTTATTTTTCAAGCTGCCAAGAGACGTTCATTTTTTAAGTTGGAATGCCTTTATTTGCTTGTGAAACTCTGCTCCCCAGATCTTTTTTTGCTTCTCCATCACTTATAATTTTTTTCCGGGTAGTGAAAGTCTTCCGCTTGTTCCTGTTTTTGCTGTCCAAGTCTGGTGACTTTGTTTTCTTATTGTCATCCACCCACCATTTTTCTGTTCGTTTGCTTTTGAATTAACATTAAAGTAATGTGTTTCATTTTACTGTTCTTCTGAGTGTATGCTGCTTCTGTATGCGGCTTACTATCTCATGCAGTGAGCCACGCAATTAATAACATTGTTGTACGCCTATGATTATATTCTGGCATGATTTAATGGTGCTGTTTTCCCAGTGGCTGTGAGGAGTTTTCCTCATATTTCCCTACCGGAAAGAGTTGAATCGAATGTGCTAATTTTGGGTCAAAAGAACGTGACAAAAGTCGGAACAACTCAGAATAGTTGACGTCCGCATTGACCTATAATCTTTATAAGAGCAATAAATTTGAACACACGAAAGACTTTTATAATATTCATTCCCCTTAAAATATTTTCCAGGTATAATAGTGCAGCTTTTGATGAAAAGTATTCATTTTGCTATGGGAGAAGTGTAATATTCATTAGGAAACTATTCTTTAAAATGAAAGAGCATTTACTAAGCTTACTTTTGCGCAAAATATGATTTGCATGGATAATCTAAATAATTATATCCTAACGAAGAATTACGAAATATGGATGGAATATTTTTGGACGTTTCACTTTGTCAACAAAATCTTTTCCCCTACTGTTGTTAACAGTTTTTATTTTTTTCAATCGAAATATAGTGTCAAAAAAGGAATAGTGATAATAACCATGTGCATTACTCAAAGTGCTAAGTTTGATATAATAGGCTTTCATATTAAATATTTCAACGCTGTGCTGAAAAAGGCACATGACTCTATTGGCTTGGATGTTAACGTCTCATTGCAGTAAATTTCGTATGTACTTGATGCTTGACTTTGCTTTCGCGCAAGAATATCAACAAATAGAATAGTTTTGGTGCGCGAATTCTTAAAAACTCGAACTGAGGTTGTCTATTAGCAGCTAAAATTTGTGGATTGTATCTTTTACGAGTTTGCACTTACTCCTCTAATATCAAGCACTGATTATTTCAGCATGTGATATTTTTATCCATGCCATATGATTCTAACTTAACGAGTGATTCGCTATGAGGCACATTGTCAAATGATTTTGTAAAATTAAGGGATATCGAATTAAATTGAAAATTATTTTCACTCGAGGATATAATGTCGTGAACGAAGAAAGTCAGTTAAGACTCAATATACCTGTTCTTTCAAAATCCGTGCTTCTTTTCACCATCAAATATTCCCTATGTAAATGCTCTATGAGCGAACTGACAATTATATGTTCAAATATCTTACATGAGATCAATGCGTGAGGGATCGTTCGGTAATTGCTGGACTCTTCTTTATTACCGCTTATAAATGAGCGTGTTATTAATTACTCTCCTCTTCGGAGCTATGTGATCTGCCAGCGATTTATCTTATACTAGAGGTTCAACATACACTGCGCGCGTTGAACCTCTACCCCAGGAATGCTCTGGGAGGTTTCAGTGTAGTCGATGAAATGGTTTGGGTCATCTGGAAATTGGAAAATTGATATCATCTGGGGGGTTTTAGAACAGAATTGGTCCTTTGAGCTCTTGGAAATATTTTTGGTGGGGATGTAAGTGGGAATGTCTTAATTGAAATTGATGAAAACCGGAATGGATTAGGTATAGGATAGCTATTGTTAATTTTGGTATAATATACTTTCAAAATAAAGTACTGATATAGCAACAGACATTAATACATTGCCGAAAACAAAATTAATATCTAAATATGAAACTTAAATGATAGGAATCAACTACCTTGTATTCAACCAAAAATTAACACTTATCAAAAGTGTTTGATAAAAACATGTAAGAATTTTGGATGTCAAAATTAGTCAACTGCCAATGTCAAATTAGACAGTCTTCCAGCCGCCTGCTCATCAACTCGCTCGGTGTGCGCGGTCTCGCTTTCCTGTGATCGTTGATCCACATGTCGAATTCTATCACAATTCCAGTGTTCTTCACGTTCCATAGGTATTTCATTGTCACTCAATTATTGAAAACGTTGTGACTATTGCTGAGCCGTTCGGCACGCTCAATGTCATTCTCATTGTCCCGTCGTTCTTGATCCTTATGAGACATCATACTGAGACGCTACTGTCGCTCAACTTCATACACTTCGTCACGACGCAATCTAACGTATGTTGATATATTCCTAAGACTTTCTTCTCTATCTTCTTCAGATATAAATAAACGACTATTTCTAGAACGCTCGGCCACTTTCTCTGAACGTTGTCGTATTTGGTCGGGGGTTTCGGTCTTAGAAAAATGATTTACACGTATCGTAGGTTTAATGTGCAAACAATTGGGTATTTTCCAAAATTTTAAATTTAAGTATACGGATCTTTATATGTTACTTTAACTTTTTTTTGCTATGGCTATTCACCGGACATTAGAAAAGCCGATACCTAACTACAAATCCCTCCTGTCCTTCTTCACTCCCACTCGGCGATCCACCTTCCAGTGCTAGATAATAGCCCAGTCTCCGCCAACACATGGAATCTATTGCTCATTGTAATGTAGTTCAACTGTTGTCCGCGTTTGGGTACCGTTGTGCGAAACGATTTCCTAAACAAACGCTGTTTAAGCGAAGAAAAGGCAATTGAAGACATTTGAAGCACAGCATTCTTTAACATTAAAGTACCTGACCGGGTGAGAAACCCGAGAAACCTTAATAAGTTACAGCGATATATAATAATTTCAATGCTGTAATGAAATCACTCTTAATAAGAACTAAGATATTACAATTTTCCACAGATAAAGTTTTATTCGACCCGGGTTTCAATGCACTGCATCATCCTCAGGTACATATATTTGAAATTCAAGGTATATATACAATTCCAAATATATGTACCTGATGATGATGCAGTGCATCGAAACCCGAGTCGAATAAAACTTTATCTGAGGAAAATTGTAATATCTTAGTTCTTATTATGTTCGTATTCCACGACATCTCGCCTGATTCCTCCCTTTTTGTGTGAAATCACTCTTCATTGGCTCCATACTCACGTATAGTTTTTTGTTTTTGTCTCCCGGCAACCCTTACGGTCACGTAACCAGTTGCGTCTTCGTTTTGTCCACCCGTTGCACATATTGGAAATCACATCACGTGTAACATTAGTTGCACTCATCTACAAACATTTCTATTCTTTCAAAGCCAATGTTTAAACCTACTTTGTTCTTTGGGATGAAAATTCAATCACAAACGACCACGTGACAAAAAGGTAACTGCTAAAAAATTTACCTTGTGCAAACTTTTCTCAAAATATACCAGGATGGAAAACATTTTTCTTGGAAAAAAAACACATTTTCTAGGAAAAAAACACTCTTTTGTCTCTTCAACCACCTGCCTCGAATGTTTTCTTTTGATCTACTCACTCACGGCCAATTTCGAGGTTCATAGGTGCCGTACCGTGACACTCGTCTTTTAATGCCTATGCTTTCCTTATCTCCCCGTTTTAATTGCATCCGGGGATATGACAAACGCCACCCACTTCTTCACCGCTGACGACGTCCATACAAAATTTAAGTACATTGCAAATCTTTAGTAAGAAAAATCAAGATCTCAGACGCATGTTCCAATTTAATATTTTCTGTGGTAACCGCATCCACAAACAGGTCATGGATACCAGAACAATCTCCTTTGAAGACAGATTTTATTTCAAAATTATGCGCTGAACTCCAGAAAGCACGAATAAAATCATGCACTTTGATTTTGAACTCCCACGTCTTACACCTACGACTCATATTGTTTGAGCCTTAAGCAAGTAGATAAAAGGAAATGATAGCTGAATATTCGGGTAAGAAAGTATGAAATAGAGCTGGTGAAACGGGTTAGTACCTTTATAATAATTTGGAGAAAAATTGATTTTGCGGCAGACACATCAGATGCAGAATTTTTCTATCCAAGGAAGCATTTTTTAAAAGGAGGGAACTCAAGGTAGAGATACTGAGGTGAGGCATAAGATAAAATACGGTGTTAACTCTAACATGGAGTGTGGTGTTGTATAGGTCGGAAACTTAGTCACTACGAAAAGAGGATCGCCGTCGGCTATAGGAATTTGAGACGTGCGTTTCAAGAATTATGAAGAGGTTGAACAGGGTAGAGAGGAAGACGAACGAGGATGGGCAGGATATGATGGAAGAGGAAAGGAATTTGATGGCGGAGTTTCAGAAAAAGTGGATGGAGGACGTGTTAAGGTGTTTTGAGCGAGATAGTTCCCTAGTCATAAAGGTGACCCTATTAAATTTTTATTTTTTGATTTCAGCGTTTGTAAGAAGTATGAAATAAATATTATAATATTAATGGCACAAAGATATAGTTATATATGACCAAAATTCTCGGTTATTAAGTAAATAAAGTCTCTAACTACATAAGTCTCTAACTTGACTCATTTTTTCCCGCCGTACGGCTAAAAAGCCTTCAAAACAGCAGGTTTTTTTGTGATTCTGTAAAAAATATTGTGGTGAATAATAGATTACTTTTTATAAATGGTTTAGGAAACATGCAATCTACACACCATTAGTTTTTGGACGAAATGTAGGTGCTAGAAGGTCCTAATTTTTTTTATATTCTCCCTCTGGAGCGCATATCCATAATCTATCCCTTGCAAAACAGCTTATATTTTTAGGCAAATTGCTCGAAAAGTAGTTCGGCAAGGGTTTGACATTTTGATATAATTGGAAAGATTAGAGTTTTTTCTTTAAAATGAGGCCAAGTTCCTCAAATTCTAGGTGAAGTGGTTTTTCGCTCAAACTACCTTAAATGGCGAGGGTAAGTTGAAGATGGTGACTGAGGAGGTACTGCTGGGGAAGCGCGGGAGAGGAAGGAAGAGGATAGGAATAGATAGTTTTGGATGGCTTAAGAAGAGGCAAAGGGTATGAGGGGCTACAGAGAGACCACGTGGCGAGCAAGTGATGAGCAAGAAAGCGGAAAGATGATCTGTAAATTGGGAAGTTAGGATAGGAACTTAAAAAAAACCATCAATCTTTAGTTAGAATTCCCAATGAAATACATATTGCATTAACAAGAAAGGACATGAACTCGACTGTGTAAATTAAATATCAAGGCATAGAGAAAATACATAAGTATAGGAGGATAAATCGCAGTAGAGCGTTTTATAGCCCTTCCATTAAAAAAATGTAAACTACATCCATTTCATGAAATTCAGCACAAATTTATGTGCAAGTTTAATAAGTTATGTCTATGCCCTTGCATGACCCCGGGAAAAGGGTTTTAATTTTACCCTAAACTTATTTGAATCAAATTATTATTAGTAAGGTAGGTTTAGACGTTTAAGGGTTACCTCTACCTATCTTCTATAGTTGCAGGCCATTATATACTTAGGCGACATGATTATCAATCGTGGTATACGTCCAAATTCTCTCCATTACGTCCATAAAGGCTATTATCTTTCTTCCCCTTCCTTGCTTCTCCAACATCCTCCCCTCTAGCACGGCTTTCAGCATCCTCTCGCCCTCACCTTATAAGCCCTTCCAACCAAACACATACTCTACATCCTCCCAATCACGCCCAGCAGCTTCCTCTTTGTACTCACCTTGCCGAAATCTTCCGCATTCAATTTCCGTTCATTTTACCGCACGTTTTCATTCACAACGGCATCTCAAAATTCTCCAATTCACTCTCATCCCCTTTCCTCAATGGTCAGGCCTTCCTGAATCGAAAACAAGAATATGCAAATGCTATAGGAATGATCTCCTCTGAAGGCTGATTAGGCAATTTTACGAGAGGCACTAAATGGCGCAGTTTGATGCACAGTACTTGTGAGAATGCGGACACGGAATTAAATAAGGGGCTATTTTCCTATCTTTTGTTCATTTATTCACGTAGTAATTCCAGCAAGTCTCCGCTTAAACGATGAAATTTTCACTGCACATTCATCCCAACATCAGACTGTGCAGTGAAGTGCCTTGTGAATAATGACCTTTAAGGCCGTGTTACACGAGGCACATTTATTGCACAATTTGATGCACATAAATTGCGAGAACACGAGCACGGAAAGAGAGCAGGGGCTATTTTCCCATCTGCCGTGTATGCATTTGTGCATACATTCTTACAATTCACCGCTTTCCACGACGCAATTTTCAATGCAAATTCATCCATACATCAGACTGTGCAGTGAAGTGTCTCGTGTAAAATGACCTTTAGAATGTAAAAGCGTCTTTTAAATGAAGCAAGTGATAACTCTGTGGATAATAAGACACTCAAGTTATTTTGAAAACACAACTTCACATTTATTGAAATAACTATTGGGCTCACCGACTTTTCTCTTACCAAAACTAAAATATTCACATCACAGCGATTCGACCAGCGTCCAATGGCCGCATATAACGTCCGTTAAATCTCTTTTATATTCACTTAAACACAGCCTTTGAAACTGGTGCGGGTTTTTTAACGTCAGTATATTATCGTTCATACTTCTTTTTATAAACACATCAATGGGCCCAGATGACACTACACTTCGTGACACGACGATTCAGGTACATCAAATGACCAGACATTTTTTGTATTATACACACAGTGGAACTCACTTTTTCGCAAGTCGGTCGTTGCACCCAGAATGGCTCGGATTCCTCTGTATCTTGCAAAGCGAGATTTGCTCGATTGAATCGGCTCCGAACTTGGGTGTCCGTAAATGCAGAACACTAACAGTCGAAATTCAATGCCGTGAACAGTGCGCGTAGGATCGCAATCACACGTGACACTGTTAATGTGGTCATTCCCCTTTTGGCGCGATTACACCACACTACATAAAATTCCATGAATGCAGTTTGAGAATAGATGGCGTCTTGGAACACGAAAGTGAAGCCTGATTTTTGTACATGGCGAAATATGATCAAAACAACTTGGCCATCGCACGTTAGTTATTGTATAGCTAATTAAAAAACATTATTTTTCTAGCTACTTATTTTTGATTTTAATATATTGAGAGAGTTCACCATCGGTTCCATTCTTCCACACATTCATCTATTTTCGGCGTATCAACTGCGTTACAGAGACAACCAGCATGACTGATTTTGCAATTATAATGACTTCACTCGTCTGTTAGGCTCTATCTGTTCTTTTATACTCTCATGCATGGAACTTTTCACGTTATCACAACTTATCTGGATTCTTGTGCGAATTATTACAAAATATAGTTTTCATGACCACCGACCCAAGGGCTGAATAGGCTGTTCTCTTTGAGTTTGGTAACTCAAAACATAGCAGTCTTGACTAGTACTACCGTTAGCGACTTACGGCCACTGTTTTAATCTAAGAGTTCATCACTGAATATTTATGCCGTCAAATTTTTCAATCGCTTGAACCGTCTAGGAGGGTATAATGCGGTACACATTCAATCTTACGCGTTTTGTTTGACTAGTGCTCAAGGTTTTTTGGTAGACTGGTCAGAGTACATACATACAATGCATTGAAACGGTAAGAAGTTCAAAGACTCATGGATATAATTTACGACTATTTCCTTTTTACAAATAAGATAAAGCTTGACGTCTTTCCGAGAAATCGCAGGGGGATGAAACTGAGCTAAGAGGAAACACTTCCTTTGGGTAACGCAAAATCTTGCGGTATTCAACCGGTACAGAGCGAAACACCAAGGAAAGGAAAGTGATTGTGATTTGAGTGGCTACGATGTTATTAAGTTTGTCCCGCTACAATCGCTACCGAGAGGAGAAGCATAATAAATATTTGGAGCGGAAGACAGAAGGGAAGAGCCCTATCTGAAAATCTGATTGGATTCGATGTTCGATTGGAAGGCGCACTGCACCTCGTCAATTGCAAAAAATACACAGCCTACTGTCCATTCACCTCACTTTTATGGACTAGATAGGTTTTTAGGAAATGGACCCTCCAGTCAACTGTGTGTTAGCCACAGGCTTTTACGAGGACATTAGTAAGGATGCATTGTGCGTTTTACCTCATTTTTAATACCGAAGCGAAGGGATTCCATGCGCAGACGAGGCGTCGTTTTGAAAAATTACACATGCTTCTCCACATCCACGGGTCAAATTTTGGACCATCGCAAAGCCATTAGTCAACTCAATCACACGAACTTCAACTAAACATTTGTCTTCAACTTAAGTTTTGCGATACCTATTTCTACTAATGTCGCTATAATTTCAACATTTTGGGCAATCACAGAGCCCCTGGGTAATTGATTCCGTCATAGTTCACAGAAATGGGTCTATGGTACAAGTACCGTAAAGTTTCGCGTTATTTTCATTGAGGACTCAACCCTTTTCTCTATAACTGGGGGTCAACCTTTTCGGACATCGCATAGCCGATGGGTTGTCAAGCCCATCGCAGAAATGTCAAATGAAATGGGTCTTTGGCACAAGTACCATCAAGTTTCGCCATATTTCCCAAAGGCTGCACATCTATCTAATATCTGGGGCCAGCGGACAGCCCTTGGGTCTTCAAGTCCACCACAGCAACGTGCAACACAAGTCAAATTCGGCTTTACATATCGCTCCTAACTAGAAGCTCCTTCACAGGTACACTCTATAATCACAGGTACACCTCTTGGGTCCTCTGCTTGGACCCGTCCGCCATGTCCGTGGCCCGGCGGTCCGATTCCATGCGGCCGCGGACGCCGTTCTCCATCACTGAGACCGGGAGGGAGACGGCCCGGCCGGGCAGAATTGGCGAGGGGCGCACTTCCAGGGACAGGAGAGTCGAGTCCGCGGTGCTGGGGAACCCACCATTGGTCCCGTCTTGGGGGCCCTGGCCCCTGACGCGGATGCTGCCGTATGAGGAGGCACCGTGGGGGTCGAAGTCGTCCGCGTCGAAGGAGGCGCCTGGGCCCCGCAGTCCCCCAGTGCCCCGGCGCCCGGATCCGCTGACCGCCGCGGCGGGGTCGTCGAAGAGTCCGGAGGCGATCTTGTGCCGCTGGGCCGTTCGCTTGCACATGCCGTACCTTCAGATTTGGGACAAGGATTGACGGGAGATTGAGAGGTGGGAAACGAAAATAGATGATTAGTTAAATGAACAGGGCTCAAGAATGCTGATTGAATAGTCTCAACTTCATCAATCACCAAAAATAAACAACGCTAAAACTCCAGAGACCCGGAGTTTACTCGTTACACTAATATTACTTGAATTCTCATCACGAAAATTCCAGAGTGACAAGGAGGATATTGTTTTAACCCCGATTTTATCTTGAGAACTTAGAAGAAGCAAAAAAAGAGAGATACACTCCCGGACAGATGGGTTCAAGAAATCCTCCATCCCAGGCACCCAAGGACTACAGACACAAGAGAGCAACGCACTGATCCGCCAACACACATCAGCTTTCGACCTTTTCTTCCAATTCCTATTTCCTTTTCCCTCTTTTTTTATGGCTACATTCCTAGCACTCCTGCCAAACGCTCTTGTTGCGGCTTGTATAGTGGATGTAGATGATTAAAATAAAACCACAAGATGACTGCAATCTCGCCTAGTATGGTCAATCAATTGGATGCTACTGAAAAAATTACTGAATTTCCACGATGAAAGATTGACACAAAGGGGGAGCTTTCAAAAATCGCATAGGATCAAGCAGCAGAATGGAAATTCAGCGTTTGAATTTCGGCGAATTGCATAAGCTAAGGTTTTCTCTCTATCAATAAGCGACTGATGAAACGAGTCCTCAGTTATAGTCGAAGGTTCCATCCACTCTTTCACTAAGGGATTAGCCTTAAGGGCCTTTCTTTTTCGAACGAACTCTTTTTCTTCTCGTGTTTCTAACACTTATTTCCTGTTATTATTCTCAGGTCCAGAAAATTTTCTTCCTCTCTTTGAAAAGCCCTTCAATCTAATCTCTTACTATTTCTACAAATATCCTATTTGAGAATCGTAACACGCCAAGTTAAACAATAGATATCTTCAATTACTTTCCTTTCCTAAACTAATGCACCTGATAGCAGGGCTACAGCTAAGTTTTGCAAATGCTTGTTAAGTTTGTCTTTTAATGCAATCCTCTTCCTTTTTTATCACAAAAGGTGGTTAATTTACTCCAAAAGCCTTCCAGATCAGAGAAAATATTTTAACGACCGCTTTCGACCTAAACAACTCAGTGTTACATTAAACTCTCCAATTCATTTGTAGCTACTTTCTTTTCTTATCATTGTGATTCAAATTCATCATATGTACATATAATTTATCACAGGCTGACTTCAGCTTCAACCCCTTGGCTGGCAGAAAACACTAAAGCTCTGCTTTTCGTTTTTCTGAAATAATTCTTCACTTATGTTATTTATTTACTCCCCATGGAAATTTACTGTTGGGTTGGAATTAATCGTTATTGGGTTTTACCTAGTTCTGAATAATTTTACTGAGTTTAAATGATTTGAAATGAGCGCAGAAAACATGATAGATTCTCGAGATAGCACGTCTAGTGTCCTTTCAAAAGTAAATATTTCCGCTTTAGAATATGTAGAGCCAAGACTTTGCGTTGATAACACCCGTTTTAAGTATTGGTAAAATGGGACAAAATAATAAAATGTTATCCAAAACAGAGTTGTTAATAAGCTAGAAAACACTCTACGAAAAACTTGAGCTAACCGATGAATGAATAATAATTGTCTTCGCTCGTTTTATTTTATTGGGTCACTTGAGTACCTTATTCAGTAGGCGTTTGCTTCATACCCAATGAATGCGGTATTGTTAAAAAAAACATCAGTTGTGATATCTACAGATTTTGCCGGTCTTAGAGACGGCAGGCTGAATTAAATTGCTTGGTAATTATCTATGAGTCCTCCGATGACACAGACACACCGCAGTCCTCTCATGTATTTTATGGTTTAAAATAATTTATTCAAACATTTTTCGAACCTGTAGAGGATGTCGGATCGCCAATATGGCGATCAAGAGCTGTTGAACTGCTATTGGTCATCGCCGTGGCGTAGCCATATCGTGTGGAGGCGGTCTCGAAACGGACAGCTTCCTATACGCCAGTAACGCCGGTGGAACAACTGCGCGAGCCCGGAGATCTGGCAATGCTGCGCCCGGAGCGCTGCTTGCGTCGCCATACTCGTTCCAGATTCCAGGCCGAAAATGGTCGAATCCCGAAAACAAAAAAAGCGAAAATCCACGAGAGAGGAGAGTCAAAGAATCAAAGGAAGAAGAGGAGGTGGCATCGGAGGTACAAACAACAGAATTTTGGTCTCTACGGCGTAGAGTTATCCTGTAAGGGTTGTTCTGCTGAACCAATCCGTAAACTTGCCACTGATGCAGGGAGGTAGGATAGATCATATGAAGAAAACTCTTGAAAAATTAACAACATATAGAAAAACGGGTTTGGAAGTGGACGCTATAGTTTCAAAGAGGAAAGCTACCTACTCCAATGGATTTCATTGCGTCCATCGGCGCTTTATAGGAGAACGAATTGCCAATCCATATTCATCAACGGAGGAACTACCCTTCATGTACTTAGACGCTAGACAATGATACAGCTAACGATACGAATTACACGAATTGGTATTTTCAGACTTTTCTTAGACTGCAGCATTTTTGTATCACAACTATTCTTACGACGGTTGAATACTTTTATTTTTCAATCAGTTATTCTGAAGTGGCATCTCAACATGCAAGGGTTACAAGACACAATTGAAAAATTGAATTCAAAAGCATACTTAGAATTACCGTTGGAAAATCTCATGAAAATCAGCTTGTTAATTTTAAAGGTTGCTGGAAACTTTGAAAACTAGTGGGTAGAAATTTATCGGGCATCTTCAAAATCAGAACAGCATGAAGATTGAGATAAATAGAAGCTCGCTAGAAATGTTGAGAAGTAGGGGGAAGGAAATTATTGGACGTAATACAAAACAGAGACATTTTATTTAAGGGCGGAGATCACGCGGAAATAGGTGCTAAAAAGAAAGACATAGAACGAGATGACTGGAATAGGTTAGTGTTACGAAGAAAAGTTGTGCATCCTTTCTGAGGGACATTCGCCAATATTTCCGAAAGCAACAAGGAAGATATCTATTGATTAAATGGTACTGCAAGTTTTTTTTTACTGTAACTTCTATTATGCGTGCTGTAAATTAAAATGGGATGATTTCTAAAAGGTCACCACCATTTAAATTTTCGCACGTACTTTAAACTATAATTGCGATTTCTAGAGTATTTCACTTTCGCGCGTCAAATTGATTTTTGCTATAGAATAATGGAATTAGCATTAAAAGGAAGAAATACATTGTTAAGCACTATATTATCGGTAGATGGCAGAGCGAAAAGTGCATGACTGACTGAGGTATGGCGGTGGATTTACCATATGAAAATTCAGCAATATGCTAAGTTAATGAATTCCAAGAAGAGCAAAGTTTCACAGTTCCAGAAAATCCCCTCCAAAAGTTATCTGAGAGGTAGATAAAAGGTTTCTTTTTAGTTTTAAGGAAATTCTTTTAAGGTTAATAAAGAGGAAGTACCACACCCTTTTGGTATACAGCTGGTGAATATAATCATTGGTATACAGGTATTTTAGTCCTACAATTTATATGCTCAACTACAGACAACTTGGCGCTAGTAACAGTGTATCTCGTTCGACACATTTCCCCATTCCATATCACTAATGGTTTTTAAGCAAATATTTACCCCCATTATTTACTCGAGGAAGCACTGCTCAAGCTTTATTCAATGGCACTTGCAAGCTGTTGAGCTATATGAGCCACAAGCATAATGTAGCGACATTGTTACTTATTCGTGCTACGGTCGGTGAGACAACTCGGTCAGTCGAGTTAGAATTTTTATATATATCCATGGGCCATTAAAATGAAACTAACTTCCGCATGCAATTTGTTTCATTCTGCGGTTACAGCTGCTTTGTAAGCAATTTTCACATTTACCTGATAACTTAATTAATGTGTGAACGGGATATATATCCTTCAAAAGTAGAGCTCAAAATAGGGTAAAGAGAGAAATATAAATAAATAATACGATTAGAAGGTACTGATAGAACCATAACCCTTGATTATGGAAGAAAAGATTTGAAATATTGAGGTAATAAGACGTGATTACGGAGTTCGGTGAAAGCTGGCACATAGGATAAACAATACTCTTTAATTCCTAATCAAAGAAGTATACGCATTATTACTTTCCAAATGCTTCGAAATTAGTAGTTCTGAAGTGGAAACTAAGGTTGTGACTGGCTAGTGGGGTGGCTAGGTACCTCGCGGGCTTTTCACCGAGTAAAGAAACAGGACCGTGTCATTGTTTCGAAGGACGACTGTGCCATCGTCATCAGGCCTAGAAGTGTGGAAGGCACAATGAGAAGATACCGGAACCCGGCCCGATAGTATATTGACCCTAAGATTGAACCATACCCTAATGGACGTGATGAAGATGGCAGAATCAGCCTACAAAGCGTCAACAGCAACCGTTTTCCTGATATCCCATGAAGACTTCATCAGCGTCATTCGCCGGGAAAAGACAAAATCCTTAATTGTTGTTGAAGACTGTTCGGGCTTCCCACCGGGTTAAACTCTCCATCTCTGCGAACGTTTCGATGTTTCGTTTCCGCCATCTATCGTCATCAGGGCATACCCTGATGAAGATGTACGACACGCATATCGAAACGTCGGCAGAGATAGAGAGTTTAACCCGGTGGGAAGCCCGAACAACCTTCAACAACACAGTATGCCAGGAAAGTCTTAGATCTTTCTTCAAATCCTTAATATTTAACTACATCACGGAGCGATGAATATCGATCATAAGTAAGAGCTTATTTTGCTCCGTCTCACCTGCTGAGAAGTATAAAGAGGTCCCTCCTGTACTGCTTGGTAAGGATGGCGTAGAGGTAGGGATTGGCGCACGAGTTGAGCGGGTAGAAGAAGACGAGTAGTATCTTGGAGCGCGTGACGTCGATGAGCGGCATTCCGGCGACGGCGGTGAGTCCGAAGAAAGCGATGGGCGCCCAGCAAGCGAAGTCCGTGAACACCAGCAACGCCATGCGCTTTGCCACCGTCATCTCGCCGCTGGCCCTCGACCTGTTGGTCCTTGCGTTATGGAAGGCGAGAGGAAAAACGACTGAATTAACTTCCTCTTTCATCCTCGCCATTAGTGCACAAACGTTTTGACCTGAGTGGATATATATCACGCAATAAGTATTTGCACGAATCTAAGACGAGATTTATTTCCCTTCCGGGCTTCCGAAGAAAAGTGGTTTCGTCTTACAATCGGAAGCAAAGTCCATGACTTTTTTCTAAGTGTGGATTCCCAAAAAAGGGGGGTTGTCTTATAATCGGGTTCGTCTTAGATTCGGGCTAATACGGTACATTAGCAGGCCGTACATTATATAAATTACTTTGATGGATAAATGGAAAAAACAAGCATGGGTTGAATCAATTTCAACATATCGATTACATTTTATTATTAAACATGTAAACAAGAAGGGGTGAGTAAATACTCAGTCAACAGTAAACAAAGGAAAGGTTTTAATATTCCGTAAATGTTTGCTTCATATTGATACACCTCATTACAGTAATTTTGTTCCGGCTTTCTCAAGATTACCTTGCAGACAACTCAGGAAAAAGTATCGTTAGGCTTTAAGTAATGGAATGTTTTCTCAATTGCTTCTTGGGCCAAGTGGAAATTTATAATGAGCTGGATTGAGGTGTTTTTATTAAAAAATAAGATCTATTTACAGAGAAATCAGCTACGTAAGCCTGCGTTTTATAGGTTCTATGAATCGCAGACTTGCCTATGCAAGCTAAATCATTAATGAATCCTCGACAAACGTGTTTGAGAGTGTCCTTGGACTCCGCCCTGCTGATTTGGGAAAGCAAAGTTGCTTTCCTCTAGACGACGAATCAAGGATCACTGCCTATCTTTTTGAACTCTGCTTTAGGGTGGAGTGGTGATCGTAGGCAATTGAGTGCACATTTTAATAATATATGAAGTAAGTCCAAAAACGTTCTTGGACCGAATTTCACTCGAGTGCATATCTTTATGCGTTGGAACTCACCATGCAGGCAGTAATGGAAATGATGCAAGAGTTATATTTTATTTTTGTCTTAATTAAATTATGCTATGACTGTAGAATTGGCGGCGCGGTATTAGAAATTTAGAAAAAAATACATTGATGTATGTTGTTCTAGAATATTGGACTCCTGCGTGACAACTTT
The DNA here is from genome assembly GCA_963573305.1 of Pyrrhosoma nymphula. Taxonomy (NCBI): domain Eukaryota; kingdom Metazoa; phylum Arthropoda; class Insecta; order Odonata; family Coenagrionidae; genus Pyrrhosoma; species Pyrrhosoma nymphula. Next base: position 24,281,184 of record OY754338.1, read on the forward strand.
AAACTTGTTAGCAACAGCTATAATAATAATAACTGTATTATTTCGCTTTTAGAAGAAAATCTGTACATATACCATCAAATTATTAAGTTATAGGAATATGTCATGCGCATTAAGGATAAGTGTTATAATAGCACTGAATTGCCAAGAAAACAAATCAGTATGATGCAATTGAGCACCTGAGCGAGAGGGAGAGCTATGCCGAAATTTTGTTAAAATTGAGTTATTTACACTTTTTTGCTCGTAATAATTATGCCTACTTTTTACATTGTTGATGTACAAAGATTGATTGCATTGTATTGATTGTACTTCCTTCTTGTACATTTTAATGTACAAGAAAGAAGTGTAGGTTAACCATCAGGGTTTTGAATTGTAAAAACAAAAGTCAAAATATCTCATATTCTCCTTTTGTCGACATAGCTACCTCTCTCGCTCATGTACTCAATGTTTTTCAACTTTATCTATAAACTAGCGGGAGGTACCCGTTGAAAATCAACGGGTGTGAAAAACATTAAACGCATTTTGTAAAAAAACCACAAAGCCTGAAGAATACTGTCAGCGTAGTCATTTGAGGAGTTCGTAACCTAGTAAGATATTCGTTGACGTTCCTTCGTTCGTTCGTATGATGTGGGAATTGGTCTAAAAAACAGTTCGCTGTCGAAATGAGAGGCAGATGGTTCCAATACGTGTAATGCATCTGAGTATTAAACTATAGTGTTTGTTGCGGTGTTTGTTGAAGAAACAGAGGCATTATTACCATTACTATTTACTGCACGTAAATATTCTTCCACGTTTAATTCCTTTATATGTATCGTTGACTGCATAAGTGTTCTCTCATATGCAGTGCTCCTACAAGAGCTACTTTGAGAATATACATTAAAGAGTGTACTTGTTGTAAAAATGAATTGAATTTATCGATTACCCCCGGATCAATTTATCATGGGGCCCTTTGGACTCTGGGCCCTTCTTATACAGATTATCTCTCCACGTGCTATCATGGGCCCGCAGGAAAACTTATATGCTAGAAGCGTGAATATCCTTTGAAAATCAAATCTCTGGTTGTCAAGGAAATATGCTATTGTTGATTTCAGAGAAAATAGTAAGATTTTTCAGCTATAAACATGATTTTCAGAGAATTACGAAGCGTAAAAGAAAATCGATTGAAAGAATTAGAAACTTCATTTATTCAGCCATCCGATAAAAAAAATCCCAGCCCTCTTATCTTCAGTGAAAATAATTTTAAAAGCAAAAAAATGAAACCACTGCACCGAACCCAATGCTTAGCATGGACCACCAGGGACCACCAGGGGGCACCTTTGGGGGCCCTGAGGGCTTTTTAATATAGCCTATGTTACGCTCAGATACATTTTCTCACTGCATACCAAATTTCAGCTTAATCGGTTCAGTAGTTTTTAAATGATTGAGAAACAGACAGACAGAGAGACAAACACCATTCAATTTTTATATATTAAGTATGATATCACTTACGAGAACACGCACGCGAAGTTTTACGCAAATCTGTGCATAAACAAAAATAGCTCCAAGCACCTTAAAGCCATTCCCTATGCTACGTAATGTGCTAATGTATCATATAACATGTTCACCTGCTGCCCCTGTGTCCCGCCTCACCAATGCCCACGGCCCCCGGGGACGGTGGCGCCGGGGCCCCGCCCCCGCGCCGTGTTTCCTTGTCCAGCGAGAAGTAGATGCGGGCGTAGCAGGCGCAGATGAGGGCGAAGGCTAAGCAGTTGGCGATGAGCAGGGCACTTACGTACACGACGTCCGCCGCGCTAGAGGTGTCCATCGGCAGGCAAATGCTGTTATGGCAAAGGAGAGAGGAACAGGGAAATAATTAATTAGTCCAAATTTATCTTGGAAGTCACAAACATTTAGGCGACATTTTACGTGATTCTTGAAGACAATCCCGCCATTACATTTTTCACGTTCGAGAGCTAACTCTGACTTACCTTTCTAGGTATGCGTTTGATTTTCGTCAAATTTCGGTACACATGGACAAGGAAAAAGGATATTTTGTTCCTTGAAGTCCTTTACTTGGCCCAAAATATCCTTCCCATGCACTCCCGTTCTGGTCTCACCCTCACCTGGACCGCCTACATATAGACCACCATTTCCACAATTTCACGTGTAATATTGGGGGTATCCAATAGACGGGTCAAGGATGTTAACGGAAGTTGGCAGGCAGATAGTCCTAGGATAGTGATTTAGGAATCAATCTTTCTTGGGGTTAAGAGTCCAATATTTTAAACAAACAACTTGGTTAAATATTTTTCCCATAATTGTAAACCATTGCATAAAATATTGAGCGTCTGTATCCATGAGAAATTAGTCTATTTGTAAGGTGATCAACTGGTAATGCAATGGTTCTAGATTCAACTCCCAGGGCTGCATGTTCTTGGTTTAAATTATTGGGTTAAAACCCCAAAAGGGATGTGATTCGTAAATCACGGATTTAGGACCATCTTCTTGCCGACTTTCGTTAGCATCCTAGACACGTGGGATATCCGGCTCTTGGATACTTCACTTGTAAGTTGTGAGTTAGCACACAACAGATGGCATCATGGCGATGAGAACAGAGTGATGTGCCGATGAAATCAAATTTTAATTCTCCAGCATAAGCAGATACCCTTGGCGCTCATTAATCATTGACTAGCATAAATGTATCCATAAGGATTCACCAAATTTAATTATACTTTATTACAATAACACTTTTGGGACATTTTCCCGTCGAGGATTGATTAAAATGCGACCACTACCATCCCACCCACTGCCATATAGGGATGGGCAAAGAATACCGGTATTCGGTACAACCGGGTAATATGTTGTCTATAACGGTACTACCGGGTACTATAAAAAATCGGTACTATCAGAGATTGAAAGTATCGACCAGAGAGATATTAAGAGACGTGTCGCTGATATAAATAGCAGAAAGCATATCATCGTTCAAGATGGATAATGATATATTTATATCGAAAGTAGATTTGAATTTTACCATATGGCATTATTCAAAGTGCCTTAATTGTAGTTATCATTCAAGTTCGGAAGGAATTTTCTCGCGGCGATTCACAGATTAATTGCCACTAAATGTTAATGAAAAATAATTGGTGATGATCTTTACGTAATTGTCTACTCTACTGTAATCTACTTGCACCAGTTTATGGAAGTAACGAAATAATTAGTTAATTTGCAACTAGTTCATAAAAATAAAGTAAAAAATTCCGGTATATCGATAATATTTCGTCGGTACTACCAGTTCCGAACCAGGTAGTAGTAGTAGTGCTTTAAAATAATATACGGTTAAATACCAGTACTTTTTTAGCCAAGATCATCCATAGCTATCCCCCACTCCTCCCATTCCGCCGTTAGGATGCAAAGGCCTACGCATTGTCGGCCTCGGTGGCGGCGGGGTAACGTCCTCGCCTACCCAAAGGTCGCGGGTTCGAATCCCGCCTGGGGAGGATTTTTCACTTCCCAGGACATGGTTTTTTGTGCTTGTCCACTGTTGATTGTTACTACTACCCCGATGTAAAGGCCATAAGTGCTGTTTTCGGTGGTAATTAATAATAATAAAAAGGAACCCCACTATTAACCAATCATCGAACCCTTGAAGAAGCCTCCGGCATTGGAGGGGAAACGTTTAATTGTTATCAATCCATAAGGCGGAAAATATTCCGAAAGTGTTATCTTAATCATTAATATGACCCGCAAAAATTTTAATCGGTTATTTAATGTTACTTAATAATACTATGGAGAGATTAATTTACTTCGTAAGCAATTACTCTTAGCATTTAAGTACTAAATCCGTACTGTATTTTTTAGCTGAAGTATCCTGACACAGTACTTGGGACCTGGGAAAGAGAAAATAGTTCAAATGCTAAAAATGCAACTGATTTCAGATAGCTTGGATTGCTAGGCTGTCACCTTAAATTGTAGCAATTATTGGCCGCTGCATTAAAAAATTTTGCATTTTCGATAGACGCTGTAAGCCAAGCGATTAGGAAGTTTCCTGGGTAAAACTTCACACTGCTTTGCTTCGCTTTGAATATTTACACCATTCGAAGAGAAATCCATTTTTGGGGCAGACAATTTGCATACACTGGCAGTAACAAGCTCTAACCACCATACTCTAGTATAGATTTTTTCCTTCGCATCGTTAATGATGCAAAAATTGAACCTCATGTAAATTTGCATTTTGTGATGCAAATATTAATTCCGATTCCGGAATATCGCCGGCAGAATATCGCTGAGTCGTCAAAAGAGTGCTACCCATATATTTTTATGATGCGCATTTCTCTTTGAATGAAGACGAAGGCACGGAGCGACTCTCGACGAGGCAATTGCGTCGTTTGATTTATCTCGTCAACGTGGCAAAAGCACGCGATGGAACGGAGTCATGCGCCTCCTAATGCATCCCTCGATACTTCTCCAATACGACTCTCGAGTATTTTACCGTGATCCTATATTCGCCAGCCCACTATTAAGTGAGATCCCAAATTTCGATTTTACTGGACAATCAGGTCAACCGTATTCATTTGATACCCCGAATACCCTACTTGTCTCTTGTCGTATTCAGGGTGTCTCAGGAGGACAGTAGTTCTCTCCATTGTTTTCGGGTTAGCTGCGTCAAGTTTTATTCAGATGACGTTTCGTGGCCGATGCTGGCCACATCTTCAGATCAAATATCTATCTGAAATTCTCTCCCCGTAGAGGCGTTTAAATTTGAAAATTGAATAAAACTTGACACAACTAACCCGAAAAGAATGGAGAGAACTGCAATCCAGCGCTGCGAAAGCCTCAAGCAGAAATTTAAACGCCTCTACGGGGAGCGAATTTTAGATAGATATTTGATCTGAAGATGTGGCCAGCATAGGCCACGAAACGTCATCTGAATAAAACTTGACGCAGCTAACCCGAAAACAATGGAGATAACTGCAATCCAGCGCTGCGAAAGCCTCAAGTAGAAATGTCTCAGGAGGAATTTAGGTTAACTTCAGGATTTAATTTCAAGCATTTCTTGCCTCCTGCACGTTGGGCTACAAGTCCTTACTTACGGAGATCTTACAACGCACACCTTTTTCTTTTTGCAATACAATTTGCATTTGCCATGAAATCGCCAAAAATGGTGACGAATACTGATTGAGGAGATGTGTCTCGGTGGTGAGTAAGATAGAGGTTGTTCTTTCAGTGTTGTCACTCAAGCTTATGGTAAATTATTTTGGACTCGAATATTCGTAGAAACTCGGAGCTTTCACGACAATATAAAAATAAGCTAGATTAGATATTTGAGTTTCCATAACTCCGTAAGGAAGTTTCTAATCGTAAGTAAGGAGTTACTAACTAATTTCACCGAAAAAAATTCTTGATATGGTACACTCTAACAACTCCAGGAATAGATCACATTTCTCCTAAAACACTGTATTCGCCGAATAGAGAGATTCGAAAGTTTTGCACATTCAAAAATTAAAAGAACTGGGTGATTTCATTGAGATAGAAGAACAGTTCAAGTCACTTTTTTATCTCAATTGCTTGTTTTTACCATTGGAAAACGAACTTGGACATATATATATATATATATATATCTGGGTCACGAAATGTGAGGTCACTACAAGAAAACGGAAAGCTGGAAAACGCGATGATGGAGAAGGATACGCAAAGCCTCGAATTATTCGAGTCATCGAAATGAAGGAGACTGAGGCAGATGACTTTTGGAGTGACGTAGTCAGAGTTACATTCTAAGGAAACGACCCGAGAAAAAAGAAGACATATTACATATTTACTTTTGTTATTAAAATGACAGGCAATGAACCAAGTGCGATATATTTTAGAGCCCTTGGTTTATCTACTGATGCAAATAAGCTGAATGATGTACCATGATATTAACATAAAGGGTTTCCCTCGGACAATTGCACGGATGATCATATCAATGATCACCGATACCTCGTGAAACAGCATAAGATAAGTTCCTTTTCCCTAATTTGATGGAATTTATTTGAGTTAATTCCTCAAAAAAAACTCCGCCTTGACCGGAGCCAAACCCGAATCCCTCGATTTCGCACATAGAGCTTTAGCCAGTGTACCTACTTAGGCGTCCTTCTCCTATTCGGATTTTTGTCAATTGCATTAGTGGATAGTGAACCATCATTTACAAAACAAGAGCCAGAAATTGACCAGACCACTCTCTCTACGACTATAGTTCTCACCTCCGCGAATATTTCGTCATTATAATGCATCAATCACGGTCGTGGACAAGAAAGACATGACATGAGTTCCCAAACTTAAAGCATCTCCTATAAGAAATATTGCGGCGCATTTTTTCCTAACGCGATAAAGTCCCCTTCCTTACAAGAGTTTTATTTCCCACACGTCAATTGCTCCGCGTGAAGATCATATTAGCAGGCTCGGCTACTGCCTTCTGTGGTGAGAAGCCGTCAGTGTTGACGTTGCTATTTTTGACTCACAGTGTGCTGTGCATAAAAGGTGCAGTGACGACTTCTGAAGTCATAAAGCGAGCGCTGATTTGGCGTCTTATGTCCATGTCGTCAAGATGACAAATAATTTTTAAAATTAAGTGCATAACGGTATTTCTGGAACACACATATTTATATGTGGGAATTAACAGTCACCAAGTCATTAATTTTATTACATTATGTAGAATTAGGCCTTTAGTTTGTGGTGATACACCAAACGTATTATAAAACGTCCTTATTCCTCTCACCTGCGGATTCCCTTTCATTCACTATGAGGCTCCAAGGCCTTCTCGATAAAATTAAGGTCGGGGGAGTTTGATGGTCAAGGTGATGTAAGCATCCTTAGGATTTTCCTTTAATATTGACTCGTGCAAGCCGCTGTGTGGATGGGGCTGTGTTGGGGAAACAATTTCTTCCACTCTAGTTCTACTTTTCTGGCTCTCGGGATTGAAATGTGTTACAGTGTAAGGAAATAATGCACAATTTTATTTCTCATTAGACGAGGCTCAAGCATTGGAACATAAGATGAAAAAGTAAAAGAGAGGTGCTATTTCGCACTCGTCCGGCCACACCTTGAATATGCAGCGAGCATATGGGATCCGGTGCAGAAAGACTTAATTCGGGAACTTAATAAAATACAAAGGAAAGCTGCGCGATTCGTCAACAACTGCTACGGGCGTACAGACAGCGTTACACATATGTTAAACGCATTAGGTTGGGAGCCGCTAGAGACTCGGAGGCTGCGCGCTAGGCTTAGATTACTTGAGCAATTAAGAATAGATATCTTTAAGAGTGACACGGAGAACATCATATTAGAACCCCACTATATTTCCAGGTCCGACAGAAACGATAAATTAAGAGAGATATTATGCCGAACGGATAGGTATGGGAATTCGTTTTTCCCCCGAACAATAAGGGACTTTAATAAATGCTAGGCGTAATTTCATTAGAGCGTTTCCTTTTTGTATGTAAACGGCTGGTGTCCTAACACCTCCCGCCACACTCCTATTGAGGCGGCTATTGTGGGGTAGTATGTAGATGTAGATGATAAGAGTGGCAGACTCATCAGAGCATCACTCAGTCAGAGGTGAGATATAAAGTCGCACCAAAAGTGTCACCGCTAGATGTGGTAGCATGTATATTATTCTAAATGGGAGTATCCCTGATTTTATCGGAGTAGAAATGGAGTGAAGCCTGCTGATATGAAGATGGGATGTAACTGGACTGGCCGCGGAAATATTCAAGTAGTGCATAACTCGCCAGTTGTTTAATTGAAGATACTCCCTAACTCCCGAGGTAGTAACTAATCACATCCAATTTTTTGCATAGGTTTTTATTTTACAAATCTTGGGGATCGTCATCGGACGTCATCAAAATACGTAATTGATTCTATACCCAACAGGTTCCAATTGGATGACTTCTTACTCTAAGTGTGACCCTCTTAATGTCAATAAACACATTTCTCTGACTTTCTATTAATATTTCCCGATTGCCAGCTGCAAATCTGATGATTACAGGTTTAAAAAAATGTTAATAACTTACTATGGGACTTTTGTTTGGATATTTGAGTATGCGACCGGCGAAGGTGGTATTATGCCTCATTGTGGGTTTGGTAGGGGAAGGATTACTCTGCGAATGGAGAAAGAGTGGAGAGAAACACATCGTCAGAATTAGCCTGATATTAACGAAAGACAACAATGGAAATTTGAAAATCCCATTTGAAAAACGGAATACTGCTATTGAAATGCACCCAACGTAGCACCCAGGTAGTGATTTAAATTTCACTGAAAAATCTCCACCCACTGCCGGAATTTGAACCCAGACCCTCGGAGTGGGAAGCGAGTAATCTAGCCACCATACCCACCAAATCCCCCGGGAAGAGAATTTAGGACATTGTCGTTGCGAGGAAGCAGCATCAGAGAGTACGTCTAATGAAGTTGTGAGTTCTAGCCGCCCACACGCCTTCACTTCGCTTGTGGACCGACGGAACCGCGTCGAAACCCTTTGACTTCACACTTCCGCCGCGCGCCGTCTCTAGTCCGAAAAAAGAAATCTGCTACCATCACACCGCATTGAACGGAAAATTGACTGTCATTCGTAATAATCCAGTTTCCTGAAACGGCTACCAAAATATTCTTGACCTTATTTTTGCGCTTTCCTTCATTAAGGATGGATATTTTTATCAGTAAAAGGCACATTCTCGTAAGCATTATTGAATTTGCTCAGGGTAAGAATAATCTTGACATCGGGCGATGCTCAAAATAGCTAAAGGATCAAAATCCATTGGCCTACATGTTGTTTAAAGCGTACTGTGATTTGACATTATTTTGCTGCATCAAAAGTAGCAACGAATGGAAGCAACGAGGAATGCCTTAATATAGAAGTTTTTTTTAAAGAAACAAATAATGCATTTCACAGAAAAAGGTTTAATAACGACCGGTTTCATCCAACAGTGGACATCATCAGGTTCATCACGTCACATCACCTGATGATGTTCACTGTTGGATGAAATCGGTCGTTATTAAACATATCCTGTGAAATTTTACTAAGTTTTTATCTTTATTAACGATGATATTTCACAAATTTGAGTTGTTGATGTCACAAAGTTGAGTCAAAGTTGATTAATTCTATTGAATTAATTAAATAAAGCATGTTAACACGGATCTATATAACAGTCCAAAGAACTGCGTAATTGGCCGCGAAGTAAATTTAATGGATGAGTACCCGCTGATGGTCTCACAATTGTCTCAAATTCAGGGTGAAAAAAATCATTCGCCTGGGCTGGGATTCGAACCCAGACCCCTCGATTTTGCGCTGAGTGCTCTAATCAGTTAAGCTACCATGGCACCCTTGTGTAAATCACCCCATATTGCTCACGTTAACTGACGTGAACAGAGGACGGGGATGAAAAGAAATGTATAAAAAAATATCTGCAGTTGCCTCAGGGACAGCCAGCAATAAATACTCTCAAAACAAACAAATTGACAAATATGTCACCATTCGAAACTCTCACGTGTGTTATGAACAAGAGCAGAATGTGTTCACAATTATTCATTAATTAGCTTGCTCAGAAATTTTGACATCAATTACTCTTCACAATGTCCCGTACTTAAAATTTTCATTATTCCACGTGCTTGGCCAAAGGGAGTGTTCCCACAACAAATTCTTCATCTTGATTTGGATATTATCACACGAGCTCTCAAGCACGGACCATAATACCTAATGCTTGAGTTGTCCTCACATGTACCGTGCATACAATGCCATAGAGTACCCATCATCAGCGGAATGACCATCAGCGAGTGACTCCGTTAAAGTTACTGCACGGACAGTTTCGCTGTTCTTTGAATTTGTCTAAGTAAACACCTTTGTGTTTAAATTTGGGCTTCACCTCGTGGAAAGTAGCGCTTAGCGCTCGCACACGGGTACTTCAAGGCATTGTTTGCACGGTACCTATTAGAGAACTCGACGCGAAATCGAGGGATTTGGGTTCGAATCCTAGTCCAGGAGAATGTTTTTTTTTGCCCTGTGGATTTCACACAACTATACAAAAGCGTTATGTTATGTCACACATACATCTGGTGATGGATTGATCAATTGAGATAAACTTTACTCAAATTACCTCTCTTACTGAAAACGCATGTTAATCCTTCACTTCATTTTGTTACTACTTAAACCATAGTTATCCACAATACTTCCCGAATATGTGACCTGCTCTACACAGCAACTATTAAAAATGGAGAGCACAAACTATAGCAGGTGGAACAGTTCACATATTCCAGGAGCATTTTAAATTATAAAAGATTATTCAGTAAAGAAAGATGTTTTATATTGCGATGAAGCCCACTGGTCATATTCCCTAATCGTAGGTCCTACGAATTAGTTCGAATAAGGCTCGCCTCACGTTATTCCATAAGTCTTTAGTAACTTAGAAGGTGTGTAATCTACTCCCACAGCTTTTCTTGCCTCTATCTTTTGTAATGCCTTTTCAATTTCTCTGTCGATTATCTCCGGCCCGAGGGTATCCTTCTCTACAGTTTTTTCATTCTCTATGTATATATATAATTCACAGTTCAATCTCCTCTGTCATATAGCTCTTCCACGTATCCTGCAAATCTCCCTTTTTGATTCATATTTTCCGTTTTGTATTTGAAATCGTTTTACCTTTGCCATCGCTTGCTCTCCGCAACTGCCAATTAACATTTCCAGGTTAGCCCTTTTTCCACGTCCCCTTTTTTCTATGACTTTTCAATTTTCTCGCATTGTCCTCTCCACAAGTTATTTTTCACCCTCGTGGTCACTAGACCCAGTTTTATAGTGAAGTGAATGTTGGAATGGTGCGGCTGGAGGAGGAGCATAGAGATATTTTTTCAGAGTTCCAAATCGCTCAGAAAAGTAAGTTTCCCCAATTATTCGCGACGGAGGTAAATGTGGGCCTTAAGCGTAAGGAATAGCAAGGGAATAGCTAAATGGTCCCTATAAGATCAAGCATGCATGGCAAATAGTATTAATATTATAAGATGGAATTGCATGGGCTAATATTGATTTTCAACCTGGTACTGAGCAGCTTAGGGTAAAAGTAAAAAAAAGCAAAATTTCTTTCTAACGAGGGAAAAAAATTCCCTGAAATATCCCAAATTCCTCCGACTCTTCATAGAACTTCACAGTAGATTTTTGCATGTTATTCGCACCCCCTTCATGTTTGGGTGTTTTCCTGCAGTGGATTTTTTCCGTGACGGATGCCGGCCAAAATCCTCACGTTTTCCCCACATTTGCACATATCTTTATACAATTATTTCTGATACTTCATTATGTCACGTTAATATTCTATTTCTATTTTTTTTGGTATTATTTCTTTGATTTATAAATTTCAGTGTTTATCATTTTCATTGTATTCATTTACTGACGAGGGGTTTGATACAAGAAGGGACTTTTAAGGTAGTTCGAGCGAAAAATTACTTCACCGAGGATTTGATGAATTTGGCCTCATTTAAAGAAAAAACTCATCTTTCCAATGATATCAAAATATCAACCCCTTTCCGAACTGCTTTTAGAACAATTTGCCTAAAAATATAAGCTGTTTTACATGGGATAGATTACGACTGTGCGCTCCAGAGGGAGAATACTGAAAAAATTAGGAATTTGTAACACCTAGATTTCGTCAAAAAACTAACTGTAACTCTCTCCGGCTCGCCAGAGAGCGCAGAGGGAACGCGAGGAAGGGGATTAAGGAATAAGTCACATTCCCTTGTCCTTTTGCATAAAACCACTTTATTTGCGTTAAGGTACAACTCCCTTAGCCATCTCTCGCCTCGACCACCCGCCAACTGCCGCGTTCCTTTTCCACCCACGCCTCTGCTAGCTTGCAGTTCCCAGCTCGTCCTCACCGGATGCAGGGGGTGAGAGGCGGTGATGCCGAGGCGTTAGGTATCTGCTCGCTCAAGAGCTACCAAGTGTGGGAATGCAAGTCAGCGCGACTCTTACATAACGGTGTGTAGTTTGCATGTTTTCTCAACTATTTATAAGAAATAATCCATTACTCACCGAAGCAATTTTTACAGAATCACACAAGAGTTTTCAGCCGTACGGCGTGAAAAAATGAGGCAAGTTAGAGACTTATGTAGCTTTATTTATTTAATTACTGAGAATTTTGGCCCTATGCAACTATATCTTTGCAACATTAACACTACAAATTTATTTCATACTTCTTACAGACGCTGAAATAAAATAAATAAATTTTGAATATGGTCTCCATTATGACTAGGGAACTATCTCGCTCAAACCACCTTTAAAATCTCAACCTCTCCCTAATAACGACGTTTAGCTATCAATCTATCTATCTAAACAAATAAGCGGAATCTCCTGAATTTTCTAGAAGCTACCAGTTATTGGACCAGTCGCTCCGTTTAATAACGCCATGAAAAAGATTGCTGCCTACTCCACAGCGCGGCTCAAAAATAAACAATTCGTGCGGCAGCCTCTCTATCTCCCAAATATTTTTTCTCTTTTTTGGTGCGGAGAGAGAGAGAGAGAGGGAGAGTGCAAGGGAGTGGGTTGGACATCTCCTTAAAAGTATTATTTGTTGCTGTCGCCTCTGTCGTTAGGGTGAGGTAACAAAGGGCGGGAGAGGAGGTGTGAAATATGGCGCCCGCGCGCCGTCCACAAACACGAAAGGAAGAGCGCCGCGCGCTAATCGGCGGGCGGGAGGAGGCGAAGGGGGAGGAAACTGCACATGTCGCCTCATCGCTAAATACGGGCGGACACGTGCCCTGGGAGTGTGAGAGACGAGGCAAAGACGCGACGGCCGCAGCACGAGTAAAGATAGTAAACAAGGCAGTAGGATAAGGCAGTACGGTGGCTGGATGAGGGCGGGATTACTGTCGACCTTTTCTGATGTGACGTTAGCGGACGGTGGCGTTATATTTTCCGATGTCTTTTTGTGAGGTAGTAGGAGTGTATTGCGATTGATGGGATTAATAACGCCAATTGCTTATCGTTTTTGCAAACGGAATTGCAAATGGTTGCGAAGAAATCTTGTTTTCAAATTAAAAAAAAACAAAATATAAAGAATCTGTTGGAAATAAACTCGACAGTCCACTATTTTTTGTAATTACGTACTTCTTCTGTTTCTTCAATGCGTATCTGTTGCTGTGCAACTGATGAATATTGTTGAACTTCTATGTGGCAATTTGCGTTTAAAATACATTACATCTTCCTTAGTGCTATCGGGTTCTTTAATTATATCCCTCTTCAAACGAATGAATTAACTACAGAATCCGCCAACAATACTAAAAAATAAGTCGCCAAGAAGATTAATTATGTTTCATTGTAAAGTTAAAAAGTAATATGAGCAAAGGTGAGCTTTCGTCTCGCCAGCGAAAACGCGATTTTCACCCCTTTTCAACAGACGCATCGACACCAAAATCACCTCACTTATTGTGCAAACCTTGCGCATTTGTAAAATGTTTTCAAAGTTTTTCACAAAAAATATTTTCGCTGGCGAGAAGAAAACTCACCTTTACCATGATATTTACTGTCTAGGAATGAAATTTGGAAAACATTTAAAAGAAGCTGTTCTCTGATTGGCTGCCGGTTACTCTGAATTTTTTTCAGTACTGAGAATCGAACTCAGTTCAGCGTACTCTGAATATGATGCTGAAAGTCTCGGTTGAACACTTTCAAACATCCATGTCTCCCGTTCGATTTCTGATTTCTGGCCAGCGCATGCGCAGAAGCTATGGTGCTTGTTTACATTGTTCATGCATACATAATTAATGTTTTTTGTAATACACAAAAACTCTATACTATTATACTCTTAGATTAATTTTAGGTAGCTTCCCTGGTCCAGAAGCACATTTTACAAGCACTGTAAAACTCACTACACACGGCATTACACCGCTTCGTGATGAAAACAGTATTTAGTTGATTCTAAATCTGCCACCGGTATTCTCTTGAAATGCATTACTCGTCTATGAATGGTAGTTTTGCGCGATAATTGGATGAAAAATAAGCATTGTGCTTATTTATACTTCCAGTACTGAATTTCGAATTTGACCCTTTCATAAAATTCGATTGAGTCTTTTACACGATATGATTTAGAGTATTCTGAGTTTGATTCGAATTTCAGTGCTAAAATAAGTGTCGTGTAAAACGGCCTTAATTTAATCCCCAATACAGTTTTTTCAGGAGGGTACTTCAAGTGCAGTATTCCATCCGTCAGGTGGCACGTTAAGCCTTCGTCTCTTCGCCGACAGTCTTTCGTTAAGCGTACGCTAATGCCAACCAACGCCAGGCTTGTCTCCTCCCTTCCACTTATCGCCCTCCAATGACCTTTCTACCCCCTACACCTCTCTTCTTGGTATCAAACGCCGTAATGCCATGCGGAATAGACGTGAAAAACTTTGGTGTTGATAAGAGGAGCACATACAGCTTCTACCACTGCTCATACGTTGCTTGGCGACGCGAAAGAAGCAAGAGATGCCGAAATACCATTACGATTGGCAGATTACCTTCTCCACACGCGTGGTTATTCTCAACACAATTTATATGCGTGTCGTGATGAGAAATTATCCTTTGCACTTCTACACACTTATGTAGTTAGTTTCATAGAACTATGTGTATTCATCCAATAAAATTTCAGCATTTATAAGTTTTTCAGCCAGGGAACTTCAATCAATAATGAACTCGTAAGGGCTCCTACGAAGATACTCTCCTGAAGGTTTGAGTAAATGTAGGTATGGATGTGACCTTAATTCAAGCATGTGAAACAGAATTCGCGTCAATTGAAGGAAATCGTCATACTTAATTTTTTAAATCGAAATTTCAAGTTTTATTCGTGAGAATTCACAAAATATGCGGTGTTCGTTCATCAAAGTGTTTACTTAATCAATGTTAGTAAAATATTGTCAAACCATTTACTTTTTCAATCATCGAATTATTAACCTCCTTTTTGTCAGCCTGAAAAAGTAGTTCTACGTCCTCTCAGATGACAACTTTGAAGCCATCATGATGAATCACATAGATACAAGCAAGATTCAATATCAAAAGTGGTCATGACAAGGTATATTTACTATTAAAGTATTCATAATTTATTGAGAGAAGAAAGGAAAGAGGTAAGAATTTCATAGAAAGGGAAGAGGTCGAGGTTTCATAGGAGTGACCCCTTTCCGAGTGGGTAGGGGTCACCACATGCAAACAAGGATAAGGTGATGGCGCCACCTTCAAGGGGGTAGTCATATGCGAAGATCAAACGGTACCTGTACCGCAGCCTTCTCCTCTATACATGTGATTTCAATCTCCTCTCCATTGGGACCGTTGAAGAAGACTGCACCACTAGAGTCCCGCTATAAATCATCAAAGCATTACAAAAGGTGTCTATCTCTCTTCCTCCTCACGTCGGCAGCTGAACCTTCCGACAAGCATGACTTCGATGCCTTTAAAATGTGATATCACAGTCTAAGTGGGTTTCCTACCTCTGAATAGCAATGAGAGTGCTGATTGTGAAATGGACTCTCGTTCTGAGCCACAGCGTAACGTCAAGTGTTGCCGCTCGAGGCATGCGTCTTTTCCTTCTGCATGAGTGAATGTCCAGAATTGAATTATCCAAAAGGCACCAGTAGGATTTGTAAAAGTCCATATTATGCCTCATCCTACATGAAAATCGAAGTGATTGGTTCAATTAGTGATTTTCGCAAAATGATAGTTCGCAGAAATGCGGTGAAGTGAGATAAAAAATTCTACACGAGCAGTTGACGTCGTATCTGTTCATTATTATTTTCCATTAGGTGAAATGTTCAATGAAATTCACGGAATATCGATACAAATCATTTAAAAAATCAAATTTCCACGATATTCATCACGAATGCAGATGCGTGCATGTTTCTTCAAAAGTACAGCTGATTCGATCTCAGGAGTAGGAGACTAATGCTTAGTCATGTGAAAAATAATATTGATACTTGGTTTTATTGAATTATTTCTGAGACGTGCATTTGAAGATATTAAAATCTTCGAGTATCGCAAAAATCGTAGAGACTTAAGTGTCATTCACAGGACCGAGGTGGAATTGCAATTAGATCATGGAAATAAAAATGGGAAACAACGGTATAGGTATAGCGAAACTTGGTGGCCCTCAACAGCGGAGGATTAGAGGACACTGGCCGTAAACCAAGCGTTGATGAGTGGGCAAAGTTATCGAAGGACTCCCGCAGGGTACTCAGGAAAATGGCTCGGCCGCTTCATCCCACATCTCTTGTATGTTTTCCTCACCTTTACGTCATGATCTTCACAAGCGAGTGCCACCAAGTTTCGCTACACCTATAATTGCAGCTCTCATAAGACTCGGAATAACAGCTGAGTGAAGAGTTTCATTTTTTTAGGTTCGTACTTCCTGCGGAGCAACAGAGAAAATACCGAAGATTGGAAATTACTTAGATGAATGTAAAAATATGTTACTGTTTAATCCAAGAGGGTCTGAAAAGCATTAAACTCGTATTTAACCTCTTTCCATTGTTATACTTCTTTTTAAGTACCTCCGTATTCACTGCCATAGAACGAGAAGCTTAACTGTTTCTCAGAAAGAGATTAATTATCAAGGCATGTAAGTAATGCGAAGGTGGTCGTCCTCCAAGGCTTAGACTCCGCTAATGAATGAAGTTGTATAAGATGATATTGGCCCAACAGCGTAGTTACTAGTTGTGAGTAGGCTTTCGATATATTTGCATTTTCATTCTAATTTAATGGAAAAACTGGCCCCCGCAGAAGTAATTTTTAAACCTAGAATCCATTTTTTAATTGCCAATTTTTGTACCCGTGAATAAAACTCACTCATTGATTCGAGTCAAAGAACTTCGAAGCGGCAATATAAGAAATGTGCATAATCAAGAAGGGACGCGTGGCTAGGACTCTTTAAGTAGAAACTTAGGGAAAAGATAAGGGAGGACTTCGTCTGGTGCCTTGGCCTCGAGGCTTTTAATGGATGTCACTCGGTTGAATAATGGGCGGAATTAGCCAAGGAGAAGAGAGGGAAGACAGAGTGGTTAGGGATCTCGGAGGAAACAAAAAGTGAATGGAAGGTCAGAGGAGATTCTGTTAGGCAGCGGAGCGCTGAATGATGTGATAGATTGGAGAAAGTTTGGTTGACTTGAAGATTAGGGGTGGTTTTAGATAGTATTACAAGGGATTGGTGTATAATTGGAGCTAGAGAAGAAGACTAAAGTCCTAAAGAATCCGCATTAGTCAATGTGTGAGGCAAGAAATGATACGTCTGTTTCCGTATCTTTGCCTATAAAATTCGCCGCACGTTTTCACCCTGAATAGTTCACTAAATTAAAGTGCAGCCTACACTCGAGTTAACGAATAATTTTAAGTACTTTAAAGATGGAGTGCAGATTAAACGCACGCAGCTAGTCGTATACATTCGTATTTTACGGCGGTGATAATTATCTAGGCTATTACTCGGTTACCACAGGATTGGTTGGTCAGCAAGGAGGCCAGCAAGACAGGTTTGGTTATAATTAGCGATTGTCTTCTGCCATTTCATTCTTCATCTCTGCACGTGAAATCAAGACATCTAAAATTCCCTTTCTTATCCTCCCTCTTCACCACACATCCATTATCCTTCCATCAATCATGCCTTCAGTATTTCTATTATATTTTTGCCTATTCAATTCACCTCCCGTGCCATCAAAGAGTTTCCTTCTAAATCATCTTTTCTTCCGTCAGTGTTCATAGCCCAGCTTTGGTCATCCGTAGCCCATCATCTATTGACCTCTCCTGTTCCATCTTTCTCCAAACCCACGTCTTAAAGGCCTCCTGACAAGTTCAACTGTGAGAGCAGGAATGATATTTGTTTTTCATTTTTCGAGTCACCAAAATATATAGTATTTTAATTTCAGAAGATATCGACAAGCAATTTTCGTAACCGCTGTTAAACGAAAAAAAAATCGCACAGCAATTAGACTTTCAGACCTTAATATTGGAATTACCTAATACCTTTCTATGTTGGATCAGCACCGAATATCGTGAGCTAATCCTTACTTTGAGATACATTTTTTCTAAAATGTCATTCATTTAAGTCAGGACACTAGTTGCCTTTTAATGAGTACGGCATTTCTAAGAGTCTGAGAAGTAGGATAGGTAAACCCATTGTAGCTGTTGACCGGGAATGACTCCGGCATTTCCGACGAGCTAGTTCTACCGATACAAACAATAAATAATTTCCCTGAAAATCGTCATAAGGAAAAGAATTTATCTTTCGGGCTTTAAACAGCGGGCCTTTAGCTTGCTGGACAATATGCAGGCCAGCACGTCACTTGAGATTTCTTTTAAAATTTGGAGAATGTTTTGGATCATTTATAGAATTTTAAATTTTGCAATTTTAAGGGAAACCAAAGGGAAAACCAGAGAAAGAATTCATTGTCTACAAGTCGATTTTTTCCCTAATCATAATGAGGAAAGAAGAATAGTGCAAAGATGGTTCGTCAAGGTTACGAATAATCATGGAATAAAATTGTCTTACCGCAAAGTTAGGTGTGTTTCGTTTTGGAATCACAGCATCGTAATTTTATCTTTCCATATTACACTGCCACCCTTGGATTTAGCATCGAATGCCTTCCACAGCCATGATTACTGGAGCACCAGCTGTGATAAAATTATTTTCCGAGAAGAACAAGGACTCCTTAAGTATCGCAGCACTTGGATTCCTTTGTGAAGATACCCCGGAAGCCTATTATGGAGGTATAGAGAGACGCTGCCTTCCCACCGGAACGGCATTCACGCACGTGGAACACCGCAGATTTTTCAAACGTGAATCAGACCAAAATTCGGGTTTTATGACGGAAACGTTAATGTAACGTTTACGGGATGATCCATTCTAACGCCATACCTTCGTTACTGACTCACTCAGTGATTCAACCCGAAGGTTGGTTTGGATAATTGATAGTAGAGCTCATCCCGACTAAGCCACAGGCGTGTGAATTTCACACATTCAGGGTAGGGGGGCCAGTTCCTTTCCCTGGGCCACCTCTCACTCCAAGGATTTGTTGTTCGGGGTCGTCCGAAGGCTTCACCCGGATTTGAACCCAGTACCCTTCGATCAGTAGCTCTACCCACTAGGCCACCACGCTCCCACCGTTACCAGTGGTGTATACAGAAAAAACTCAAGGGGGGGGCGCAAGTTATCGCGACGATTGTAGCTTTCAAACTGACTGCCTGGCAGCGACTCTGCTTCTCTTATTTATATAGCTCGGTTGTTTCGAGAACATTCGGTGCCAGAATGTTCGCTTCCAGACTTTTAAGGAGTGTGAACAAATACAAACAGTAGAATATTCGCGACTTTTCTCGAACAAATGCCAGACAGAATAACGTATCGAGATCACTTGAATGGCCGCGATTTTTCTCGTCGGTTAGCTAGCTATGTGCCAGACAGAAATGTATAAAATACGATGATGCGGACGCACGCGCGTGTTACATAAGAAAGTACAACTACTCGATAACTCGACTCAGAGTCGACTGACGAAAGATACGAACGAATAGCGTGCGGGCTGACTGTCGGGGGCTGCGCGGGCGGCAATGCGGGCGGCCCCGCAAGGGGGGGGCGCGCGCCCCCCGCGCCCCCCATATGTATCTACCACTGACCGTTACTGACTACACGATTGAAATAAATGTGGACACATTTTTTGTTTTTTTCTCTCCCAAATCACAGAAAAGCATTGGGCTTAAAAAAAGTTTAACTTCCTAGAAGATGAAGGTACAGTAAAAACTCCAACTATCCGGACCGCCAATTGTCCGGATCGCTTTTAGGGGTAAAAATCCTCGAAAATAGGCTTTTTACAGTCACGGCAATAGGCTATTCGAAACGTGCATTGTATCTTGTATACCGTTTATTTCGTTTGACAGTTATTGGTTCCAGCATATACGTTTCATTAGCGTTCTTAGATCAATCCAAAGCAAATACTTTAAGAAGTTTCCAAAGAAATTTACCTTTTTGTGAGTTATCCATTTATCCGGATGGGGTCCGGTCTCAATTGATCCCGATAATTGGAGTTCTATTGTATTTGGTTTGTCGAAAAGAAAGATTAGTAAGACTGCAGTAAGTCTAGCAAGTAGGTGATTTTATAATGGACATAAAAAAGGGTCAATACTAATGGCAACAGCCAGCCGCGCTGGAAACCCCAGTTCCCGCCAAGTCACCCAAGTTTCAAATAGTTTTGGGCCTCGGAGAGGTGATCCTCCTTAATATTCCGAATTCTGTTGCTCCTGCCAGCCAGTGGCTGTGTGAAATGATCTTAGCCGATGAAACATTTAAAATAGGAATGTAAGTTATGAATTAGTCTGTAATTCTCCTAAATATCGATTTAGATACTCTTAGCACCAGTTAACTCCAACTGAGAAGACCCATGTCCTTGTCGTCTTATCTAAGTGCAGTTCGACTATTTAAAATATTTTTTTCCCCACCAAGATATTTCAAAATTGCTATCCAGGGAACACCACCCAATCAAATATCGAAATATATCAGTGGCGATTATGTCCAATGTTTTCAAATAAATGCCAACGAGAAAGTCCTCGATATATCATATCGATAACTTTACAAAAGTATCATACATATCGTTCAGTCAACCTATCATCAGTTGTCTGAAGGATATCATAAGCCATTTTAAAGGCTCTCCAAAATGTACTTTTCCCTGGTAAAAGAAAAAAAGACAGTTGGATACGACTGCGGCAAAAGGACTCTTGGCTCTCTTGGTTGGTGAGGAAATGTTATTCTAAGATAGTGTAAGGCTTAAAATCCTAGTAGAGCGGTGTTTCGAGTGACGCAGAAGCGTTTCATGCGAAACAACATCACATTGGCCTTCGGATGAGGTTTCTGAGCTCTTATAAATAGGCGAGACATATAAGCCACGCCCACAAGAGCGTATGTCCACATCTCGAAGCACTCTCCCCCTCTTCATCCATATCTCTCTCTATCTCCATAAAGTCTGCCTTTGAAGATATCTTCCCCTTTCTGGCACTTCCCAGCACACATCAAAAATCGTGATTGGTATGCAAAGCACGCTGTCTTCGCGCTCATAATACGATTGTGGGCACACTAGGTTGGCAGTATGTTACGATGCGATATATTGTCGTACTGTGTACTGCCAAAAAAGTTATTATATCGTGCCTAATTATTAGTATTTTACCGTTTCGTAGTGGTACAAAAAATATCGCATCGTAATTTCGTGCCTCTACTCCGATCCTCAGCATCTAATAGAAATATATTAGCCCGTAAGGAAGCATATAGTACTAAATTTTTGAAATAAATCAATAATCAAATCGTTGGCCATTTATGATAAATAATAATAAGCGCCTCGTTACATTTTGCAGCACTTGTTGCTCTGTAAGGTGAGACGTCGCCCAAGGCTTCTCCGAAAGAAAACTGATTGCTGATCTGTTTCATTATAGCTACGCGGAACTCTGTTTTTTGGTTGTAATGGCACGAAAACTAATGTAATAATTTCGTATCGTACCGTACCCAAGGAAGTATTTCATACCGTAATTTCGTACCGTAACATACTCGATTGCCACCCTTGCTGGTATAAGGACACACTTCTTGAATGATGAGGCGACCAAAGGAATTGGAGCCGTCAGTACTACTGTAAAGCTTATGTAATTTCTTCGATAAAAAATTAATTAACATCTTTTAATTCAGAGTACACCACGTGAAACAAAACATTTCACCGTGATTCATGTGAGCATGGCAAAATTCAAATAAAATATGCCATAGGTGCTTTTCACTTGTTCTCTACAATCATTATCAGGTAGTTTTGGGGTAATTTGAGAAGGGCCCTAGCTTTTCTTTGTCGTATGGAGCAGAAATACTTTTTCGATCACATATACGTTAAAGAGAATCCTGAGAATCGAAAAGTGAATCTCTTTGACTGGAAAATGATTTGGCTTTAGTAGAGTCTGAAAATATAATTGTTTTTTTTTTTGTACTTTACGGTTGATTTAAAAGCAGAGGTTTTTATAAAAATATTCTGAAATATACTAAGCATACTTTACAATGAATTATCTTTGAACATATTGAATTGCTTCAGAAAACTAGGACGATTAAAATTTATTAGTTACGCGAGCGATCACCTTCCCCCCAAAGACCATCAAATGCTTGAGTGTTTTGTTATTCTACTGTGTATAAAAAATCATGGACGCATATTATACTAAAAAAAGAGGTGAAACTTAAAACTGACTTAATGGGCAAAATCGGCTGATTTTCCGTTTCTAGTTCTAGTTTATAATTCTTTGAAATGTCAGCTGTGATAGTTACGTTGGTGATGCACCGGCCAATAGTCGTGGGTTTGAATCCTGCCAAAGGAATGGATATGATATTTGTTATAGATTAGAGACAGGCGATATTACTTTGGCATAAAAAGTACATGAAACCTAGACGAGTTGAGTGACATCGCCACTAAATTGAGTCCCCATCATCAGTTTTCTGCTCTTTTTTAGATAGTTTGAGCGAGATATTTCCCTAGTCATAATGGAGACCATATTCAAATTTCATTTTTTAATTTCAGCGTCTGTAAGAAGTATGAAGTAAATAGTGTGATATTAAGGGTGTAAAAATATGGTTTGTGGCGTCGGACGGTGTTTACAAATTATTACCACTTATTTCCTTCATTCTTTAACTCTTTTCACTCGTGCAGAGCAGCTTCTAGTCCTGCTCTCCTTCATACATAACAACCCATCTCCCCTCCCAAACAAAACCTTTGCAGCCAAACATTTCAAAAATCAGACATTTGTACACTAAAATAAACTAAAACATTAAACAAAATTTATACCAAATTAAAAAACAAATACTGAGGTAAGGTTCAAACATTACAGGTTATGCATTAAAAAAACTCTCAGAAAATAAATATATCCACATAAGTCTCTAACTTGACTCATTTTTTCACGCCGTACGGCTGAAAACCCTTCAAAACAGCAGGGTTATTTTGCGATTCTGTAAAAATTACTTCGGTGAGTGAAGGATTATTTCTTATAAATAGTTGAGAAAACATGCAAACTATACACCGTTAGTTTTTTGACGAAATCTAGGTGCTAGAAATTCCTATTTTTTTTTTTTAATATTCTCCCTCTGGAGCGCACAGCCGTAATCTATCCCATGTAAAACAGCTTATATTTTTAGGCAAATTGCTCGAAATGTAGTTCGGCAAGGGGTTAGTATTTTGATATCTTTGAAAAGATGAGTTTTTTTTTCTTCAAAATGAAGAGAAATTCATCAAATTTTAGGTGAAGTTATATTTCGCTCAAACTGCCTTAAATGCCGATAAAATTGGAATATGATATTTACAAGTACGCCTTTAAAATGATGAAGTTGCCAGTCTGTGGGGAGGTCCTTCTGCGTTGTTCCAAAAGATAGACGGTGTGACCCTTAAACTCTCGGAGAGTCGTTCCTTCTGCGATATCCTCCTGATTAATTTTCGTGAATATGCGGGTACTTTCCCACGGACGTTGTGCTTTCGTCCATAAACCGAGATCGAGAGAGGTCAAAACTTATTATATGTATTTATTTTACGACCCATACGGCAAATAGTACGTTTGTTTGTTTATTTGTTTGGAGCGGCGTCGTCGTCACAACTTAATTAAATGATGGACTCGTCGAGGCGCCATCTGCAGACTCCTTTCTATGCCCAGTGTGCTCTCGACTCCTTCAGCCACATTCATTGGCTTCCTCGACCGTAAAGTGAGCGCAAAACCGAATTGTGTCTCACGCGTTCGTCATGATCGAGCAGAGCCTCCGAAATAAAAGGTTGCAACCAAACGACTATCGGAAAGCCAATATAATTAAATAAAATAGCAAAGTAATACGATCAATTATAAAATAACAATATGAAATCAGGGACGCGTGGGAAAAATCATTATTTACAAAAAAAAGAAGCCAGGAAAAATGGATAAAATAAATATTCAAGAGAGGAAAACTAAGGACTCTCGGGGAGAATAAACAGACAAAAATATAGTGAGAGATAGGAGAGAGTGAGAGTCGACCGTAAGAGAAGGACACCGAAAGAGCAAAAAGTTAGAAATCTAGGGAATAAACAGCGTGAAGTGGACAGGTGCAAATATAAAAGATTCCCAAAGAAAGGATATTCATCCGAGCATTTCTTGGAAAGACCACGGAAGAAGCGGAGAATATATTAAGGGCGGGATACGACAGCGTGAGGACGACTTAGACGCCCTAATGTCTGATTCACACGGTAATTTTTCACATATAAGTCCAGAGATCATTTGAGCTTTTTTTCAATGATAGGTAAAATTAAAGCTAAAACCATCATCATCCTAAACAAGTGGTCAATTTTCATGTAGCTATGAGAATCATTTCCGTGACATTTATAGTACTATATGATAAAAAATCGGGTGTGGTCCCACTTTCTCTATTGGCTGCCGTGTGCCTTGATTGGCTGCAGTTTAGACTCACGTAGGAATTCAATTAGGAAAAAAGGCATGCTCAAATGATGGAAATACAGTTAACCATAGTAATCCCTATTCTTGCCGATATCTCTGAAAATGGTGGTATCACAAGCCATCGTCAGAACTCTCATTGCCACCATCCCTCAACTAGCGCGAGAAAAATCATCATGTGGATCAATATTTATACTGTGATGAATAGAAGAGAGATAGAGGTTGTTTCATGGAACGTACAGAATCGTTAGAGGCAAGCCTGTAAAATTAAGCTTTGACTCATATCAATCTTTCTTATGCAGAAAAATATGCTGAAAATTTCAATTTTCCTTCTGTGACGCGAGTGTTTACATTTTCCTCAGGTCTGCAGTTTTACTACGAATACAACAGATTTCATAAATATACCTTATTGTAGAGATATCTGTAATGAAGAGTAGTTGCTCAACGTTTAGGATACATTAATTTTAGTGAAATGGCAACCACAGTATTTAAGAGTCAGGACGAAAATTACCACCACAGGACTATTTACACAAACCTCAGAATACAATATTTTTCCGTACTTGCTAGGCTGTGAAGGAATCAATTGGCTAACTGAAAATATAATGGAATGGAGAGCCGTACAAAATCGTTTGTCGGATTATTGACTGCTTATTGTATTCAGTATGGTATGTACGTTGAATTGCAGACTAGCACGGTGTGGATTTAATCAGAAAAGCCTCTTGGCCATGAAATATGAAAATGATATGCAGTTCAGGTTGGTGGCATGGTTCTCTCCTCATCGCATACGACTCCACATTGGGGCAACCCTTCCTTTCAGATAAAGGATTACAGATAATAGTGAAAGGGGTTCAGATGCGAATTCCTGCTTCTGTTCTCTCAAGTCGGGCGACGATGGCTGGCGCGAGAGATAGACTGAATGCCCTTTGACTTCAGTAAGGCCGGGGCGGAGAGTTTACAACTACAAAAGGAACGGAAGGGAGGTGGTAGGGGTCGAGGATACCTACACGTGGAAAGGACCGACCTTTCTACCTCCGCTGTTCCATCGCCACGCCCACGCCGTCATAAAAACAGTCGTCAAGGCGACGATGATGTGGAACAATAGACATCCCGGTGTCTCCGGGGCGACGGAGCCCACGATGACGCCGTCTCTTCTCGTCGTTCCCCGTTAGCACCGCTGGGAGGCTCATCGCGTTCCATTTCTCAAATCCCCTTAGTGTCCGCAGTGGCTATGAACTCCTCGATTGTCTCAAACAAAATATATTTTTCAAGGAACAATTGTTCGTTTCAACCAAATGTCTTCGGGCACAATATCAAACAAAAGATTGGGTTCGTTTCCCTAAACGCGAAATTTCGAAATTTTTTGACAGTGCAGTGGACGGTACAAGCAAATGATTTTTAGGGAAACATTTTTTCTCTACTAATCTGAACGGAAAGAGAGGTTAACAAATTTTGACTCTCATTCAAAGGTAGTAAAGACGTCGTCGGATAAGATTCCACTGAGGGGGTTGATTTTGTGAAGTCGAAGAACGGGAAAAACTAATTCACTTCTCTACTACCGAATCCCCCCACATCAACATGATGTTTGGGTCTGATGACAGGCGCCGTAGTAATTAGCGGCTGGTCCCATTTAATCAAGGGATTTAGTGGTTCTATGCTCAGTCGCATGGTGACTTGTAAACTAAGGAGCTCGAGAAAAAACAAACTGATTATTATTCAAAAGAGTTCGGAGACACGTACTTAGTGAAATTATCTAACTCTCATATTAACAGAAAAACAATTGGCATGGTTCCACACAAATACAGTTACTGTTTCTTTCAGAATGATACGATAGATGCTGAAATTGTAATTCCAATTGAAATGTAATTGGCAAAATCTTTGTAACGGAAATATGATGGAGCACGATAGTGATTCCCTCATCCTTCTCAGATCTTTCTCGCGTTAGAATAACATTCCAAAAACGTGAAGATTATAATTTTATGTAACAAATATGCGAATTGGAGAATGGAGTTCAGGAGCTGATCCTTCATTTAGAGAAATACCTAATACGACTGCTATCACGTGCACATTTCTTTAGACTAGAAGGTCTTTCGTCAAGATAGGAAAGGACAAAGAATAAAAGCGGGCAATTTTACATTTATTTAATTCACATTATCAATCTAAAAAGGATCTGCTTGTATCAACCTAATCAGGCATGGAAGTAAAGAAACAAACAAATAAATAAAAGAATTAATGAACGATTTGATCGATACCAGTTGACGAGAGCATAATCTGAAATGTTCAGGTAGTTTGAGCGATGTATCAATTCCCCTAGAATTTGATGTATTTGGCGTCATTTAAAAGAAAAAATCCCATATTTTTAATGATTATAGCCCCTAGCCGAACTACTTTTCGAGCAGTTTACCTAAAAATATAAGCTGTTTTACATGGGATGGATTACGACTGTGCGCTCCAGAGGGATATATCGGGGAGGGAGAATGTTGGAAAAAATTAGGAGTTTCCAACACCATGATTTCGTCAAAAAACTAACGGTGTGTTGCTTGCATATTGTGAAGGCGATTTCACCATATGGCGAGAAAAAATGAGTCATATTAGAGACTCATGTGGATATATTTATTTAATTACTGAGGTTGTTTGTCATATATAACTATATTTTTGCGCCATTAATATCACAATATGTACTTCATACTTCTTACGGACGCTGAAATACAAAAATAAAATTCGAATATGGACTCCATTATGGAAATATCTCGCTCAAACTACCTTAAGGAGTCGTTCTCATTAGGGAGTACTCGCCTTGTGGTGGAGTATCCGCTGATGCCCAGGAGGGGGAGCGAGGCCATGGTGAGGGCATAGACCCACCCGCCCGCCATCACTTTGGCAGCCGCGGGCAGCTTGAGTCGCTTATTGAGGTACATGGCGTACGTGATGGCGAACCACCGCTCCAACGTAAGAATGGACAGCGTGAATATGGACAGCTGACTGGCGAACACCGTGATAAAGCCGGCCACCTTGCATCCGGGACCTATCCAGTACACCAGGGAACAAAAAGACGAGAAAACCACAAAATTAGTAATCATTAACATTTAAACGGTTGATTAAAGCAACCAGCTCCTCATACAAGTCTTAAGTTTCCTGCTCTGGATTTGCGCCTCCCCGTAAAGGCGATAGGGAGCGTGGTGGCCTAGTGGGTAGAGCCCTTGGCTACTGATCGAAGGGTCCCGGGT
This sequence comes from Pyrrhosoma nymphula, assembly GCA_963573305.1. Classification (NCBI taxonomy): domain Eukaryota; kingdom Metazoa; phylum Arthropoda; class Insecta; order Odonata; family Coenagrionidae; genus Pyrrhosoma; species Pyrrhosoma nymphula. The sequence continues at coordinate 24,308,821 of OY754338.1, forward strand.
TCAAATCCAGGTGAAGCCTTTGAACGCCCCCGAACAAAAATCCTCGGAGTGCGAAGTGGCCCAGGGAAAAGAACTGGCCCCCCTACCCTGAATGTGTGATATTCACACGCCTGTGGCTTAGTTCGGGTTGAGCTCTACCATCAACTATCCAAACCAACCTTCGGGTTGAATCACTGAGTGAGTGAGTGTAAAGGCGATGAAACTAATACATTACCCATGATTAAAATTCAACGCAATATTATTAAAACATTTTAAATAAAACTGAGTCCTTTCACATCGTCATCTTCTGAGTGTCCGACTCATCGAAATTCATTGATGCTTAGGGGTCATTCCAAATAATTGGCTATCCTGATATTTTCTTAATGTTCTGAAAATTTTTTGATACAACTCTAAAGTAACGCCGTTGCATTTTTACCCTCCAAATTCTGCGCATCGTCTTAACATTAATTCAACCCCCCTTGAGAGGAGCAAACGAGCACATGAGGTGTTTAAGAATGCTTTGGCAATCAAGCAAAATACTTGGAAGTCACCATTAAGTCGGAATTATCTTAGAGAAAGAACATATAACGCACGTAGACCATGCGGCCAATAAGTATGCTTGGAGAGTGTAGTATGGGAAGTTTGAATTAGAAATTCCGATGATACGTGGTTATACGGAGTACAAATACGATACCGGGATCAGTGATGAACTGGTATGAAAAAAAGAATAGTCTCAAAAATATTTCAATTTTTAGATTTGGAACCCCGTACGCGACGACCTATTACTTAGTTTCAGAGGTGCTTGACATATCACAGAAACCACTATCGTGTGATTTTAAACACGACATGGATAAAGAATACTTGGTGGAGACCACCTAGCTGCCCATGGAAAGCATCTTTGTAGGCAATGGACCCGACTTCTGAAAATAGTTTTCTGCGCAATGTTTAGCTGATGCTGTGATGAGTTGCAATTTTACGTTCACTAAACAAAAAAATACAGGGAGTATTCTCCCTGTATTTTCTTATTCCGTCCGATCTTCATTTCGTGAATGCGAAATTACATACGTTACTCTCGTTACTAGGAGATTATTTTGTTTTGTTTGTCAGGAAGAAAGTTGAAATGAAAGAAAGAAAATTACGCTATAGATGCCTAAAATTTATTCATCGAAATGTTAATGTTAATTTCCAATGTTAATTTTATATTTCTTGTGCTATTAACGTCTAAATCACGTTCTCAGCTCTCCGTAGACTCATCTATCACTAAAATCGACTTACTCGTTCCGGAGATACAACTGAACTGAGCGTGCGCCGTGCCCACACAAGCCCAAATTTAGACCACCACGCGCAGCGCTGTGACGTCACCTCGCAACCCCACCTCCGCTCGCGGCAAACCAATTCCGGTAGTAGACAAAACGGCCTATCCAGTCATTGCTATAGATATTCTGTAATCCTTATGGTTCAAAAAGACACACGAGTTCACATGAGGGCCTCGAAAGTACACGAATTATGGTCGCGGAAAAACCTTACTTGACACCGAGAATGAACCACCATATGATGTTCATTCGCATTCACATAAAAAAATGCAATAAATCAAATTCTCTATCACCTCCAGAAATTTAATGTATTCCTGCCGGAAAACCTCGATTGTGGGGAACGCCCGCCCTTTTACTTATTTATTTCCTCATCCCCGAAAACAGCACTTAGGGGTCGTGCATAAACTACGTTACCGTTTTCGGTGATTTTTTCACCCCCTTCGTTGGCAACCGTAGTATTTTTCCCAACCCCTCCCCCCCCCCCCCCAACATGTAACGTTGCCTCAAAAATGAAACTTTCAGTTCAAAAATATTTTCTCAGTTATTGAGTGAGTTTAATTTTAGGGATAGGTTGAAATAAGACACCTTTGATGCCTTTGGCACACTCACCGTACTGCCAGTCGAAGGCGAAGTTGAAGTAGACGCCGATGGTCCTCGCGTCCATCGTGGCGATGAGGAGGAGGTAGAGTCCCATGCAGAGGTCGGCGACGGCCAGATTGCACATGAGGAACTTGGAGACGGACATGCGGAAGCGGGCCGACAGGAGCACGAGCAGGACGGCCAGGTTGCCGGCCACCGAGGTGACCACGACGGCCCAGACCGCGGCACGCAACCACACGCGACCCATTATGTCCTCGCACGGGTTGAAAGCATCCGGGGATGGGTGGCACTTGACCGGGTCCTTCCTGCGATTGTGAGCGGGAGGAAAAGGACGTCATGTCCATCATATATCAAGGGCATAACCAGGGGGAGGGGGCGATAGGGGTGATCCCCCAACGATGGAGAAAGAAAACTCAATTTTAATATTCTACTTTCAGATTTTGATAAATTCAAATCAAGCGCGTGTAATTGGTTTTGATGTGTTCTAGGTAAAGTCCTTATTTAAGATACGTTTTCCAAGGAACAACTGTGGCGATCATCACCGGTAAGAGTCGCCGCGGGGAGGGAAGGGGCCCAAATATTAATCCCCCCCCCCCCAAGAACTTTCCCGAGTTACGCCCTTGTATATATATTTGACTGTAGGATTTCCCGGCGAATGATGTGGTTGAAGAGTTCTCGGATAAACTTGACAGTGGTAGGCTTCGCTTCGTAGAAGTTAATTATGTTAGTACTCATGAATCATGATTAATGAAAATACTTAGTGTACTTTTCTACAATATTTTTATTGTACGACGCGCTTCACCGATTTACGGAATCGTCAGGAACAGAAAGTTTAATTGTACCTGCCGATGAAAACATTTCTGTACCTGACGATGCCGTGAATCGGTGAAACGCGTCGTAAAGTAAAAATCTGTCGAAAAGTACTAAGTATTTTCAACGTGAGAACTAAGATTTTTCGGGTTTCACACCGGGTCAGGTTCTCCATAAATTCCAACGTTTTGACAAGCGACCCGCCCATCATCTTCAGGGATACAGGAATCCAGATTGGATTCTTGGATACCTGAAGATGTTGGAAACATTGATTCCCGATCTCGAAACTCGATGCTCGTCGAAACGTTGGAATTTATAGAGAACCCAGTGGCGTCACTAGGGAGGTGCGGGGGGCGCGGACGGCACTGCGTGACACCATCACATGGAGTGACACCAAAATGCAAAATATTACTGTCTATGATTCTATGTCACTCTATGAAATTATTGTTATCCATTGTTTCAGTCCAGCGACAGAAATTTATTGTTAATATCAAAATATCTCTTTTCTGTTAGTTATAAACATAAAAACATGTTATAGTTTTGCGTGCATAATATAAAATGTTGCGCGGACTCGGAGGAAGCCCATGAGGTAAGTCGTGAGGGGGTGACACTATGAGTTACCGCACTGGGTGACCCCAACCCTAGTGACGCCACTGGAAGAACCTGACCCGCTGTGAAACCCGAGAACTCTTCATTCATGACCACCATATGACTATTAAAAGGGCAACGGCCTGCCACGATGGAAACACCGGTTCCCGATCAGTCACAGAAGTTTAGCATCGTTGGGCTCGGCTCGAGTTAGGGGGGAGTTAGGTCAGAGTGCTGTTGTCCCCTGTTGTCCGAGTGCTGTTGTTGTCTGCACGTTGCAGACAGTATGTGCGAAATGACCTTAGCCGTCGAAGCACGTTAAACAAAAAATACTACTACTACTTAGACTATTACAAATATTATAATAGTTATGTTGATTAGGGAGGGAAGATGGGCGTAAAGTGGAGGGTATTAAGATCTGGGAGAGGGAAATAATGGAGAGAATGGAGAATGGAAAGTGGGGAGGAGAAGAAAACTGATGAGAAAGCGTTAGATGTGGCGGGAGAGGAAAGGAAGGTCATAGAAGACACGAGGAAGAGGCAGCAAAAGTGGCCGGAGGGCTTAGTGGCATGCACAAGAGGGTGGCAGAGGGGAGAACGTGGCTTAAGCGTGGCAGAGGGAGTAGAGGGATATTGAACGCAGATGAAGTCTTCTTAATTGTGACACAGAGTTAGGCATTCCATGGCCATGGAATGCTTACACCGGTGCCACACCCGAGAAGACTTAATTTATGTCGTCCACCGGGAAAGCCTACGGTCTTTCAGGAATATAGGACATTATGGAAGGAGGTAAGGGATGCAAAGAGTATAAAATGGGTTTGACTCTGGGAAATAGATATTTTTCTGGAGAAAAATTAATGGGAAAAGTCCCCATGGTCACAGAAATCACAAGTATGACTTCATACGTATATGGTATCTTAAAATAACGTGGTTTTCATACCCATATGATCTGGAAATAACTCATTCTCCAGAAGGAGCCCTGCCATTTAGTTATCATCAATTGAGCATAATGACCAATTAAAAAATGAGCTATCACAAAAAATAATTTTTTGTAATAGCATACGTACGTGCGAATAAAAACGTAATGTAATTATTACGTTTTTATTCGCACAAAATGGACCTAAAGAGGCAGCTGTATGCAAAGCAACCTTTCAAGATGCTGCTCAGAGCTTTCTTTTGAGATTTTTCTCCTGTATGTTACGTTCAGTAGAAACAGGGTCACAGTAACTCGACCGGTTTAAAAGTTGATAACACTATATTAAATGGGTCGTTTTTACTTCAATTTAGTTAATTATACCTAAATAATAACAGCTGTTACTTAGGTACTGAGGCTCCAGCTGGCCGAAATGTATAATTTCTCTGACAAGCTCATCGCCTAGGTAAAATAGTGGTGACCCAAAAAAAAAACGTTGAATTATCTATTGTCTCCATTTTTCTCTTCGTAATCCAGTGCCAAACGGTTAATGATTCTTCTGAAGAAATTCATTAGATCGCCGATTATGTTAAAAAATATTTGCCTATAGCCCACAGAAAACGGTTTTTAAGTAAAATTCAAGAAAGTCATTTTGAATGTAGACATAATGAATAGCAATAAGATATAATTACGTAGTGTGTTTGTATTTAGTAACTCAAGACGGTCTGCGCCTGGGTCTTTGATCATCAAATAAATGCGAATTATTTTATCGCTTTGAATTTATACATAAGATTATACACTCTGATAAAGTTATAAATGAAGAAATAATTAAATAAATTTGATTAATTACAGTTCTGTTGAAATTTGGCGTATAATAGAAAATAAACTCGTTTCAAATAAGTTTGACCATGGAACACTAACTTTAACTTTATTTAATATTTCCCTGAGTTTCCGAAGCAAACAATTAACTGGTTATTACTCTCCTTCGCATGATTTTATTGGCAGTTACATGATGCATTCATCGAGTTTTGAAAGCAAGAGTAGAAAAGGAAATTGAAGAGTCAGAAGAGCAAAGTGAGTTCCGCGCAGGACGATCGTGCATAGACAATATATTTACATTAAGCATATAATGGAGAAGAAATGAGCAAAAGACAGGGAACTTCACATCACGTTCATTGATCTACGAAAGGCGTTTGATTCCATCCCTCTAAAATAAATTATGGATGGTCATGGATGAAGCCGGTATAAATACCCTGGCGATTTTCTCAACGCTTTTCAAGGTGTTTAAAAGGCGTTTGAAGGTGCTCATAAGGCGTTTCTAGGCGTTCTCACGGCGCTGGAAGGGTGCTCTGTTACGCTGTCCAGCGGAGAGCGCTCCCTAGCACCCCCGAAGCACCTTGTAAACACCCTTGGCCAGATATTTCCAAGGTGATCGCAAGGCGTTGATTCACACTTTCGGGCGGAGGCGCTCCGAACCACCCCCGAAGCGCCTTGACATCACCGTTCTCAAGACGCTTCGCTTCGCATGCAAGGTGTTGTGGTGCACTGTGAGTAGAGGCGTTCCGGAGTGCTATTGCTGCGCCTTTGGACTACACCTTAGGAGGTGTTGGGCTTCAGTGCAAAGTCACTTCAGATCGCCCTCACGAAGAGAGCGATTCAAAGCGCTATCGAAATATTTTTGGGTTTCCTTAGAGGGCGTTGTCACAATGTTCGAAGGCGTTGTTACACGCTCTCTAAGAGGGGTACTTCAAAGCGCTGCAGCACAGAGATAGGCGCTAAAGCCCCTAAATTTCTTGTTTTACACATCCGGTGGAATAATAAGGAAAAATTTGTCTAAATTCAACAAAATTGTCAATCCAAGAGATTTCTTTGCAACCAGATGAGACATGCGTTTTGGTACTGTTTTTATGCAAGTAATTGGAAGACTTTCACCATAAATAATACAAGCTGTAACTTTCTAGTCACCATCCCATCATTGAGGTATTTTACTCACAAACATGCCTGTAGTGGTGTCCATCAAAATACACTGCCCACGTATAACTTCAGGCTGCATAATTTCTAAGCCATCGATATTTTCTATTTTTTGAATGTGTTGAATGATAACAACTTCAGTTGAAAGAACGGCACTAACTGAGAGCACAATATTTTCAACCAGCAATTGCACACTATCCGCTTCAGACAAACAAATAGCTAATACCAGCACTATTTTACCAAAATCAGAGTATGTAATTGAATAACCATTTCTCTTACCCATAGAATACTGAGAAGTTGTTATTAGATATTATACCCTTGAATAGCATGCGGTGATAAAAAAGACACCTTGATGGTTGAAGGCCACTTATCTTAAGGAACTGTATCTCATTCGGAGTTTGTTCACAAACCTGACTTGCACCTAGCAAAAGACAGATATCAGAGCGCTTAAATGTAATAAGTCTTTGGTCCTAAACATCTTGGAATAAGAAAGGGAATTGGAAAAATTTTGTTTATTCTCAGTAATATTGAATTTACATTCATGCAAGATAGGTTTCAATCAATTGATGCCAAATAATTGTTATAGCGATGTGATGGTATTGCCTCAAACTATCACGGAATAGCCAATTAGTAATCAGTTCTCGAAGTCACATTAACGCACGGAAGTGGTTGTATATATAAGACTTTCTAGACGCTGAGATTTCGACGTCGGTTGTGAGAATATGCGCGTAGAGCCGTACAATGTAGTTAGGTCGAAACTATGTAGGATATCTTAATAAACTATAGTATGATATCGTGTAATAGTACCTACATTCATAATAATTAACTGTAAATTATCACTTTTTTATTTTGAGAGAGCAGGGAACCGTGCAAGGCGCTCCAAGGTGTTGCAACAGGGCTGTAGGCATCCGTTTAAAGCCAGCGCGGCGCCTTCAGAAGCACTGCGCATCCCTATGGACAGTGCTTTTCAGCACTCTCAGAGCGCCTTACAACGCCTCGTAAGGTGCTTCCTAAAACACCTTTAGCGTTGACAACTCCACCATCGGAGCGCCTTCACAGGCGTTATGAGGGGGTTTGCGAGACGCTCCGAAACGCTTTACGACGGTGTTCTGAAGGCGTACCAAAGGAGTGGAAAAAAACGCCAGGGTAAAATATGCATAAATGCAGTAAAAGCACTATACACAGATAATCAAACCACTACCAAGGTAGGAAGCACAATATCCTCACCCTTCTCACAAACAAAAGGAGTGAAACAGGGATGTTGCCTCTCGCCCACTCTATTCAAAATATATCTGTACGCATCCTTAAAAAATTGGGAGAAGAAATGCAGCCCAATGGGGATATGAGTAGAAAACACCCCCATATATACCATCTTCTTCGCTGATGATCAAATAGTAATGGCAGAAGACCAACAAGATATACGGATATGCTGAACAAATTAGTGTAAGAATATTCAGCACTCTCGCTGCAAATTTCGTCAATTGACGAGAAGGAAGAAATCTGCCGAAGAATGCGGATCACGTCAATTGACGTAATTCAAGCTTGTAATACTTACAAAAGGTTTTATAAAATCAGAAAAGCCATTTCAAATACTTTATTGCTTATTTCTATTAACTTGGAAAATTAAAAAAAAGTTATTTCACTTTTCAAGAGAACAAATCTTATTACGTCTGAAGGTGCATGGTTTTCACAAAGGAAACGGGACACCAAGTGTTGAAACCAGAGTCGTGTTAATAAATAATAATCAGTGAAATTAACAAAGTTATCGTAATTATTCCGTGCTGCGTACATGGCTCTGTTGGTGTAAGAGTTTAATTTTTTAAATCATGAAACATGCCGACAACACTCGGAATACTATGGAAGTAATGGAATATAATGCTTAGTAGTGTGAGCCCCTACAAGCTGCCGAAGGAAGGAAAGGACGTTGATTCCAAGCGCATTAAGCGACAAGATTTCCGTAATTATTTACAATATTATGAGCTCCAGTTCCAAACTCGATGGGTGACTGGAATTTGGAAAGCGTTCAATGAACTTTAAGGAACTTTTTACATGGAACACTAAGGGGATTAGTAAGTGGAGAGAGACCTGATAACTGCTAAATAACAAACAAACAGCAACATGTTACTCATATGCTCTCGACTCATCATCAAAACGAGGAATGGAATTTCACAAGACGGGCGAGAAAATATGCGAGAACAGAATGTGAACGACTTGGAAGGCTGTCGCGCTAAAAACTTCAAACACCCAATGTCTAGCACGAATTTGGGAGTCGTGACACAGAAATTAGGAAAAACCTCCATCCGCACCTAATGATAAAAGTTGGAAGCTCGTGACACCAACACCAGAAACGATTTAAAATTAAAATGGCGATCAGGAAATTGCTCCAACAGTGTGTCACTTTAAAAAGTAGATAATAGGACAAAAAATCTAGTCGTAATCTTCCGAAACCATTCAGTCACTTATGTTAAGTAGCGAAATCAAAGAAGTACCTAACCTATCCATCTCATATTATCACTTAAACCCCATAGCGTACTCAACAGGAATAAAATTTAATTATTGAATGAGATTTAGTGAAGAAGAATGCAAAATGGGTGCCTTTTTTCATTAACCTTTCATTTTATGAAAATTACGAATATATACATATATTTACATGTACATTTTTTAAAATTAAATGACAAAATGAACGTGTAATATAGCTTTATTTACTCTTCGGACTTTTCCGGTGGTCCATATGCCTCTGTGATCCTGATAAACAAGCTCAGTTTAGTGAAACCTGTGGAAGTAAAGAGAGGGATTTTGTACTTTCCAAAAATCAATTGAAGAAACCCGGGTCATGTTCGAATAGTCCTTGTCGTTAGTTCTGATCTTACGGAAAATTCCACTGAACTGGACGCTATATTAATATAAATCATTGAGGCTTACACAAAGTTTATTCTTGAAAAAATAAGAATACGAGTTACTAATGAGTTTTTACATACATACATACTCACCTCACTGTTACCTTACAGCGTAGGCTCAGTCAAAAGAGCATTACTGTCGGAGTTAAGGTTAGGAAAATGGCTGTTTTAATATTTTACAACATAATCCCCTATCGTTACATACATAGTCACTGCTGCCACATTCATGTATTTCTTGATACATGCTCTTTTTTCCCTAAGACTCCTAATATTCCTTCTCTGCAAAGTCTCTTCACTAAAAGGAGGAATATTAGAAGTCTATTAAACCCATTACCTCCCTCAAGTACGTTGCAAAACGAAACAGTTCTACGAAACACCCTGTTGCGGACAACAGCTAGAGGCACACCAAACAACAGGTGATCGATCGGCGCCGTTACAACATAAAGTAACAATTTCATTTGGATTCATGAAAGGTAGGTATTTCACGGTTATAATTTTATCTGCAACGGCGAGCGGACATGTGTTGGCTGAATAAACCGGAAACCGCCTACAACAGATTAAAATCCAACAAATTGTAGCTTATAACTGCAACGCAGCCACACGTGCAGTGCAACTGGAACGGAATAGAAGACGAAACAGTCTCAGATTCAGCTATCAGTTGCCGCTGCACAGCGCAGAGCGCAATGGCACGGCTGCACGATCAAGAAGCAAACCTGCTGTTTGGAACAGTTATTTGAAACAGTTGTCTTACCGAAATAGTTTCGGTTGCAGCCATTTCGCTCCGACAACACTTTATTCCACCACTACCTCAGACATGTGCCATGTGTGAGAAAGTGTGACATAACCATTTCTTGGTTCAATTTCCTTAGCGGATATATAAAAAGATTTTCTTTGAGGCTGGCTCAAATGCGAATATCCACGCAGCGTGATTGAAACTGGGTGGTGGAATGGAGTCAGAGATCAGAAAAAGGGTCCAAATGCACCTTTGTACTAAAAGTCTGTCCAAATTAACGTTGGATGGCAATAAAACTTTTGCAGTCATCAAAACGGGCATTTTAGGAGCAAAATCTCCTTGGTAACATATCCTCGATTTGAGATTACATGGCTAAATTATTATCCATATTTCAACTCAGGTAATACGAGACATCACCAAATTACCGTTATGACAAGAAAATGTCGTTATTTGAAACCCGATAACTCAAAATTTGGTCGAAAAGGGAAATTGAAAACGTTAAAATTATATACTTCCTACATGCATTAACCATTTTTCCTCTATGAGGCGGGAGCTTCCATCAATCACAGAATTTAATTACGTTTGATTTATTGTATTAATGAAATCTCTGCATAAATAATTTAATCATTTCCCGAGATTAAACGCAGCACATACCTTAATCCCTTCATTTCATTACTTTGCTTTATAAAGCGGCAACGCTTGTCATTAAAGATTACCCACTCCGTCAAATCACATGTCCTGACACTCGCCTTCTTAAAATTACTAATCTGTCTAATTCTCGATTTTGATTGACTCTTGGCATCCTTTTATCGTTAGTGTAGTCGAACTAACAGCAGAATAAGTGAAAAGAACTTCCAAACAATTCACAACCCTTTTTGAAGGTGATATTAACGACCAACAAGTTGGTAATTTTTACGAATATTTTAAGTATTGATTATTTTTCATGAAAAACAATTTGATTGATACTATTAGTAATTAAGTTATATAAAACAATAGCACTAAGAAGTTATGAAAATACCTGCGTATCGGCAGTTTCACTACTTTCTTGGACTCTACGAAATTAGCCTCTCTAGTTCCTAATTTATCAGTACTTACTCGTGCTTGCCTGTCCCTCCGTGCATGTATTCGGCAATGGACGGGATAGCGTTTAAATTTTAAGTTGCATTGGAACGTTATTTCATGAAATTTGTGCAATTTGATTTTTTTTCTTTTAAGGTAACCTCAAGTCAATGTTAGAACACTGGAAATCTCGCTCGAAGCACCCAGTCGAAGTCATTAATATTATCGCACCTGTGGACAAGGTCCACACATAGAAATGGCGATTCAAAATGAAGCTATTTAAACACTTAGAATACACTGTTGATAACAGCACAAAAAGTTCTCTTCTCGGCCATCCGCCGATCAGCGCCCAATTCATGAATTTTTCTGCTCGTGTGACATAGGGTTTAACAGTTAACGAATCTCTATTCATTGGTATGGAATTCATGAATAAATTAAAAAAAACATTTACCGTGGGACACCGGCTTAACAACCAAATAAATAATCGTCGAAAGTTGCATTTTTTTCTGTTTCCGTAAAACGACCCCTGACATCATTTCACCAATCGATAAAAGGCCCGTGGTTTGATTCCCGGTGAAGACGAATATTTTTTCAAAGTATTTTCTAAATATTTATACTGTTCCGGCAGAAGTGGGCATATTCACAAAAGTCTATTTAAGGAGGAGTCATCTCTTAGAATGGATTGGAAAGAAAAGGGAAGAAGCGATGGATGAAATGACGGCACGGCCGTTATGGGAAGGTTGCCCTTTCGTTCAACTTTAGACTCCTATACCTCTGAAAATTTTTGGAATCTTTAAGAGATGATATGCAAATGATCATTTGTCATGGTCTATTGCACGATAAAGTAAAAAAAGCAAAAATCGTAATAAGCCCCCATTGAAGGGGGATGTAAGGCAGGAAAGGTGGAGAAATAGGATAAGCCTTGTATTGAGGATTTAGAGAGACAGGAAAAAGTGGGAAAATGTGATTATCAACAAAAAGTTAGTTTCTCATTTCATTGTGTGGAAAGTATTGTAACGACATCAATTGCATCAGTTGTTCAAATAATACTGACTGCTCAGAACATACTTAGAAGAAGGGTTTTTATACATGCTATTGCACATTTATAATTATAACAATGCCCGAGATTTGAGGACTACTGCCCTAAAAACTTCATTCCAAAGCAAACTAGGTCACACTACCGTCCTTGTTTACAGAACTCTACATCACTTTGATATAGTGCCTTCAATAACATCGAGTGTATCCTCAAAAGAAAATATTTATTTGTGGCCATTTCGACGTGTGTGAACACGTGCGGGCGCTTTAGGGGGAGAAGAGAGAAGGGAAGATGGGCAGCGGACAGGGGTATGACAGCCGGACAGGCAGGACCGGAAGTTTGAAGTAAACAGCGCGCCCACGCCGATTCGTAGCGGAAGGGATACGAGTACCTACGCCATGCTCCCAAGGCCTGCGACTTTTAAATGACAAGAGAACTTAGAATAGAATCAGGAAGCAGGCGATTTTTCCATCTAAGCCTAGATCCAATTTAGAATTCGTCATTTTTATACAATTATTTTCAATATTTCGGATATTCTGTCTATATAAATTTTTAAAAAACTCTTTGCAAAAGACGAGGGGAAAGACATTATGATCCCGACGATCGGACGAAAAGTCGATGAATCCGGATGAAATGATAAATCACTTTGCAAATCCACACCTTTTATTTTCGCTGACCATGGTGTCTAAACATGATACAATTTTAAGCAATTTAAACATGGAATAAGGCAAACGCTGAATTGAAGAAACACTTCATGCACCACTGAACCTGTGTTGAACCAGTTGGCAGGTGCCAAGCTAGGCCCATTGAAATTCCTGTGAAAGTCCTGTGATGCGTTCAGTCGTAGACATCGTGTTAAATAATATCCTCCAGATAGCCTTAATATCGTTAATTATCAACAATATCGTCTACATTTTTACTATGAACTACGCTCCTCGTCAAGACGAAAATTTCATAGCGTCATTTTACTGCATTTGTTATCAGGAAAAAATCGGTTCCACTTTTTTTTAGCATTTAATTTTCCGATGAGTGAAAATTGATTCGGATGCCATTGATTAATCGGCCGGTCAATATCTCGAATGAATAATAAGTCTATCTATCGATAAATCCATCTATCGCTAAACCAATCCATCGTTGAATGTATCTATCGATTGAGCGACCAATCGAAACACCTACCGATTGTTGGAAGCGTCATATCGCAGACTCCCACTGGAGCGAAAGCGCATCTCCTCTCCGGCGTACCAACTCAAACGATGCGCTACTTTCTCTCTCCCACCCTGTGTCCTTACTCCTCCTCTGCTCCTCTCAGCCGATGGAAAGTTTTATAATCCGAGGGACTTGTGCAACTCATCTCCTTTCGTCTCCCTCCCTCTTAATCTTATTCGTCGCATTCTCTGCCCCGCTCCTTCCCTCTCCCCTCCTCTCCCAAGGTCGTTTCAGGCAATTGAATTATCGCCCCGGGATGATTCTAGGGTGCAGAGGGAAGGGGGGGAGGGGTAGGGAAGAGGGGGGAGGGGAAGGGGATATTCGCAATAAGCCAGGGAGGGGAGAATGCGAGATGTCTCGGAAGGAGGAGAGTCATCACGGGAGGGGGGAGACAAGATCCGATTCGATGGAGTTGAAGCATGTTCCGTTTACTAGACGAGCGATTAAATGCATGTAAACCGATTCCGTAATTCAGATCCATGAATCAATCGCAATAGTCTACTTACTTGGGGTGCTTTCGATTTTGCATGGCGATAGCCGGCTATTGACGGAAGCGATTGGCGATCGCCAGGGGACCAAATGAAATTAAAACAAATTTATATCAGATTTTCAGGCTTGACTTGGTGGAACCACATAGCGAAAATTTATAAATGATTTCACTTTGTAATATTCCACAAAAAGTTTCATTTCTTCCAACCCAGGGTATCGACTATTACACAGTCATTATCAAGGTCTTGACCTTGATAATGACTGTGCAATAGTAGATAGGTCCTGACCTTGATAATGACTGTGAAACCCTGGGTCGGAAACATTAAACTTTTTGTGGAATATTACAAAGTGAAATAATTTCTAAATTATCGAAGTTAAAACAGCTCAAAACGGCTATTCACGCATGCGCAGTCCGTCTCGCGTACACACAAGCAGTAGCGAATAGCTGTGAAGAAATACGCTTGAAGATCTTAAATTGCTCGGCTCACCTCGGAGAGAAGAGCCACCGGTAGCCGGCGTTGGACGGCTGTTTCGTTAAATCGAAAGAACCGCGGCGTGGCGATCGCTGCAAATCGAAAGCACCATTGGTGCTTTTCATTTACGTACGGCGATAGCCGGTTATCAAACACTGGTGCCGTCGCGTCGGTCGTCAGGATGCAAATGAAATGAAATACAGCTGGCAGCGGCTTTTCGTGCATGCGCAATTAGTTCATAAAAATGGAAGTAAATATAAAAGGTGGCAACGAAGGGAATCGCCCAGTAAACTTCTAATCAGAGAGATAATTCCCCATATTCGAACGAAACAAGGTATAAGGATTAATTTTATGTATTTTTTTGCGTATGTTAGTGGAATATAACAGCAGTATTTTTTTGTTCTGATTGATAAATTACGTAGATTACCTTTTCCGTATTTGTGGGTTAACAAAAAAAAATGTTGATGTATATCATGGTACATTATCTACTTCGGTAAATATATCCTTTGGCATCGGTATTTGATGCCATTTAATCTTCTTTAATTATCTTCATTTATTGATCCAGTGTTTCACGTGATATCATGTTACGCCAATAGCTTTTCATTTGTTCGAATTACCTCGGAGCAGAGAGCCACCGTTAGACGGCTATTTCATTAAATCGAAAGATCCCATTTAGTATCCCGAGATTATATGCTTTATTGACATACATTTTTAAACCGATAACTCACTTTTTCTTCTGGTAAGGATAGGTCTTCGGAAACAATAGATCATTATTACCTCATAGCCAATGTTTCGCAGATATATATTTCGCGAGAAAATGAGAACTGACTTCGTTGAGTAAACAATGCCTTCTTTCACTTAGTTATGGTGTACTACAAAGTAACACCTTAAAAATTAGGTCTCTTCGAAATATCCTCGTTACTTACTTTAAAGAAATGCCTGTGTAGGTTTTCACCAGCTTTAATTTAATTGGCTGTGGAATATAAGATTGATTTCGACGAAAGACGGATACTTATCCATCTTACCTTAACGAAGTTTTAAACTATTTACGCTATTTCTAGAGATGTGCATATCGACATTTATATTAAGAAATATCTCTTCCTGAGGGAAAATCATTTTATCGCCTCGGATGCTTAATAGTAATTAGTCATTACCAGCCTTAACCTTAAACGGAATAAATAAGTCAACAAAATCGTTTGTCATATACAAAATGGAGAAGAAATTTAACTTGGTGACTCAGATGTGGCAAAATTTACTGAGTGAAGTAAATAACAAAACACCATACATTACACACATACACAAAACAATAATCATCCTTTTACTTGGACGTAAATAATCACACTTATGATTTAATACCAATCCGCATGCTCACCAACTTCATTCCAATTCGTAAATATTCCTTGACTTAAATTGGTCAATAGTTGAATTAACGGAATGTTTGCCAGAATCAGTTTTCTCCGACTCTACCCAAATTTTACGACACTTTAAACCAAACAATTGACGTAAAATACTGAGGAGATTGAGCGCAATTTAGCTAATATAAACCTTTTCAGGCAGAAATATCACCACTTGCACCCACGAAATCCATGACGACACATGCATAACACTTGTAATCACGTGTATGATACAATTTACACTGCCGTTAAAACATATGATCGACCTTCTTACAGATATATTCTCTAAAATCTGGCGTTTTTTTCTTTGAAATAAAATTTCATTATTCCAACTTATTATAAGATAAAATGATGTTCTCTAGTCGCGCATTCGGAAATAAATTAAGCTATAAATGAAAAATACTTGCCATTGAAACTGTCTTCGAATATATTATTGATAAAGCCACTATTAATGATTAAGGTCTGATTATAAAGTGTGTACAATAGTATGTGTCCATGAAATGTCCAATATGCCCCTTCTAAGAAGATCTTCGGTAATTCTTGAAATATATTTTCCAGTAAAAACCAAAACAAACTTGTCTTCCATCTAAAATGGCTCATTTGGTAGGTATTTTTTTGCCAAAGTCATGGATTAGAGCTTATGTCAAGAAATGTTCGTAGGTGAAGTTGCACATGAATATTTGGCAATGTTTTCTCGAAATATTATCCACAGTTCAGGGGGAATGGCTCTTTTATATGAGAAAGCAAGGTTATAAAGTCGACCCCCGGGGCAGTAAGGGAAGGGTTATTAGGGGTTAAGGGTTGAGAGAGTCCCGGCGTCGACATTAGGCGAAACGAAAGGCGCCCTTAACGAAAGGCGCCAAGAAGACCGCATTTTGGATTTTCTTCTAAGAAGTTTATTTTGTGATTCAGAAATCTTATGACTCTCGCTGAGAGCTATCGGAACAAAGATTGAAGGGGTCGGTCAGAATCCGTCGGCGCTCCTATCAGAGCATGAGAATGACCGGATCTTCGCAATCATACGGATGCGAGGATAGTGGCGCCTCTCTTATACCATTCTAGTTACTCCGAAACATTAATTTCACAGAAATAAGGCGGAATTCTCCGATTCTTCAATGTGAAACTGCTCTCCTAGAATACAGGACCTTGCATTCCCTCGCTTACCTTTGCAATCATTTGGGGGCCATATTTGCTAGGCATTCAATCCTCGTTGATGAAAACGAGTGCCTTAACTACGTTCGGGCGTAATAAAGTGTATTGGATACCACATAATTATCATCAGCAGTCATCAATTCGAAGATTGGCAGCTGTCTATTGCATTCTCTTGTCAGCTAATCACTCAGTCCCTTCATAGTTCCTCATTTTTACGAGACTGTTAAACCTCAAAAAGGGTCCAGTACTTTTGCTCCTTCTACTCCAATGATTATTCATCAAACAACTTTACGTTCTAGCTCTTCGTTACACTTCTTCATTGTTGATTCTCTATTAACTTTTGATTTCCATCATTCTCATATAATCACATCTAATATGTTCTATGTCTATCTACCACACAATGTATCGCGTTTGGATTATTTTTCAGTGTACTTGCCAAACTGAGGGGACGCGTTCCACTTAAGCCAAAAAATAAATTATTAATATTATATATTAATATTTTTAAAATATTTTTTCTTAATTTTCACTTTCCATTGGCCGAAATGCACTTCAAATCTAAAGCTTTTTTTTTAATCGTTCCTATGTGCACAAAACGTTTTCGCTAAATATGCTTCATTGAGCTTTATTACATGTGGATAAATACGTAGATATCACCGTACCCTCAACGGTTTCGGAAGGTCTACATCTGTGAAGGTTCCAGTAATTCTGACGCCGAATGGTTGCTTTGCCATATATGTGGTGAAAAATCTTTAATCTGTAAGGTGCGAAAAATAGATTTTTTTCAGTTCTTCTAATGAGAGATTTAACATGACTGTTTTATCATAATCTTCTGGCATCTTAATGTTTGGATTGGTATATTGTGGTGTTTAACATCTGCCATTAACTTCAAAAGCAATAATAGTTACAGCAAAAAATCCAGAAAATAAAATAACGCTGAGGACCAATGCTGGAGGAAAATCCTGTAAGTTATGATCTTGGTCTTCCATCACATCAGCACCGGTGAAACATAAATATATCAGCGTTACTCCGAGTAAATTTCGCTCATAAATTTTACGAAAGAACATGCTGTATCATTTTAACGAATTTTGAAATTAATTTATTTATTTCTAGCTCAAGAACAAGGTATTTATAATTAAGATAATTATAGTCGCATTCGTTATTAGTGCAACGGAATCAGGGAGAAAGATTTCTTTATTAGATGCTGAAAGCCAAAAGAGGATTCCTTGTAAGAATTCTTAAAACGTCCGTCGCTTCTTTAGGCTTCTGATAGTAGAATGCATGGAAAAAATAGCGTCCCTTCGAGGTCAAGACATTGTGTCGATTGTGTGGTCACCCGATGAGTCACGCGACAGTCGCCTGATACTCAATTCCCTCTTCGGATATATACATGACAGTGCTAAGTTCCTGGCGGTGATTTATAAAATACTGCAAGGCCCAGTCCTTTGTAGAATCATTGAAACCATGAACCGTACAATAGATACTCCCCTAATCCATCTACGTGGAATGAATGCAGCGGACTAGTACGAGTGATTGAACTCATGACTTGGGATAAATGAAATGCGACGAAGAGGATTTGTGTGGAATATCAGATTGAGACGCTTGAAATTGTTGCCATGGCAACGCATTGAGGAAAGCTTTAACGGCAGATGAAAGGAAGAGCTAAAAATGGAAAAATCTTTATCCAGTATTCCTAATCTTGGCGGGTGACTTTCGTATCCTCCGTTTCTAATAAAAGGGAAAATCCTCAGCGGCATTGATTCTTTAATTACCCATTAATTGCTTTATAGGGTTGATACAGTGGTATTGACTTCCCATCCAAAGGGTGGGAAAACAATGCTCTAAAATTATGGAAAACTCAATATCGGTGTTCTCCCCATGTATCTGATTTGGTATAATTTTTTGTTGAGTTACAATACGCATAGGTACTATAACAAGCATAGTTCAAGTGGGTTATGGAGTACCTGAGGTATACTTGCTGCAACATAATAGGAAATATAGAGTTTAAAGGAATCGCTCAAAATATTATCAACAAGTTTAACCAAACTCAATTGGAAATTGTATAATCTTAATAATGGACATAATTTGTTCACGGGAATAAAAAAATACGATGAAAATAGCAGACGGAAACTTTGTCCTAGAGTTTAATTTCGAGAGCAATCGATTCGATGTAAAAAAAGTGGAAAATTACCCTTTCCGATAATGGAATCGTGTCGATCGAAACGAGTTCAATCGATAACGCGATAAACAACTCATTAAACGCCGACATGGACTGTTCAGCGAAAACAAAATTATTGCAGGCTGGTGGAACATTCATCTTCCAGCTTTTGCCGAGGAAAAGTACGACGCGTCGCGACGTCAAATTGTGTCAGTGAGACCACGTCGTGGCGCGACCTGGCCTCACTGAATATATTCAAAACGTGTAATCTATACTCAAAATCAGTCCTTAATATTTTTATTTATTAACTCAATACCTATGTAGGAGCGTAAAATTTTAATTCGCTGACGCTACTTTTTATGAATAATCGACGGCTTTTACTGAGCTAGAGCCAAAAAAATGTTTCTGCCGACCTGTTCTTCACCTCATCATTTTTCACTTTCCAATTTGTGTCAATGAATATTCTCAGAATTTATTTTTAAGAAATAACGAAATTCATACAGAGTATTGCATAACTGGACTTAAATTTTTATATTCAATCTTGATTTTGATGAGTTGCATCGTCGCAGTGCAACAACGCGCTGTTTATTTGTTTAGAGTCGCAATAAATGAATTTCAACTTATTTTTCTACGGGAAATGCAATTAAGAAACTACCATAAACCTAGGGAAGTCATGTATATCTAAAATAAAAAAATTAAATTCTCCAACCCTATGAATTGTTACGCGTGAAAGGGACCCAAAGCAATAATGTAAAAAAAAGACTGATGACTGACAATGAGTGAAGCGTAACGATGCATGGTGTAGAAACGTGGGCTTCTAAGAGAGATAGATGGATGATGAGAGAATATTAAATATGCTTAAGATGTGGGTGCGAAGTGGAATGGAGTAAAGTGTGATGGACGGAAAGTAAGACAAACGAGGAAATGTCAGTAATTGTGGGAGAGGAAACCGTTGAAAGAAATTGTTTGGAGGTAGAGTAGCTGGTTGACACACATGCTGTAGGTTGCGATTGGGGGGAGGATGTTGGGTAAGCGGAAAGGGTGAAGAAAGAGAATAGGCTTAGTGAATGGGATGAAGAGGGGCTGGACGTATTCAGAGCTGATGGAATAAAATGTATGCGGAACAAAGGTGCTTGCGGATGGTAAACTATCGTCGAGGCAATTTTATCTCAATCTGAACCAACCTTAATCGTTCTTTTTGTAATTTCCTCCCCATTGTTTATCGTCCATTGCGGCAGGTGAAAACATCTCACATTGGTTAGCTTATCACTTTTAATGGTAAGTAGTAATCTCTACTCGTGGACAGTGGTTACTTTACTTTCAGTCGCAACTCCACCCTATGAGTTGTTAATGGGGAACTAATTAGCATTCCACTGTTAAGTGTGGGCCTTGTGGAGAACGCTGTTGCAAAAACTTAAGCTCCGCCTGTGCACCTTAAAGACCACGAAGGGAACCATTTCCAACAAAGTTCTAAATTAAAATAAGTTACTACATGGACTAAAATGCGCATATTGGAAGACTCCTAGACCTGCAATTAGTAGCACGTCACTATGTTAACTTTTTCTGCTGTTATTGGTAACATCGCTCCTCCGGCATAACAGAGATTTGTAATGGAAACGAATCTCTACAATAGGCCATACTGTCAAGTAAATATTTAACGCCATGTTGGAAAGTTTTTTGATGCAGAAAAATAAAAACACTGTCGACCTGAAATGTGTGCGGCGAAGTCAAAACATTTTTAAGAACTCTATTTCTTGATATCTCAAAACGTCCGCAGCGATTTTCGACACATTATGACCTCCCCTACCTCCGATGAAATACAACAGAAGATATTATGAAATCCTCTCTCCTCCCCTCCCAATCTTACCTACGTTAGCATACATTTCTGGGCAGATGCACATAGCTTAACTTTTCGTCGAACGTTGTTTGGTACAATTTATTTATATTATGCACAGTAGAGAGATACTGAAAACATTCTGGGTAATATTATGGATAATTGTTGGTGCTTACTACGTAATATATACGATGGCAATTTTTTGGCCGTAATGCATTAAATATTCAAATCATCGTCGGAACGCCTGTATTTATGTGAAGCTTGTACCTTGATCCTGTAAACACGGCTTTTTGATTTAATTGTCGGTACTTTAACTGGATATAAACTTAAGCTTTCATTAACCTTTCCTTAAGGGAAATATCACCAGGTGTGCAGTACTAAAAACTAAGTTTTTTCCTCCGATGATTATTATTAAGTGATACGAGTACGTTCTCTCGAGTCTTACGTAATGTTACGTAAGATGACCCTGGACCCCACACCCCTGTAAGTAAGGCAATGTAAAGAGAGACCAAGAGAGAGCCCCCCTACTCCTGAAACATCTTGCGTAATACTTGAATGGCCCCGAACCCAAAAATTTCCTCTCGTAAATTGCAAATCCTTGGGAGCGCAGGGCCCTATGGTAATAATATTATTGAGTTTTACTATTTCAACTAAATAACTCAACTCACAGACACAGATTTATATAAAAATAGATTTTATTTATATCATTAACAAAATCTTGTTGGTGTCTGTTTTAAGTGAGCATTCCAAGTGTTGTGTAAATAAACTTGCGCTCCATGACAACTCAATTGATTTTCTTTTTTTAATTAAAATTAACATTTTTATAGTACATTTAATTCTTTAACAAATATCATTATGAGCCGAATTGGATTTACAGTTTACTAGATGTCAAGTCGAATTCCGGAGTATTATTTTTCCTGAGCATTGGTCTGTGCAGAGTTTTTCACGAGCTGTGAGCGAGATAGTGCGGTATGGGGGATAGGTATGAGGGAGAGAGCACGAGGAGGGGGAGGGTGAATGGAGGGAGGGGATGGGGGAGGCGGAGGAGAAGGGGTAAAGTGCAGAGCGCGAGACATCATCCGTCTCTCGCTTGATTGGCTGAGTCAGACGGAATCGTTGAATATTCCCAGATGGAACATTCCATCAGTCGGGGGAATAAAAGAGGGGAAATGAAAAAGGAGAGCTCAAAAATTAACTCCGACTGCAAATAACAGCTCGTCCTCCTCTTCGCCGCCATTGCAGCTGCTAACGGATTTCTTTATTTTTCCCTTTTTTAGAAACCGAGGTAACGAGATGAGAAAAATGAAACAAGTGCCACTCGGGGAAAAGATTCGTCTCCGAGGGGAGAGGGAGGAAAGGAGCACCTGCCTCACGCGCCTCGTCTGCGTTGTCGTTCGGTTGAGAGACTCTTCTCATTGGCGGCGCAGAGGGAGTCCTTTCTGGGTGGGGAAGCTTTTGCCCTTTAAGGATCCCTCGTTTAAGGTATCCATTTTGAATTTTATAAACTTTGTACTTTTCCACACTTTATTGAAAAACTGCGACCGGTTTCACCTTAATAAGGCATCTTCTGGCCAAAGAGATGCCTTATTAAGGTGAAACCGGTTAGTTATTCATGACCAATATTCTGTTTTTTAATAAATGTATATACACGAGCCTTCAAAACAGCAGGTTTTTTTGTGATTCTGTAAACATTACTGCGGTGAGTAATGAATTAATTTTTATAAATAGTTGATAAATCATAAAAACTACACACCATTAGTTTTTTGACGAAGTCTACGTGTTAGAAATTCCAAATTTTCCCATTATTCTCCCCTGGAGCGCACAGCCGCAATCAATCCCATGTAAAATAGCTTATATTTTCAGGCAAATTGCTCGAAAAGTAGTAGGGGTTAATATTTTGATATCATTAAAAATATGAGTTTTTTTTCTTTAAAATGAGGCCAAATTCTTCAAATTCTGTGTGAAGTGATTTTTCGCTCAATCTACCTCAATTGGCATTTTGAGTGAGATATCACTCAACATGAAATTCAATGAATTCAATATCTAACAAAAAGATCTCGTCATATATTTTCTGTGTTTTTTGATTTTTTTTATTATTTAAAAAATAAATCAATTACTCTCGGTAGTAATTTTTACAGAATTGCAAATAAGTCTTCGGTTGTGAAGGTGTTTGTAGCTCAAGTTAAAAACTTATACATATATGTATATTTAGTTAATTACTGAGAATTTCAGTAATTTAAAACAAATTATTTGCATCATTAATGTCACAATAATGACTAGATGCTCTTTATAGCTGCATAAATTAAAATTAAAATTTGTTCATGATTATGAAATTAAGGGTGAAAGCGGATAAGATGTGAAAGTAAAAGAAACACAGAAATTACTTCGTAAATAAACTTCAAATTATGACTGCTAGCATATTAGAACTTACACCATAGAATTAGAAACTCACCATGAAAAAATAATTTGATTCAACCGGAATTCGAACTCGAATCTCTCAATAGCGGGTTAGGGGTATAAACCAGTTACACCTCCAAACCACCTCAATTCAATGTGAATTTCAATTCAATTGTGCAACCTCAATGTTCGAAATTTACATGAGAAGTTAATAAACAGGAAATGAAAATATTGAACATGATGAACGGTTGGGTAGAGGGGGAGTATGACCGTTATAACAACGGTCACGTGACTGCACGATATGTGGCAAACAACACAAAAAATAATTCACTTGCAACAACAAAAGTTGGTGCTAGATATGGAGAGTGAGGTGTCGTGAACGGTGAACGTATTATTTAAAGTTTATATTAAGGATAATATTAATGAGTTTCGCATGTCTCTGAAACAGGACAGGGCCTAAATGCTGGCAAGATTATGGAACAAAATTTGCTAAGTCTCATAGCAAAATCTTCAATTAGTATTCCGGTTAATCAAAAATCTTAATGAATATAAATATGGTACACGAGAACAGTTGGCTGCCTTGAAATGCTACCAGTAGTGTCACATATAGAGCAAGACATCTCGCACCTCTTTTACGATGTACTTGGACAGTATGCATTCAGGTCGAGTGAAAATTTTCTTTCCCTGAACACGGGGATGTTACAGGAAGAGCGTACAACAGTTATGTGACTTCGCAAGCAATACATTTTCTGCCGACGCTGCTGCGAACAAATTCATCTTGAAAGCGAGTTGACATAAAAATAAAAGCTTGGAATAAAAAGCGTCCCACTTGGGTGCATTTTTCTCTTGGCGGGCTCTTTTTTCTGTTTCCCTTGAGAGTGAGTTCTTCTCATTTTTTCCTGGGCCTTCGGGAAACTCCGCGAAGTTCTACTTAACGGGAAGTGACGAGCGCACGCCCTTTGACACGACTTTAAGGCGACGGAGACCTCGGAACCGTTGGGACTAAGGTAGAGATGTAAATCACGCGATATTTAAAAAGCGCACCTTTATCCAACAAAAAAAGCTGACTTATAGTTGAGTAGATTGGTAGAAGGCCTACGTAATTGGCCAAATGACTGAATTAGTGGTGAGGAAAACAATCGTATGTCAAAGACTGAGATTATATATTGAAATCAGTGATGTACTGGACCAGATTTCGAAATCTAATTTTTGATGCAAACGTATTGACTACCGGAAAATTCCGATGGGCGAAACATGATCACCTTCAACGATGTTTATTCAGAGAATTGTATCTCACTGCATAAAGATGCGAAAATGAACATATTTTATGAGCTATATTCCGTTCCCCTTATTGTCATTTTATTCATTAAAGGGAGGGTTCATCCATTGTTTTCCAGAGATATTTGGAATTCATTCTGGAATATATTACAACAATACTTGGAGGATTGTGATGTAGGAATTAAGAAAGGTGGGGAACTCATGAAGCCTGTCAGATTTGCAGGTGACAAATCGTTAGCTTGGTAGACATTCACGCGGTAATTTGGCGGCATTCGGTGTTGCTAGACTACATTCATAATCCGTGGTAAAGACCTGGAAAGAATACTAATAACTGGAAAGCGAAGGAAATAAAAGGCTAGCCTTGACGCAGAAGCTTGGATGACTTTGAATAAAGTAGAAGGTGCAGTGCACTCTTTCGGGTGGTATATCAAGCATGGTGTATGGACGTTGTGATGACATTCGTCATGTTTTATTTCTGTTTGTGATTATGGTGGAATTTACATTTTTTTTTAAATCAGACGGTGTCCCTTCTCTCCAAGAGCCACTTAGTATAAGTTATTGGCATAAGAAATAATAATTTTTTTTAATAATGGCAAATAATGAAGTGGATTGGATTTACTGAAGAAAAGTTGTAGGCTTTTCCAGACATACAAGAATAAATATCAAGGCTTTGAAACTGTTTATCACATCTTAGGTAATATCAATTTCATGAAGTAATGGAAAATATGAACCAGAAGTGTAATTTAAATATTTGTCATTCATTGTTTGCAAGTAGTATTTCGCGGAGACGTTTCAGAATCATCTCACAGCAACGATAGCTGTACCAAAACTACCAATTATACTCTCACCTCAGCTGTCACCCGTAAAAAATAACGTAATTCAAGAGTTTTAGCACCAAACAAATTAGCAGGAGTTTAAGTTAATGTTTCTCCATTTTATGGTTTAGTTTGGAAGTTTATATTGACAATTTACTCTAACATAAGATTGAAAAAGTACTGTGGCAAAGTGGCCTACACTTTTAAATCAATGTGAAGGAATTTGAATGAATGAATGAATGAATGAATAGTTTATTGATGCTCTGGGAAACCCATAAGAGCAAAAAAGAATAAATACAGAAAACCATTCTGCTCAAAATACAGTAATATAACATAGCATAGCATAAACACAAGAGCAATTGAAAACAAAGGTTCTAACAAAAATAAAAGTAATCAACACAAAGATTCATACATATATATACATAATTTGATATATATCCAAGAGTAATTTTAGCATTGAATTGCCCATAGGAACAATGTATCTAATTTTTAGAGATCAGATTTAGATATTTATTCTCTTGGGCATGTTAAGGTAAATTTGGCATAAAAATTAAAACAAAAAGGTTTTGCCCTTTGATTCATCTAGCTCGTCAAAATCTACCGATATGTTCAGGAGAAATAGCTTTCATATAAATTGTCTCACAAGGAGGGAATTATTCATTTGCATTCGATTGTACAAAGTTAGATCCTGGATAACGATAATTTAATTTTCTCATAGATGGGTTATTAGGTATTATATCGCATTGCTAGTAAGGCCTAGTTGATTTTCCTCGAAAAATACTCACGATGTTTCTTCAGTATTATGTTACAGACGTTTGGGCAAATACCGCTCCAGATAAATTGCAGTACTTAATTTGTTTTGGGTTCCGTGAGTACACTATCAAAGTACACTGCAATGGTTTATGCACTGCAGTTGACACTCAGTTTCCGTATTGAACCACGCAACTATTTAAGTGCTTGTTTGGGCTGTCTCACGAAAAGTTCCAAGAACCGAATAATGGATTATCTTCTAACTGTTAATGGATGACGCTGAGACACGCTTCTTGTTACGAACTCATGGCTGTACTACACCAGGTTATTGAGTACGCGAGCCATTTGCCATGAACTTCCTTTCTCTGTTTAAGCATAATTGTAATAATCAATCAAGGGATAGTTACGTCAATGCATTTTAAATGTCGTTTGTCACTAGTGGCAAACAATTGAAAGGGTAGTCAATGTGCGCTCAATATCAGATTACTCAATATTCGCTTATTTTGACTCACATCCACTGTTGTTTTCAATAATCCGTGCTGTAATTTGATTGATAACGTCCATCTATCGGTACAAAGGGTCGAACATTGTGGCGTTTAATGAGTCTAGAAGGATCACCTAAGGCCCGATCTTGACTCCCACGAAAACAACCACTTGCCAGTCTCAAGGGTCCTCAATCTGACCCCAGGGCATGTTCCATTGATTTCTTTTCCAACCCTTTCACTCCGTCAAACCACAACCCCCCTAATTAATCAATTCCCGGGCACAATTAGTCTTCGTTTTTTGTACTCCGGACTTATCGGGACTCCGGATTCCCATTCCAGGGGTTCACTTTTCAAAACTCACCTTGGATGAACGTGGACGGTAATGAGGAATGGACACTCATTCGGGAGGGAGAGAAAACGAAAATTTTTCTAAGGCCTGAAAAACCCACCTTGAAAAAACACCCTTGGAAAGATGATAAAAAAAATATTTTTTCCGTAATTTAAAAGGCGAAAATTTTCATATGCACTCGTCTAATACATATGTACTCGTCTAATACATATGCTCAATCAAAGAATTTATTTCACGTTTAAGGTACGTTCATTCATTAATAGTACAATGCTCTCCCACACATTTAGCTTTAAGTAGCTGAACAATATGACTACTATAGAGGTTGCAGTAGACATGGGAAAAAATTATGCAATCACTATCAATGAATACTTTGTTCCTATTGTATATTCAAAATAAATTTTTGTTTTGTAATATTTATTGTTTATTTCATATAAATCAAAGATTCATAGATTTTGTGCTTGAGGTAAACGTTTCCGAAATATTTTAACAGCGATTTTTATCATTTAATGTGTGAGAATTTTAAAAGCCACTAAAATCACGACATATGAGGCAATGAATCGGCATAATGTAATACATCGGTGAAAAATATTTAGACAATATGGGAAAGCACTTATTTTGAAGATAACTTTATTTGAAATCTGTAAAACACATTTGCAATCTATTGTTGAACGGTAAAAATTACCTAAAGTTAACGCATGTCTGAGTTACTCATCGGTAAAGCCATGCACAAACGGAGATACCTGTTTTGACAGCGCTCGCATTCGAATTTGTTCCGTTTTAGACGTTGTAGTTCTATTGTGGTCAGTTTTATTCACTCATTCACTATATTCTTTGGATGTTTAAACTAAGAAAAAGACTTGTGAATACCATTAACATTTACCCAGCGAAAAAGGAGTTTTTTTTGGGGGTCTTTCGGAGCCTTTCGGGGACAACTTTGCTTCAAGGTCATACGTTGTGCACTCGAAATAGAATCATTGTGAATTCCGTCATCAATTGCTTATGAAAATTGGCACGTGCGGATATCTATACTCTAAGCTCAATGAATATTACTAGTTTACAAATGTCTATCCATCTGTCATTCACGTTAAATAAACTCACTTCTGGATGTGCCAGAAAGTAGGTATTTAGTATAAACACAGTTCCCAGGTCGTGACCCAAAACCGACCGTAATATTTCTAAAAACTTCAAATAAAAATTTAAAAGAGATGTTTTTACCCCTTATTTTGTTAGCCACCAGAACCATTAGAATTGATTTCTGTACAGAGGGTTTTTCTTTGTTTTCTAAATTACTTGCACTGCACGATGTACTACATGTAGTTTTAAGATTTTCAATATTGAATGTATTAAAGCATACAAATTTTGTATGCTGTACAAATGCTTGCCTGCTGTTCGATTTTCCTAAAATTTGGGTTTTTGGTTCTAAAAACTCACCATTTTTCACTTGATCCAATGATCAATTTTTTATATATTTTCAACAATATAAATTACAATTTAATTGTATTTCCTTTAAATGTGAATTTATGCCTGGGGCTTCTCTGCCTTAGGTTAAGGAATCCATATGGGAAATGCAGTAAGATTTTAGTGTAGGTATTTTTGTTGAAATTGAAGCAACTTAACATACGCGAATGTCCGATTGCGCTATCAGAAATATCATCGATCTTTTGTTTTTTGGTACGATCTTTAAATTGTATTTTTGGCATCTAATTACTAAAGGAAGGAAGACTTAATTGTTGTAATAAAAAGAATTAAAAAGGTGGTCCAAATTACTTTTAATACCGATGGAGTTAAATATTTTTCACACCAATCCCTCCACATTTAATTCATGGTTGCTGCGTGGTAGGTATATATATATATGTTGTACTTCGAATTGGAAGGATTGTTTCAATCGTATGCAACAATTGAAATTCATTCTTCTTTCTGTTGTGCATCAACGGGTACCCTGTACAAGAAGGTACTTAATAAATTTAAGACCCACCGACCCACCGTGCAGTTAAAACAAAATCTAGTGAACGTACCTGTCGAAGAGGTTCCCGCAGACGGCCTCCAATTGCGTGGGTGGCAGCGTGGCGGTGGTCTGATGGAAGAACCCTCCGTCGTCCTCCGGGCCCCGGGGGCGGTCGCCGGCCCCTCTCGGCGGGGCCACGTCCCACGCAGTCCACACAGTGCCGTTGGCGCCCCAGCCGGCCATGGACCCCGGGGCCAGTTCGAAGATGGGGTAAGGGTGCCCGAAGGATCCGCCGCCACGGTGCGGGTCCTCGGCCTGCGACGGCTGGCCCTTGTAGGGGCCTTCTCCGCCGCTGCCGGGAATCACACCGCCCACTTGGCCCCAAACCGGCAGGGCCCTCCGCCTCCGACTCGACCCACTGTCCCCGCCCTCCGCGGCCGTCCCCAGCAAGACACCTTCGGTCTCATTACAGCTCTCCCTGATCTTGGCCAAGTAAGCCTGCGGAATTTCATTGGGGGAGGATGGAGAGTAAGGGAGTATTAACATCCTTTAACTGTTCCAATATCGTATTCTTCACCATATTGATTAACGATACGAAAGAGTCCTATACATTTCTTATTAAATTTCACCTCTACGCAGACAGGGAGCGGCGCTAAGAGCATACATATAAATGGATGTGTCGTATAGACTTTATTTAGAATCTAGCGTCAATTTGGATTACGCTGCGACTAATTCAGGTAAATTATGGAGACAAGATGTTAATTGCTCTTAATTGACGCAAAGTCGGTGACGCTTTGTGAAATTGCTCACCATGAGGTGGCAGTAGAACCAGCCCCAAGGGCAACTTCAAAACTTATCCTAATCCACGTCACATCCATTTCCTGCCTTTCTACCGTATTTTTACGCCCGCGACCCCGCCTGCATCATATTGTGCTCTGATCTCTCCAGGAATGTGATACGAAATGGCACTTTACGTATAATGCCGGACCTGGGAGGCACCCGAACTCGGGAGTCCGAGCCTCGGCGTAGAAGGTGACCTAACCCTTCACCGGTGGTTTATGGCACCAACTGACCAGTCGCACTACACGTACATTAAACTTGATTGAATTATAAATAAAATTTTGCGATTTGTGTTTAACTTTTAGAAGTTATAAACTATCGGATGCCTCCCAGATCTGGAACTTTACCATAACGGACAGTTTTTTGCCTCCCAGGTCCGCCACTAAACGTAAAGTACCTTTTCGGATCACATCCTTTCATCTCACATCCCGTCTGCTCCATCGCCAATCATCCTTGATGTTTCAGCCTCTGTTCACTTTTAACTGATATAAATATTCTCGTTTTCGTCCTTACTACCTCAAACCAGGACCTTACCTCCTGAGTTGAAAGCGTTTACCTAGTACCATACCCTCCATCCCTCTTTGCTTTGCCTATGCATACCACCGCCGAAATTGACTCAACCGTAGCCTCCTTCACATCTTTCGTTCAACGCTACCTCTCTCTTTCTCGCGCAAACCACGTCCTGCCCCTCCTGCACAACATTCGCTCCCCGATTACATTCTCCGCAAGATTCGCGAATACAACTCTGCCAGAAATCCACTTAATCATTAGCAACATTCAAGCAAAACAACGTATAAACTAAGGATGAGTCGATTCCAAATGTCGATTCTCGATTCCACCGATTCTCATGTTTAGAATCGGTATCGAGAATCGATCGCCTAAACTCTATTCCGATTCCATTGTTTCCAGATAGATGTATATTTTAAACATAGACTATGAGCTGAGGATATATTTGCTATTTGTCATTAAATACACTTTTTGAGTGACTTATTTGTCTTTGTTATTTAATTCCAGCCAGTAGGTACTTAAATGTAAATAATAGTCGTACGCTACTGGTATATCAATATCCCACCTATTAAGCGGTGATTACACACAGGAGATGATACGAGTCCACTTGGAAGGTGAAACTTGGACGTGTATCATACCTACTCCTATAGGAGTTCGCCATTGATAGTGGCGGAATTCGATACTTGGACGGAGTAGCCGCCACCCTAGTTGTGGTTCCAAGTGGAGTCGACTTGATATAAATCGATCAGATAGGAGTCAAGTCCTGTGTGTAATCGCCGCTTTATTAGGAATAAGAATGGATGGAATCGGAATCGAGAATCGGGAATCGATTTGAAAGAGTCGGAAATAGAATCGAAAAAAACTGGAATCGACTCACCCCTAATATAAACAATCTAAATATTGTAAAATTTAAGTAAGCATGTGAGAAAAAAGACTTGAATGGTTTGTCATATTTTCAACTCACTGACAGCTAGAGATATGAGGCAGGCCCATACATTGCAACCGAAACTTTCCATATTGTCTCGCAGCACACATGCAAGGATTGAGTTCCAATAGGCGCATGCGTTTTGTGGAACTGATATCGGTCAAAGATTTTTAACTGCCTGCGCGCCGACTGGCGGTTAGCCATCATGCACATTAATCATGAAAAATATGGTTATTTGTAGGAGGTCTCCACATAAGGCTAGTTTATCCATCTCCAGTTAAGCCGATTTCACCCGTTGAGAAACCATTAGAATCACTTTATCCATTGTCGGTAACACTTCACTCACCGTTGAAGCCAATCAACAAACAAATGGAAAGAAACTGCTCTGCTATGTTGCTAAGAGAGCAGCGCACCAGAGCGTACAGAAAGCTTCCTTTGTTGCTCGATGGAAAGATTGAAGGAGTTGGTCATAAATGCAAACACTGTCCACTCTCGTTTTCATGGATTTTATATCAATTTACATTTCTAAATTGGTGCTACATTCTATAAACCATTTATAAGTGACACTTATATATTGCGTATGACACTTCAAGTATTATATTAGATAATGAACTTTAAAGGCTAATTACATTTTTATACCTTTTTTACGAGACGTGAAATTACTCCCTTGCACTTTGGTTTCCGAATTCGTGGAACATATGCCATATAAAATGCATAGGTATACCCAAAATACATTTTTCTTGGACCTCTCACGGAATTCTTTTGTTCAGAGTGTAGCCGTGTCCAATCACCGCACAGGCCTCACAATTCACGCTCGCACTATGGTGCCGATAGACACGTTGTCTTATCTCTCCATCTGGAAACTATTCTGTGGATAGTAGATACGTTAGATGTGTTGGATAAACAGTAATAGAGAGTTACTTGGCGGTTTGTCCCATCTTGCGGGTGTCTACCGGCAGATTTTAACTCATAGTTGATAAATCGACCCAATTTCTACTGTGATTGTGGGGTCTCTCACCTGGTGGAGCGCGTGTCGCTGGGGGTTGTGCCTCGCCGGAAACGCGAAGGCGCAGCAGTGGAACGAGTAGGTGAGCCACGCTTCTTGTAGGTGCTGCTCCCGCGGAGGGTGGACCAAGATGTCGGACGCGCGAAAGGAAAGAGAAGAAAATACAAATGAGCCAAAAAGATTGGTCAGAAATGAAGAGTCACCCCAAAAACCCAATACCCTGAAATACATATAGTTGTCATATGTGTCATAAAGGTAACGATGTTTGATTATTAAATGCAAAATCAGTTTCCTAAAACATATTAAAACTCCTGGACATTACTAATAATAACCGTTAACTTGAATAACCGTTTCCGGGATGTCATCAGAAAACATCAAATGTTAGTGTTTGCTAAAAATGTCCACGCTATCCAGTAGTAGGCTGCTAAGGAAAATTTTGTCACGTTTTTACGATGACCGACATCTTAACGCCAAATTACGCCTTAAAATTTGGAAGAGATTTTAGGAGAAATTCTACGAAATAGGAAAAATATAATTTCCATGACTGCGAGATGAATTTTGAAGAAAAGAACCCAAAATGTAGTCCTTGCCACGTAATTCCTATGTGACACATAAAGAAATCTTTAAAAAAATTCTAAAATAATGCAAAGAATCGCTGAGAATAATAAATGTTCGGCTATTATTGTTTCATTTTATTCTTTGCAATTCACTTCATCTTTCACGAGGAATCCTTTCCACGGCTCCTTTCATGCGGTCGGACACTGCACGTATTTATCGCCGCGCCTAAGGCGCGAATATGGGAACCGTACCGGAGAATTAAACTGTCCACAACCGGTGTGTTGGCAGGTGCATTTGGGATGTTACGGGAATGTATGATCTGCGTAGTGTTTGTTTGCGAGAAAAAGAAACTTAATTCTTGGTAGAATGATGGAATACATGTATTAAAAAAATGCTGTGGGACACTTGTCCTCTTTCAATTTCATTCCAACCGATCAAATCAATGAAAAGTTGGTGCACCAATTTATGAACGTATTTTCCTTTTTATTTTGTTTGTGTAGCAATAAGTTAATCTCAACTTGGCTCTGTTGCTTCATATTAAAGACAAATCTATATTTTTTTTTATTTTCGAGGACTGCAATTCCAGATTTCAGGAACTTCACGAATAGCTAGTCTAAACGCGATTTGAGTTAGAGCGTTGGGTTGTTTCGTGCAAAGCAAGTGTACGGCCGTAGAGTCTTATCGATTGGAATAAAAAAGAGATAACTCCGAATAGATTTCAAGACGGAAATTTATATTGCTTCATAACATTCCAAAAATATGCAAGCGAAAACGTGAACGCTCTCCTGAACCCCCAATCAGTCTTGGTGTCAACATTATAACATAGAACTTTAGTCATAGGTACCAACCTTGAAGCTATAGACCGATGGGATGACCTTGAGTGTGGTAGTATCTTCCAGCCTGAGGACGTCCAACTCCTCCAGTCCCGATGTTGGCAAATTTGTAATCGATGTCATCGAGAGATCTCTGCAATGGGGATAGAAAGAAAAAAAAATGGATTGAGAACAGAAATTCTCATTCAATTTGATATGCTTCTTTCAACTGCACCAATAAAAAATTACGCTGCTTTCAAAACGCGTTAAACTCGAAACACATGGTAAAAGTAGACATGAGTATCAGATATATAAAATTTTGAAGTTTTATTGCGTCGGATAAGCTAAGGCCTTGAGCGAGATATAATGGAGTCATAATGGAGAACTAGTCATAATGGAGAACTTATTCGAATTTCGTTTTTTTTTATTTCAGCGTCTGTAAGAAGCGTGAAATAAATATTATGATATTCAGGTATTGTTCTCGGGCTCTGCAACAGGTAATTGGCTTCATATTGGCCGAAGTTTCGGAAAACGACTTGTTTTCCATTCTCAAGACGTGTTACTCTCTCAATGTAGGATTTTATCTCACTCAACTGAATTGACCGTTTGACGAACAACAATTAAACTCAGGTGTCGTCTGATTGGCTGATGTTCCTTTGAAATATTTTATGTTCTTTCCTTATGTCTTTCATGCAATTTGTTATAGGTGCCCAAGTATTGCTCAGATGAAAGCCAGTATCCCGATTGAAAGTTTTTGGACTGAAGCGGATTTCGATGGCTTCCTTGATTATTCGGTCCCAGTAGCGTTGTGAGTGGCAAATAAGTTTTGCATCTCCCCATAGAATGGCATGATCTTCATTGATACTATTTTCCGCCACTGCCGACTTCTCTGGTTGCGCTAATCTAAAATGCTTTCGGTGCACTTTCAACCTCGTCTCGATCGTTCGGTCTGTCTCCCCCACAATATTTTCATATTATGATATTAATGGTACAAAAATTTAGTTATATATGAGAAAAAGTTTCAGTAATTATATAAATATATCTGCTTAAGTCTCTAACTTGACTCATTTTTTCACGCCGTACGGTGAAATCGCCTTCATAAGAGAAGGTATTTTCGCGATTCTTTAAAAATTACTGCGGTGAGTAATTGATTATTTTCATAACTAGTTGAGAAAACATACACCCTACACACCGTTACTTTTTAGACGAAATCTATGTGTTAGAGGTTCCTAATTTATTCAATATTCTCCCTCTGGAGCGCACAGCCGTAATCTATCCCACGTAAAACAGTTTATATTTTTAGGCAAATTGCTCGCACAGTAGTTTGGCAAGTTTATATTCTGATATCAATGGAAAGATGAGTGTTTTTTCTTTGAATTAGGTAATATTCATCAAATTCTAGGTGAAGTGATTTTTCGCTCAAACTACCTTAATTTAAAGGCAAACACAAGATTAATATCAAAGGTGGGATTCGAATTACGGCCTTTGGATTGCCGGACCGGAGTGATAACTCAGCTGGCAGGCCGAAACGGTATGTACTGTTATAAGGAATCAAAAGCTGAAGAAGTGTATCATAGGGCTGCGCAAAATATCGAGACCGTCATTATTTCACAACAACACATTCGGTTATTGGAAATGAAACAGAAACAATAAACTAGTTTCAATTATATCGTCAGTATGACGATATAGGCGTTGTCGCCAATAAATAGGCATAGCAACAGTAGTTATGACGATTTACAACGTCGGTGCTAAATAGAGGGAGAATAATAGAAGTAGGTATAGTAGAATGATAATAATAAACAAAATGGACATGCAAATAGATGTCGATTTATTCCAAGTTATTGCGACATTAATACATAGCCATTATTTGATAATTTTATTCTGTCCTGGGTTTGTATTTTAACTTCAAGCAATTCATAGCCTTAGTCCATGCCTGGAGTCGTGTAGGTATTGCTCAGTTACTCATGTCATTTGAAATTTTCTAATTTTTCGGAATCATAAGGAATAGACCACACGATTCATGCGACCGAAAAAATGTGGTATCAAAGAAGGTTTTCATTCATCTAGAAGTTTCAACTGTACGTGAATTATGGAAAAAAGTCTTTCACATTGTCAGAGGACACAAGTTTTAGTTTCCTTTGAGAGAAAACTATGCAATGCAATGCAGACCGCAAGAACGTAATCGAGCTTAATTGAAAATCTTCCGAATAACTCTAAACTTAAACTTGGTCGTACTCTGTTGTCTAGTAGGACTAGTAGGACATCACTTTTGATTCACATTTTTTCTCGGAAGGCGTTGTATTACATACTTGGTCTTCGATGATGAGATTGGAAAAATTGGCAAAATGATAAAATATCCTGGGAAAACTTAGTCGTGAAGAGAAATTAATTAAAGCCATACATTACGACCAAGGATGTTCACCATTCCAGATTTAAACGATGGGGGGATTAATTTAACAATGCAATTTAATAAAATACATAATGATTTATAATTGGTAAAAGTTGCTCACATTAGAAAGGAAAGAAAATAACTATGGAAATCTAACCAATGATAGGTCAATGAATTTATTTTTGGTCATTTGTTCATTAAAACCCATCATGAGAAGTTTATATAAACAAAGTTATCAATAAAAAACATACCTCAAGCATTTTGGTGTATATTGATCTACAGGATAGGTACGCCAAGTGTATTTGTAGACGCCAATATTGTGTAATAGTTTTTATCTCGGATAGGACGATAAAATCACTAAATTCTTGCGCTTTTAGTGAATTGTTGAAGTTGTATCATTGCATGGAAATTGGTCTCAAGAAAATAATAAAAAATTGATCTTTTCGGTCATCATGGAGAAAAACCAAGGAGCAGTCAGATAAATGAAAGGCTTAGAATTAAGTGGACTGTATTCAATTAAAATAAAATTGCAAGTGGTCACTTGCTTCAATCGGTGGATCCCTCCTCTTCGGTGGTGTACCCACTTTCCACCCTCACCCCGCACCGATTCAAGCGTCCGTTCCCTATGAAGTCTAGGCACGGCACTCCCCCTTTGGTCCACATGCTCTAGTCTGATCCTCCCAGATGCCACCACCGCGACTGCCGCGGCCGTTTCTTAGCTCAAACATTGCCCTTTCAGCCATAATTCAGCGGAAGCCTCACCATTGTTGGTGTTTTTTCATTTTAATGTCATAAAATAAAATGCCCTCTGTTGAATTTCTCATTGATTCCCATGCTATTCTAGTTTGGGATAAAAATCTTTTTGGAATTCTAACTCGGTTCACTTGTCTGGAATTTCGACTTTTCGCGTTGGTTGTCGGAGGAAACCTTCCGGATCAAGCCGATTTCAAGAGCGTACGCCAACTGAAAGTGCTCAAACATTTATATGCCTACACGTACACCAATTAGTGAGTGACAAGCAAGGTGAAGCATTATATATTTTTTATAATAATTCCGATTAGGTTCTTATACCACTTTTTTTTTGCTGTCGATGAAATCACACGCACAATTTTGAATTGCAATATATACATAACGGTTTATTTTTTCCACGACAATAGTTGCCATATTCTACCATAGTCCACCGTATATATGCTATTACATGCAAATGCTTTCCTTTACGTTCTCAGTAATCACTGCGGATATGCCTCTTCTACTGCGCACAAAATCGATTGCAATACGCTTCTGGAAGCAGTTTGAAAGAAATGTTCTCCTATAAGCAGTCCATTCAGTAACATTAGGATTGAAATAATACTAGTTATTATTTGCGCAAAATTCTATAAATTTTACATATGCAGATTTCACCTGATCGCAAAAGGAGTAGGGGGAGAGGAGTTAACAAAACCAAGATTAATTATATTAAATTAATCACCCTTTAGTAAATATAATATGTGTGACTTAAAATTCATATAATCACTCACGCTCACATTCATAAAATCATACAAAACACAAATTTCCTCTCCAATATTGCTCCCTGAATCCGTCCCTAACCCCAGCACAGGACGGCCTTAGAGGTTCTCAAAGTTTATATAATGATGTTTATTTATTTTGTTGAATTACATCAATAAATTATGTATCCATCTAAAAAAAGACAATAAATTGTATTCACATGAAAAATGTGTCAGAAGAATTAGAATATTAAGAGTCCTGAGTTGTGATTTAATCGTATGAAGAAGATCTTATGTGATTTATTGAACAGAGTGGAAGTTCCCGTAATACCTCACCTTTAACATAAACTTATTTTGCTTTTATTCTCTCCCTCTCAGCCACTCTAGTTCGCTATCGATCATATTTTCCTCTTAGCAATCAAGATTCAAGTCCAATCGTCCAATTCTACGCCATTCACTACCTTCATAGCAAACAGAATTCCTCGGGAATGTCAATTAGATTACCCAGCTTAGATTCGTAATATGACGCGAGAGAAAATTAATTTTTGTACCACATTATGTCACAGAAACCTGGTGCCTTCTAAACGAAATGATTTCGACGTTTATGGCACCATTCTCAAGGAATGGCATTTACTATTATGTGCACTAGAGATGACGGTTTTGGCATCTAAATTAATCGTTTAATTAATAAGTGGGAGTTAGTTCTAATTGTTTCTGTTTCATCGAGAGAAAGATCGCTATGTTCCACCTACTGAAGCAACATTCTAACCATTATCATGTGCCAATAGGATTGTGCAAATATTTAATTTTAAGGCTTTCACATGTATTATTTATATTCTAAATAATATTTTTCGGCTTCTCTGTGATTTAAAAAAGGTAAATAAAAAAATTCAAAGACAAGTCGAACAATTTTTCTGAGAATAGCGAACACATTCACAACAAATACAAGAAGAGAAAGTTAGGCTGATTTAATAAGCATAATCTGGTTGAAGAAAATGCTTCCCAAGTTTGAACAATTCTTAATCATTTTTATAATATTTGTTATCGGCACAAAAATACTACCACATCACTTCAAAACTCATGCTTGTAAAATTGTAAAACAATATCTGGAAATAATCCGTGTTGCGTTGGATAAGATATGAAAGTTCAATTGTGTTTTCATGAACAGCATAAATTGGACGCTCACTATTATTAATCAACCTTTCGGCGAAGACTCAATAGCAGATTATTAAATTCCATTTGGCTTGCTAAGCTGATTTCAAGAGAGCCGAAGATAAAATGGAAGGCTTTTGATGTCACATTCCGATGTACTGCGCCAGATAATGGACCCCGAGCTTTTGGACAGCAATGAATGCTCCGGCTCGACGTTGAAAGCGCCACTAAGGCGCCCGGCAAATCCAATGGCAAGGAGAAGAAAGGGAAGAGAGGCCATTCCTCAAGTCGAACGGAAAAACTTCACTTCCACGGGCTGCTGCACTTTGGAATGCGAACAGTGTGAGTCAAGGCCATCCAAAGCAATACGATCGCAGAAATATATGAAGGGAGAAGATATAAGAACAATCCACTGGCAAATCTTTTAACAAAACAAAAAAGTAATCAGTTCAAAGCGTCGACTACAATCTGTAGCTAGGGGTGAAAATTACAATGGATGGTTCTTGCGAAGGTGAAATTAAAAACAGGCTAAGACTGGGAAAACAAGTAACATTACAGATAAATGAGACTAAATATCAGATCTTGTGAATCAGAAGAACATTGTGAATATCGAAAATCGGACATAAAACGAGTATTTGTTCGCGTAAAACAACTGTAGATATATAAAAATGTCTGAGGTTGATGAAGTGACAGAAAAACTAAGAAAGAAACTATTATCCATAAAAATGGAATTCTGGAAGCGCTTTTTTTGAAGAATATGACTGAAAAAAAATGAAAAATATCAACAGATAGATACTTGAAATTATGAGTATCGCCACATCAAAAACAGATACTGTTGAGGCAAAAAACCTATGACGATATGGCCAAAATCGGGACAGATGGTCAAAAAGGATGATGTCGTACGTCTTTACTCCAAGAAGAAATTGAGGCGCCCTAAGAAAACACGTTATTAAGATGTGCCAATTTTTGGCACACTCGAAACCTCGAGACTCAAAAATCCTCGGAGACTCCTCGGTTTATGAGTGTCCGAGGATTTTCGAGTCTCGAGGTTTTAAAGTGGCAGAGAGCGAAGAGACAAGTGCCGCGACCTGGCCCTGGTCACCGCGATCGCTCAGGTCATCGCGGTTCCTGCAAGCACACTACTTTTATTCGGTCCGCGCTAGTGCTGACATCTTTTTCCACTGTCAAGTCGACCTGTGAACATTCCCACCAATCCAAAGTGTGATAGCACCTCCCCTACTCTCCCCACTCCTCCACTGGTCAGCGGCTTCCCCTCCTGCGCTGACCAAGTGTACCGCGAACAAACTGGCCCTCTTTCTTTCCGAACGCCGAGGAGTCAACATCGCAGACATCCTGGTGAAGACGTGCTCTCTATACCAAGAATTAACGGTACCTAGTCTACCGACTTAATTGATTTGTAACAATCTTTGAAATATAATTGTTCTTGTTGAAGTCAAACCCAGTTAAAGGCTGTTGTTATTTCATTTTGTCTCGACTCCCGTCTCCTGCCTCTTGTCAATTCAATCGCGACGACGAACTCCGATTGAGTTCCGTTGCAAAGAATTCAGAAGTGTCATGCCTAAAAAAGGTGATGCCGGTAAATAACGAGATAAGTGAAAAGTAGAATGCGAGATATAGCCTTGGAAACCTTAAAAAATCGCAAAATTGAAATTTTGGACCATTTATGAGTGAAAGGAGTGGAGACAACTTTGGAAACCCGCTGCTTCAAGACGTATCTCCCATTTCACCCAAAGCAGGCAAATTGATCGCCATGAGAAAGCTAGACGAACTTAAATCTTACTTATTTTCTATTTCTCTACGCAGTAGTTAACCCGAAAATGATTGAGAGTAATATTAAATCTTACTTGGTACGGAGGCTATTTACGCGGTTGCAGAGCACGGGTCAGAACCCGGCCACGTCATAAATTAAAAAAAAATCCCTCGGCTGATAAGAGAGGCTATTGAAATAGCCAAAAATGTAGAAAATTTTAACAGGGAAGACCGCTATCCTCTCTCCTCAACGTTCAAACGTATTTTCCAACAGTTAAATTCCAATGTATATCCAGCCAATTAGCGCGCGCCTAATTAGCTCAAGCATTATGTATATATAACGGAAAAATAATCTCTGTAGCTCATTCAGGACGTGATGACGCTAGCTGTAATGCAAGTGAAACTTTTGTCAATTAAAATGAATTAACGCGGCAAAAACCTGATTGAACGTAACTTATTAAATCTTACTTATACTTAAATCTTCTCCATTCGTCCTCTACACGGAGAGTCGTTCAATGATTGATTCATTTTTCATTATTCTCCTCTCCATTACTTACTTGAGGGCTGTTTGGGGAGGCGAACAACAGCTAAGGTCAGTTGCATACAGGTGGTCGGGTTGGCATAAGTAAGAGTTTTAGAGAATGGGGGAAGGGTAGAAAGAAGTTCGGAGTCGGCATTGGCATACTTTTAACGATTGGTGGTAAGAGGTTCACAGTTTAACTTCCCATTCAATGGAAGGAGTACTACACTTGAAGTGCTCTGTAGTAATCGGGCTTCCACTGAAAAT
This sequence comes from Pyrrhosoma nymphula, assembly GCA_963573305.1. Classification (NCBI taxonomy): domain Eukaryota; kingdom Metazoa; phylum Arthropoda; class Insecta; order Odonata; family Coenagrionidae; genus Pyrrhosoma; species Pyrrhosoma nymphula. The sequence continues at coordinate 24,349,671 of OY754338.1, forward strand.
TTTCCACCAACGCCGGGATTGAAACCCGAGACCTAAGAACGGGAAATGTTTACTTAAGCCACCATGCCGACCCGATTCCCTCAAACTTAACCAAATGACTATGCACTGATTTTTCGGATATCTTAGGGTGCCACTTTTTTTGTGCAAAGGAAGACTAAAAGACAGACAGACGTTTATTAAGATATTACACCCAAATATATATAAATATCAAAGACATGACACTAAGAATACCTGAAGCTATGGTAAGAAAGGGCGGCGTATCTTCACGCTGTGATTCCCAGAACTGTCGACGAATATTATGCTATTGTCGAGATATAGAGGCAGGATACTGACTTTGATAGCAATTTGTGGCCATATTACGCATACGCAACTTTTGATGCAATTTAATTCCATCGTTTTTATTTTAATTTATCTGGAAAATGTCTATATATTCAATATAAGAACATAACTTAGGATGACTGATCTTAAGCATGTTGGCAGCGATCGTCCACAACGCGCCTAGCAAACATAACCCAGTAACACATCTTTCATCAATTTAGTTATGTTGTTAAGTACGTCAATAAAATAGATGAGAGATTTATTTAAATGACCAATCGGAATATTCTTCGGCGAGTAACCATGACACAACAGCGGAGAAAAGTGCAACTAAGAGGCAAGCTCAAGTTTGCCATCTAAGACGTTAAAAATTACAAAAATTTAAAAGGCAGTAAAAAGAAAAAGTCTCAAAATATACAGTAACCAAAAGGTTGTCCAAAGCGTAATTGAACATAGGTACTTCATTCCTTTCACAGCAGTCTACAGTTTTCTATTATGCAGTATTTACTAGTAAAAGGCATATAATTTTAATTAAATAACGTACATTCAATGAAATATATTCGTTTCTATGTTTCACGATTGAAACATCGCTAGGCTCGTTACTATCAGATTTCTTTATTAATAGTGATGATATTTAATGCCTAGGGTTAGACACATGGTTTTATCACCACTATCAAAATGCCAATTTTACACACTGACGCATGCAAAGGGAAAATAAATCTTTTAAGCACATATGAAGCTTAGCTTTTTAATAATAAGACAATATTTTATCTAAAAATCACCTTATTCATTCCGAAGCAGCAGCGTTAGAAACTGCATCAAGTGGTATTGTATACGGGAAGCCAATATAGAACATAATCTGATTATAATAAAACATAATGCTCATCATGAAGATTCGAATGGAAAATTAAAGGAGGAGGAATTAATCCCTCGAATATCTCAACAAGGAAAGCAGGATGAATTTCGGAATACTGCCACTTACGGATTCGAGCATGGCAGGTGCACTCACTGCTAAGTGCGTTGCGAAAGGAGGTGGATGCATGTATACTCACATTTCCCGGAGGCTCTTGAGTCCGTTGAAGGCATCTTGAGACAGCCTCGTGAGCATCCGATTGCCTTTAAGGCTCCTGAGGAAAAGAAAAGGGGAAGAAGTGGATCAAATGGCTAATGGATACAAGTGGAGATAGAAAAGAGAGGCTCAGGACCGCGTTCCGAGCCGGCTCCTCTCTTAAGAAGATTGGACCGATTGGACCGTGAGCTAGGCAATGTCTTCCCGCTAGCGGAAGTTGAAGACAAGATTGTCCTCTGTTTATTCTTATTCGCGCATTGCTTTATCTACAAGTTACATTTTAAATCAGGAAATATCTGGAAAAATATGGGCAAATAATATTATGATATACTGTGAGGAGACTGCTGATAAAGATTACGAATTTTCTTAGAACTTGAATTGAAAATTAAATAAACTCATTAATATCTATACTTTTTGAGGAAATTGCTGAAATTATATGTAAACCATGTATTAGAAAATTATTGCGAATTCATCTAAAATATACCATTAACGTAATTAAAAAGATGGGACTACAACCAGCCATTGAATTGAGAGATGAGATAAAAAATATGGGCGTCAACTTGACCAAATTTTTAGTTCCCTACTCAAACTTTCATTAAGGTTTTGGCACAACCGTCAGTCAGTGGAAGTGGCATGCATATTATTTGAAAGTAAAACGATGAGATTCCTCCTATAATTTACCTATCGCTCCCACGATCCGATTTCCGATTTCTTTCACTAATTGATGAATGAAATCTAGCATTAAAAATAAATCCCGTTGTAATAACACAAATTTGTACTTTTCCGTACTACATTAATATCTGCTTTGATAAGGCATCTTCTGGCTTAGGGAAGTGAAACCGGCCGCAGATATCAATTAAGGGTGGAAAAATAAAATGTTATGTAATCGACGAAGTCACTCCTGTGACCATGAAATTAAAAATAGTACAGAGAGCTTTAAAATTTACTTATAAGTTAAAATATTTACTGCATATTACACTTTGCATGCAATTTTCACGAATCGAAATAAAAATCTCGAGAATAAAGAATCGAAATTTCATGAACTGATGGATGTTTCGTGTTGTACCCTTACTCTTACTTTTCCAGGTTAACCGTTATCTAGAAAACATGCTTTGAGCACGTAAAATCTGTACAAGAAAGTTAAATCTCTAAACTGCAAGTCAAAAGCCTCCAGAAATCGTCCATTTCATAGGCGGAACAAAAATCCTTCGTTTCTATTCTACCAAGAGATTGTTTTCACTGCTGTTACGCTTATAGGCGTGGCAATTTTTAGAATAACGCTCAAGAAGGAGATAGAAATTTTATATAATTAAGTCAACGGATGGTGTATTTATTTTTAGTTTTGAATTTCCATAAAAACATCTTATATCAGTTCTCCAAAAAAACGGAGCACTACCGCGATATTAAAAAGATATAGTTTACACATAAGACCATACATCTTTCTCTTAAGGGTAATTCCAAGTTTGATATGAGGAAATCGTAGAACGGGGAGCTTGGATAGTATTAAAGCACAATGATAGAAGATATTTTCTTCTTTAAATTTTCATTGAAATGAAAAAAAATAGCCGAGCTTTTGTAGCGAGATCCAGGCTCCTGACCGTACAGCAAGAACCGAATAAAATTGCAGCTTCTTCGCTTTTTGCGATGTAATTCCATCTTTGATGTCCTGTACGTCCCGATTACATTTTATCGGCTCGTAGACTCCAGGATCCTGCTGGCGAGTTAGATTGGCATTCTTCAAGAAATGAACGCGTCACCGGCGGCGACATGGAGGCAATATTGTCTGCGAGTCGACGGGTCAGTCCAACACGAGGAAAAAAAATAAACCCTTGGAGAGCCAGGGGCACTGGCGGAAGGCAATTACACCGAAAGCGAAACCCACGAAAGCGTGTCCTCTCACTGAATACCCACGATGAAATGCATAACATGAGTGCGGTAAACTAAAATTTGAGCTGTTTTCGAAATTAAACGAAACCTTTTACTGAACTGAACGCAATCATATGTTAATCATATGTGCGCCAATTTGATGATTCCTGCAAAAGAGACATTCAATTTTAATTAAATGCCTACGCTTTTTGGACACAATTCCTAACCGCGAAATACATTGTCCCTGCATTGACCTACTTACAATGCTTATAAAAAAAGCGTCATCAAGCAGAATAGATGTGTTGCGGTTTATAGATCATTGCTTTCAGTCAACAAAGAATGTGGAATTTAGTTCAAATAAATCCAAATTTTAATTAACGCAATTAGATAGAAGACATAAGTAATGGTATGAATGCAAACCATATTACAATTGCACATAAAGTGTAGGTAAATAATTTAATTATAGAACAAGTGGAGGAATTTGTAAACGTTGGCACACAATTTGCAAGAGATGATGGGATAGATGAAGAGGTGAAGTGTCTTGCGAATGCTGGTGGATAGATGGTTGCTCGTAGGTGGAACGCGTGAAAGAATGAATATTTGTTGAAGAAAGTGAAAGTCGCTGCATGTAAGAAATGAACTCAAACAACTCGAAGAGATAATTATGAGTCTCAGTGAGTGCACAGATGTCGGCTTAATGCCACGGGTTTCAGGTAGCAGTGACTTGTTTCCATTCAAGTAAGCAGGATAGGGTAAGGAATGGATGGAATGATGAAAGCATGTACTTTGATGTTCCTGGATAAAATTTGGTGAAAGAAAGTTGCGAAGTTTTTGCTTTGCTGGAAGAATGGACAACAGCCGAATAACTGAGCTCAAAACAATGAATGTGAGTGGAAGGGATAGACCATGAACTTAGGTATAGTCCGAGACACTGAAGAACGAACGTGGTGTAATAGCCTTACAAGTGGAAGAATATTAGAAAGTCTTAGAAACGCGGAAATGATTGTAAATATATGAGAAAATTGTATAGAATCGAAAAATGCATGTAAGGATGACACAGCATGATAAACAAGAAAAGCAGTGCCAGTCTCAGCAAGCAAAGGGTTAGGCGCTTGGTAGTTAAGGGGTTAGCGAGAAAAACTGGATGATGGCAGAAGTGTGACATGTACATCCCCGGACTTCAAGGTGTCCAACTGATTGGGATAACAAGGGGTAAACTAAGAGGAAACGAGCTACGAAGAGGTGCGCGATTCGAAAAGGTTTGGAACCGCCACCTCCAATTATTTCAATTTCCTCGCTGCGTCACTCCCAAATGGAAGCTGCCCGAAGCGTATTGAAGTGTTGCATACATAGCATGGTGGTGTATACATAGCATAGCATAGTGGTGTATACATAGCGACAAAAACATTAATAGGGACCAGAAAATTACATAAAACATTTTTCATTATATTTTAAAAACGTCTCAATATTTTTCGAAATGATCACATTTTTGTTTTCAATTAAATCAGGACAAGTTTACGATGCTTCCATTTCTTTATCCAATTTTTGAACTAGGCTTGCCATAAAAAATACCATCCCCTTATTTTGTTTCACATAAATATGCATGGTGGTAATTTTATCTTTTAGATCAAGTTTAAATTTAAAACAAAGAAATAGAGTTTTTCATTGGAAAAAGCCATCTGTTTCTTTGTCGTGAGAGAGTCGTGATTACACACTTTTCTTGACCTCCATTGGCGGCGGAGAAAATCAAATATATCCAGATGTTTATATTTTTCATGAAGGCTGTAGCAATGAAATTCAACGGTTTAGGATCTTCTTAAAAATATTTTTAGAAAAGAATTGAAGTGATACCAACTGAACCCCATCTTTCGGTTTATAATTAAAGAAAATTACTTCCGGCGGAGGATATCATCGCGTAAAAGAAATACGCCCCTCATAAGACAGTGACCCAGATCCTTTTGCTAAAAACACAGGCTCGTTTCAATCAAGCGTATATAATCACTAGAAAAATATACGGGTATACATATAACATTGGGTGCGATGACTGACGATAATTACGGCTGGGAAATTTTGAAAGCTGCTGACGCAAGAGGGGAGAATAGATTATTGTGAGGGTCCCGTGGGCAAACCATCTCTGCCATTTACATCTTAAAAAAGAAAGTTTGAGAAAAGGCCCAGTGACGAATACAAAATATTTCAAGCGGGAGCAAAAGGAAGACGAAATAACATTTGAAAGTATAAGAACTTACAGTTTGGCTATTTCCGATCCGTTGAAGGCCCAGCCGTCGACAGATACTATCGCGTTGTAGTTGAGGAGCCTAGAAAATAAACAGAGAGGATATATGTGAATGAGAGCGCAGCTATTTAAAAGCTAGTTGCTGTGGATATTTGAGTTTAAGTTTAGATTCGTAGAGGGAGGCATCTTAATAGGCATTCAAATGAGCGGAGCACGCACTTATTTTAGTCCGGATTCTTCTTCTTTTCTTGTGGCTATCGAAATGAAAAGTTCTGGCGTGGATAGGTCTGAGATTGAAAAATATTTCATATCTATTTTTTTTAGCACGAATGAGAACGAGTGTGTTACGAAAAATCTTTGCCGAGTTCGTCTGGTTGATTGAAATTTGTAGAAATAACGACAGCATTAAAGTAAAGAATCAGCACTAGCATCGAAGAATGAGAATCGCATTTCATCAATTATTTTCCATTTCCACCCACAAGCGTATAATCATTGCTGGAAGGTATTGTGGAACTTCACCTCGGATTATAATACCAAATTATATTGACATCGCCTAGTGAGGCCAAGATGCAAGAAATT